>CP111156.1:1200000-1800000 GCA_026367775.1 Exserohilum rostratum | reverse complement strand
TGCCATACTGACACCCGGCGCATAGGCTTTCCCTGAACCGTATCAATAACGACAACCGCTATTGCTAGAGACGATGATAAAGGCGCTTATCTTACGCTGATATGTGCAGTAAAGGACTACATGGCGGACCCCATTTTCCTATCTTCCCGTCACACGTCGCCTGACAGGCGGCACAAGTGGGGTAGATGCGTATATCAAGGAACTGTTGCACTACAGCTTTCTTGTTATATCCAGCTTTTCCAGGCCTCTTGCTCATATTCATTTCCATTCGCATAGTCTCACTCAATATTCATCATGTCTCCCCAAGTACAAACCGTCCCTGCGCGCCGTGGAGCAGCCACCCTCGTCAAAGCCGGACAGAAGATTAAGATAACAAACACACATGGCAACCAAGTAGTCGATACCTGGGCTCTCGCGCTTCCTTCTTCGCAACTTATGACTCCATCCTCCAAGGTTGAAGCAGCACTTTACCCAAACGTGACCGCCGATTCGCCCTCCAAGTACTCGACTGTTGCCAACACTGCCGCCAGCGCGCCCGAATACATGTCCATGTGCCACTGCCGCGCAACACTACTGAGAATCACTCCTGTTGTCGGCGATGTCATGGTTAGCCAGAAGAGGGCACCAATGGTAAAACTAGTAGAGGACACAAGTCCTGGGGTACATGACACTTTGATCGCGGCGTGTGATCGGTGGCGGTACAGTGAATTAGGCGTCAATGGGTACCATGAAAGTTGCACAGACAATTTCTGGGATGCTTTGAGTTCTCTCTCCACTACTGCTTCTCTGGGTGTCGAGGAAAAGGAGGCTTTGGAAGTTTTGCAAGGAAAGTTGGGAGGTAGAGTCCCTGATCCTTTCAACTTGTTCATGAACATCCCCATCACACAGGAGGGTGAGGGCGCGAAGCGGGGTGTGAGCTTTGAAGAGCCAAAGACGAAGCCCGGAGACTACGTCGTTCTAGAGGCGCTGCGAGACGTAGTTGTGGTGATGAGTGCATGTCCTCAAGACGTTCTTACCATCAACGGGAAGAACCCTGTAGATGCCCATTTCCAAGTCATGGATTGAGTTCTGGGATTAGCGAAGATAGATGCATTAATGATACGATTTGATCTGGGTCTGGGTTAGTTACGCTCTGTTTCTATTACACTGCGTGTATAGTCACGTTTGAGCTTCATAGTCAGAACATGGAAAGAACATATACCTAGCATAATCTTCCAAGTCCCTTACCATGAATTTTGTATCAGTTCCACCGTTAGCCGTCCCAGAGAGCATAATTCCCTGATCTATATAGTCGGACGGAGGAAGATAGTAATGTCTTGGCACTAGCAAGGTACGCCTGTGCCGCTAAATGCGGTTAGATTGCCTGACAAAGCCACACACAATGTAACGATCAAAATTGCGCCAAACATTTTTGAATGTGCGACTTGAAGACTGTTGTCATCTGAAGATAAGAATGACTGGCAATGAATCTCGCGGTCTCATAGTATGCCAGCTGGGAGGGTCCAAATGTGGTCCTAGCGCGGAGGCGAACTGCCGCTAGGCGGTGGGGAATATTTTTTGGTATCGATAGGTAGCGCCTCGAACTTTTTGCCAGCCCTTCCTCTCGAAGCGCAGACCGCGACAACACCAACAACAAACCCGCAGTCGCCAAAATGAAGACTCAGTGGAAGGATATCCCCGCTGTGCCCACGAGCCAGGAGTTTCTAGACATTGTACTGTCCAGGACCCAGAGGAGGTAGGCTTCCCCTCACACCTCTGCGCAACCCACAGCCACGCGCTGAGATTTGCGCTGTCCATGCGCCAGCTATACACCACACCCGAGACGACTTGGCTAACAAGGAAACTTTAGGCTGCCTACCCAAATCCGTGCGGGATTCAAGATTAGCAGAATTCGAGCGTTCTACACGCGAAAAGTCAAGTACACATCCGAGACCTTCGTCGAGCGCCTCTCCACCACCATCGAAGCGTTCCCCCGCCTGCAGGACATCCACCCGTTCCACCGCGATCTCCTCAACACCCTCTACGATGCGGACCACTTCCGCATTGCTCTTGGTCAGCTTTCGACTGCAAAGTCGCTGATTGAGACTGTTGCGCGCGACTATGTGCGACTTCTCAAGTACGGACAGTCGCTCTTCCAGTGCAAGCAGCTGAAGAGGGCTGCGCTCGGTCGTATGGCGACTATTTGCAAGAGATTGAAAGATCCTCTTGTCTACCTCGAGCAGGTCAGGCAGCATCTTGGTCGTCTTCCATCCATTGACCCCAACACCCGCACTCTCGTCATTTCTGGATTCCCCAACGTGGGCAAATCTTCCTTCCTCAAGTCTATTTCCAGGGCCGATGTCGAGGTTCAGCCATATGCTTTCACTACCAAGAGCTTGTACGTTGGTCACTTCGACTACAAGATGCTTCGCTTCCAGGCGGTCGACACTCCTGGTATCTTGGACCACGCACTCGAGGAGATGAACACCATTGAACATCAGTCCATCTGCGCCATTGCCCATCTTCGCGCCCACATCCTTTACTTTATGGATCTCAGTGAGCAGTGTGGTTACTCTGTTGCCTCGCAAATCGCTCTTTTCAACAACATCAAGCCTCTGTTCGCGAACAAGCTGATCACCGTTGTCATCAACAAGATTGATCTCATGCGCCCCGACCAGCTCGATGCCGAAACACAGGCTGCGCTACAGGGTATGCGCAAATCTGGTGAGGTAGAGATGTTGGAGCTTTCTTGCAGCACTACCGAAGGTGTCATGGCTGTGCGAAACGCAGTCTGCGATCGCTTGATTGCTGCCCGCAATGCAGAGAAGCTCAAGGCCGGTACCAACAGCGCCGGTGAGCCATCTGGTCGTCTTGGTGAATTGCTACGCCGTATTCACGTTGCCCAGCCATTGGGCGGCGTAACGCGCGAGACTTCCATCCCAGAAGCAGCACTGAACAAGAAGAAATACGACAAAAACGACCCCGACAGGCCAATGCTTGAGCGTGATCTGGAAGAGGAGAACGGCGGTGCTGGTGTGTACAACATCGACCTTCGTAAGAACTACTTCCTTGAGAAGGACGAATGGAAACAGGACCGTATTCCAGAGGTGTTCCAGGGTCAAAACGTGTACGACTTCATCGACCCTGACATTGAGGCCAAGCTTGAGGCACTTGAGGCCGAGGAGGAGAAACTGGAAGGCGAAGGATTCTACGACTCGGACGATGATCTCGAAGATGCAGAGGAGGCGGACATCCGGTACAAGGCAGAGCTTATCCGCGAGAAGAGGCAACTCATCCGAAACGAAGCCAAGATGCGCAAGAGTCTGAAGAACAGGGCCGTCATCCCCAGGACGAAGAAGGCCAAGCAAATGTCACAGATGGAGTCGCACCTCGAGAGCCTTGGATACGATACTACAAAGGTTGTCGAGCGCGCAACGGCTCAAGCAGAAGCACGAGGACGCAGCCTCGCTCGTGGCAGGTCAGAAGGACCCGGCGCCGATGCCATGGACATTGACACACCCAAGTCGGCTCTCGAACGCGCAAAGAGCCGTGGCCGCAGCCAGAGCACAAACCGAAGAAACGATGGTGTTACCGATGCGGAGGCAGCTTCTAAGGCTGAGAAGCTGGCCAAGTTGTCGCAGAAGAAGATGAACAGGATGGCCAGGCAGGGTGAGGCCGATAGGCACCAGACTGGCTCTCTAATCAAGCACTTGGTAAGTTTATTCGATATCATACTAAAGCACATCCGCTAACAATGATGTAGACTGCCGGCAAGCGCGGTATCGGAAAGACCAGCCACAGGTGAGCAAACTTGCAATGTTCAGCGTTGTTGCATTATGGTTTGGCGGGCTGGAAAAAACATGGCGGGCGTTCAGGATGCATTAGATACCAAGTCGTTGTCTGCAAAAGCAGCGTGGTAATCCAACAATTTCTTGTCAAAAGTAGAGCATCCGTTTATACGACCGTGACGAGTGTAGAAAGAAGTGACCGCAGTAATCACATGACATGTATTGTACAGCCTTGTCGGGGTCCAGTAAAGTGAACGGCGAACATGGCTCCGCCTCGCACCCCTCTTGGTGCATAGTCGGGACGCCTGTCTTGGCATGCCACCCTAATTTCCTGTGTGGACATCCTACGGTGAAATCCTCGGACACACCTCTCACCTGACTGCACAATCTCGCAAAGAACAGTGACAACAAAAAGAGCTATGACGACGGTGGAAAGAATGGACCACAGTAGGGTCTCTCACGATCGAGCCGTCCCGGACATAAATCCCAGACATCGACAAGGAGGGCGCAGCAACATGGCAGCACCCCGTTGACTACGAGATTGCACTACTCAGAACCCTGTTCGATATCTGGCTAGACACCGATCTTTTGCGCCCCACACATTTATATTGTCCACTCACCGTCCGTTTTGTACAGAATGGTGGGTTTCAAGGCGCCAGCCACCCGCAGTGCATTAGCATTGCACGGCGATGAACCTGCGAGGCAGTGTTGACGTTAATCCTATGGAATGAGAATGGCTTCTAATTTGGGGGCCTGGAAGATATGGTCTCCACTCTGGACGCCTAACGTGTCTTGCCGCCGTCTGAATTAGACTGTGCTCCCGTTCGGCGGGTGCGGTGCCAGCGAAAGTATACCTCGGATTGATCACCGAGCTCGCGTTGCGCGTGGCCTGGGATATCGTTGTATCACCTCCGTTCTGTTGTCCACGGAAAGTCGTAGGAACACCGAATCTTTGCGGCATGTTGGTCCTAGCGCGAAGGAGCCTGTTGGCACTCGCATGCGCAAGCGCTGCCATTGCGATACCAGCCCGTATGTTTGACTGTTCGGAGATGATTTCACATTTTGTACTAACGCGCGAGCAGCCTCGACATACCCAGACGGCGCCCTCACTCGCGATCTCGTCATACGGCAGAATGCCATCGAAAACTGCAAGGATAGTTATACGACAAAGAACGGCCTTGCCTTTACGAATTACTGCGGGCAGAACAACCCACAGAATGGTAAGGCTCGCGCTACATTGTTTCTTGCGAAAGAGCTTTTGACTTACCAATCATAGACGCTGTGAGAAACGACCAAGGAATCGGAATTTGGTTTTACACTGGCACATACACGGAATGCTTGGAGCACTGCTCGCGCTTCTGGGGAGACGGCGAAGGCTGCTTTGGCATAACATGGACTGGAGCTGGCGGTCACTGTTGGTTACGAACCAGTAATGTCACTACCGCAACCCTCGACCCCCAAGCCGATGCAGTATCTTCCGTTCTCACCGACAGGAGCCAGATGAAGGGCTACAATACGGAGTGCCCAAATGCAGACCTCTCAGACAAAGCCCTTACTGGCGTCGACGGCATATCATACACCACACACTGCGGCAAAGTTATTGCGGAGCCCCCGCATTGCTTCAACGAGTTCGACTGCTTAGACGTCCCATACCGCGCCTTCTACCACACCGAGTCACTCGAAGAATGCCTACGAGTATGCGCCGGCCTACACCCTCTCTGCCGCGCTGTATCCTGGAACCCAGGCCTACAAGTCGGCTACGCAAACTGCTGGCCAAAATACGGCACTCAACCCGCCTTTGTCAACCCTACATCCAAACAGGGTATCATGCACGCCGCGCAAATGATCTCCTTCGACATCCCAGATAGCAGCTGCCCGAAAGACAACGTCTACCAAGCGGGTGGCAAACCCAACGGTCCCCGCTTCGATGTCCACTGCGGAAAGTTGAATCCAGGGCGAAACATTACAAATCTGCATGCGCATAACATTACTGCGTGTATGGATGCGTGTGCGGCAAGCGATAAAGGGTGTAAAGCAATCCTTTTCTCGTCGGTGCTAGACGCTGGATATAACAATTGCTATCTGCAGAATACCACGAGCATTATTACGGACCAGGCAACAGCTAGTTATGCTGTTATCGCCGATGCAGCAATCCCTTCTTCTGACGATCCTAAGAACAGTCCTAGCGCATCTGGTTCCCCCTCTTCCTCGAACAACAACAACAACAATTCCCAGTCTAGTTCCTCGTCTTCCTCGTCCTCCTCCCCAAGCAAAGCCTGGATCGCCGGCCCCGCCATCGGCGGCGTCATCGCCCTCTCCGCCCTCGGCTTCGCCATATTCTGGTTCCGACGCCGCCGTCGCGCCTCCAAAAATCCTGCTGCGCTGGAAAAAGATTCCCCCTCTGCAGCGGGATACGGCTCTGTGCCTGGACATAGTCCTGGGGGCACTACAAGTTACAAAGAGGCTGATACGGCGTACTATCCTCATGGAACTGGGGGTGTTAATGAGAGGGCGGAGATGCATGCGTCGAGTACGAGTGAGCTGCCTGCTAATGTCAAGTATGCGGGGAATTATGGGCCGAGGAGTGAGGCGCAGGAGATGCCTACTTGATGAATGTGGAAGAATACTTTTATTGGGGTTAGTAGTGGAGAGACGAGGGGGGTTTTTTTTTTGCATATTGCATTTTTATACCTTTTTAACTGTACCTTTTTTTTCCGAGGGGAGAGAGTCTTGCATCGATATGCTGAGTTATGATACCTTGACGTCTTTTTTTTTTTGCAAACATAGGCGTTGGAGCATGTAAAGTATTAGGATACTGGAATACTGGGTTGCTATACCCTTGGAGATTGAATTGAAGTATGATATTCATTGCATTCATTGGATCCTTCATATGCACCTCTACATGAACGGTCTATATCTTTCACCTCCCCAAGACTCCCTACCCCCACAAGACCTACACACTCATCTTCATCGCAATGCTCGCATGTGGCTTATACCCCAGCACCTCAAAGTCCTCGGCAGCCCACCCATCTATACTACCACCTATTTCCCTCTTAATCTTCAGCTCAGGAAACTCCCTCGGCTCCCTCTGCACCTGCTCCTTCAACGCCTCCACATGGTCCAAGTATACATGCGCATCTCCCATTGTATGCGTAAATGTGCCTGGCGTCAAGTCGCACACATGTGCCAGCATGTGCGTCAACAACGCATAGGAAGCAATATTGAATGGCACACCGAGCCCCATGTCGCAGGAGCGCTGGTACAGCAACGAGTGCAGCACTCCTCTTGGTCTCTCTTCACCCTGCTTATGTCCTGGAAAACTAACGTAAAACTGTGCAAACATGTGGCAAGGCGGTAGCGCCATTTTCTTGATATCAGCTGGGTTCCACGCACTCAGTATAATCCTGCGATCATACGGCTTGTTCTTGAGTTTATCAATCACATCAGCGAGTTGATCGACGCCTTCACCCGTATAATCGTGTGCATGTCCCTTATATTCGGCGCCAAAATGGCGCCATTGGAAGCCGTAGACGGGGCCCAGCTCGCCTTCTTCGTAGTCAGAGAGGCCCACGCTGTCGAGGTATGCGCGGCTGCCGTTGCCGTCCCAGATTTTGATGCCGGCTTCTGAGAGCGATTTGCTATGTGTGCTGCCTGCGATGAACCAGAGGAGTTCGCCGATTACGGCGCGGAGGAAGACGCGCTTGGTGGTGAGAAGGGGGAGGATGAGTTGCGGTGGTTGAGAGGGGTCCGAAGAGGGGCGAGAGAGGGAGAAGCGCATTTGAGGGGGGAAAGGCACGGCGTAGGTGCCTGTTCCAGTACGGTCAGGGCGGTGCTCGCCATTTTGGAGGATGTCGCGGATTAGAGACAGGTATTGGTGCTCTTCATGGGCGGGGTTGCTGGGGGAAGTAGCAGTGGTGGGTTGAGAGAGTGCAGGAGTGCTTTGGCTTTGCGTTTCTTTTGGTTGCTCGGGGCTAATTACGGGCTCGAGGACTGAGGGAGGCATTGTAACTAAACTCTGCAAAACGACCTTGTATAGACGGTGTAGATTAGGTAGAAAGGGTTCTGCAAGTTAGAATCGACCGCTCGCGAGGCGCGTCGGAATTTCGGAAACGCGACTGCGCGATTGGATGATTTCGCTCACCGTATCCTTCCTATGCAAGCAGCCTAACTGCTTTGGCACCTTGTCACACAACAAACAGCAACACTCGACCGGAAACATGGCGGAGGAGCAGGCCGCTCACCACTTGCTGAATGTCGTCGAGGAAAGAGGCTTGAAAGTCGACCTGGACAGGATCCTCTTGGGGTTTGAAGATGCGGATACAAACCACAGGGCCGCAGCTTGGGTTGAGGAATACCTGCATGAAGACACCCTGTTGACAAAGGAAGAGCTGGAGCTGTGAGTCTGGAAATCACTATCTCTCACGCATGCTGACTTTATTAGGTACCAGACATTGAAAAAGAAGGGTCTAGTGCATCAGTATGAGAGCGGTAATGAGCCCACAAGGCCAATTCTGGATCACGAAATCGCTTCAGCTATTGAATCATTGCAGAGCTCGACTACTGCCATTGAGGCGCAGTGCAAGGTGCTTGAAGCGCAAAAGGATGCTTTGATGAGACTGAAGGCTCTTGACAAGCCTAATCTGAATGCTGAACATGCACGAAACGAGAGAAAGAGGAAGGAAGCTCAAGAGAAGGCGAGACTCGACACCTCTGTAAGCTATCACGAAGATCTCATGTTTCACCACTGACTATCTAGGTTGACGATGTTGCTACATCCATCACGGAGCAGATGGCGGATGCACAGAAAGAGAACGATATGGAAAAGTCTGCGCTCAAAAACTATGTATCGGAACGGTTTGCATCAGACGACCAGATCCTGAGCCGTCTTCCTGGACTAGTGTCGCAGATTATGACGGAGCCCGAAGTCAGCGAGGACGAAAAGTCGATTGAACAATGGTGCAAAGCTATCGTTTCCTTCCGCACGGCTGAGATCAAGGCCCGAGTGGACACTGTGTACCTGACCAACGTGTCTGGCAGTGCGCAACACGGCGCGTCTGGCGAGCAGTCCGAGGCCGATCTCAGGCAGAGAAAGGCGGCATTGCAGGCAGAGCTAGAAGAGCTACATTCGGAAATTGCGTCTGTGACTGAAATGGTGGTTGAGCACGAGATTCGCAAGCCAATGACGGACATGAAGCAGCGCAGGGACCGAGACAGGACGCAGGCACGCACGGCATGGCTGAACTATGTAGGAGCGTCTCCACCTTGGCACGGCATGCTGCTAACACACGTTTAGGTCTTGTCAACGCTCGAATACATGGGTAAGCGACTGAATACCGTTGCAGCCAGGACGCAGGACTGCGACGAGTTTCAGCAGGCGCTCGCGCACGTCCAGGCGGCGGCTGCAAAGCGAATGCCTGACATGCATGCACCAGCGTCTGCACCGACGCCCGCCCACCGACGAGCAAAATCATCGGTATCGGCTTTTACGCCCATGGTCAAGCTGCGGCCCAGTCAGGCACTGGATCTGCCGGTAGCGCTTCAAGATGCGCTCCGGCACGCCGGCATCTCGTTCAATCACGACAACATTGAGAGCCTGCAGGACTCGCTGATGCAGGCACAGCTTGAACGCAGCAAGAAATTGCAGGATCAATACGAGTCTGCGGCGACCGGAACGCACGACAAGTTTGCGGAGCGGTCGAGCAGAGCAGATGCAGACAAGGACGTCATTATGCGTGCCCTATATAGGCATGCGCCGTTCCAGACTGTCAGCCTGACTAGCCCCAAAGTAGATGCACAGCTGAAGGCCATGGAAGCGGAGCTCGAGGAACGGGACAGGGACTTGCTCGAGGCCGAGGGCAGCGAGCTGAGCGTGAGCGATCCCAAGGTGCGGGCATTTGTAGCAAAGTATGGCGGCAGATAGCGGAATGGAATGGAGCGGGCTGGCGTATTGTGCCGTGCCGTGCGCAAGTGGTAAGTGGTGAGTGGTGAGTGGTGTGTGGTGCGCTGAGCTGTGTTGTGTTGTCAAGGGGGCGCCGACATGGGGGAGCTGGGATGATGCAAGCGAGGACTCCGCCCGGCTAGGCTAGGCGCTGGGCACCACAACAAGACAAGGCAAGGCTAGGAACGCGTTGTTTACACTACACACGACCTTACTCACAACAGCGTAGGAGTCAGCAGCGGCGGTCGTGGTCGTGGCCCCGGCCGCTTTTGATCGGCTGGCTCTGGGCGGGTGGGCGAACATGATGTGCTGGCGGTGGGCATGCTGCGACGCCGTCATGGGCATGGTCAGGTCAGACGGCGATGCAGGCGACCAGTTCGCGCGTGGGTCGGGGGAGCCGCAGAGGGTCGTGGTGGTCGCGGTTAGACCTCGGGCTGGTCGCGATGGGTGATGAGGTGCAGGTCGCTAGCACCCCATGGGTACTAGAGGCCCAGCCACCCCAAAGCTCCCAACTCGCGGCCCCTAGTCAGCTTGTCAGTGCTGCTGCCCTGCCCTGCCCTGAGCTGAGCTGAACTGAGAACCGACACCTCCCCAACTTTCATCACACAAACCTTCGCCCCCTCAAAGCGCCCATCCCCACTTTCTGCTGCCCGCCAGAACCTGCGCGGCATGCTCGCGCTAGGTAGCCCCAGAGACCCAGGCACCCTTTCACTCAATTGAAGCTCTCGCTCGTCTTGCCGGCAGCTCCCTAGAGCAGCTCCCTCTTCGTCACACCGCTAGCCACCATGGCCAAGGGAGAGCTCATCACCATCGGCGCCGCTGCCACCGCCCTGGGAGCGACGTACAAGCTCGCCGAGTTCCTCACAAAGGCCAAGCGCATGCGAGACGTGGGCCCTTCCAACGCCGTCTACGTGCGCATCATCGGCCGTGTCCGCTCCGACCTCGAGGAGGTGCGCCGCCTGCTCTCGGTCCGCGAAATCCACGACATCCTCGAGGCCAACCCCGAAAAGTCCAAATGGGTCTACGGCGTCATGCGCGATGTGCGCGGCGCCCTCGAGAACATTGCGCCTCATACCGAACGCGTCGCTGGCGACATTGAGGACGGCCGCCGTGTTGGCGTGCGGCACCGTGTCTACTGGCTCCTCAGCGAAAAGGAAAAGCTCGAGAACCGCGAGAAGGAACTCATCGTCGCCCACCAGAGCCTCGGCGATGTCGTCGGCTACCTGACTGCCCTTGAGCCCATTCCCGAGAAGCACAAGCACAAGTCCAAGAAGGAAACCAAGGAAACCCACGTCGAGATTGACATTCACCAGCAGGCCCCTCCTCCCCCGCCTCCGCCTCCCGCTCCCGCTCCTGCTCCTGCCCCAGCTCCCAGCCAGCACCACAGCACACACATTGATCGGGATGTTTACATTGAGCGCGATGTCACTGGCCCCGGGCGCGTCGAGGAGCACCGCGATGTCTGGATCCAGCGCGACCGCCAGCCTCCGGTGCACTACGAGGAGCGCCGCGATGTCTACATTGACGAGCGCGAGCGCGGCCCCCAGTACTTTGACGAACGCAGCCGTGGCCATGGCCCTCGCCACGACACTCACTGGGAGCATGGCCGTGACCACCGCTACGAGACCCACTTCGACGAGCGTTACGAGCAGCAGGACCACTACCGTTCGCAGTACCCCATTGAGACCCAGGACACCTACCAGCACAACCGCCTCTACCCGGAGCCCACTGGCCGTCCTGCCGAGGCTTTTGAGGAACGTCTTCCCGAACGCGACACCTGGCACCAAAGCAGCGCACGCAACCAGCAACGCCCAGGTCAGTACGGCCCCTACGGAGGACAGTACGCTGAGTATGGTGCGCCGCAGCCCATTGGTGCCGCACACTATGCGCGTAGGTTCAGAGGAGACCCAGGCTTTGGCGACGAAGAGATACTAAATCCCCAACCAGTGCCACTGGACCGGAAGTACGCCGAACGCGAGGTGAGTGGTTACAACACTTCCGGCTACCCTCCCCGCTACGGAAGCAAGCTGTAAATGCCGGCATGCGGCTGACATGCGGCAGATCTGGATTGAGCAAAAGGAGGACTATCGCTTCGATCAGTATGGGAACCGCTTGCCGGATAGGCTGTTCCAGCCAGTCGTTCCTCGGCCGCATCGCAGCCGTATGTGAGATGGGATATACCTCTTTGATTACGATCAATCTTTTTTCTCTAATGTTATGAGCCTCTCTGTCCTCCACCACCAATCCCCTAGTGTGTAAACCTTTATCCCCCCGCCCCCCGATCCCCCCAATATTCCTATGTAGTTGGAATTTAAGTTGATACCTATCCCCCCCTTAACAACGCTGTTATTGCTTGTTCAAGTACGTGGTTGATGCGTATGTATTATGCGGCCTCGATTGGCCTCTCGATTGCTTGCGAGAATACCGGTTCTGCAGCCCAGGACCCAATGCAATGGAATGAAATGCTCATACTGACCACAGCCAATGTCGACGACTGTTATCCAATCTCGCACCCATGGTACGCACCGCATCGCTACCACCGGATTTGAGGACCCTCAATATGCGGGATGAAGAGGTACAATTGTCCACGTCTTCACTATCCTCAATCATCTCACCACCCGATTTTGTGTAAGACGTTCTCCTCCATATTGAGACTTCACAATGGCCCGATTCAACCTCTGGACCCGCCTCCGCTCAGCCTTCTCCCTCTGTATCCACGCCTCATCTACTGTCTGGCCCGGTCAGACCAACAGCACAGCACAGCTCTTCCTAACCGTCGGCCTCTTCTTCGGCATCTGCCAACTCGGCTTCTCGCTCGCCATGGCACATCGTCTCCTTTCCATCCCCGAGGAAACCACGTGCTGGAACAAGTACGACCACAAGCCTTTTGATTACGACCGTGCGTTTGGCACCGGCTCTTCTTCATCGCCAGCTTCTCCATACGACTACGGGTTCTGGAGCCAAGTCAAGCATCTACCGGTCACATATGCGAATTTGGGGTATGCGGCTGCGGCAGATGATATGAAGACTATGATTAGCGGGCCCGTGGTGATGAAGATGGGGCTTCCGGGGAGGGGTGGAGGTGCTGCGTAAGTCTCTCTGCTTGGTCTTACTCACTGCTGATATGTATATCTATGTGAGAGAGAAGAAGAAAAGGTAGGAAATGTGTGACAATGCTAACATATTCCCACCAGTACCATAGTCATAGCCCTCATCGTAAACCCCCTCCTCCTCTTCTTCTACCTCATCTGGCTGGCCCGCCGCCAAACCCACGGCTACCTTTCCAACCGCAACGCCATGCTAAACTCTTTTTGCTTCACTGCGCTCTTCGCTTTCAACTCGGCGAGTATGTCTGTCCTGGATACGCTTCCGAACTCCGAGGCAACGGGGACGTATGAGCTTTGTTGGCAGGAAGATATTGTTATGCACGATTTGGCCAAGTTGGGGAAGTGGGCGGAGTGGGTGGTTGTGTGGGGGATTTTGAATGGAACTTTGGGGGGTCTGAGGTATGTATTCTCCCCTTTTTTCCCCATATCCATGGGTTGGTTGGTTTCTGGGGAAATGGAAGGGTGGGGGCTGATGATAATGCAACAGTATGGCATTCTACTTCGTCAACTGCATCAAAGCCGCGCAAATGAATCGAAACAACGACGATGGTATTGTTGGGCTGCAGGATCTAGGCCCATCTTCCTCTTCTTCTACTCGCAACCACAGCCGCAACAATAATCCTCGGAGCAGCCGTAATCACAACCATGATGTTGAAAGAACAGTGGGCCTTGCACCTCCTGTGCCAGCAGCGCAAAGTGCTGCTGCTGCCAGCACACGGGGTTTGAATAGACAAGACTCGCTGGTTTCTAGGGAGCCGAAGACGAAGAGTAAGACTGTGAAAACTGCGAAGACTGCGCGGAGTGAGCGGAGTGGTGATTTGGGTGTCAGGCAGAGGAGCGAGGAAAGAGAGAGCGAGACCGGGATTGTGAATCCGTTTACGTGTCCTGAGAATGTTATACAGGATGATGATGATGAGGATGTGGAGGTAGGGAGGAGACAGGGTGGTAGGGCGTGAAAGGGGACACAGGGAAGCGCGAAGAGAGGAAAAGTGCTTTTACGTGTATGTGAGGCTGTCGCGGGAGTGACTGGTGGATTCACGTATCCCTCCATGTGCTGTTATATGCGTTAGTGTGGCTTTTTTAATACAGCTCCAAGGGAAGATTTATGATTGGAGTTGAGGGAGTCTAGGTATACGGTTGTTGGAAACTGGAATTACATTGGATTCTTTTTTTATTTTGCTTCTCTATCAATGGGGTTTAATTTGGATTTCGCTACATGCGTGGAACATTTCTAGCTTGGCTGATGTGCACTTTTTCAAAATGGTGAACGACCATAGTCAATACGAATGCTTGCATGCTATGGAGATAAAACTATCGCGCCGCCCTCCGGCTCCGCAGACGCGCTGCTGATCTCTCGTCTGACTCATTCACGTCCTCGTCCTTCTTGAGCACATCGCAACCGATATATGTACTAAGATCCGAGTCCAGGTGTCGGCAAGAGGAGTGAGTGTTACTGGAAGAATGCCGTCGTCACAAGGGCGTACAAAGATGGAAAAGTTCTACATATAGTTGGATTTCAATTTTCTAAGCCAGGTTGATAGTGTATGTCATCTTCTCAACCTCCTCTAGGCTGATTTGCTTGTCTAAAGCGGAATTGGAATCTCCCCTTATGTCGGGGCCATGTCCAACAGCCCATAGACCAGCATCATGTAATCGACTTTCTTGGCGAGACTGTCCTAAAGGGTCTAAACCTCTGCTTATGCGGTTGCAATATTCGCTAGAGCAGTCACAGTAGATATGTGATCGCTCACATTTCAGGGCCTGTCGGTTTTTTGGGATGTACGCGCGGCTGCGGTCCAAGAAATCGACAAGGTCGACGACTAAGTGCTGCAAGCAACACAAAAGAGCGTCCTCTCGCTCGTTTTTCAACCGTCCTTTCAGCATTAGGTCAATCCGTTCGCAAAAACATCCCATTGGTTGCTTGAATTCGTGTTCCCATTGCTTAGAGAACTGATCGAACCCTTTCATCTTGACACCAACTCCTCCGTCAAGCGCTTTATTTACTACATCATCTTCCTTGGCAATCATTCGCTCGGCTACTAGGATGCGAGAGGCAGGCCAAACGCCAACATTACGCCCTGCAGGATTGCGGCGTCGGTCTAGCTCCTCGGCAATCAAATACATCATCTTCCGTAGCTCTTTTAACTTGTGGTCCTTAGTAAATGATAAATATCCTGTCTTTGTGCGGAGGATGTAAGCAAAAGCTAGGTACTGCGCAAGTAGATAGCACGTATAGATTTTTAAGTCCTTAAGGCCTTCTTCTGTTGAAAGTTGCTGCCGGCTAATAGGACATTCGGCTAGTTCGTATAGTCGCCGCTGCAATTCATATGCTGCAGCGAGGAGTGGCTGGGCGTATTTTTCGGTCAGGTTGGCGACTTCTCGTTCATGGCTGCGTCGTTCGGTGCGCCAACTTAGGAAAAGACTGAGAATGGAGCCTAGCAAGCCAATTACGGCCACTGTGATAGGAATAAGAAAGTCGGTGTTGGCCATGAAAGATCAATTCAATATATAAAACTTCACAGATGAGTTGTCAAAAGTGCTAGAACTGCGTGTAGTGGAATTGGTCCTATAAAGGAGAGATGTCGCTACCTCTAGGATTCTGACGACATCTGCAAAAAAGAACAGAAGCAATCTAGTTTGGCATAGAAAGTTTTGCCAAGAACATGAAACTCGCTAATCTTGAACCCGTAACGTGGTTGAGTGAAGGGCGATCCTCAGCTAGTGGGGTTATCCTTTTCAGCTCGCCCCACAACAGTTGGCGATCAGCTAACTCTACTGATGGCTATCTTGGCTGCAAAACGCCATTGATTCATCGGTAAGCGATAAAGTATTTGGTAAGATAGTGGTCCAGAAATCACTGTCTAAGCTGATGATAGGTCTGCAGTCCAACCTTAGATCTCGATGTGCTAGTGTAAGGGGTACAGCTCCATGGAGCAGGCTAACGATCGTGAGCATCAAGTAGACATAGCCAGGTAACAAGCTCGTATTTGATAGAGAGCTAAGCTCTGGGCTACGTAGCTATCTAT
The DNA here is from genome assembly GCA_026367775.1 of Exserohilum rostratum. Taxonomy (NCBI): domain Eukaryota; kingdom Fungi; phylum Ascomycota; class Dothideomycetes; order Pleosporales; family Pleosporaceae; genus Exserohilum; species Exserohilum rostratum. The sequence goes on along the minus strand of CP111156.1, from coordinate 1,784,162 downwards.
ATACAAACAGAAGGCGAGATGGATGCCTGAGCAACTATGGGGCCGGACAACCAGGGGAAACGAGGTCGTAGATGAGGGCAAGGGTCGGAGGGCGCTCATTGTGGCGCAATGTGCTGTTGTTTTGGTTCTGGGCTGACTGGGCTGAACGGGAATCTGGGCAGGACTCTATCCAGTGATCCCAAACTCCGTACCAATACACTCACTTGCATAATCAGCTTTCAGTTCCAGCGTAGCTCAAATATCCAATAGCTCTGGGTCATGTGATTCAACGCGCAGTTACGGTGTATTTCATAACACCATGTAGTTCACAATACAATATCTTTGGGTATTTCTGCCTATACCTTGTATACATAATAAATATCTGCAGGGAGCGATAGATAGCCTTTAACAATATAAGTACTTGTTTATGAATTAGACTTCGCTTAGCAGTCTCCTAGTTACAGTAGTATGCTTTTAGAAATCACTCAAACAACAATAATTTAGACTGATGGGTTACGAGAAGGTCGAAGCACTGTCTCCGCATGGAAGGTTCATCTCTCGGAACTAGGCTTCACTATGGACTATTACAGCAGAAACAGAATTTTCTGAGAGAAACGAACAAGAGACTACGTCTTCGACTTATTGCTGTATTCTTTTTCTTTTCGGTAGATTGGAGGTCGCGTCGGGAGGTTGACAAAGAAGCCCAAAACGGCGAGCTCGAAATGGAAGTGTCACAAAGGAACAAAAACACGAGTACCGCTCTCATTGTTGCATATCTGTGCCTTTGATGCCTTGTGTGAAAATTGCCATCTTTGTCTCATCTGTCGAACAATATGTTCACATCGTACATGGAATCTCTCTTAGCTCCTTTTCTTCTTCCTGAAGACGCCAACCTACCACACACTGTCCAAGAAAGTAGGAAAGTGAAGAAAAATGAGTGAAAATTCAGAAGAAGTCGCCCCGGGGAATACAGGGGCCTTTGGCCCCACGATCGAATCTTCATCGCCTACTTCATCCGCCCAAAGTATTACTATCGAGTCTGGCAAGACCTCAAAGAAGACGGATACAGAGATCCTTTCGTCATGGCTAAACCAAGACCTCGTTGACTTTCAAAATGGCAACGGCAATCTTGTGGAAATCAAAATCAGGGAATTTCTAGAAATCACCAATACAGACACTGATGCCAGGGGTAACCTGAGTTGGTTCGAATCCGATAGCATCGACATTGCACTGGCGCTGCTCACACAGAATTACCAGCGTGACGGCGATATGTGTGTGCTACGGGCGTATGAAGGATGTGAGGTGTTTCATATAGGAAGGGGGGCGTATGGATTCGAGGATAAGGGAACAGAGAGTATCGTCAAAGCTGTGAGAAGTAAAACGAAGAGGTGGATTATTATACCGGTTACAGATGGGATACTTCATGGGGTTGCGGATGCGGAGGAGAAGGAGAGGCTTCATGAGGAGAATAAGAAGAAGGAGAACAAGAAGGGAGGTACTGCTGCTTCTACTTCTGTAGAGAAGCCAGACAAGTCTGTATCCGAGATGCATCCATCACTGACCGGAAAATCTGACTCCGAGGGTTCTAGAAGTAACAAAAAGAAAGGAGGAGAACCGACACACAATGCATTCGGCGCTCACTGGGGTCTTCTCATCGTTGACAAAAAGACACGCCAAGCACGCTGGATAGACAGCCATCTTGGCCTTAAAGAAAGCAAAACGGACCCGAGAAAACAAGTAATTCATGAAATGTTTAGACCGGGAGAAGCAGCAGCATTGATCCTTTGCGGCATCGAACGCATCCTTGGTGCCAAAAGTCATTCGTTTACTGCGAAAACAGCAAAGTACGTGCCACATCAGAAAGAAGATAACAGCTTCAAAGGCGACCCTGGTGCAAGTTGTGGACCCTATATGATTGCTTTTCTAGAGTACCTGTACCAGAATCCCGTATATCTACAGCAGTTGGACAGTGCGTTTCGGGTGGAGAGTTGGAAACATCATAAGAAGGCTTTGGCATTTGATTCACTGCAGACTAGAATTAGGATGCAGGATATGATTCAGAGAAAGAGCGAGGCGGTGTTGGGCAGGGAAGAGAAGCCACTTAAGATGAGCTCAGAAGTTTTCGCGATTCTGAGACCGAAGGTGCTGGCGCCTTTGGTGGCGACGGCTTGGAGGAGTTATGAGGGGAGGAGGGATAAAGTGAATTTCGATGATTTCCATTTCAGGGGGAATAAGAGAGCTAAGAAAAGGGGACATACGGGAATGGGCGGTGGTGGCGGGGGAGGAGGGAGAGGAACAAATGATGACGATGACTATGGTGGTAGCGGTGGTGGAGCAACAGGAGGTGGAGAAGCTGAAGAAGGTTATGAAGGAGAAGGCTCCAAAATCATCGAGACCGACGAAGAAGATGCAGATGACTCTTTCATCTACGACCCCGAAGATCCCAAAGCAGCATCTGTATCTAAGCAGCTTCTTCGTTTGGAAATCCGCAGTAACCCGGCGATATACGTGGGTATCGAAACAAAAACCCTAAAGTATCGGCGTGCATACGAGATACAGGCAGCTGCTTTGATAGCCGAGTCGAATAAACCTGCTGAGCCCACTGAGGCCAAGAGAGCCGCTGGGCCCAAAAAGTCCACCAAACCCGCCAAACTATCACAAGGCCCACCACGCCCCTCTCGCCACCCCATACTCCAATACCCCGAGGGCATCGAAGAAGCGCCCCACGACTTCGCCGACGCCACCGAAGTCCCCTCAGAGAGGGTAAAGCGTTGGCGGCTCGAGAACATCGAAAATATCAAGAAATGCGGCTTGGGCAAAAAGGCCAGAGACGATGGCCTATCTGTTCGAGCAATTCTGCAGGTCCTCTCTGGCGTACAGTTCACTAAAGAATCTGACTACCGATTGACAAACATCTGGATAAACGACCCAGAAGTGTTTAACGGTGACGATCGCAACGACATAGTTCACATACCAGGTGTTATTGCGCAGAGGCTGCAGGACAAGTATGAGATCTTTGATATGACCGACCTACTAAAGGAGAAATCAGACTCAAGCAAGAAAAGGCCACGAGACGATGAAGGCGAGGGACATGTCGCGAAGAAAGCAAAGGCAAAGAAAAAATAATAGATGTGCAGGGACAGGGTGTTATGAAAATGCCATACTTCGGTGTTATTCCTGTTTTTAATGTCCTTCACGCTCAGATACCGTCTTAAGAGATGGGTTAGCTGTTCGAAAGTGTAATAGAATTCTAAGCGAGGTATAAGCCTGAAGGTTTAATACGGTATACGATATTATGTTTCAGGAACAAAAGCACTCGGAGGTATGACGATAAACAGTAGTTGTGAGATCGATCGTTTGCTTACATTCGTGTTCGGCCCGTAGAAATCGGACCGTAAACACATGGTATTGACATGGTTTACGTGAGACCAAGCAGTTCTAGATGGGTTCTCCATGAACCCATTTCCCGGTGTTTTCCCGGAGTTTTACCTGTGAGACGTCACTGGAACGACGGTCCCTGTTTTTTTTTGCAGTGAAATATGGCTCCCCCGTAAACCCACTGCACTATTAAATGTCAAACCTTAGCTTGACAACTTTGACACATAGAACAACCAATTTGGAATATAGCAGAGTTAAGTTGGCGACAGGTTCCTCACTATCAGAATTGCAGAATGGTTACTGGCATGTATTTCAAATCGACGCTTTCAGGGATAACAAACAGGAAACAGAGCGGCACAAACACTATTAAATATATAATTCGGCCCTTCTAACCAGCGAGAGCCATGACCTTTGCCAGAACGTCATCATCGCTAAGAGCATCACCCTTTATCGAGGCGTACGCCGGTGCAAGAATAGTCTTCTCGATTTCGGTGAATTTGCCCTCGCTGACAAAGATGAGTTCTCCATGCCTTGACTTGTTGGCCATCAAGTAAGCAGCTGCGCGAGCTACTACAGATGGAGTCTGGCAAGGGTAAGACACAGCGGCGAGAAGGTCCTTCAAATCGGGCAAAACTTGAGTGGCTGTCCATGAAGGCGCAAGAGTGTTAACGCGAATAGGCAGACCAGCTACCTCAACTAGACGCGCGAAGCTCCTGCCGAAACCTAGAACTCCGGCCTTGGCCGTGGCTGTGATGCGCCGTCAGTAGAGGTTCAGGACAGCATCGGCGAAATAGTGGCTTACAGTAATCGACGGCGCGCACAGGGTGCAGTCCAGTGCTAGAACCCATGATGACAATAGAACCGCCCTCGGGCTGAGTCTTGATGTAGTGAGTAGCGAGGGTGACGGTCTTGACGACACTGTCCAGGTTGATGTCTATCGTATCCTGATTTGGCTCCTTTGGGTCGCCGTTTTCGTCAATCTCCAGTGCCAAGTAGTCGGCGCGAGGACCAACACCGGCATTGGCAAAGACGAAATCAACACGGCCATGCTTTTCCTTGGCAGTCTTGAAAAGCTTCGTCAAGTCGGTCCAGCTCCTGGCATCAGTTTGAACATGGAGAGAGTTTGTTTGGGTCGCCGGTGGTGGCTGAATGTCGCCGCTCACAACTAGTGCGCCCAGAGAGACCAGTAGTTCGACGGTCGCGAGACCAATACCTGAAGACCCACCTACAATGAGGTCAGTAGGCTTAATTCCAGCAATCTGATTGGATGGAAGCATAGTTACCCGTAATAACGGCAACCTTGCCCTGGAAACCGGTCAGGTCGGAGTCGTTGATCTCAAAAGAAGCCATGTCGAATGATTGTTGTTTGATGCAGGTAAGCAAATGTGGTAGGAAGGAATGAACGACTGAAAAAGAAAAGAGATATGCAAACACCTCGGACCACCTGCGGTCGAATAATCAAAACTGATTTGGCAAAGACAGGGACAGGCTCCATTACGTGGCCAGGACTCCGTGGCGAGACATGATTTCTCAAACACAGTCTAGACAGCAGTAGGAGAATTTTAGGGAAGATAGCCAAGTTGGGTTGGTGTACCGTCGGAGACCCAGTTTAACACGGCAGAGCAAGGAGGCGACCCACCTGCCACATGCCGGAAATCTCAAGCCAAGTTACTCAACTTTAACTTACTCGTCCACGTGTTGTCCCTTGGCCGTCAGCCACAACGTGTGCCAAACCCAGCAGACCGTCTCTCGGGTCGTCATGAAATTCCTTCGTCTCGTTTTGGGAAACATGGTAATTCACGATACGGCGTGCATTAGGTAGTATTTCCGGAACCGTAGTTCCGGTTACGAAAACGGAACCGCCCACATTGAAGCTAGTAGCGACGGGCCGAATCACGAGAAAATTACGACTGATCCACGCGCACAACGACAAGGGGATGGTGATGTTGCATCAAGCAACCCGAAAAGGGACATGTGTGATAGGTTGGCAAAAACATTCGAGCAGTGGGTGTCTGCTCGTGATACGAGTGGTGTCAGTGGCGTGGGGAGGATCAACTTGTGAAAATACACAAATTTCACGACTCAGGGCCTGGATCACGATATAATCCTGCCACCCACACGGGCAATTATGGATCCCAACGTTGGTTGCCGGACTTAAGTGTCGCATTAAGAGTAGTGAGATCCCAATCCAGCAAAGATGCACAAGGCTTAGGGTAATACGGTGTCAGACCCTAAGATTGATGCTTGGAAAGACTGCTCCCGCCGTTAACGGGTTTGTACGGGAGCTTGGGGGTGACATGATTCAGACCCGAACTACCAGTGTCTCCTAACAGGCCGGGATTAGATCCTCCAGACTTGTTAATAGATCGTCTGGGGAGCTACTGCATGACCTGCCTGTTCACTTTTCTAGATTCCTATCCTTCTGTCGCTCGTTGAACATCCCTTACCATCAAGCCACAATGGCAGCGACTGTTGGAGTGGCCGGAGACGGCGTGGCCCTCTTGTACTGCGCCATTATTCTTCTAGTACTGAGCTGGCTCATTTTCTGCATGCGCGTTGGCGTCAGAGTGTGGAGGAAAGCCTTAGGTGTGGACGACTATCTTATGCTCGCTGGAATGGTAAACCCACAATGACCCGCCTATGATGAAGGACATCCTTTGCTTACTTGCATAGCTTCTCTTCACGGTCACTGCTGCTCTCTGTATCGTGTGCTGCTTTTACGGATCTGGGCAGATGTCCAGTGTGCTGCCTCCTGCAACCATGGCACAGGGAATCAAGGTAAATACCCTTGGACCTCACCACCGACGACTGAGGGAGCCATGTGCTGACAAGACTGCAGCTTTTCTATATTGCCGAATACTTTTATGCCGTCGGAGCGATGTTCATCAAGATCAGCGTTGCAGTGGCGCTTCTGCGTATCTCTGCGGGCCGTCCCTTTTTCAAATGGGGAATCTGGGGTCTGATTGGCGCCACGATCGTTGCTGCTCTGGTTTTCTGCATTGGCATTGCCAATATTTGTAAGAAAACATTCTCCATGGTTACTGTAGATTTTTGACTGACTCGAACTAGGCCATCCAATCAATACTCTGTGGGGAGAATCACAGGGCACCTGCGATCTCACACTCAATACGAACGTCAGTCTGTTTTACTCGGCCATAGAAATCGCGGCAGACTTTAGTCTTTCACTCTTGCCGGCCATTCTCCTGTGGAACGTGCAGATGAAGACCAAAGTCAAGATTTCCGTCGCCGTCATGCTTGCACTTGCTTCTTTGTAAGACTCACGCAACCTTCTGTTACATAGCCATACTAACTCCCCATAGCGCATCAACAGCTACCATCGTTAGGCTCAAGTACCTCACCCTCTACAGCGACCCGGGCGAGTTCATGTTTGGCACTGGAAAAATCGGTTTCTGGTCTCTCACTGAAGAAGGCATCGGTATCATCGCCGGATCTCTGCCCGCGCTTCGTCCCCTCCTCTCGCTCCGTATCAAGATTACCACGAACTCAAACAGTCCTGCTGCTTCAAGCGGAAGGGGGTACCAGTCCGGATCTCACCACATGCCGCCACCGGCGCGCTCGCGCGGGATCGCTATGAACACCTTTCAAACGCTAGGCGACAACGACGAGGGCGAGCACAGCGATGGAGATAGCCAGAAGAATATCATCAAGGAAACAAAGTTCACTGTGACCTCGGTTGCTACTGGACCAGGTGATAAGGGAATGGGATGGAATGGCAAGAACCACAGCCCTTGTTGAGCGACAATGAAATTTTCAAAGACCCACTAGTTTCTGTCTGGAGACGAGTGGTATACACACATTCACGCGCCCGGCTCTGTCATTGATAGCTGTCCAAGATGTCCGGTCCTACAGTTTATAACAAAAATGAGTCAGAGGGGCAATTGCTAATGCATTGTGCCGTTGTCAAGGCGCCCTAGACCGCCAGTCACAGTACAGGAGGTGCCCAGGCGATCTAGAGGCTGCAGGTACTAGCTTACATTCTTTATATCCCATACAGTTGTAAAAACATACAGTCATACCAGTAATAAGGCTCTAGCAGCCGTCATAATTGCCGTGGATCAAAATGTACGAGCCCGTTACCGGCGATATTCTTACACGTTACGTAAAGGCCCAGGCCTCTCGTTGTCCATCATAATCCAGGGTGCAGGCATTTGGTCAGACAAACGAACAAAAAAGATGCATACTGTTGGCAAGATGACCTGTTGTCTTTACCGGACCGGCCACCGGCAAGGCCAGCGAATGCGACTTTTACCAATATGGAGAGTCCATGCGGTCACATGAACGCGTGTAAGGCGTCTAGTGCCGAGATAAGTGCTAGCGTTACCCCACGTCAACCCGGGTCAAGCCGACCCCTCCAAGAACAACATTCATCTCACTCAAGTTCAATTAGTGTAAATCCAGCAGAATACAAAATGAAGGCCGTCGCCATGTCTCGGGGCTGTTTGTCGGCTTCTCGCAATCTCACGCCTGTTTTTACACAATCCCTCCGAGCTCCCCTTCGTTCCTTTACTACAACACGACCTTCTAAGATGGACGCTGCGGCTTTCGGCGAGCAACACATTGCCAGAGGAATTGGCCGCCTCACCAAGCATGTCTTTGAAGATGGAAAGGGTGCATACATTACCACAGACAAGGGCGTCAAGCTCCTCGACATGACGGCCGGTATTGGTGTTTTGAACCTTGGCCATTGCCACCCCAAAGTCAGCGCGGCTGCCGCTGAACAGTGCATGAAGATCACCCACGCGCAAGTCAACATTGGCTTCAGCGCTGCTCAAATTGCCCTCATCAGGGAATTGGTTCCCATTCTTCCCCACAAGTCTCTCGACACCGTCTTCCTATGGAACTCTGGCGCCGAGGCCGTTGAAGCATCCGTCAAGCTCGCACGCGCTGCAACCAAGAAGCCCAACATCATTGTCATGCAAGGCTCATACCACGGCCGAACAAATGCCACTGCCTCAATGACACGCTCCAAGACCGTCTACGGTGAAGGCCACGGACCGTTGATGGGTGGCGTCTTTGCATCGGCCTTCCCATACTACAGCCAGTTTGGTCTCCCTGTGGACACACCAAAGGAGAAGCTCGTGGAATTGGCACTCATGCAAATGAGGTTTACCCTGCAACAGCAAACAGCCCCATCGGACACTGCCGCTATCATCCTAGAGCCCGTTCTGGGTGAAGGTGGATACGTTCCTGCTCCCCCTGAATTCATGCACGGACTGAGACAGATTTGTGATGAGAACAACATTCTTCTTATTGCAGACGAGGTCCAGTGCGGTATGGGCCGCACAGGACGCATGTGGGCTGTAGAGGAATCTGGAGTACGACCCGACATCCTCATCTTCGCCAAGGGCATTGCCAATGGTTTCCCACTGTCCGGTATTGCGAGCCGAAAGGAGCTCATGGACGTTCAGACGCCTGGATCCATGGGTGGAACATATGCCGGTAACGCTGTTGCCTGCGCTGCTGCACTGGCGACTATCAAGGTCTTCCAGGAAGAGAAGGTTCTTGAGACCGCCGCCGCCCGCTCCAAGCAAATATTTTCCTTCCTTCACGACCTCAAGAAATCTGGCACCAAGGCCGGTAACCTGATCGAGGACATTCGCGGATCCGGTCTCATGGTTGGTATCCAATTTGCCAACTCGAACCTTCAGAACGGTTCTTCGAACGTTGCGGCAGCAAACCCAAAGAGCCAGTCCCAGATCGCCCCCAAGCTCGTCCAAGAGTGCGTGAAGCGTAACATGCTTCTCCTCAGCACCTCAATCTTTGACGTTGTGAGGTTCATCCCCCCACTCAACGTCACCGAGGCCGAGTTGCAGCAAGCATGCGACATCTTCAAGGAGTCCCTTGAGGCTGTTGCCAAGGATCTATGAGTCAGTCAATGTTGTTAATGAGGCGTTTGGTTTGATATGAGCAGCGCACAGCTGCAGGGTTCATGAAATATTTTTTTTATCCACAAAAAGGCCTCCATAGATATGCTTCCAATTGAATAACATGTTACAAGCTAATCTCGCTACGAGAAGAAACGTTACTGCAACGGCCATGTGATTTGCCGGCCGATTTTCCCGTTGCTCGTATTCGAGAAGTCCGAGCACCACGTTAGCGCTACGTATGCGTCCTAGTCGAGGCATGAACAACTCGTGGGCTCACGTCTTTGCTGCTGCAGTGTTTACCACGATGCTGACTCAAAGGTTCATGCAATGTGTGTATATGTATGTAGATCTTTCGAGAAGGGGTATTAATACAAGATTGCGAAATTTGTACAGATGCACCAATCAACATGAAATATTGATACAAGAGTCAGGTCTTGCGTATGCGCCCTTGGCTATAACCCGGCGCATAATACATTGTAGATCTTTGCCATTCATACCTACAATATTGAATCAGTAAAGAGATAGGAATTAATTGGTTTCAAGATCTGGGATCTGGCCCGAGATGAAAAATGCAGGTGTGCTCTCCCAGACATGGAAGCCTGTCACAAAAAGTCATGGGGAAACGGCCTCAGATACTATGACCTACTCAGTCTCTATCTTGAACCCTATTCTATTCAACATGGATTCTACATCTTCATTCTCATCTAGCTAATCATAATCTCATTCCTCACATAACCCCCCATACACCTCATAATCAAAGCCTCGACCCCTCCCGTCCAGCCAACCTCATCCCCTCCTCGCCATCAACAAGCACACACCACCCCTCACTTCCCATCCCACCATCCCCCGCAATCGCCGCCTTGAAATTCGCCTTTGCATACTCCAGCACCTCGGCGTCAAAACTCCCCGGCTGCAACCACACAGCAGGGATGCCCGCCTCCTTCGCCTCCTTCAATAGCGTCTTCGTCACACCCGGCGGCGTAATCACAGACAGCGAGTAGCTAGACGCAGGCGGGTCCTTCAGTGCAGTGGGAGAAGGTACAGTAGCGTGTTGCCGGTTTAGGATGTTTACGCTGGGGACGCGCGGGTTGAGGGGTGTAGCGGGGAGAGAGTGCTGCAGGTACCATGCGAATACTGAGTGTGTATGTATTAGTATGCTTACATGATTTCTTTTTCTTTACATATATTTTCCAATCATAGGTTAAAGAGGGTGGGGAAATCATAGAAAATGGTTAGATTCGGCGTACTCTTGTGTCCGTATTTATGAGGATCCGACGATGCGCCTGCAACGGCGAAGCGCGGCGATGAGAAAAAGGTTTTGAGTGCTGCTTCCATTTGTTCGTTGCGCTTTTGCCCTCGTGTGGTTGGCATGTGAAAAAATTGCTTTTTTTCTCAATTGAGGAGAATGCAGAGGTTTGTTTGTTTGCAGATACAGGCTAGGTAAATGGGTAGAGGTGCGTGTCTTATCGATGAAGAGGTAGATGGAATGAGCCGAGGCACGTGCGTCACGTCATCGGCGTCACGCGTGCAATGGGCGGTAAGTACCAGGGCTTCATTCCTACGCCAACTACTTGGGAAGGTACTTGCGATGTGTTTATATTTCATGCATGTGTTAAATTGCTAGACTAATCTACGCACCCACACGACTAGGATATCTAAACTGGCAAGCGGTGTGGAAAGTCTAGAGAAGTGCGTGGAATCTTAACGCTGAGCAGAGACTCCTGTACCGACTCACCCATTCCACTTTCTATGCGACCAAGGAAATATCGCTCGCCGTCTGTTGCCTTGTTTTTCAAATCTCTTTCCGTAATCTTCTCTACGATTGTTTGGGCTCGAAGTATAGGGTGCTTCTTGTTCGTGATATCCAGCTCAGCCAAAAGATCATTCTTTCGTGTGAGCGGATAATCGTCACAGGCACCCTCCCACTCTCCTGATCCAACTGCTTCATGCGCCAGCCGCTGAAGTTGTAGTGTATCATTGGACGCCCATTCCAGACTAGAAAATGGCTTTCGGTTCCGCTGTACCCTGGCAGTGACATCCGGTAGAAAAGCCGAGATGAGCATGATGAGACCGCCAATAGAGAAAATGATTGTCAGACCGAGTACGTTGAAAGATGTGTAGGAGTCAGACCGGATCTTCTGGTTGTTGCAAACGGTGCGTGCCTCTGCAGACCTTGGCGGTGACCAAACAGGAACTACTTTTGGATCTGTTGGTCCAGTCGCTTGATCTACTATTGTTCGCTGAAGGTCGGCCAGGGTGGTTCTGAACCAATGCTGTAATTCAATCGCCCACTGGTTGTCAGGCAACCCATACTGGCCAATTCCAGCAAGGGTGTCGCTTGCAAGAAGAGCTCCGCCTCTCAAAGTAGTGATGATCTCAGTGAACCCGTTTGCCATGTTCTGGATCCCCAACGTAGTCCACTGGAAGGCTTCTTTGTTGTTTGGTTGCGTGAACAGATTTTCAGATGCTAGCCTTGTAGCTTCGAATATCCCCATCAACGGAGTACAGCTCTCATTCTTGGGTAGTGCCGGGTTGCAAAACTGATATTGTTGAGCGCACGCTACCGCCCTCGCTGACTGGTCACCCCGATAAATGGTCAAGTTGCCACTAGTATAAGTAACCTTTTGGGGACCGTTTTGTGCTTTGAACCAAGGATCGGAGACAGGTGTAATGTAACGGATATCGTTCGACTCCAAGAAGAGGACACTGATGTCGGCATCTGGCACGGCCAGCTCAGGTATCGGTTCCCAGATATTCACAACATAAGATTGTTCTGGTGACACCTGCCACTTTGTGACAGCACTAAATGTGTAAATTAGTACTGGAACAAATACCATGAAGAGCAAGCACATACGTGACTGTGTACTGGTTGCGTGCTACTCGACTACCAAATCCCTCTCCGTAAAGAACTTCAAAGGTGCATCCCTCTGGACCATCGCCGCAATGCCGCATGTGGGTGCCATAAAAGTATTGGATGGACTTTTGTGGTGTTGTAGTTATGTTACGAAAGTAGCCTTCGCTGAGTATCGGAGCACATTTGTTGACAGTACGGTATAGGAATTGAGAAGAAGGTGGAGCGTTAATCCCCAGGTCATCATTGCTGTTTATAAATCCTGAATCTAGGGTAATGGAACCGCTCTTAGGGTGGCAGATAGCGTCCTTTCCTGGAAACGGGCATGAACTGTCGGTTGTGACTTTCATAGGAAGAGCATTTTTGACATACGTGCGACAGCCCTCGGTCCCGTTTCTTGAATAGCAGTTCGACTCGTAGTTGAAGCTTGACCTAATCCTACTAGCACCATAGTATTGGCTCAAAGCCACGTTCTCTTCAGTGATGAGGGAGCCGTTAAGAGCACTGCATTTATTCCCAATGACAAGGACCTGGCTTCCCCTGGATGTAGCAACTTGCGAGGAAAAGATACCCGCTGCTGCGAATGCAAAGAATGTGGCCAGACTCGCCAACATCGGTATTGAGGACGATTTGATGGAAGCAGCCAAAGATATCTTACGCCAAGCCCATGTTAATGTTAAGAATCTCCACAGCGCGGTACCGCTGGTATCGGCGTTGCGAAGTATTGCTTGTCGTTGGTGGTAGATTGCATCCTGGGGCGACTGTCGACTTAGCGTTTGATGGACGGCGAAAGATACAATGCTCCAGAAACATGTGCCGCTAAATGTAACGAACAGGGCCAAGAAGGCGATGAACAGCCCGCCTTTGTCTAATGTAGTTGTGTAGGTCAGTCCAGCTACGGCACCGTGAGACCAATTGGTCCAGATTCCAAGGTAAACTGAGGTTTCATTCGATGCCATCGCGGCAGAGCCTCTGAAAGTATGAATCGGTATGTTGCCTGCTGCAGATAAGTGTTGTTGAATACCACTTATGTAGCTGCCAGACGGAAACCGAAATTATAGCACACTGCATTAAAGTGCAAATCAAGGAGCACTTTCCCAAAATATACTTCTTGATAACTGGCCGATTGGTGGGTAGCTAGGTGCAGCGGCATCTTGTAACCCACTACAGCGGGCAGAGATAGCTTGCCAAGACGAGTATCCAGTATGCAATCTTCCGTGGAGTCTGATAGGCCCTTGGCTGTCGAGACATAATATAGTCACCCTGCAGTACTCCCTGCGAGTGGCGAGCTAACCAGCCGTTTGTGGGGGCCGAACGTAGGGCTAGGCCGTTTATCGTGGGGGCCAAAACGCGACGATCAAATACAACAAAGAAGCGGCCAGGTCTGACCAAGCTGAAAAGAGAGCCACTTCCTCTAAACAGCGCAAAGGAGCGAACATTGCGCATGAACTTGCATATATCACCGTTTGGTGTCGTCACCAAGCTTATGGCTAAACCCATTTTCTACATAGAGTTATTCCACTCGCATATTACAACCTGATATACCACCTACCAAGGTTGTACACCATCCTTGTTGATGACTTTACCCGTATCTTCATCCCTCTTCCCCTCAACCACATCCTTGATAAACTCTCCGCCAATGCTTGGATGACCTGCACCCATCTCCTTCAGATGGTCCGCACCCACGCCTCCAATGTTAGTAGCCAAAAACCCAGGGCTGATGTTAAACACCTTGACACCATCCACTGCAAGCGCCATGTCCCAGCTGAGCACCATCATGTTCAATGCCGTTTTGCTAGTGCGGTAGGCCGTTGGCGTCATTTTTGGAGGCTTTGGCCAGCCTTTGGGCGCGTCTCCAGCAAGTACCCTGTTTTTGGAATCGGCGCCGCCAGCGCATCGCGACAGGGATGAGATACCGGAGGTCACAAAGAGTAGGCGGGCATTAGAGGAAGCAATCAAGAGGGGGGCAAAGGTTTGGGTTACGACTTCAGTTGAGGTAACGTTGAGAGAGTAGGTTTTGTTCCATGCTTCGCGGATGGTCTTGGGGCTGGAATCTTTGTGCCTAATGTAGTCGAATGATCCACCTTTGATTCATTAAATGGGGGTTCATGTCAAATGTCACGAGCTCACGACATACCTGCATTGTTTACGAGAGCATCAAGACGGCCATATTTGCTCTTGACATGCTCAAAGGCTTTTTGAATGGAGTCGTCATCTTCAATGTCGATCTGAATGGGCTCGACTTGAGACTTTGTATCCGGAACCTCGCTTTTGAGATTCGAGATTGCGTCGTGGGCTTTTTCGAGCGAGCGGCTGCCCATTAGGACTGTATGGGGCTGCGGCGAGGCATATAAGGCCTTTACACTCTCATATCCAATGCCAGTGTTTCCGCCAGTGATCTTTATGTAAGCCAAGAATCAGTAGTCATTGTTCAATCACATGTTTGATACTACTAACAAGAACGATGGATGAATCCGCCATTGTGATTTCCGTGTGTGTATTATTACAGCTAAGACTTAGCTTCGGAGTGTGCACTGGTTGGTGCCTTTCTGCCACACGGAGTTACTTCTTCCTCTTTATACTCGAACAAGCCCGGACTTACCGCAAGGCGAACCGGAGATAACTCTATCTGCATTAAGGCGAGTACTAAAGACGGGCGTTTGGCTTGATCATTAAGGCAGATGACACAAGTGTAGGTGTATAGGGCGTTGAACTAGTCATTAGCGAACCAGTACTATGAAAGGCGGAGCAACATATCTTCCAAAACATTGGTGTTACTGGCCCTGCGTTGAATGAGATGACGACATAGGCGTAGATGTAGAAAGTCAGCGACCACCCATGTCGCAACCTACGTTGAGGGTAACGGCCTTTTTCAGCTTAATCCCGTCCGGAATACATTGTGTGTGTAAAGTGAGAGTGCTACAGTATGGTTGGGAACTTGGTGCTGGTATGTTGACGACTGCGCTGCTGGAGTTACCTGCGACGCAATCAAAAACTATCATGGAAACAGACGAATGAAACTATACTCAAAGTTACATATTTAACACCACAAATTAACATGTCATATGAATATCTAACACTATGTAGACGAATGGCGATGACAGTTGTCACGGTGATCCGTCTAGGACTTGAATGTGTTGGCGCGGATGAGCTCAGCAGCTTAATGAAATTCAGCATCACCATGATTTAATGAATAATTTCTACAAAATTTCAAATCGTACAGCAATAACCTTCTACCATAAAGATCGATTCGTCGTGTAAAGGCAACAACATCCAACCCAAGTACATAACACACCGGGCGCGTGACCTCGCGAAAGATGACGGAATGCACTTGTCCCGATCGGCTCTTAGCCGTTATCTCCGTGTCACCGCGTCAACCAGCCCAGTGACTCTACTACACCATCTATCAACACTCTTATCAAACTATCCACCCACCATGAAGTCCACTACGTTGTTGCTACCGCTCTACACCGCCGCCTACGCGGCCGCTTCCATAGTCCCAAATGGCGCGCAGGTCGTGATCCAGGGATCGCAGGACACACTCGTGGAGCCAGACCAGTATCTTATCGAGCTATCGCCCGGCAAGACGCGCTGGGTGACTGAAGACGAGAAATGGGAGTTGCGCAAGGTACGTCGGTAGTCATATTTATCAAAAGCCCAGTTGCTAACTTCTATCGAAAGCAAAACATCAACTTCTTCGACATCACGCACAACAAGGAACTCGGCACGCTGAACAACAAGGTTTCCACCGCGAGCGTCAAGTTCCCCGAGAAGCCCGCGTACAAAGACAAGATTTCCCCGATGCTCAAGGAGCTCAAGAAGGACAATATGCGCGCGCACCTCGAGAAGTTTACTTCGTTCCACACGCGCTACTACAAGTCGCACTATGGTGCTGAGAGCTCCGCCTGGCTGCTCAGCCAAGTCGACAAGACACTGTCTGATGCGGGCGCCGTCAACGCAACCGTAAAGCCGTTCCCCCACCCATGGGGCCAATCCTCCATCATCGCTACCATCCCTGGTAAAAGCGACAAGACGATTGTTATCGGCGCGCACCAAGACAGTATCAACCTGTACTTCCCCTCTCTACTCGCTGCGCCCGGCGCCGACGACGACGGCAGCGGCACAGTCACAATTCTCGAGGCGCTGCGCGTGCTCCTCCAGTCCCGCGAGATCCTTGCTGGCGAGGCTGAAAACACGATTGAATTCCACTGGTACTCTGCCGAGGAAGGCGGCCTGCTCGGCTCCCAAGCAATCTTCCAGTCCTACGAAAAGGAGGGCCGTGACGTAAAAGCCATGCTGCAGCAAGACATGACTGGCTACGTGCAAAAGACCCTCGACGCGGGCGAGCCCGAGTCCGTAGGTGTAATCACGGATTTCGTGGACGCGGGCCTCACGGAGTTCATCAAGAAGATTATTACCACTTACTGCAGTATCCCCTACGTACTGACAAAGTGTGGTTACGCATGCTCTGACCACGCAAGTGCGTCCAAGGCAGGTTACCCATCTGCGTTTGTCATTGAGTCAGATTTCAAGTACAGTGATAACAAGATTCATACGACCGAGGATAAGATTGAGTATTTGAGCTTTGATCATATGCTGCAGCATGCGAAGATGACGCTTGCGCTGGCGTATGAGCTTGCGTTTGCAGAGTTCAAGTAATCTATGTGTATGTATGTATCTATGTAGTAAAGGGGAATGGTGAGAGAGTTGGATGTACGAGATACCAGTGGGAGGTTGTAGGAATGAGGATACGATATATCATATTGTCACGTAGCTTTGCTCAATGAATAACGAGTAGTCTTGAGTTGAACACATACAGCTGTGAGAAGGCGTCACCTTTGTGATAATTTGAACGCAGCACTCTGTATTCTAATGGTACTCTATGCACATCTACACAGCAACAAATGCAAGACGCAAAATCATAGTATCCCGCCAAGGGCATCCCTACCTACCTACAGGGATACTTCTACACCCGCCGCGTACACGCGTACAAATATACCGCACTAAAACGAGCGTAGAGTACAAATATAGACAATTCATGCAACCATATAATACCCTCGCCACCCCTAGACCAATCCATACAACGGCCTAGGCAACGGCCTACAAACTCTCTTCTCCTCTCCCGGCGTATACTTGTTCTGGCCCTTGACGCCAATATACGCTTCTCTTCTCGCCGGGTTGCCAACCGTAACACTCCAGGTACTGAGTCCATAGTAAACCCCTATATGGTGAACAAGCCAGCGGCCAAAGCTGCCGCCAACGTCTTCTTCCGGTGTCTCAAACAGCATCAGCTCCCTCTTGGCAGTAGTAGCATCATGGGCTTGCGTATCACCGCCAGGAGAAGAAGGCGGAGACTTGAAATCGTTCATGGCGCCGTTGCGACCCACAAAGACGATTTCGTCGTCTTCGCTGTCGGGATCAGCAGGGAGACCTTGTTCCTGGGCTATCCTTTCCTTCTCCTCCCAGTCCAGCACAAAGGATCGGACCTGGGATTCGAGGTCCATGAGTAAGCCCTTTGCAGCGCGGGAGCGCTTCAGTTTCTCGCGGAGCTCCCTGGGCACGATGCCCGGGGAGGTGGGATGCGTGGCAATGGTCTTGGAGGCAGACTTTTGTGTGACGGCGGCATGCTTGCGATCGTTTGATTGGCGTTTTAGGCCTGCGTCCCAGAGTGGAGCGAGGTAGTAAGGGACGTGCTTGGGCGTGTGGGTAGGGTGGACTTCCCAGTCGCGGGGGAGCGGAGGCTCGGCGTAGGGGTTGGAGAGGAGGCGATCTAGGGGGAGTATGGTTATCAATTTACTTGTTCTTACAATCGTACTACTATTAATTTGCTCGCAGAAACTTTGTCTCTGCGGCTGTCACGCGGGGAGAAAGGGAAGTGGGTATTGCAAATGCGCAAAGCGTCTCTGAGAGAAGGGGGGAGGGGCAGAATGTCAAGACCCCTACGTACCATTCTCCCACCTCTGCCTGCGCCTAGAGCCCTCCTTGCCTTTGAGCAGGGCCTCGCGCCGCTTCAAGCTATCGCGGCGAAGCGGCTCTTTGCGACGATAGTAGCCGCCTTCCTTTGCCGCTGCGGAAGCACCTACAGGGTGTGCAGCGGCAGGCGGCGCATCGTGCTCATCGAGCGGAATGGCAAGCGTAACCGAGGGGGTCTGAGGCGCATCTCCAGGCGTAGAGGCAGAGATGGCGACAGCGCCCAGGGCAACGGTAGCTTGCTCAGTCCAGGCTTCAATGTCGATGGGTTGAGGCGGCGCGGCAGCGGGCTGCTGATGCTCGTGCTGGGGGCTGGAGGGGGTGTCACCGATAGCCATTTTTGGTGGCGTTTGATGGTGGGATTACTGCGGATACGGCGAAGGGGAGGGGGGACGTGTGTGACAAGGACCGATAGCTTAAGAGCAAGGCGTTAAAGATGACTAGTAGTAGACAGCAGAAACAGCAGGCGGAGACCTATTACCAACCGTGCGAGGGAAGTGTCTGGGGACAGATGGCGATAAAGGCCGGGGGCGCGATAGGGAGGTGGTTAGGGCATGTCATGGCTGTTCGCGTCATGGACGACAGCCAATCAATGGGCAAACGTGGGGCCAGTCAGCGAGTGCGACGGGGCGAGTCACAACTCACGTCTGTGACTGTACGCGTAGCTGTGAGTGCCAGTGCACGTGCGGTTTTGGAAAAGACAATGTCGTATTTCTGACAGTGTTTTGTTCTTGGCTTCTGCTCGCTCCGTCACATGGAAATCCGCTTTGTTAATGCGGCGGGCCCGCCCAGCTCTGCTTCTATACACGGTGCCAAGGCGAGTCAAAACATGCGGTTATGCAGGAACACAAGCAGCGACGCTCCAATGCTTATGCTGCAACCTTGCAGAGCCTGCCAAGGTTTCTGACATGGCTACATCAAGACGGTTGTCAAACTCTTGCAGCTGAATACGGCGGTTGCGTCGTCGACATGAAACCTGTCTACATGCTGACTAGGCTGCCAGGCCATTCGGACGAATACAGACACTTGACCGTGTAACCGCGCCGGTATTACTAGTAGATTAGCCTGGGCAAGGTAGGGCAGCCTGTCATGGGTGGCAGTGGTGGTGTTTGATTGCCAAGCAAGTCCCCTATTCGGAGCGACGGCCTTGTTGTTGAGGATAGAAGAGTGGTGATCAAGTCAAGGACAAGGTCATGCTGGAGAGCAATCCAGGTACAGCTGAGCAGAGTAGTCTCGCCCATTCAGGGCAGTCTAATTCATGGGCTTTGATTGGATCGAGCTCTAGGCCAAGGCTTATACCCGCCAATGACGTGCCTTTACCCATGCCAGCGCTCAGCCCCGCGGCGACGCAGCAGCAGCAGCAGCAGCGACAGAGCCAGAGCATAGCCTATATGTACGTACCCTACACACCCAACGCAATGGTCCTCTCTGGCACAGTCGCCGCAAAAGAGGCAGTGTTGGAGCGCAGACCAGATACGGCGCTGTCAACATGATAACGCTACACGTTTCAAGTAGCAGTCGGGCCGGCTGGACCAGTGCTTTCAGCAGCGTGCTCGTCCCTGGCCATCTCCTTGGCCAGCCATTCAGCCTCGTCGCGCATCTCGTCGTCGCTCCTGGGCTTGCGGCTGTCATTATCGACAGCTGGGAAGCGGCCCCGTCGTTCGTCCTGGGCGAGCGAGGCGGCGGCGGCGGCTTCCTTCTCAGCCAGCTGCTTACTCAGGTTGGCGTCGTCACTCTCCATCATGGCGTAGATGGCGTCGGTGCCGCCCTTGTCTTCTAGGTCGTCCTTCTTCCGGGGAATGATGTGAGCGTGGACGTGAGGCACGCTCTGACCGGCGTCGACGCCATCCTGGATAGCAATGTTTAGCGATGAGGCGTGGAAGACACGCTCCACCATGCGTGACACTCGCTGGACCGTTAGAAACAGGTCCTGGACCTCCGCCGTCGACAGGTCGTTGAAGCGGGGCACCACGCGACGCGGAGAGACGAGGACGTGGCCTGGAAGGAGGGGCTTGAGATTGACTATTGCAAAAGAGAGGCGGGTTACGTGGAAGACCTAGAAGTCAGTCAGTCAATGGCTTGGTCTGACCGGATGCAGGGCAGCGCACGACTGCAGCTCAACAGAGATAGAGCGCCGGACGAGGGACAGGACAGGACAAGACAGACGGGGGCATTGGCATACGCACCTGGCTGGTGACCACAAAGGAGCCAAACCTGACGACATCCTGGGTAAGCGGCATTGTCCCGCGCGTGCGTTGTGCAGACTTCGACTACGACTACTACGACAGCGTCGCAACCAGCGCAGGCCCAACCCAAAGCTCACGCACACGCACACGCCCGTCCTGTCGATGGACGGCCAAGAGCGTCTCACGCTCGGAAGGCGGCCGGCGGCGTGCGTCAGTCCCCGTCCGAAACACACGGAAGTTTCCCGGTGTATGCGAGGAGCTGCACAGCACTGCTATTCCTGCACTCGCCTTGGCCCGCTTAGCGCTGGGCCATGGGATAGTATGATGGCGGGCACTGGCTGCTGCGATTATGAGGCGAACGAAAGGGGGGGTGGGTGCAAGTGCAAGGTGGACAGACAGCTCGAGGGGCGGTTTCTCGGCCCATCTCGTTTGGCTGCACCGCCCGCGTCACATGCATGCCATCATGGCGAGCGGGCGGCGCATTCGGAAGCCAAACAGTCGCAACGCGTGGCGGCCTGCTGCAAATCCATTCGCACAACCACTGCCCACGCCCAAAACACCGTGGGGACACATCGTGGGGTAGTGTTTTTTTCTGGCCCGGCGCCCCCCCAGCACGCCTGGCTCGTAGTCACGCCGCCGTCTGTCGTTGTGTCGTCGTGGCCTCGCCGCCGCCGCCGCTGTCGCCGCCCGTTGCGCTCTCCTGCTCACTCGCACAGCCGCCGCCCACGCTATAAATCCTAACCTCCCTCTAACTCGGCCGCCGCTCAAAATCCCCATGCCGTTTTTGCGTCTTGTGCCTTATCAATACCGGCTGTTTTAGTGGAGCCCTGTGGACCGCTTTTGCTCAGACGTTTTTCGCAACTAGCACGCGCCTGTGACTCTTCGTGGCCTCTAGCTCCAACAGGCGACCTGTCTTACTCCACCACAGAGGGTCTCATCTCGCTGCTTGGCTGAAGCCTTGACCTCCGAGGTTTCAGGCCCGGCACGGCCTTTCAAACAAATCATCTCACACCACATCGCACATCCCACCAGCCCTCGTCACGGTCCCCCCCTCCGCGACTCGACTGACTTGGCAATTTCTCAAGTAGCCGGCGTCGATCTTCTTCGATCATCTTCGCAACACGCCCGTGCTGCGACCAAAGCAGCACCATCCCCACAGATCCACCAAGGCCGCTTGTCTCGTAAGCGCAACGAGAGACCGGGATCAGGGTCCGCTTCGAGAAGACTACTAAGCGCAGAGTATAAGAAGCGTGGTCGGACCTCCGATTCCACCCCCCAATTTCTCGACACCACTATCGCCCATATTACCCTCGCATTCAAAAGGCCCCTCGTGTGATTTGGCTGCCGCCGCCATATCTGTCAAGTCCGACTAAAGTATCCCACCTTTGCCCACCCTCTCCATCCGCGGATCCCGTTGATCGGTACCCGTGGAACTCCCCGACCTTTATATTGAACCGGGCCTATATATCACACAAACTCCCCGTACCACTCGACCACCACTCCTCCACTCCTCCACTCCTCCACCCCACAACCCACCACAATGGATATCGCCACTACCTCCCGCGCCTACTTCGCCATGCCCTCGCCCAGCCCCGATGAGAAGATTTCCCTCCAGGCCTCAAATACAGTCTACACCTACCACTGCCTGTGCAGCCACCTTCTCCTTGCAACCACCACACCTCTCCCTTCACTGCCCACACGGCGCCACACAAGCGATGCGGCGCACATCATGCCTCTTCCCCCGCCACCCACAGCCGCCACACGCAAGAACTCATCGTCCAGCAATAGCAGCACCGAGAGCAACAACGACCACTACGGACTGCTCCTCTCTACACGACAAGAGCGCCAAGCCGAAATCGTCACAAGCGACTCCGGCTTTGAGAAGCGCTACCTCCAGCGCTGCGGCCGCTGTGACCTGGTTGTCGGCTACCAGCTGGACTGGCAGCAATTCTCCGTTGACCGGACCGGCCGCAGAGAGGATTACGTCTTTCTCCTTCCCGGCGGCTTTGTCAAGACCAGCGACATGATTGCCAACAAGATGGCTGCGTCATCATCTGCCTCTTCCGGCGGCCCCATGGGCAGCACAGTCAGCGTTACCGAAGTCAAGGTCTGAGAGAGAGAGAGAAAAAGCCCCGGGCAAAACAAGCGCATCACACTCGTCAGCGCACATTTACCCAATTCTCTCTTAGCTGCAGTTTTGCAATCCCTCGCTCGCCTCGCCTCGCATTCCTCCTCTCTTTCCCCCCCTTCTACACTACTGCAACCCATGTCTACCCGTCTAACGGCATGCGCACAAGTGCCAACCTGAACTAGGAGGGGCTACGAGAGGGGGGGTGGCCGGTGGTTCGCTTACAAGACGGACCGGACCATGCATGACATAATATGCAATGCGCGGTGCACAGGTTTCGCAACCCACCAACCAAACAAAAAGAAGCAAAACCAAGACACCAAATTGGTCACTTCCGGGCTCCCCACCTTTTTTTCTCCGCCGTCGCCATCCTTTTTTTTTGGTCTTGTCTTGTCTTGTCTTACCCATGCCCTCTTTCCTTCCCGCGGGAGTCCCGCGGGAATTCCTCTTTTGGGCTTTTCCTCTTTGGGTTTCTTCCCGTCTCGTTCCTATCTCCGTTTTTCTTTACCTAAAGGGAATCGAAATGAAACGTTCGGTCATCTTTTTTTTTCTTCTCTCAACAACAAACCTTAAGTCGTTTTGATTTACACAAGA
Source organism: Exserohilum rostratum (assembly GCA_026367775.1). Lineage (NCBI taxonomy): Eukaryota > Fungi > Ascomycota > Dothideomycetes > Pleosporales > Pleosporaceae > Exserohilum > Exserohilum rostratum. The sequence continues at coordinate 1,761,188 of CP111156.1, read as the reverse complement.
AGGTTTTTGTCTTTTCTTTTTCTCTTTCCACAAAGCCATAGATGATACAAAAACATTTCATCTCTTGTTGCTGTTTTTGAGGAAGCGAGCGAGCGAGCAAGGCAGGCGGCGGAGATGGCGGCGGGGAAAGGGTTGCAGCGCAGCGAGCGGCGTTTACTCAATAAAGGATTTCTTGTTTCCTTTTTTGTTCTCATTGTCCTCTCTCAGATGAATGAACGAACAGATTTTTTGCACGGTTACCATCTAAATCAGTGCTCCTTCTCCTTCTTTTTCCAACTAGGCGTACTTTTGCTCGGCTCTTTTTTGGCGATTCTTCAAAGAGGCTCGATTAGGTATAGAACAGACAGAACGGAGTCTTGGACTTTTTTACTAGTCTCTCTGTCCTTTCCTCACTCCTTCCTTCCGGGAACTCCGGGGAAGTCGAAGTGAAAAGAATGCTAAACCACATTCGAATCATGCACGGTCATGATTTATTTGGCGCCAAGTTCTTGTCTCTCTCAGTATCCGTGATGCTTTCTCTTACATTCATTCATCCATCCATCTATTCATCCCACTGTTACACAAAAAGGTCAGCCGTCAGCGTCATACCTACTACCTACTCTTTCCTTTCCTTTCCTCTTGCATATGCATGGTCATCCCTCCGTCTTACACAACAGAATCCATCATCCATTCTCAATCCCCTTATCTCTTCCCATGTTTTCCTTGCTTTTCTTTTCTTTTCTTTTTCTCCGCCCACACACTTCCACTCCACTCCACTCCCGCCCACTCCCGCTCCCACGTGCTCTTCCTGTCCATTCCAGCCCCATTTTCCAGTTCCCCGTTCCCATTCCTAATCCCAATTCCCACACATGTGTACCTTCCCTTGTCGATCCGAGAAAAAAAAAAGAAGGATCAGGACTTCGTCATATTCACATGTCAATCTCACGTCTACATCCACACATGCACATTCACACAATGTCATGTCATGTTGATGATTTGCAAACAAGGGAGTATTAGGTCTAGGTCTAGATCTAGATCTAAACAACTCCCGGAGTACAACCCCCCCACACACACTCACACTCCCCTGTTGATTCTCACATGTAGGAAATGATAATCCCCCACGTTTTCTACATAATGCAACTTTTGCCACAACACCATCACAGCCATCATAAGCACACATGTACGTACGTACATACATTCTGCCAGGGGGCTGATGAATAGGACATGAAGGAGAATCTAGAACTCGCTCCTCCCCTCCCCCCTCCCCCCCTGTACATCATCTTTATCTAGTAAGGTTACTTAGTTTAGTTTAGTTTGGTACATAGGTACATAGGTACATGCATAGCCGCGGAACTCCGTCAAAAAAAAAGTAAAAAAAAGCAAAAGGGAAACTAAGTTAAGCACTTGAACTGAAACTGAAACTAAAACAGAACCAGAGAATTAGGAGAGATGGAGGGGGAGAGATCTTCAGGTACATATATGCATACGTACATGTATGCGGGAAACCAAAGGGAAAAAAAAAACTAAAAAGTAGTATAGTAAGTGTCACGAAACCATCATGGTAAACTCTATAACCTTAAAAACCTTAAATAGTTTGGAAAAAAAAATAAGGTTACATACATGCATCAAAGTAGGATTTTTGCCATGTCGTAATCTAAGTGTCGTCTTTTTTTTTATTGAATATGTACAGTCTGTCTGTCTACCTTGTTTTTATCTTGTTAGTCAGTATACGGTAATTTGAGACACGAGCCAAGAAACCCAACTAAGCAAGCAAATCAATCAGTACATGTATAGCAAAAGTGGTCATGGTCATGATCATGGTAATAATAATGTTTGGACATTTCGATATATTTCATTTCTCTCTTTTCTCAGTCATTATACCGCGGTATCAAAAAGACAAAGAAGAAGCAGGTTGTTCTCATGACAGAGTAGGCGAGTGACTTATTGAGTTTCTCCTTTCTGACTCTCCAACGCCCTAGTGTGCTCAATTGCACATGACCAAAAAAACTAAAAAACAGAGAGTATCCTGCATGTACAAAAACCGTGACCCGTCTCAGACATGCTCGCGTTAAAAACCATGGTGTGCCGTAGCTAATGATGCAAGAAGAGGTGTATGTGTGAGAATCGAACTGTGAAGAAAAGGGTCTAAAAACACCCTCAACTAGAAAAGTCGTCTAGTTCTCCGCAATCGTCTTGACAAACTCTGCCAGATTGTTAGTAACCCATACAGGATCTAAGAGAAAAAAAACTAAACTCACCCCTGTAGTCAACCTCGTTATTGCTTGCGTCAATCGTGCTCTTAAACAGCTCATCAACCTCCTCCTCGCTCATCTTCTCGCCCAAGTTGGTCAAAATGTACTTGATCTGACCCTTGCCGACAAACCCACTGCGGTCCTTGTCAAACACCTGGAATCCGCGAATGTACTCTTCAATGTCAAAGGGCTCGCGGAAGCCGCCGGGGCGGTTGAGAATCTTGGAGAAGGTGTCAAAGTCGACTGTCTTGTTGTTAGTCGTCTGGCTTTCGGAATGTTAGGAAATGGAAAACTCACAGTCGGCGCCAACACCGCGCTCAAGGTCGGCAATCTCAGCAAGTGTGGGGTTCTGGCCGCAGGCGCGCAGCAAGTCGCCCAGAGCGCCGCGGTCGACACGGCCGTTGCCGCGCTTGTCAAAGAGCTGGAATGCTTCGCGGTAGTTGGTAGAGGCCTGGTTATTGTTACTCATGATTGCTCCTTGTCTCTATCTCTCGTGCGTGCAAGTGTGCTGGCAGGGCGCTGGCTGTATCGAGACTGGGCTTGGTGCGGTGGGTGCGGGCGTTTCAAAGCGTGCTGGTTTACGCAGGGGCAAGGGGCAGGCGGAAAAAGTCCCAAGGTGCGGGCATGCGTGGTTGCGTGGTTGTGGTTGCGTGTGCGTGTGCGTGTCTGTGCCGGACGCTGTGTAGCCAAGTGAGGCAAAAGAAGCGCCAGTCGTCCTTGATTGTTTGCCCGCCATCCGCGGCGGTTGTTTCGAGGACAGGGCGGCCGCTCGACGGGCAGCGAGGCCGACAACCAACCAGCGGGTTGCACGGCGGCGGATTGCCTTGGATCGAGGGCACAGCGGCGGCGGCAGTGCGGGGCTCTCGCCGTGCCCGATGTCTCTTTTTTTGCCTCGTGCCAGCAGAAAACAGGAATGCGTGACTTACCATTGTGTGCGGTGGTGTGATGTGGGTGCGTGTGTAGAGGCGGGTGGCAGGCTGCTCAACAAAAAGGACCAAGGGCTTGTTCGAGTGTGTATAGGGCGGTGTGAGGCTTCAGTTGGTGTTGAAGGGGCGGTTTGATCTATGTAGCCTGAGCCTGGGCCGCGCGGTGCGTCGAGCGCAACATAAAGCCCGCCAAGGGCGACAGCGTCGTCGTCGCAGCAACCAGCGGTGTACTAGGCCCAGATGCACCGCTTCACGTCACAGACATGTCCAAGTCCTAGCCACTGACGACAGCACATTGCTACGCTTCATTAGTCGTGTTTATATTTATGTTTGTCTACATACTCATGCTTTGCTGGTCTACCCTGCTTGCTGGCGTGCCACGTTGTACTACCGCTAGTAGTCCCGCCTCTATCGATGCACCCCAATAAACGTCCTCTCACCCCTGTACATGTGTATACTCCTGCTAAAGTGATCCTCGTCGTCCTCTTCCTCCTTGATCCACACACCATCCACAAGTTTTGCTCGAACCATCTTCTCGTCGTCTTCCCCGGGCAACGTCCCACCGTCCCTGACCTTACCCTCTGCCATCTTTACCCCCGCTGCCTCCACCACCGTATCAAAGCCCTGCTCAACATCCTCCTCACCCCAAGGCAGTGCATCGACATCAATTTGTCTTTCCTTGCCTAGTAGACACATGATGATGACTATGGCACCAGCCTTGGACATGACTTGGTTCGACCGCTTACATGTATCGTCGTTGCAACATTCATTGCACCCCTCCAGACAATGACAGCTTGTCAGTCTCTGACACGCTTGATGGAGCAGTGTGTCAATAAACTCAAATGCTTTAGTGCTGATTCCAGAACCACTCGCACCGCCCTTTGCATCGTAAAAGGTAAGCCGTGCCGGCCGCTTCCTTGTAGATTCCTTCTGCAAAAACTCCTTCTCAGGAACCTTGCATTCTGTCCGCACGTCTCCCGGCATTGAAATGACAAAGTTGGGCATTAAGCAGAGAACTGCATGCTCTGCGGCGTGAATTCCAGCTGCAATGTTGAGCCGCCGTGACTTGAGAATATCCATGGCCGACTTGGGCACGTCAAGCCACATGCCCTTGCTGAAGAGGATAATGGGCGGATTGTCCACTTGCACTGCGTCTAATATTCTCCGCCGCTTGTCAATCTTGAAGAAGCCATACACTACCTGCTTAATCTTGATCGGCCCGTAGAAAGCTTTTGATCGTGACCCGGGGATCCGACGGATGGCTTCAGTCTCAACAGGGTCAATATCCATGTAGTCACGCTGTTGTGTAATCCAATCCACTTTTACATACTCGACCTTTGCAAGCATTCGCTCTTGAGAGAACTCCTTGACGAGATACGTGTTGCCCTGATGCAAGAATATACCACCTTCATAGAGCGTAAAGAACGCCCGGCTGGCCTCTAGCTCTTCAAGAACAGTGTTTTTGCCATTTGTAGTGTCAATGATGGCAAAGTGATCTTCTTCTGTATCCCTGATCGCCACAGTCCGAGACGGCTGGGGAAGGAAACGTGGGTTGACGTGGTAGAAGCCCTCCTTGTCACAACGCATGCGCTCGCGCGCAATCTTGGGAAGCAAAGAGCCAAAATAAACCGTATCTGCTTCCACATTAATCGGCATCTCATATGCAGCGCATTGGATATGGCCTTCCACAACAAGCATATTCTCCAGATCGACCTGGAGTGCGCAGTTGGGTTTTGTAAAGATTTCGTCGGGGTTTGACATGTAGTACTGATCAGTAGGAAAGCAGTCGCCCACCAATACAGACAGAGAGTCCTTGTTTCTTCGGCCGGCACGTCCACTCTGCTGACGGAGATTGGCAATCGTGTACGGGAAGCCCACTGTAACAACCGCATCCAAAGACCCGATGTCCACACCAAGCTCGAGCGCACTGGTAGCCACGATGCCGCAGAGTTTCCCATCAAACATTTCCCGCTCAATCTCTCGTCGGTCTTGTGGTGTGTATCCACCTCGATACGACATGACACGCGGAATGACTTCAGGTCTTTCCAGGTTCGTCAGCTCCGTCTTCACAGCCGCTATCAACGCTTCACATTGTTTTCGTACGCGGCAGAAGGCAATGGTTCTAACACCCCGAAGCATGAGCTGGCAGAAGAGCTTGGCCGTCTCAGCCATGCAATCTCCACGCCCGGAAGTAGGGTCTCCGGGATCTTTGAACGGTGTGTTCCAGCAAACAAACTCCTTGCGCCCAGAAGGCGATCCATCAAAGTCTGTTAGTCTGACTTCCTCGACCCCAAAGATGGTCTTCATATGTTCTTCCGGATTTGCAACCGTAGCTGAGCACGAAATGAATCTGACATGGCGGTTTCCCACAGCCGCACATATCCTCCGTAGACGGCGCATGATGAATGCCATGTGTGCTCCAAACAACCCGTTGTATACGTGCAGCTCGTCCACCACAACGAACCGGAGATTTTGCAGAAATGTGCGCCATGAATCCTCTTGCGGTAGAATGCTAATGTGCAGCATGTCAGGATTCGTAAAGATGATGCGCCCTTCATCGCGGATGTAGTTGCGGTCACCCATTGGTGTATCGCCATCAAAAGTCTCCACCAGCACGTCTTCAAACCCAGGCATAAACCGCAGAAGCTCTTTCATACTCTTTCTCTGATCTTGAGCCAGCGCTTTTGTAGGGAAAATATACATGGCTCTGGTATTCGGCTCTTGTTCCAGCTGATGCAACACAGGTATCTGGTAGATGAGCGATTTACCAGAGCTCGTCGAGGTAGACACAATCACGTTGTGTCCATCGTAGAGATTATTGATCGCCTCTGCTTGATGCGCATACAACTGTGTAATGTTCTTCGTATTGTAAAGGGCGTTGACGAGATTCTGCGACATGGCAAAGTTGAGGTCGCCGTACACGGGTTCTTGAGGATCAAAGACACGATGACCGTCTGGTACAATCTGACCAGTATACCACTCAAGCGTCTTGATTTCGTCCAGAATTTCCGGGATAGGCTTGCGTTCTGCAGGTATGGAAGGTGGAAGTAGTGATTTCTCTGGACCAGGCGTCGACGATCTACTCTCAGCTGGCATCGGGATGAAAGCCTGTGACACTTCCTTGATCTTTTCAACGGCATCAATACCCTCTTCAGCGCACTGATTCAAGAAAGCATTGACTGCCGAAGTAAACTTAACATTCCTCTTCTCAATCAGATTCATCATCTGCTTCTGACTGAATACCGGCATCTTGAGGTCTTCATTCCGCAGCTTGGTCGTGGCCTTAGTAGGCTCACCCGTCTTCTTATGCTGAACCTGTCGCTTCAAATCGCCGTCGATGAACTCAAACAACAGCACCTCCTTGTGTTCACCCTTTTCCGGTTCTGGCTCAAGTATTGCAAAGTCTGTTGTGCGTCTCCCCCGTAGATTGTCTTCGGAGCCCATCAAATTGATCTGGAGCATCGCTTCGTCCACATATGCAAAGTTGATCGCCTTGGGGATCAATGCCGTGATCTGAGCTACATCCTCGACCAGCAGCTCTCGTTGTAGGTTGCCCTCGACTGTGCTTTTGAGATTGTCTAGCGTCGTCGCTAGGTGCTTGCGCGTGCATAGGAATGTGTACACCAGGTTCAATGCGCGATGTACTTGAGCCAGCTTTGTAAAGTGGTCTGGCCACGGTATCGACGTTTCGACGAGTGTAGACGAACCATGGCGCGCGAGACTTGGTTTGCCAGTACCGTTTTTCTTTAACGTTCGCCGCGGCTTCTTCCCCCCGTCATACGTCTTCGTGGGTACGGTTGTAGTAGTCGTGGTTTCGACCGCTTCGTGAGCATCGCCCGGCCCTGCGCCTTCAGGAGCTGTTGCTACTTTGGTCTCATCTTCGCTATGAGACTTTCGCTTTCGCTTTCGGCTTGTCTGATCAGAAACAGTCGCTGCCTTCAGTCGTGGCATGGTTGGCGCATTGTCATGTTCCGGCAGGCGAACAGCACAGATGAACTATCTCAGCAATCAATGACGCAATCGCGCCAGGGGTACTTTTTCTCTCTTCGCGCGAAACCTTCTTTTCAGAAACTCGAAATGTTCGTCGCAGGTTACGGAGACATACTTTGTTCTCTGCATTTACTCGAAAGCGGTGGCGGTGGCGTGCACCCCTTGACGCGAAAGCCCCGTACAACGCGTTGCCGCGCTCTCACGTGCATAGGCGCAAGCGGGCACCCACATTTACACCATTCAGGGCGAATGCAGATCACAAAGCAACATATGTACACATTCTCTTCGCCACAAAACTTCAATTTTCATTTTTAGTAGCAGATCACACCAAAGTAAAGGAACGTTCTCATGCCACATAAGCACACACCAGCCCGGGGTATAAAGCAAGCAGCGCAGCAGTAACCCGCCCGTATATCACCCTCCAAGTAGCCACTTGTGAATGTACATACAAAGATTAGAACAATAAACACACCTCGCTAGAATGCAATCATATCAGAAAGGACAGACCAAGAAGAGCAATACACATAGAATGCCGTAACCTCATAACGAAAGGATAATACTGTCTGGACCCAGACATCGGTCGGCCAGATTAGATAGTGGAGCGCCAACGCCCAAGAAGAAAATCGTTGCCCATACAACGTTGCTCACAACATGGCCGAGCCCGGAATGAGCATCTCAATGCACTTTGTCAGCAAATTGCTTGCCTCATGCAGCAGCTCCCATCTTGTCTTTTTGAACATGTCCCTCATAATGATCAACAGCCCCAAGCAGGCATTGCGATTCGTAACTTTGCTCAAGTCTTCAGGCGACCTTACTCCTCCAACACGGTTGAGATAAAGCACCATGTCTCTAACCTTGTCATCATAAGTCGGAAGCTGATACGGTTCCTTGACAGGGCCATCAAGCGCGAATCCGTACGACCAGACAATCAGTGTGGCAAAGTAAAGCACCCACGGTCGATTGAGCAGGTAATCATCGCGTGCAGAATAAGAAAAGCCAGCTGTGGATGAGGTGTTGGGGTTCAAACTGTGCTCTCCATCAACCATGACATTGGAAAGGAAGCGTAGGGCATAGAAAGTGGCGTCGCGGGCTCGGGCTGTAGGGGCCCATACGTCCTTCATCCGGCGTTGGGCACCGTTGTAGTCTTGTGGTGTGATGGATCTACCAAGCAGCCTGGGAGCACCGGCATAGATTTGGCAGTCAACAATGTCGACGTGCATAGCCATGTGTGCCAGGTGGTGGAGGACGGTACGTGATTCGAAGACAATGTCGTCATCAATTCCCTGAGAATAGCCGTATGAGTTGGAGGAGGATCGCTCTTCGCTTCGGTTCAGTGAGTTGTCAAAATCCTGCTTCCAGAAATCGAATGCTCGAGTGAGGGAGCCCCGCCACTTATCACGTCCACCTAGGGCTGTGGTCACGCCGAGAGAGCTAACTTGTAAGTCTCGCTGGTTCATGTGCCACGATACGCTCAACAAGCCTGCCATGAGGATGGTACGTCCAAAGGAGTTGGTGCGGACCGTCTGTCCATTCAGAGTCTTCTTGAGGCCGTCAAGGAATGACATTGGCTTAATGCCATTCGAAGTTAGGGTTTGCTCAACCCGACCCACTTCGGAGCTGCTCGTTGCCGACCACAAAGCTTCATCACAAGGCAGAGGAAGACGCATCTCATGAGCAACCATGACAGCGCTGTGGCCAAACATGGTAGCGTGGATGCTGTCCATGACGAAGGCTGCAAACGCGGCTCTCCTAGTAGCCTCATTGGTGATCCAGTGGTTCCACCATTCGTCGGGCGTGTTTGCTACGCCAAACCCGTTACTCTTTCCATCTTTGACGCTAGGAGGCGAGTCCATGGCAGACCGTCCAATCAACGAGCTTCCTCGCCTCATCAGTGTCAGAGTGGTGGCATGATGGATGTGCGCTCTCTCGTGCAGTGGGCGCGTCGAGTACATTTTCTCAAAGCTCTCAAGCAGGAGCAGTCCTTGGAAGATCCAAAGTTTGGCCGGTGGACGGAAGTCGGCGTCCATGAACAGCTCCCAGCGCAGGTGCCAGGCCAGGAAGTTGGCTAGCTCAGCGCAGGCCTGTGTAGTTTCCTGGCCATAGTTCTTCTCCAGGCAAGACGCTCCAAGACACATGATAGCAAGCAGCAAGAGCTCAGGGCAGGTGCTTGCGTTAAAGGTCGGCTTGTGCAGGATGGGAAGCTGAGGGTGGAAGTGGACCCAGTATGAACTGATGTATGTCTGCATCATATGCAAACTCAAGACATGGCGACTGTCATCCTTGTCACCATCCATGATGTCCTCTTTTTGCTTTTTGACTGGTGTATGGTCGGTCTCGTTGAAGCGGAGATGGATCAGGTCAAGGAGGTCTTTGCGCTTGTCCTCTGACAGGGCAGCCTCTGGTAGGGTCGTGTCGAGTATACTGTGGACAGCCATGGGGTGAGCCGGCGGTGCGGGGTTGTTGAGATAGCCCGCGACTGAGGGATCATAGTTAAAATAGGGTGCTTGGAGTCCAATTTGGGAAGACGCACCAGCTACTGGATTGACTCCACCAGGATAGTCCATGGGGGATCCACCTCTTGGGCCAAACTGGTTGTCGTTGAACAACCAAGCAGCAAAGTCGTCAGCCATGGCAAAGGGTGAGCGGCTATATCCAGCACCGCCAAACATTGGTATAGCATACGCAGGATTCTGGTCCATGATGGCGTCGGATACGCCTTGCATCCTATTGTCCATTTGGCCCGTGGTTTCGACGCCATTCATTGGAGTCTGTCCGGATGAGCCATTGTAGTATTGGTTTTCTTGTTCTCGGGATGCAGGAGTCCCTGTTGACTGTGGGTATTCTGGTGGAGGTAAGGATGAGAACGCGGGGAAATTTTGCTGTGATTGATACGCACTTGCGCTGTTTTGGTAGTTGTTGGTCGACGAGGCCGAGGGCGTGTAGGGCGACGGCGTCACAGCCGAGTTGAAGGGCGACGTCGAGCTATACGAACTGATGTTGGATGTCTGCGTGCGCAGCTCGGGCCGTGTGAAGTTGCCATTACCCACATGTGGGGAGTTGTGGAGAGGCGTCCGGCCTCCACTGTAATTGCCCATAGTGGCCGGGCGTGGTGGGGGTGCAAAGTTTCCAGAGTTTTGGGCCTGCATATCATAAGGCTTAGTCTCAGAGCTGCTTCGATACGTCTCGTCGCTTCCAGTTCTTTGCATCGAGTCTTGCCTGCTCAGTGTTGAAGTCGAGGCTGGAGACTGCATTCCGTGTGGTGGTGGTGCCTGGCTCTTGATGCCAAGCGCCTTGGGAGGCGGCGGCGCATTCTTTCCACCTAGTGCTGCTGTTACAATTGGGTTCAGGTTGTGCATGTTGAAGGTGTCTTTGCGCAGCAGTTGGGATCCTCGTGCAGTGTGTCTTTCTTTGTGGCGCGCGCAGAGATCTTGTCGGACGAAGGACCGGTGGCAGTCGGGGAAGTCACAATGGTATATTTGTTTGGGGTTGTCTGCGCATAGCATTAGCATAGTGGCTCTCTGAGCATTAGTGGGCTTTATTCGTCAAGTATGCTAGATGTCTTGCCAGTCGAAGCTTTGCCACGGATGGTTCAACTCACGGTTCAACTGGTGTCGGTACAAATGCTCTGCCCGTGAGTAGCTCTTGCCGCAGCCCTCGTGGGGGCATTCAAACTTCTTGTCGAGGCCCTTTCTACTCCTCCTTCTCTTTCTCGAGGAGCCGTGGCCGTCGCCTTCACCGTCGCCCGTGTCGCCATCGTCGTCCCTGTCGCGTCGACGGCCGCGGTTCTCGGCGCTTTCAGGGGATGCAGGCGTCGGGGGCTCACTTGCAGCACCGCCGGCGCTGTCCATCTTGTCTCCAAACTGCGTCTGGATCTTTCTCAAGTCCGACGCGTGCGCAGCATGCATGGAGAGGATTTGCGCCGTCATAGCCAGTTGAGGTGGGTCAGAGTCAATGCTGGGAGTCGCAGCTTGGGCAGACTTGATGCGCGTGGTTGTGTAGCCTGGTGGCGGGACGACTCGCGTGTGCAGCTGCCAAATGATGTTGTTGGTGTTAGTCGAGAGGGGGCGCTGGGCCAAGGGCGTGCATGCTGCTTTGGGAAATGACGCTGGTGCGGGAGGACCAAGGAAAAAAACGACTGGGTGAGCACTTCTGGTAGACGAGCACAGTGGGAGTCGAGTCGATCAGCAACTAGGCAAATGGCGTGGTGTCGCGGCAGGAGTGGACGGCGCTGTGGTTGCAGCAGCGAGCGTCGACTAGTTACTGGGGAGCCGCCGAGGGGCGCAGGTCGGTGTAAATCACCGGCACCCTGGGCGATGACTTGCAGGGAGGGTTAGAGGGTATCGAGTGGGTGCGGGGGGGCAAGAAGCGAGGGCAGAGTGCAGAGTGCAGAGGGCGGCCAGCGGCAGTGGGCGGCGGTGGCCGTGGAGGTGGAGAGGACCCTGGGAGCGTGGGGAAGAGCAACAGGTCGTGGGAGTGGGAGCACGATGGGCGCGGGCGGTGGGTGGACTTGGGGTGGGAGAATGGATGGAGAATGACGGGCGCAGTATGTAAGCTCGCTCGTTTGCCGCTCGCTCGACTGAAGCGGACTGGACTGGACTGGACTGGACTGGTGACCACGGGCGGGCGGGCGGCCACCAGCAGCCGGGGCTTGCAGTGTTGAGCCGGGAGTTGCTCACGCGAGGAAAGCGCAGTAGCCGCGATAAGAAGACGGCCTGGCGTGGCAGTGGGTAATATCTCGAATTGGCTTACCCCAACGTCTGGTGTGGCTCGCAGTTGTGGTGCTGGCTGGAGAGGTGAGGGGTAGCTGCAGCCTGGCTCGGGGGCTGGGTGTGGGCGGCGATTAGGGTTGGGTTAGGTAGGGCAGTAGGGCAGGGCAGGGCAGGGCAGGGCGGCATACAGTACAGTAGTACAGTACGGTAGGGTAGAGCCAGCGGGCGCGGGTGAGGGCGAGAGACCAAGACGGCGGCGGCGGCGGATGGTGGGACCCCCTGGACGTCGGCAGCAAGCAAGCAGATGGGCAATCAATCAGTCAATCAATTCACCCATCCGTCAATCAGTTGGCGCACCCTGATGCACGGCAAGGAAAGACAAACAAGCGTGACAAGCCGATGGATGCGGCAGGGCCACCGGCAAGACTCGAACAAGAGGCTCTACACCTACGCACCAGGGCCTTGCACCTTGCACTTGCACTTGCACCACGCCCTGCAGCTGCTAGTAGCAGAATGTGGAGAAGCTGACAGGCCCCCCCCCGACCCCTCCTCGACGCGTGGGATTGGCCGCTTCCGGCGTGGGGGCCGCGCCCGCTGCCGCCGCTGCCACTCTGTCTGTCTGTTTGTCTGTCTGCTGCCATTGCTACTCCTACTGCTACTGCTACTGCTATTACTCCTACTTGTATGCGCCTATACCACAACATCTGCCTGCAAGCCGCGCCTCACCACGCATTCTCTCCGGGCACAGCAAAAAACTTTCCACTCGACCCGCGTGCCGTTCTGCGTCGCCATGTATGCACCGGCCTGCAGGGTGCGCTCGCATAAGGCATGAGATGCTGCACGTGCCCAAAAGCACTCGAACGCTTTCTCCGGCCACAGCTGCTCTGGCACGTCGCGCGCCTTGTTTGTATCCTCTCATTCCATTACGACGGCCCTCAGGCTCCCAGCAGCCCTATCTCGACGCTTACATGTTCGCACGCGCGCTCGAACCACGTCGCTGCATGTCAAGGCTCATTCCCCCCGGTCCTTGTAATCTCTGTCTACACCCGCCGCCTGTCCATTCAAACACGCACATTGACACGCTCGCACCCGCTCCGCCCAAAGAACGACTAATTTCCACACCTCATCGTCGCACGCGCGCCACATATTCGCCCCGTCCCATTCGTCGGCATTTTACCCAAGTGCTAGCGTGCGCCGCTCGGGCTGTCGCCCACCACTAGTCACGACCCGACGGGCGCGACCCCCCCTACCCCAGGATTGTCAGCAAACCTGCAACCTGCAACCTGCAACCTGCAACCTGCAACACGCGCACGTCTAGGCTACTATAGTGCCTGGGTATAGCATCGGCTCCTGCCAATAAGGCGCGGCCCGGTCGTCACCACCGTGCAGGCACGCCGTTCGGAGCTCGGCGACTCGCACCAAAATCCTCGCATCGCTATCCGCATTCAATACTTGCTGCCTCCGTCTCGCTGCGGATTTTTTAAATCTCTCAACAAGCAATCTATCAATCTATCGTGCATGACACCCCCCATGGAGAGAGGATGAAGAAAAAATAATAAACTTTATTTGTTTTTTTACATGCCCCCAGCTCAAGCCTACCGAGGCTGCTGGGGGCGGGGTGCGCCACCATCGCGATGCTACTCACGACATGCCTGCTGTATGCGTGACATCAGATTGTGCAAGAAGAAACGAGCCGTCCAACTTTCAATACATCAACTGTCAATGCGCCGCCCCAACATTGGCTCCACCCTCCTCAACGGCTTGGTTACTCTCCAATACACGCCTATACGCCGTACACACAGCGACGACATGCATTGCTTTTGAGCATCCTCCATGTTTCAAGCACACGACCTCCGTCTCCTGCAATGTCCGTCTTTTCCGTCGTCAATTCTCGTGCCTTTTTTTTTTCTTCTTTTCATCGCTCGAGATAGGCGCCCCGCGGCAGCGACACACGCCGTCTGCTAACCTAGCATAACGTCGGAAGAGGGGGGTTGTGTTGCCAGCAAGAAAGCGTCATCATCAACATGCAAGCCTCCCCGCCCACCATGTGCATGTGCCGCTAGACACCAATCCCATCGTCACTGTTGTTTGGTAGTACAAACGCTTGACGTCAAGCATCTCTTCTGCCGCCATACATGCCACGCTTGATATCGTTGTACAGTATACATTATACATCATACATGGACACTACGACAAGATCCTCGGATCGACCATGCCAAGTCCCTACTCCGTGGCTGAAAAACAAAATAATACATGGTAACAGTAAGAGCCCCGCTAATCGGCTGCACAATCGACAAGCTCCTATTCTGCCGCTTGCGAATTGGCCTCAGCATCCTTATCCGTCGTCTTTGCTGCATCACCGCCTTCTCCTGCTTGCTCCGGCTTCGCACCAGCTTTGCCATCCTCTTCAGTCGCCTTGGCCTCCTCTTCAGACGTCTTCTCACCAGCCGCCTCTGAATCCTCGGCTTCCTCAGCCTTGGTATTGGCTGCCTCTGCAGGGGTGCCATCAGCAGCCTTATCCTCGTCTTTGGGTGCAGGGTCCGCAGCTTTGTCATCGCCCGTGCTTTGCTTTTCGTCACTGCCTTCCTTGTTCTCTGACCCCGCCGCCTCAGCAGCCTTGGTACCGGCCTCGTTGTCATCCTCGTCGGGGTCTTCGATCGTAGTAACATCTCCGTCACTGTCCTCGTCTTCCTCATCGTCTTCCTCATCCTCGTCATCGTCATCTCCATCGCCCTCTTGAGCCCCGCCCTCTGCTGTTGGCTCAAAGATTTGTGTCACAGGTCGTGCGTTCAAGTCTGGATGGGGATCGTCTTCGTCCTCGTTCTCTTCTACAACCGTCGAGACAACCGTCGCTCCTACTGATGGCGAATGCCTATGTCGCTTCGTAGTGCCAGCAGTTGAAAGTGAATGCTCTGACATTGCCCCTGCAAGTGTGCTGTCCAAGCCTTGGGGTCCCGAGTCCGAAGGCTCACGCTTCAGAATCTGAGGTGGAGCCGGCGGCTTGGACTCGGAGTTGAGATCAATGCCCTCAGCCTCTGGTGGTATGGTGTAGTTGTCCTCTGGTACCAAGCCATAGACATCGCAGACTGTCTTGTAGAAGATGTATAGCCCCGTGCGGCCCTCGACGTTCCAGAAAACGTCCCGGTGCGAGTACCATGCGTGTGCGAATATCCTGTATACGCGTCTGAAGATGTTGGTGAGTTGGCGTGTCTGCGAGTGCTGGGTGGACTGATCAGTGCCCAGTGCCAGCCGTGACGGAAAGTGCTTGGGCGATGTGAGGGTGTTGGCAGCCCAATCGAGAGTGTGGCAACAGTAGTCAATGGCGCAGCATGACTTTGGTGGATCGTGAACCGCGCATAGATACTGCCATTCTGAGGCACGCATCTCCGGGCAAGTCATTGACGAGCACGGCGGGCTGTCTGAGAAAAGGGCTGTTATGATGGAGTTTACTTTCTGTATGAGGAAGCGGCACAGTTCGTAGAGCCATAGTGTCCTGTCCACATTCTCAGGCGCTTGCGCAATTTTGAGAGCCATTTCTCGGTCGACTGGGACGGTGCCATTTGCCCCTATCGGATGCGTGAGGAAGTTGTGTAAGGCCTTGAGGTGCTCGGTGAGCTGGAATGCTGAATCAATCTGGCGCAGCGTTAGCCAGGCGCCGCCTCTGCCACTTGAGAGCCACCATGCGCACCTCTGAAAGCTCTACTAGCGGAGGACCCTCTGCCATATCGGCCGCCTTTGTGCCCGGCCGTATCCTTCGTTCAGCGGCATGGTCGAGATTGCTGAAGAGCTTCTGCTGCTCTGGCGAGGCCGAGATGGGCGACAGCTGGTCCTCGGGGATCGGTGGTGGGCTGGGGAGACGGGGAGAAGCGGGCGACGTCATATTCGTGGTGTTTGAGGCGCTCGAGGGGAATTGGAAACCGACTTCGCACTAGATGCACGTCAACCCTTGGGCGGGGGAGTAACGGTGTTGTTGACGTTCGGGCGTCTGGTGCTGGCCGCCGACGCAGGGCAGTTGCAGGGATGCCGCCTCGGTACGCGACGACGCTAGCTGCTCAAGGGCCATTCTTTGCTCCATGACTCTCCCCCTCTGCACGACGTCATTGTGTGCTCTTTGGGTCTTAAAATCATTCGCGGGGAACTTGTTCCAACCCTTCGTCTGTACCTGGACATTTAACTTGACTTGCTTTGTAAGACAGAGATCCGCTTAGCCAACACCCCTGCCACATAAACGTGGTTTCCATCATTTGCAAATTCCTTTGCGCTCCCATGACCTGTATTCCACTTTTGCCCAATGCATATATTTTCTAGTGTTTTCTGTGTCTCCGCATGTACGCTTCTAGCGCTTTAGGGAATCGGAATATTTTCCTAACGTGGGCCTAGATCCTTAGTTCCGAGTCCCCCCGCGACTTTGCTCATACCCCTCACTACCTAGTTACCATAACGTCTTTCACCATGAGCGCCGATGCATCGGATGACGAGGTCCCTAGTCTCGTTCAACCAGGCCAAGAAGATGAAGTTCCAACTCTTGTGGGCGGCGAAGACGACGTCCCGCAGAAGAAGGTGCCAATTACTATAGTCACTGGATATCTTGGGGCGGGCAAGACGACTCTGCTCAACTACATTCTCACCGAACAACACGGAAAGAGGATTGCTGTAATCCTTAACGAATTTGGTGACTGTAAGTTCCTGCACTTTGACTAGTACATCTAACCTAACACAAACAGCCATTGACATTGAGAAGCAATTGACTGTCTCTGATGCAAACTCTACATCCGCTCAACCAGCGCCTTTCGTCCCATTGGCAAACGGATGTATCTGCTGCTCTGTCAAAGATGTTGGTGTAGCCGCCATTGAAAATCTCATGGAGCAATCCGGTCTTTTCGACTACATCCTCCTTGAAACAACAGGTCTCGCAGATCCGGGTAACATTGCACCCATGTTCTGGCTCGACGATGGACTTGGCAGCACCATCTACCTCGACGGCATCGTGACGCTCGTCGACGCCAAGAACGTACTCAAGAGCCTGGATGAAGGTCTAGGCGACGAGGAGAATATCCAGGAGCGAAAGAAAGCCGCACACGACGAACACGGCCCACTGCTCACAACGGCTCACCTCCAAATCAGCCATGCCGACGTCGTCATCATCAACAAAACCGACCTTGTAACGCCGGAAGAACTCGAAAAAGTAACTGAGCGCGTACGCTCTATCAACGGCCTCGCCCGCATCAAAACAACGACCAAAAGTCAAGTCCCACAGCTTGAGGGTCTCGTCTTGGACCTGAACGCATACGACGAGGTATCCGACGCTGATCTCAAATTCGCAAGCAAGGGACACTCTCATCTTGATCCCACCATTACTACATCCACAATCACGTTTCCCGCTTTGTCCCGCGAACAAGTCGACAAGTACGACTTTTTCCTTCGCACCGTGCTATGGGAAGAAACGCTGCCAAACGATACACCGCATCAACCCTTTGAGATTCACCGCTTGAAAGGCCGCGCGCCGGTGCAAGATGGTAAGGTGCTTTTAACGCAGGGTGTACGCAGTATCTATGATACGAATGAGACGGAGGACAAGACTGGCGAGGGCAACAAGGAGGGAAAGCTGGTGCTAATTGGTAGGGGGGTGGATCAAGAGGGGTTCAGTAAGAGTTTGATGGCTACACTGGGGGTGTGATGGAAGCGGAAGATGGGGATGTGGGATATGTGTATATGTGTAGTGTAGATGTAAAAAAGGCGGTGTTGCATAAGTGGAGTGATGAGGGGTACTTGGGCTATGCATTGTTTGAGTTTCAAGGTTGAGGAGGGTTGCGGTGTTGACGGTGAGCGAGGTTCCAGCAGTACTTATGTAAATGAGTAAGTAGTGAGAAAAAAACCGTGCTACTGTAAAATCTCTCCAACAACAGAAACACAAAAACTCCATTCCGAAAACATTTAACATGGAAACTACGTCACTCAAACCAACCCCAACCAGACTAGACCCAGGACGAGAAAAAAAAACACTCAAGCCACACTTCCCTCTCGCTCCTTCCTAAAACATACGCAAATACACGATCTACAGTGCGTCCCGCAAGGACCGCCAAGACCTCACACCTCTCTCTCTCCCTAGTACTAGTACTAGTACATACCTGGAAAGAAAAATACCAAGACGGACGGAAACGAAACGAAGTGATCGACGGACCACACACATATCGCCATGGGACATAGGAACATGGGTAGGTGGGACATGGGGACACGAGGGACATGGGGAAGTGGGGGGGAAGGAAGGAACCCCGATCACACACTACTGTTACTTCTAAGCTCGGCCATATAGTGTTCGGCCACATATAGTGATCGGCCACCTCAGCCGCCCACCACAACGCGTGACTCTCGTCTATACTCTCAACACCGCACATCTAAAATGGATCCACGTGAGCTAGCTATACAATCTGCTATCAGAGATTTGAATTCTGGTGTTTTTACTAGCCAGCGCAAGGCTGCTCAGGCCTATGGTGTTCCGCGATCTACACTTCAAGAACGTCTCCAAGGCCGACAACCCAACGCGATAGCTCATCAACACCAGCAGCGATTGACTCCAGAACAAGAGCGCTTTCTAGTAGAGTGGATACTCGAAGAAGACTTACGCGCACAGCCGCCATCTCATCCACGCGTCCGAGAAATGGCTACTAGAATCCTGCACATGAACGGCGACTACCAACCACTTGGGCAACTATGGGTATCTCACTTTGTCGCCCGCAACCCACGCGTCGCATCGATAGTCGGCCGAAAGATTGAGAGCGCACGTACTACCGGCGCTAACTACGAGACTGTAAAAGCTTTTCTTGAGCTCTTCGAGCGTACGCGTATAGAGTTAGGCATACAGTATGAAGATATATGGAATATGGACGAGACTGGTGTAGCGCTAGGGGTATGTACGAACGCTAGGGTGCTCGCAAGCTCTTCAAAGAAGAAAGCTTACGTCAAGTCTCCAGAGGATCGCGAGTGGGTATCAATCATTGAGACCGTCTCCGCCACAGGCGCCAAACTCCAGTGCCTAGTCGTCTTTAAAGGCAAGCATCTTCAGACAACGTGGTTTCCAACTGCTGGTACACCAGACTGGCTATACACTACCTCTGAGAATGGGTGGACGTCGAATCTAATTGGATCTGAGTGGCTACAGCGGATTTTTATACCAAATACTACGCCTACTAGTGGTGGATATCGACTACTCCTTCTTGATGGCCATGGCTCCCACACGCCTATCGATTTTATGTGGCTTTGCAAGGTGAACAGGATTCAGCTACTATATCTTCCTGCGCATGCCTCTCACTTACTACAGCCGCTAGACTTAGCTCCCTTCTCTGTACTCAAGTCTCGCTATCGTGATCAGATTCAAGCTCTCTCAGCACTTGACGACGCAGCGCCAGTAAAGAAAGAGCGCTTTGTTGTATCGTACAATAAAGCTAGAGCAGAAGGACTATCAGAGCGCGTGATTAGAGCTGGCTGGAAGGCTGCTGGGCTCTGCCCATACAACCCAGACGCTGTGCTACTCTCGTCCCAAGTAACTGGCCGACCAGTTACTCCACCAGCAGCTAGCCAGCCATTAGCTATATCAGAACAAGGCTTCTATACCCCTCAAAGCTCGCAGGCTCTACGTAAGGCTCAGCAGCAGTTCCTGTCATCAGAATCTCTCTCGCGAAGCACTCGGCTTGTGCTAAGCAAGGCAGGCAAGGCTATTGCAGGGGCAAATACTAGAGCTGCTCTACTCTTAGCTGAAAATCAACGACTTAAATATCAACTAGATAGATATCAGACTACTCGCGTACGAAAGCGAGTTCAAGTTGATCCAAATGAACGCTTTAGTAACGTTGAGAGTATCAAGGCTGCTATTGACCAAGCAGCAGCTCTACAGGCACAACGGACAAGTATTTCAGCAGAAAAAGAAGCAGAAAAGGCAGCGATAGCAGCGGCAGCTCTTACTCTTAGCTCCATGTGTACTGAGTGGCAAATGTAATTGTTGTTGTTGAGAAAATCGCGAATCTAGACTGTGTCATGGGGTGGCCAAGGTGGCCGACCACTATATGTGGCCGAACACTATATGGCCGAGCTTACCCATCCTACATACATGTACATGGCTGTAAAATCCTTTCGCGTAGGTCACACACACACACACACACATCCACCCCACTTTTTGCACACATGAATGGATCTAGATCCTTTCTTTACTTTTTACTATTTTTTTTTTACTTTTTACTTTTGCTCTGGAACTAGAACTGCAACTGGAACTGTGCTACTGGGAACGTCATCCGTCCCCTTCTCTTCTATCCTTTTCGTTCGGGCCACCTACCCACTCACCAACTCACCCTGCTTGCCCGCCCC
This sequence comes from Exserohilum rostratum, assembly GCA_026367775.1. Classification (NCBI taxonomy): domain Eukaryota; kingdom Fungi; phylum Ascomycota; class Dothideomycetes; order Pleosporales; family Pleosporaceae; genus Exserohilum; species Exserohilum rostratum. Next base: position 1,740,974 of record CP111156.1, on the reverse strand, counting down.
GGCTCACATATCCAACCCCCTGACGCCACTCGGCTCCATTGATGGAAAAAAAAGGGTCACCACGTGCGCTGGAGACGTAGTGTTGGTATGCCTCCGTGTTTTGTCTCTCTCCGCGGAACAGGGCGAAAGCGAAACGAAGGAAGCAAGGGAGGGATAGGGAGCCATGGAGTCGGATTTGCTGCTACTGCATGCCAGGGTGTATGTGACGGTTCCCACAATGACGGGCTCTAAAAGCTGGAAAAAGAAAAAGGCACGATTAGAACGTATTTCTCATTATTCCTCGTACTCATGTTGTCTTGATTTGTCTCAAAGACAGACAGGGAGAGTGGTATATATACTATTAAAAAAAGATTGACTACTTAGAGGACCAATCCAACTATGTATGCTTGGAAAAAAGCGCACAATCCTCTTCTTCACTTCTTTGTTTTTGCTTTCGTGCGTAGCTAGTTCAGCGTAGCCAAACGGAGAGAATCTCTCCCCTTCTGCTACTATCACTGTATGCAGACACTGAAAGAAAAGCTTAGACAACATCCTTCTCGGTACTAACAACCTTGGTGTCGTGCTCAACACCGGACGACGCATCTCCCGCAAGAGCTGTAAGTCCCAATTCGCGGTTAATCTCCTCCATGCGCTCCTGGTCGCGGAGAGCAGCACCCTCGCTTCCAAAGATGGTGTCCATCTCCTCGAGCGTCAGACGCTTGGTCTCAGGGACAAGGAACCAGATGAAAGCAGCACCGAGGGTGGTAACGAGACCGAAGAGGATGTAGGTACCGTAGGTGATGTCCTCGAGGAGATCGGGGGTGATTTGTCCAATGATGAAGTTGTTCATCCAGTTGGAGGAACCACCGAGAGCGGTACCGTAGGGACGGGTGGAGAGGGGCCAGATTTCTGTTTTAGAGCGTTAGCATCATGTTTCTTTTGGGTGGGATGGTAGATGGGGGAAATGCTTACCAGCAATCAGAATCCAGGCGCAAGGACCCCAGGAGTAACCGAAGTGGATGACGAAGAGCCAGACCATGACGACGGCGGCCCAACCAGCGGCCTTGTGGTTCTCGAAATCGTTGATGTTCTTGGCGAGAATGACGGCAATGACGAAGTGGGAAAAGGCCATGCCGAGGGCACCGATGGAGAGAACGGGCTTACGACCGACCTTGTCGATGTAGAGGACTGCTGGGATAGCTGAAATAATGTCAGTTTGGCGATTCCATGATTTGTTACGAATCGAGTAACTTACTGGCAATGAACATGACGATTCCGACAACACCAGTGGCAAGCAGGGACATGGTGTTTCCGGTCAAACCAATCTGCTTGAAGATAGTGGGTGCGTAGTACAGAATCTGAAATTGATTAGTCTCATTTTCCGCAGAGAATAATATTGGAAAGGCTACTCACAGCGTTGATACCAGTCCATTGCTGGAAGAACATAGTGACGGTAGCGACAACAACACGCTTGAACATGGCCTTTGTCTTGAACAGCGATCCAATAGCCACAAACTGCAGCTTGAAAATGTTCATGGTAGTCTGCTCGCTGAGGTGGGGGAAAGACTCGGCGACAGTGCGCTTCTCAAACATGGATTGAGCCTTGATCTCGAGGAACTCAAGCTCAATGAGCTCGTGGTCGATGGGAAGGCTACGGAGAGAAGCAAGGTTGCGGCGGGCCTCCTCTTCGCGGTCGTGGTGCATCAGCCAACGGGGCGAGAAGGGCATCCAGATCATACCAACGAGGAGGATGAAGGCGGGAACAAGCTGGATGCAAATGGGGACGAGCCATGCGGCGTTGGACTGGGTTTCGAGGGTGGTGCCACCAATGTAGTTTGTGCCGTAGTTGATCCAGAAACTGACCATGATACCAAAGGTAATGGCGAGTTGCTGCAGAGCGACGAGAGCACCACGGACCTCGGGAGGGGCGCATTCACTGTTGTACATGGGGACAATGGTGGAAAGGGCACCGACACCGATACCGCTGTGAGATGTTAGCATCATTCCCAAATCTCAAGGACTCGTTTAGACTTACGTGATGAAACGACCAGCCAGAATTTCTTCGTGGCCACCAGAGATTGCGGTAATTTGGACTACGACACCGATGATGAAGATAGCCGTGGACATCAAGATGCCGTACTTCCGCGAGGCAGCCTCAGCAACGAAACCAGACATGATGGCACCGAACCAGGCACCGAGTTCGAGAATAGCAGTGAGCCATCCCTTCTTTGTTGGGTTTTCAATGTATCCGTCGGTTTCTGCTTCGTGTCAGCGCGTGTCAATCGATAGCCAGGTGATTACTTACGCTTTCCAAACGAAGGCATCTGAAGAATTCCACTAAACATGCCCTGGTTGTATCCGTAGAGAACACCTCCAAGACAGGCGAACATGGCAATCAAAAAGACCTTTCCGTTCTTGACAAGAGCAGCCGGTCCACTGGCGCCCATGAGGGCCTGACGCCTTTGGAGCGCGACATCGAAGCCGGTCGCAGCACCGCCTCCACCAGCCATGATGGTGTGTGGTATGTGGAAAAGCGTTCGAGTGTGTACACACGAGAAGGGGGCTGCAAAGGAAGACTGTCTGAGAATTACCCCAGGATACCGCAAATCTTATGGCCCCAGGTCTGGAGACTGACGACTTTATGTATGATGTGGAGACCCCATTCAATATCATCCAACATCCTGGCATAGGATCACGGCAGTGTGGAGAAACATTGGTGCACCAACTCTACCCAGATCATCGGTGGCCCATTACCGGTAGATGCTGTTTAACCCTTCAAGCATACCAAGGCTAAACGCCTCTTCGGCTGCATGCTGGCCGCCGCTTAACTGCAGCCAGGCGCGCGCTGGAGAGGCGGTCATTGGGTAGCGGTGCGATGTAAGCCTCCGCCACCCGGGGTAGTGTGAGCTATGTCCGCCACTTATGTCGGGGTTTTGCGCTCGGGGTCAGCGCCAAAGCCAATTCCAGAAGCTTTTTAGCCTAAATTGCTGCCATCGCTGCCAGACGGCCCAGCCGAATGAGACCACCTCCGAGGGACAGCAGTTCAACGGGGCTCGCGGCAAATCCAATAAACGGGTTGCATTGCAGACGGGCGCGCGCCATCCACCTCCGACCTCGAGAACGCGTGGCCGTTGGTCTATTCTCTCTTCGATACGGGACAATGGCGTGCCTGATGCATGGCTAAAGACCAGCAGCATGTTGGAGTCAGTCGCAGCCGCACACACCCCCCCTTCCCCTCCTCCGGGGAAACTGGCACATGTGATGAGCAACGGGACCCAACAAATTGCTGTAACTCGTGGAAATGAAACGATGCAAGGTCATGCCCCCATTGCAGCACCAACAGGCGGATCTGCTTCTGGCCTTTGCGTGCCCTTTGACATGGGAAACTAACACGAGCGGCCCGTTTTAGCACACCGTGTGGGAAAGGCAAAATAGCTGCTTGATAATTGGGCCGGGGTCGTCCGAGTAACTAACGGCACGGGCGTTGCAGGTTGAAAGAATTACCAGCCAGGCATGTGTTGCCTGCCTGCCTTGCGATGATATGGGAGATTTGTTTTATTAGTATACATACATAGTAGGCCTGATGCGGGCGGCGTCGGCGGTGTCTTTGCGGTAATCGGGCGGTCGGATGGTGGCGGGTGGAGCGCCCACGGGGAAGACAAGACTCACCCACGCGGCGCGTGCGCCCCACGCGTTTCCACACGCGCCTGCCAAACAAAACTTCCATCACGACACAGTGGCCAGTACCACCAACACCGACGTCTACTATCTACCCAACGAGGTAAAGCTTAAAAACATCAATATGGCAGTTTCCATCTTCCAGCGGAAAAGGGACTTTGTGTACCTGATTTTCTTCATCACGCATCTGCCGATCCTACTGTGTAAGCCTTTTTCGCTCTCCACATTTTTGCATCTTATTTCAAGAAAGAAAGAAAGAAAGAAAAAAATAAGTGCCTATTGGATTCTCCACCTTACGGCCCCCATTTGCCCCTGTCAGCTTTCGTTACCGTTTCCCAGACGTGTTTTTTTTTTTCTGAAACGTCATTATTGTGACGATCCGCGTCCCGGTGGCTTTTCTCTCTGCAGTTTATCCCCCTGTCACCACGCCATCCATCTCCCAAAAAAAAATGCTCCGCGCTCCGAGGAACAGGAACCACGGAGATAGAGAGAGCGAGATCTTTCTAGAAAGATTGGGTTAGCAATCGGAGATAATGGCCCCCCCAAATATCGAAAACACGCAATCATGTCAGCCCGGATATTTGGAATTGGGCTCGCTTTTGGAAATTTGGTAGTAGACACGCACTAACTCGTCCCGACCAAAATGCAGCATGCGATCTCTCGGGTTATTATCCCGCACATATCAAACCGCAATGGATGATTGCTCTCAACGAATTCTACGTTAACACGTACGGCGACCGGTTCTTCTACAACCCCCCAGCATGGTTCCCCGTCTTCAACTTTCTCGAAATCATCTTCCATCTTCCCATTACCATATGGGTAATTCCCGCCCTGCTCCGCAATGACCCGCGGGTTCCCCTGGTAGTGCTAGTCTTCGGGCTAGAAACGACGTTGACGACGCTGACATGCATGGCTGAGATGCTGAGCTGGGAGGAATTGACTCCTCAGCAGAGGGGCCTGCAGGGTTTGGGGGGTATGTATGGGGGGTATTTGGCTGTGGGTAAGTTTTGAAATGAGTGAGAAGTTGAGTGAATGTGAGTGTGGCTAATGAGATGCAGCTGTTTTCATGTCGCTCGATGGCTATGCGAGGTTGGATCAGATGATTGCGAAGCAACATAGGGGCTTGGAGCCAGTGACGAAGAAGAAGTTGTGAGGGTTTGTTGCCACGCAATTTGAAAAAATGTGTTGCTGAGCATATTTCTATACGTCTTGGTGAAGACTACAAGATACTTAGGTGGTTGGAGGCCACGTGCTTTGAATCTCCTTGGAGAACATTGAAGTGAATTATACAATCTGTAGACTTAGAGGGAGATGAGACTCGTCTTGGGAACTGACGAGATAAAAGTGTATGAGGTTAGTGGTAATAGACATGATGATAACACTGCAAGTCAACGTCATTGTGGTGCGTTTCATTCTATATCCTACGTGTACATCTGTGCCCACTTTTTTTTCGTACAACCATCCGTGCTCTGCATTTCCATGTCCACGTATCTGATCATATCATGTCAACACCGTCCGCAACGTATAGCCAAGTCCCCAAAATCTTCACTTCGTTTCAACGTATACTCAAACCCGAACGCCAAACGCCAAGAAAAAGAAAGGAAAAACAATATCACCCAAGACATACACAGCATTGGCATAATAGCCAAGCCGTTGGCATTACGGATCGAAAAGAGGAGAGTGAAGAAGACCATGAGAAATGAAGGAGCGGAGAGGGGTAAATTGCCCAAGACGAGCAGTCATGTCGTGGACTGAAGCGATTGGCGACGACGTGTAAGCTCAACGCCCCGTAATGCTGATCCTGCATGCGCTGGGTACGGTTTCACAGCAGCGCTTGTTGACTTGGCCTCGATACATCGGGCGTAATTTTTTGAGTCGAAAGCCCCAGTGCCGTACATTGACTTGTTGTACAAGAAGAATTGCCGATGTACGATATTGGATCCGTGATGAGATGAAGGAAATATCAGCCGTTTCGAAAGTTTCCCAAAAAAAAAACGCCAGAGTTGAGTTTCCAGATTGAATGCCTTTCGCCCCTTTTTTTTAATGATTTTTTTGATGGGTTTTGTTGTTTGCTTGTTTGTAAAATTATTAGTAGAAAACGCGGACATCGTCTCCATCCAGATCTTCGAGCCCCAACTCCCAAAGCCGGTCGACTTGCTTGGCTTTGCCAGGTCTGTCGTCAAAGTCTTCACCGAGCCTCATCACGCATGAAAAGGCGACGTTCCAGCCGCTCATGCCAGCAGCATGGAAAGCCTCCATAATAGCTGCTTCACGGCTACCGCATTTGATCAGCCTGTAGATCTGGTGTCCACCGTGGTTTGTTCCTAGGTAAACGACGCCTTCACTGTTGTAGGTTGTCACCACCAAACAGTAGATCAGCGAAGTGCTCTTTAGTGCCTTCATCTGTTGGCGAGCAAAGTGCAGACTTGCGCTACCCATTGGCACCATTGCCTGACGGACGGTTTCATCCGCTGGTGTAGTAAGAGCAGCCGACGCCCATAATTTGGGAGTCTCAAGACTGCAAGGCATAGCATGAACCATTGGGGTTATTGCGTCTTCGGTGCATTGGGCTACTTCGGGGTTCTTCATTTTCCTCAGTTGTGCCTTGCTGGGTTTCTCGTACCACACCTCTGTGTTGCAAAACCGTAGAAGCCATTCGTACTCTTTGAAGTCTACCGCTTGGGCTTGGTGTTGCATACGAATAATGTTACGTCGGAACGGGATGATTCTGATAAACCGACTTTCCGTATCAGCGTACTCTGTTGAAGAGTGTGTAGTTATGAGTTGGTGTGCGGTCACAACCTCGGTTATTGGGAAGAACGGAGGCTCCATTTGCGGGGGAGGCGGTGGCGGCGGTGGCGGTGGTGGTGGCGGAGGAGGAGGTGGAGGAGGTGGAGGAGGAGGAGGCGGCGGCTTGAAATAGTCAGTTGGAAACAGCAAAAGCAAGATACGGAGACATACCGGTGGAGAGGAGAAAGGGGGAAAGGAGGTTTGAAACCTCATATATTGTGGCATGTTGCTAGGCGGTGGAGGCTATAGAGTACTTAGCTGGATTGCTTAAATTATCTGATGGATACTCGACTTACAGGTGGAGGGGGTGGGTGATATGACGGAGTAGTACCCAGACGCTTGACACATCGACCGGTTGTTCCTTTGATTGCTGTCATTTCAGGATGTGTTTTCTTCAAAGGACCATGTTGTTTTCCACAGGGAGGTTCTGTGTTGGGATCGTCATCATTCAACGCTTTCTTTGCTTTTGTTCGACAGCTGGTTAGATATGGGTCGTCCCGCCTCACTTCTGAGGCATAACACAAGTGCATGAACCCAGGAGATTCAGTGTTCAGCCCGCTTGTCGTTGATACTGGACTCACTTCCATGCCTGTAGGCAAGTAAGTGTGGGGATATGTTGCAAGCTCATCGTGGTCCCCACAGCTGGGTCTGATAATATGATCATCCGCAGAAATAGATTTGCTGGTTTTCGTCTCAGGAGTTGGCGGGTCAGACGACGGTGTCTCTATGAGCGATGATATTATACTCATTGAAGGACCTCTATCGACGAGGACTAGATCCTCATCCATGGATCTGGAATGGCTCCGATGACCTACTTTTGGGGTAGATGAACGCTGAAATGGTTTAGACAATTGGGAATCAATTGATCAATTTCTGTATGACAGAAGAAGTCTTGAGTGGAAAGAAGATGCAACTTACAGTTTCCCGATTAAATACTGGGAAGACCTGTAGTCTGTATCAGCCAAGGCAGGCTGGCGAACCATGCAAAATCCTGATTTTTTGAGAGGCTGAAGCCTTATGCGTAGTACACCCATGGAAGCGCACGAGCAAGGAAGAAAAAGCACCGACTGAGTGGTTATGACCTCTAGTCATCCGGCTCAACACGTCAGAGATCTTTCTGTCGGATAGGCCGGTACACTTTTCTTTTGATGGGCCTGCACCCAGACGAATTTTACCTGACGCTACCTTCACCACAGTACCTGAAATTGTGTTGACAAAGGCATTCCATAAGAATATTCATACCGTGAGAGTCCGGTGATTACTCGACAAAATTGGAGTAACAATAGACGCATCCCTGGTGATACGAAACAGACGTGGATTAGAAACTCTGGACTCGCCTCACTTCCTGGAAGCCACCACTTTCCGCTAGCATACATGGTGCCACCAAGAACATGCAGTGTTCTCGAGTCAAGGCTCTATTCTTACACCGGATCCTTTGTGGCTTAAATGAGGCCGCATAGCTGATGCAGATCAATCCTTCACCTGGAAAGGTGATCGGCGCAGGAGTGAGGCTTACTTACTGAGGGGACAATCAGGTCTCAGCAAAGCGCATCTCGATATTCGTAGAACTCAAAGACAGATTCTGGGGGAGCAGCCGATTGCCTGCAAAGATAAACTCAATCGCCTGATGATGTGGCAGCACTGTGCGCTCCTTGGCCCCACTATTGCTGTTTGGTCCTGGGCAAACGGCTAAGCCCCAAGCTTGCCAACATATGAGCTGGGATTCTGATCCAAGGGTACTCATTGGATGGTTGTAAGTTTCCTCGAGAGGCCAGAGCTGCTAAGCTTGCAGGACAGGGCCACCTCTGAGATTCCTGTACAAGGCCAATTTTTGGAATTGAAGTCGCCAGTATAGCGTTCCAGTAGAGCCAGTGTTCCAGTGAGCTCCTTGAGATATCGTGTCAAGCAAGCCAGAACATTGGGTGTTCTTGTCCGATAGTAAGTGTGTAATTTCCAGTAGCGACATAGACTGATATATATTCCTGTTCTTTGAAAATTCTCAAGACTCCAAACCATAACGGTCTCTTGCAGGACACGTCTAGTGTGATAAGTTTTGAGGCTTGCATGCATGTGCAGTGTTACACCGCTTCATTGAACTGATCCTAGAAAAGCGGTCAGATAAGCTTCAAATATTAGCAATAGCCAAACCCGGAAACAAAAGAAGGGATTTCTCGAGAAAAGGTATGCACAGAACCTAGAAATGGGTGTGGTTTCATGAGTGTGGCTGATACATAGTCATCCATGCGCAACAGCGCTAAGCGTAGGTAATGAGGCTTCACCGGAGGCTTTGATCATTACCCACTTCGGTGGAAGGCTGAGTTTGAGGCAACCAAGAAGGTGGAAGAAAGAAGGCATAATGTTGAGAAAGTGACTGCCTTGTCCAAGAATGGGGTGACCAGGAGAACCCGACAACAGCCGAGTCTTCATCAGCGCACCCAAGCGCATGCCGCGTCATCGATATAGAGGAGGCATAAGAAGGCCGTGATTTCCAGTCGGTAAAACGATGGAAGTGGATAGAGGTCAGCATTCTAACAATGAATGAAGGCATGACTCGAGTAAGATGCTGAGAAACTTGCGGGGGCGTTGTAGGTATAAGTACACCACCCGAGTGATGGCCCTGATATGATGTCACAGGGTTTCTAGAAAAAAAGGCCTCACATGATAGCCCTGTCTCAGACCATATTCCTAGATTGGAAAAGTCGAAATATCCACCAACTGAAACGGCTTGTTCCATAGCATCCGCCATGATGCAGGAACGACCTTGGATAGCGTACTCGCATAGAGGGCCAGTGACCGTTTCAAGAACCCCAAAACTCTCTTTAAACTAAACCTCTTATTCTATTGATACCAACAAAAGCATATATTCGGTTGAATAAAAGTAGAAAGCAAGACCACAACTATCACCTTGACATGCAAGTGCACCAAAGCAGCTAGTGTGCCAAGCCCTCCCATGGCCCTGGACAAGCCGGCGTCATCGTAGCTCCCCAAGCTCACGACTCCACCCCGAAGCCTCATCCACGCCTTGAGCTCGTCGTCCCGGCAAATCCCCAAAACTAACCTCCAGCGAAAGCTTTCGCTCCAAACACGCGTCGACCCCCGACACCACCCACCACTCAACCAAGCAACCTCGCGCATCAATACCAAAACACCGCATCAGACAAGCACAATGGCGAACGGGTACATATGACCCTACTACAACCCTTCGTTTAGCGCATCCCAGAAGACAAGACTAATATAACCAGCTGGGCCCCCATCATCGGCCTCATCGTCGTCGCAATCTTCTGCGCAGCATCCTGGGTCCTAGCGCCAAAAGGCGAAAACCAGACGTACGTTTACCACCGCACCATTCCTTCGTCAAAGACGGCTTCGCCCCCTTCAAAACCCTGTCTGCGTGTCCGGCCCTCGTCCGAGCATCTCGATTCCTGCTCTGTTGCCGCCGAGAAACATAATAGTAGTAGTCCTGGTGGCGGCGGAGGTGCGAAGCGCGTACACTTTGCTCATCATGATACCGACGAGCCGTATAATGATACTCCCGACGAGAAAAGGTCGTGATGTGGACAGCAGAGGACGCGTGAGACAGGGCGGCGGCGGCAGGCACCACATCCACCGACCATCACCATGACCATCAGCACAACTACCACCACCACCAACACCAACACTACACCACACGGAAAACTGTTAGGAAAACAACAAGGGGAACAACAAATCTTGGCTAACTTTTTGTGCTTCCGGAATATAGGGTTTGGCGATCTACTCTCGTGCTTTCTGCTGCAGCCATGTACATCATGTGGGCTATTACGTTTCTGGCGCAACTGCATCCGCTCATTTCGCCCGTCCGAAACGATCTGCGACCAGAGTACAACGGCGGTCGCTAGCGCGTGTGTAGTAGGACTGAGATTAAACGGCTCGGCGGCAAAGGCAGGCTGGACTGGAAGCAAAGGGAGACAAAGAAGAGTATTGGTGTATGCCTGAGAGGATGTGCCGGCGCCATACATGAAGACTCTCTTTTGCCGAGGGACTTTTGTGTGCCTAGAAGAGCTGAAATACGCAACAGTGATGTTTGAGCATGTGTCGAAGCTTGCGCGCGCAATTGTATATCTGGTTAGGCGCATTACGGGATCCTCTTTTTCATTTTCCTTAGGTTTTGTACGAATATCAAATGGGGTATCATATTATGCTTTGAAGTTCCCGACACAACGTTCCACGCATATTCATGGGGTAATACTCGTCGCGTTGCCCGCCAATCCCAAAAGCGTCCCAGCGACCGTCCATTCACTCATGTAGCCCTCCCATCCTGTTCCCAGTCCCGCCGCGCGCAATATCGCCCATCCAACCAACGTCCGTATTCCCGCGCCCACCCCGACCAAGATGCCTGCCTTGATATACCCACAGTCCATAAGAATCTCCAGCGCCGCAATATTGTTCACAATCACGGCCCAACTAACCGCCGTCGCTGAACTGGGTAAATCGTAGTCCCAGATGATGAGCAAGATCGGAAACAGCTTTGTACACGATGACACGAGTAGCGCAGTAGACAAGGGAATCGGATTCGGGAAATACGCTATGCATCTCTGCCAAAGCCTCTTCGCCGCGGCAGGCAGCCGCTCAGGATTGTACGCGCAGAGCAGGCGGATGGGAAGGTGAAAAGCGAGCGTGGAAAGCGTGACGAGTCCCAGGAAAAACAGGTATTGGAGTCCTAGAGAGTAACCCTGGAGGACAGCCGCGTTGGTAACGCCATTGTGTGACGCGAGTGGATTCGTAGACGAGGCGTTATGCGATGTTGACGACAATAGCGAAGCGTGGTATGGCGAGGTTTCCGGGAGAGGAATCTTCTCGATGCGCGCCCAGGTGAGGTAGACGTCGAAGAGAAGGAGGAGGATGCCTAGGCGGAGAATGGAACGCTGTAATACACCAACACATCAGCCTACACACATTCTCTCTTCACACACCAACACCGTTTGTTGGATATGCACCACCACGTACATCAAACCTATTCTCCCCCGTCTCCAACCGATTAAACAGCAAGTGCCTGTACACCTCTGCCTTTATAAGCACCAAGTCGATGAACAAGATGACAAAGTCGTGTTCAACGTATTTATCCGCGAATTTCTTGCAGTGTGGACATTGTGTCAGGCGCACGCCTTTGCCGAGTGCGCGGTCGTCGGCTTTCGAGTAGGTCGTGTAGAGCGTGCGCACGGGGGTGCGGCACGAGATGCAGATGGGCATTGTTTGTTGGTATACGAAGTGGCGTGGTGATGGTGGCTGGGGAGTAGACGCGGTGTTACATGATGTGCGGGGAAAGGCACAGTTGTGAGGCGCGTGGCGTGGAAAGGAGAGTTCGCCGGAGGTGTGTGGAATGGGGAGATGGAGACGGTGACGAATGTTTTGGGGAAGCGGCTTGAAGCGGGGATTGGGGGTGGGGCGGGCTGCTTATGTCCGGAGTCCACATCTGATCTTGTCACTCATACACACATGGTCGATTTCGAAGCTACATCTCCTTTCCATTACGATATCTTAGATTCAAAAATAAGCTAGCTGTGGTTGTGGCCTGCTGGCTTCTATTGTGTGTCTTTCCAAATCTGTTTGTAAGACTTTGATGCTTTTGACGCCAGCCCCTATACTGATGATACACCTATTCAACGCCGCGCGCTGCAACAATGGTAACGGACAAAACCCAAATGCACAATCATCGTTTCCATACATATTCACAACGATCCAATGGACCCCCTATTCAAGCCGTACGTGCCGCATGTCACATTCCACATGGCATTTAGCGGGCAGCTTCCTCTACAACGGCGTTGATGTCCCGCGCTCGCTGAACCCACGATTGATCATCCAAGTCTCGTCCAAGAACATCGCTGCCAAGAATGATGCGCATCACCTCAGCTAGACCGATGGCGTTCTCAGGTCCACCAAAAAGCACACCTGTTCGCCTGCTGACGGCAGCCCACTGCTCGACAAGGTAGATGATCCACTTGACGAGCAGCTTGCGGTTGCGGCCCGTAAACGGTGGCTCTTGCGCATACCATAGTGCTTCAAGCGTAGCAACCAGACTCTCAAATGGTGCGTTTAGCTTGAGGAACACATCGATCGGCCATGTAAGGTTCGAGTTTAGCGCCAAGTTCTGAGCGTTGGCTGCGTTGGCGTCATGGACGTAGAACTCCAAATCGTACTGCAAGATCAATTGCAGCACAATGTTGACAGGGAAGACGTTGTCGTTGAGGTTGGTGCGGTGGCCGAGATCCTCGACCTTAAGCGCGACGATCTCCCAGGGCGCGGCCTGTCGATCAGCCACAGCGTTCCGGTGGGTCTGGTCAATGAGGTTCGTCCACGTCGAACGAATGTCAGGTACGCTGCGGTAGTCTGCGGCATGGTAGATCAGGAGGCAAATGTCGTAGTACCCGGCCTGGTCGGCGTAGTCGTGGTAGAGCTAGTGATGTCAGTGATAGTAGTCGACCAGATAACAGAGAACTCACCTCGTCAAGAGGGTGGATTTGACCATTGAGATGCTCGATGACGTCTTCTCGACGCTTGCCAACGAGTCGCTCATCACCCTTAATTCGCTGCAGCACGTCATCTTGGATGTTGGCAATATCGAGATGATCGCTGATGTTTCGCAGCAATTCTTGCCTGGATTGCCGGTTGCGTACGCCGGTTTCGGAAAATCCAGTCATTCGTGTGGAAGCATTGGCCTTGGCCCGCGACAGATACTCAATCCTCTTTTCGAGTGTCAATGGGAGGCTGCTCTTTGCAAGCTGGTATTGTGTTTCAGCTGCACTCAGGTAGTCATTGTAATGAGCATAGTAGCGCCATAGCAGATCCGCATGGGCCAGGTTCGTATCGGAGCTCTGTCGTAGGTAGTCGACTACGAACGGAGAGTTGATCTCGAGCAATCGCTCAGCCCATCCGTTCTCCATGTACCAATCGTACAGGTAGTTTTGGAAAACTTCGTCGTCTGAGTTGTTGATCTGCTCATACGCCTCATGCTTGCGGCGAGTAACCTGAGAAATGACACCATCAGGTACGGGCCCTTGGGTGTTGTAGGCATGGTCGACAGCCTCAATCACATTGCAGACCAGCGTGTAACAAGAGGCGCGCTTTTCATAAAAGTGCCAGCGCGGGTCGTTCGTGTCGCCAGCGTGATCACGCGAATCCCTGACCCAGGAGAGAGCTTTGTTGCCCCGATCCCATTCTTGGGCGACTTTGAGTGCAAGTCTGATCGCACCTGCAGTGTGTTAGAATAAACCAAAGATAAAGGCACAGTCAACTTACCTGCATAGAATTCGAGCTGGATGTATTGGTCGACAGTCGCCGCCAAATTCTCGTAGCTCAGGCTCTTTGCTACTTGCTCAAACAACCTCAAGCTGTCATTGAGCAAGATGCGTCCGCGCTCGGCATTTGCGCCCATATCAGCCGCCTTCTTCAAACTCTCCTGTGCCTTGAAGATGACAACATCGTCTGAGCTGCAGAAGCTGCCGCATTTCCTGCGCAAGGCCTCGGCAACTGACTCAACGTTTGAACCCTTGGCAATGTTGCGGTTGACAATGGCCTTGACGAGTTCCCTGGCGATTTCTCTGCCTTCTTTGACTGAGAAAATACCTTGGAAGGTGAGCTGGCGCACTCTTGCTTGAAGTTGGGGGTCTAGCAGGGCCAGGATGTCCTCCAAACGTTCCTCAAAAAGGACAAGAACAAAAGAGATGCCTTCGACAATGTTGTTGACCATTTGCAACAGGCTGGTAAGCGCGCGATTTTCGCCCTGGAGCTCAACCTCTTCTTGCCGCGATGTCGCGCGTCCCAAAGCCTCCGGACCAGCCAAGCCTTCAATGAATGACTTGTTCGACTCCAGGAACTCCTGGAGCTGAGCCAAACAGCGCTGTACTTCCTGCAATTTCGAAATCTTGTGTGTCGAAGTGAGTGCCGGTCCGGCCGGGGTGGCTGCTTCTGTGATAATGGGGGTATTCCAGATGGACCGAACAATGCGTGCAACGTACATGGCAATACCGTCGTGTCGTGGCGATGCTCGGACATTCTCAACACTCAGGCCTTCTACAGTTGCGCTCTCTGTCAAGTGTGCCTTTCCACCAAACTCAATGAACACCCTACGAGCGAAATCGAGTACTTCAGGGTCCGTGACCTTTGCGATTCTCGAGTCGGGGCCAACATCTGAGCCTTGGCCGCACGCAACAGCCAAAGCGGTAGCCGAAGTCTCCGCCAGACCATACTGCTTTGCGAGCTTACGAATGTCGGCCTCAGCACCCTCGGGGCCTCCGTTCTTCACAATGGAAGCGAAAATGTCCACCAGTCTCCTGCGTCGGATCGTTTCGATACCATTGGATGTGATGATAGCGTACTCGCAAAGCGGCTTATCAAATTGGGTAGCAAGCTCGTTGCCAAAACCAAGAGGTTCGTTCCTTGCCGAGAAGGGCTCGGATACCAGACCGATATCCTGCACTCTTCCCACAAGCTCCGTGAACACACCGGTTTCGGTGTATCTCGGAGGCTCTGAGCTTTCCCGTTGGCCCAGCAGGCCAGAGTGGGGGGCGGAAACAAACATGTGGTGGTTGGGGTCGTTTGGAGACCTGAGGACGAAAGAAAAGAAAGCACCAGGTGGGTATCTGATGCCAAGCTTGGTTTCTCTGAGCCATCCTGATTCAAAACCAACTGCTGTGCCTCCCTGGTATGGCTGTACTTGTGTCGAATTGCTTTGCGGCGAGGGCTGTCCATCATTTGGCGGAAATCGGATGTGTCGTAATTGCATGCTGCTTGGCGCGCTTGTGTTGTTTGCGCTCCATTGTCCCCCAGATGTTGTGCTCAGATACAATCTGCAGCCTGACGATGTAATTGCCATCAAAGACAGGTTGTCCGCCTCGGTGCTCGAAATAGGACTCAAACTGACAATCTGCATCTTGTCCAACACGCCCGTTGGGCGCACAATGTGCCCACACATGGTCTCGATCTGTGTGCGTGTCCGGGTAAGGGCGCTCTCCAAAACATTGGGCGCGCGCATATAATAGACCTTGATGGTACCGTTGGTGGAAAGCGTGTACAGGACGTTCCGAGTGTCGTCAATGGCCATCTGCATAATACCAGCTTGTCGCGTCGTTCCGTAGAAGGGCAGTGCGGGCAGGCCGATGGAGGTTGTGACATGGTTGGTCTTGCTGCACTTGCTCGAGAACCATTTGTCTTCTTGTTGGTAGTTGAGCTCGTATACGTCCTCTGTCTGGCCATCACCAAAGAAGATGCGCCCTGTCGTGTCCGAGCCGGCGATTGCAGTCACGTTGATCTTCCTGACGGACGTGGAGAGGCCAGTCCGGTACATTGTGATGCCGTGGACACCCTCGGGGCCTCTTTGGCACTCTACAGCAATCAAGAAGATGTCTGACACGGTTGCGACCACAAGGAGGTATTCAATAGAGGCTACAAAAACACCTGCGCGCGGCTTGACCAGCTTCACGCAGGTAATGTTGCTCGGCTGCTCCTCGAAGCCGACGAGCTCGGGGTTTGGGTGCGTGTAGTCCCACAGGTAGACCTGGTTGTCCACCACCACCCAGGCGTGATTGATCTCAGCAAACAAGCCCATGCTCGTCGACATTTGCGTGTGGTCCACCTGTTCAAAGACAGCCTCGGGGAGCTTGTACGATTTGAGTTTCTGGAACGGCGCCCATGCTTGACCACTTGGAATCTCGTATTCACCCGAGATGCCCTCTGCATCCTGTTGTTAGCATCTCCAGCGCCTTGTTGCAATACCACCCAATACTCACGTCCAATGTAGGCCTCGAGAGCTGGAAACCTGTTGTCTCTGTCCAGCATGCTGTTTATAGTCCGCGATGCGCGATCTATGGGGCTCTCTGCAGGCGGTGCAGGCAGCGTCTGCTGTTGCTGCTGCTGCGATTGTGGTTGCGACATGGAACCCGTACGTGCGAAGCCGGGTCGGTTTGGCGCAGGCGTATTTACAAAAGCGCCGGGGTGGGGCGCTGGGGCGTCGCAGGCGCCATCTGGAAAGCCATGATGGGCAGTGTATGGGAGGAGTTGAAAGGATGCGCTGGTCGCGGCTCGGGGAGGGCGAGCTTCAGGTGGAGGTTGGGGGAACGCGCCGGCGATATGACGTGCACATGAGCTGCGCGCGATTACCAGGGGGATGGAATGGCAATGAGACGCGCAGGGGAAAAGATTAAGAAAGACGAAGGGAGCGGATCGCGACGCTGAGGCTCGGGTTCAAGCTGCAAAAGTGACGAGCGACAACAAAAGGTTGTGCTTGGCAAAAGACAGGGATCACTAGCTGTTCGCGTCTGAGCGCGTTTTTGTTCCTCCCAAACTTTTTTGGGTCCAAGTGGGCATTGCCTACCACGACGATACTTTGTAGAGCCCCAACCAACTCTCCTCCATCAGCTCGACTGCACACTCTTCGCACGCTCACCATCCCGGTCATGTCCTTCTTCCGTGCTACCCTGCTGCAGAGGCAGCTTGTTGCTCCTGCTCGTCTGGCGTGTATCCGCCATGCATCCACTTCAACACCAGAGAATGTGGTGCTGCCTCGCCTGCAGGCCGACCTCAAGATCGCCATGCGCTCGAAGAACAAGCCGGCATTGAACACAATTCGTGCGCTGCAGGCTGAGATTATCAATGCCTCCAAGACAGCCAAGCCCATCACCACTGACGGTGCCCTCTACTCGTTGATCCAGAAGCAGATCAAGTCTTGCTCAGCATCTATTGAGGAATTCCGAAACGCAAAGAGGGAGGATCTGGTTGAGAAGGAGCAGCAAAACTTGGACATTCTGAAGAGCTACGCCGAGGAGATCCCCACTGTCAGCGAGAGCGAAGTGGACTCGCTCGTGAAGAGCGTCGTAGAGAGCCTGGAGGAGGGCAAGAGGACTTTTGGCAGTGTCATGGGCAAGGTGATGGGAGGAATCAAGGGCCGGCCATTTGACGTCGAGTACGTTACCAAGAAGATCCAGGAGGCTGTAGGGGCAAAATGAAGTGGGGGATGGATCACGAAGCGCCTGTGTGGGCGACGACCTTGTATGATTAATGTACAAAGCACGACATGTGTAGATTACGGATAACGCTCGTCATGATGAAAGTAGGCAATGCAAGAGGCGGCGGGGGTTCCGCGTGTTGAGACCGTGGCCTGACAGCGACAGTCCCCCGATGCGGCGGCGGCTTCGCAAAGGGCCTTGGACAGCATCGGGCTTAAAGTATAGACTTCGGCGGATTGGGACTTGCTGCCACGAGCATGCGCGCTCTGGAACATGGCAGCCATGGCAGGTGTGACAGCCCAACGTGGAGCGGACAAGGGCGGGAGCATCAAACGCACCCCACTTGTTTGCATAGGGCCGGCCATGATGGCGGCTGCATTGGTGTTGGTGTTGTGGCTGAGGGCGCACCCCTGTCGCGCGCTTCCAAGGTTGGCGCAGACTGACGTCACGGGCTCGTCGCACCCGAGCACGGCACTCCCAACCGACATGCATCCCATCCAATGTCCGCCGTGTCGATAGTAGCGCCGTAGGGATAGCCTGGGCGACGTCCCTTGACCGCGCTGAGAAGACGAGGTTGCCATTTCTGTTTGTCCTTATGACGCCGCGATGCTGCATGGTGGACAAGCCCGCGAGACGGCCGACCTGCCCAACACCGGCGCCCAAGTCGTGTGCACCGCACATGAAACTGTACCATGGGGGAAAAGGCGTGACAAATGAGCGACTGACGGGCTGCCAGGGGTCATACCTCAGTCATCCACTCAGTCATGATCAAAAGGCACGGTCCAGCGCCCGGCCAGACGCAGGGTGGGCAGCATGCTGCATGGCGCGCCCCGATGACGAAGCCCGGCGCCCGTCGTGCATCTAAAGCAGCCTGCGCCCACCCACACCACCACTTCTCCGGAGCGTCTGGGACCTGCCGCCTTTATATTCCTGCTGTTTCTCCTCCTGCGCCTCCCCATCAAGCCTCTGCGTCACCACCTGGGCTCCTGTGTGCACATTCTTTCGTTACTTGTACCCGTCCCTCTATCCGATACCTAGCCCCGCACCACACCACCTCATACTACATCATCACCAATATCGGCTGTGAGCCAGCAAGCCGCACCCTTCCACGCAACCATGTCGGTCTACCGCTCTTCGACGGGCAATTTGGATCGTTTCGAGGAGCCGCCTCGTGCCACTGAAAGATGGGATCGTGAGAAATTCGAGCGCATGCGACGAAGCGGCGGCGGCGGCGGCGGTGGCGGCGGTGGTGGTGGAAGTGTCCGTGGCCGCCCCGATGACTACGAGCACTACCGCTTCCAAGAACACGACCGCTTCCCCGGAGGCCACCGCGATGTTGACATTCACGAAGACCGCGCCCGTCGTGGCCCCGCTGTCATGGAAAGAGAGCGCTTCTACGAAGACGACCGCTACGAGCGCCCTCCGCGGAGGGCCCCAACCGAATTGTTCCATGAGCCAACACCCTCCGAAATTGCCAACCAGGCTCTTGCTCCCTACCGTCGTCGATCCGTGATTGACAGGGACATCGACATCGACATTGACATCAACGAGCGGCGCCAGGCTCGACCGCCGAAGCCCGCCCGCCCCCAGTACATCCGCCGCCAGTCGTCCCTGGATACCTTCGATCGCCGGCCCATGCCCCGATATGGCGATGTTGAGAGGATCGAGAGGTACGAGACTCACGAATACCGTCCCCCGGCCAATGTACCCATCCCGCTTCCCATCCGCGAGCGCCGCCGATCACCTCCTCGCCGTTTCCTTGACGACGAGGACTTTGAGGAGATCAGATACGACGAACGTAGCGGACGGGGCCGCGAACGCGAGGACTACCGCGAAGTTGAAGTCCACCGTGAAAAGAGCAGAGTGCGAAGGAGCAAGAGCAGAGCCGCAAGGTCAACACGAAGCTCTTCCATTTCCAGCTTTGAGGAAATCCAGCCTTCCCGAGCAACTTGGGGCAAGAAGGGCAAGACAAGACTTCCAAAGCGTCTGGTCAAGAAGCAAGCTGTTATCGACCTCGGCTATCCGTATGAAGAAGAGGTATGCTACCTGCATCTCTACTACGGCTATCGCTAATTACAATAGGATGACTTTATCATCATTACCCGAGCACTCGAGAAAGACCACATTGATGAAATTATCAAGGTCAGCGAGTCGTACAAAGAAGGTATGTATCCTCGTATTCGTCAAAAGTCTCGTCTAACCAACAACAGAAAAAATCACATATGTGTATGAGGACACTCCTGAAGAACCTCCACGACCAGCGTCTGTTGCACCGTCAGTTGCGCCACCAGCATCTGTTGCACCGCCCCCACCGCCACCAGTTGTTGAGGTCCCTCCTCCACCACCCTCTGTGCACGCACCTCCGCCTCCACCTCCACAGGTGGTGTATGCTCAGCCTCCCCCACAAGTGATCTATGCTCAACCGCCTCCATCTCACCACGCACCCACCGTCTACGCTCCATCCGAGCGTGCGCCGTCCCCATCAGTCCATGAACACGAGCGCGTCGTTGAGATTGACCGCTCTGCCTCTATCCATGGTCCGGCTACTGCTTTCCTCCCGGAACATCGCACACTTGTCCGCCGTGACGATCGTCGCACTGAGCGGGACATCCGCGAGGAGATTCGTTCCCTCGAGGAAGAACGCCGTATGCTCAAGTACGAGCGGGAAGGCGACCGCGAGTATGAGTTTGTTGAGCGCATTGAGCGTCACCCCAAGAGAGAAGTGATGCGCGTTGACAGAGACCGAAAGGGTAGGTTAGCCCTTGTTCGCTCGGCCCATTAGAACGACTCGTTGATTCCATGGTTATAGTAATCCGCAAGGATCGACCCAACCCCAAGATTGTGGCCCTGGCTATGGGCGCGCTGTCTTGATTGACTCTCCCTGGATCTGGAGAGCCTACTACTGGATTTTCTTTTCTCTGATTACCATCTATGGCTGGAATATTTCCTTTCTCATATCTCCTTTTTCAGTACAACATGTAAACTTTTTCCTGTTCTTCATTTCCCTTGGGACTATTTTGGGGAGGCGCATTTGATACAGGTCAAGCTCATAACGAGTCTCTCGTACATGTCCAAGGACAAGCAAAGACGAACTTTCTGTATGATAACGAGAACGCTTAACGAGATTACGATATGGATGAATAATTGCACGATTTCTTCAGTAACTTGTATTTCAATACGTGATGTGAAGAAACTTGTGATAGTGGACAACTAAAGCTTGGCCATGCATCCTCCATGTCAATAATGCCCAAGTCGAAATAAATACTCCAGTCTATTTTTCATAGCAAAGACCCAGACACCCCCTACTGTAAAACCCTACTCATGAAAAACACACCCTTCACGTATTCACTCCCTCCATTAGCTTCTCACAGCCCCTGCGGCCCAACTTCCACAACAGGCCCACTATACCTCCCCCTCGCAAACACCAAATAATACCCCCCACTCACCAGCGCCACCGCCCCCGTCACTACTCCAGCCCAATTCATACCCTCTACCCCCGGAGCGCTCTTCACAGGCCAGAAACTGAAGAAGATGATGACTAGGAGATAACATATTGCTATCAGGTTATTCAGGATACCCAGGATACCGTGGAGGCGCCAGGGGCCCCATGTGATGTTGATATCATTATCACCGTCGGTAGTACTGGGGTTTGGGGAATCAAGGTTGGAATTGAGGGTCGAAGGAGAACTAGGATTGGAGTTTAGATTGGAAGGGGAGAGATCACCGCGTATACGGCGCCAGAATAGGAGGCCGATGGCTAAGAGGTAGGAGAGGTAGAATCCTTCGAGGACGAGGGAGAGAGTGCCGTTGAAGGCGGCGCTGCTGCCGATGTTGATGAGGGCGAGGAGGGCGGCGAAGAGGGTTACGATGAGGATTGAGGTTACGGGGATAGTGGTGTGTTTGTCGATCTATTATTTCATCTCTCTGTTTAGCATTACCGCATTCCATATTTTCCACTTTCTCCTTTATCCATGGGCATGTTTGCGGAGGGTAGAGACGGAGAAGGGAAATAGGAAGGACGTACCATACTCAGCGCCCTCGAAAAAGGTAACCCTTTATCCCGCGCAAACGACCACGTCATGCGTGATGCAGCGGCTAGACATCCCATTGCGCTACAGAATTCGAGTAACACGATGATGGAAACCATGACTGTGGCACCGGCTTTCGAGCCTACTGCGTGGTGGAAGATACGTAGAAAGGGGGCTGTAGGCGCTGTTTCGTCTTGTAGGAGTAGCGAAATGTCTTGTGCGCTGAAGAGAACTGCGAAGAGCATGCCGAGTGCCAATGTGCCGTTTATGGCGAGGCTAAGGAGCATGGAGCGGGGGACGTCTGTAGTTGCATTTTTGACTTCTTCGGACATCTGTATATTTCCTACTTAACCATCCATCTTCTTCTCAAGTGTGTAAGTGAGGAAGGGGAGTGTACTTACATGCACCACCGAATCTGTCCCAACAAACGCCAAAGCATTCCCCTGCAATCCCACGAAAAACGCCAACGTCAGCGTACTCCACCTCCCTTCATTATGGAACGTCGAGAAGATATCCTTGGCAAAATTGTGTGTTGGCGTGAGATATACTATTGGCACGAGGATACCGAAGAATCCCAATATGTGGACTATTAGCACGACGACTTCGATGGTGGGGAGGGCACCGCTAATGAATACGTTGATGAAGACGCAGAGGAGGAGGAGGGCCCAGAGAAGTAGTGTGCCATGCCAGCCTTCGCGCGTGTAGGATGCGTTGGGGGAGTTTAGGCTGACGAGTTGGAGGATGAGGTCTGCGACGAAGTAGCAGACAGATGTTAGGGCGGCGATCCAGCCGATGACGGTGAGCCAGCCTGGAGATGCGTTAGAAAGTGGATTCAGTAGAAGGAAGTGGATGTGATGGAGAATAAACAGACCTGTCACATAGCTAAAGAACTTCTTGCTTGATCGCGGTGCGAGCAGAGATACCCAGTGGTACTGGCCTCCTGCCGTTGGTACAGCACTAGCGAGTTCACCGATGCAAATGAAGACGGAGAAATTTCCAAGCCAGATGAGTATGAAGCCGTAGATAAGACCTGCGGGGCCGCCACTATACCGGAGTCAATCATTGTTGTTGAATGTGATGTGTGTGGGCTGGGATAGTTATCTTACTTTGTGAAGCCTATGGAGAAGACACTGGGCTGTGACGTCAGCAAATACGATCTTTTTTAGGGTATATGATATGAGTGTACTGACACAAGTAGTGTTTCCCACGTGCACATCAAGCCGCAGGACAGGCCTGTCATAGACACCAAGCCAAAGCGACGCTGCCACCATCAGAATCGGAAACACATACACACACCCATCTGTTTGGAACTTCATGTCGCAGGAACAACAGGGGGGGTGGCTGACTTCAGACATACCTTCAACACCTGTTCTTTTCCAACTCTCGCCAACTCATACCGATCACGATCAAACTCCTTCCCCTTTGTCTCTGCAACCACCAGGCGTCTGTCTCTCGCACGCAGGATATCATTGTCGAGGTTCTGGAGTCCGATGCGTTTTTCCATTTCCCTTCTTCTTTTTTTTCGTCTCTCAAAAAAGGATTCCGAAAAGAAGGTTCGTATGTAAGAGCGAGAAAGGCAAATGCAACGAAAACCAAAGGGTAACCCGAAAGGAAGGGTATGTAGCAGCGTGTCAAGCAAGCAGACAGATTAGGAAATAGAGAGAAAAAGAACAAAGATTGGTGGTTTTTACCTATCAAAGGAAGTGTGGGCGCGTCACACAAGATATATATATGTGTGTGTGCAAATAATTGCAAAAACAAATCGCCGATATCTGGTGCCTGCATGTATGTATCAATGTAAATATGTATGAATGCCTGGCTGGCACACCCCCCTTACCCTTACTTTCTATACGGGTAAATGCGGAGCCCACCCCTCCACAAAACACATACACACACAGACCCAATATCAAGGAACCAAGACAAGAGTAATAGATAGATTGGGAAGGGGCTGGCAAATGAAAAAAATAATGGCCTAACGGCTTGGTACCGCAAATGACGCTGCAGAAGAAGGTGGGGACGCGAAACTCAGACCAAGAGAGAGAAGGAAGGGGGGGGATTTGCCGCGCTTCTACTTCCGGGGCTGTTGGTAGGCAGGATGCAGTGACGGCGGAAATGGTGCATAGTGCACGGCAGGAAAGCAAGTGGCTGGGGGGAAGAAATGCCTGTTCTTGGAGAAGATAGAAAGAAAGAAGGGTGTTTGATTGGTGAGTTTGGGTTGTACAGTTAGGGTGAAGGGAGATGTGGAATGCGGTGACGTGCATGCATGTGTGGGTATGGCTTTGCATGGCCTTTTAGGGAGGTGACAGGTAATGATGGAAAGATGAGAAAACGATGTATCGTATTTTCTAGTCTGAGTGGTAGATTTAGCACTCAGTATTTCTGCATTGTTGAGCGGAACAACTGAGGATCCATCACTGTGCGTTTGCGATTTTCACACCTCTATTTCCTCATGTTTGCAAGTATCTCTTAGTACTCCAAGAAAAATTGCATCCTCAACTGACACCACCCACCTCACCACTCTGCGTCATGCCAGACTGTCGCTCCCCCAATCGGCACGTCAATCGCAAACGGGCACCCGCATCATGCGAGTAACCTGAGAAAAAAAAACGGCTGTCATACCCATATAGTCAAGCTAGCAACGGTTTCTGCCCTTCTGCAGCTTCACACGTAGTACATGGGTGTAGATGAGACATTGAAAGTAAGGTTAGTCGTGTATGCAAGGCAGCAAAAGGGAAGTTTGCATTTCTTTAACGTTGTGTTATGTGAGGATATTCTGTTCCCCACGTGGAAAAAAAACGAAGTCTGCTTTAGTCATGGCTTGTGCAGGATTCAGAAGGTTAGTGAGATGAATAGCTGCTGGGAGTTTTTTGACTATGTTATTCTCTGAGCAGTTTCACTTACTAACGCTGTGCACTCATCCTTCGCTATCTTATTTTGGCACCAAACTCAGCTTTCTTAGAGAACCCAATTCTATTTTTTCATAATACCGAGCCTTCACTCAGGCAACATTCCCCTACATCCTCGTTAATATATCTCACACCTACCCTTTATTAACACTGCTTAATTGCAGCGGGAACCTGCGCACAAATAACGTACACATACGTGTAGAAGAACGCAGTCCCGCCTGAAGAGGAATAAAGCGGCACACAACATATTGTTGACTGAAGCAAGCGCGGGGGTTACCACGTTAGCGTTAGCGCGGACCAAGTAATGTGCCCTGCCGTTTTGTGTGTCTGTCTCGGATAGTTCGGCTAAGAGACTAGCTAGCGTGAGGCTCTGTGTAACGATGGGGTTGGTAGTGGGGTCGTTGGAGTGGTACGTAGGAGACTTGTGTGAAGGGGATAGATGGCGAGATAGGGGTAAGCGGGTATGTGTAATGAGAGTAATGAAGTGGTGGGTTGTGTGATGGTTTGAACTATTGATATGCCGAAGTTATAGATGCGATACAAGATTTGGTGATGAATTCTATGACACGGTAAGATCGGAAGTGGTGTTTTTGCTTCTGAGATGTAGGGAGTTTTTTTTAAACGATACGTTGTGCATTACAAGATCCAAATTCATCACAGATATCTCCAGTGGAGGAAATAATGCTGATGGTGTGAATATCGATACAGAAGCAAGGAATCCAAGTTATATAGTAAATTGCGAAAGTATTCTAAATAAAACTTCAACCTTCCCAAGAACTGCAACGTTGTGTCAAAAACTACCCAAACTCACTCATCTCACAACTTCAATCTCATCACTCTCTCCACTCCTGCCCTTGAACTCCTCCGCTTCTTCCCACTCCGCACTCACAACCGTCGTCTTCAGAATCTTAGAATGACTCCCCGTACTCGCCGTCTCCCACCTCTTCTCTTGCCCATGTCTATGCTGCACAGCCGTAATTTCGACATCTGTCTCGCCATCCAATCGTCTCGGGCCGCCAGGAATGCCCGTCGCTGAATTGGCATGCGTAGTTTCGCCTTGCAAGAGCGATGGTAAAAAGCGTGTGATACCCTTATGTTGCGCATGAATTTTCCGGTTGAATCTTGGGAAGCCTTTGTTGATCTTGGATGTGATGCTGGAGAGTTGGTAGGAGCTGCTTTTACTAGGGGAGGCGCCGTGCTCAGAGGTACCTCGGCGACGTAGATCATCGCTTCCATATAGGCCTGAAGGTACGGATTCAAGCAGTGGTCGGATGTAAGGTACGCATGAAGTGATGATGGTGATGCACTGGATGATTTGAGCGAGGAGTGTCCATTTCCAGAGATGTTTGGTGGGATTTTCAGAGGAGAAACCGTCTAGGTAGACCATTTGAACGGCTGTTGCTACGATGTCTCTAGCGTGTGTGAGATGAAATCTTGTAGGAACAGAAGCAAAGTAGGTAGACTTACAGTGATCGCGCGCCGAAAAAGGTAAGAATGGTTATCTTCTTGACCATGCTCATCTGTAATGTGATGACGACGTGTACGGGGAATGCGATGAGTGCCAGGTCAGTAAGTATATTGACTGTGCCCATAGCACGCCAGAAAGAGACCTGTTGACTTTAACATCGGGATGAAAAGTTGACGGCAAGGCTGACATACAATATCAAAACATGTCCGATCGTTTCCTAAGAAGCGCCATGGCTCAATGGTTCCGCATTGAAAAGCGGAAACACATATTGAGAATGCAGCCCAGAGTGCAATGAAGCAAGCCAATGCGAAGCCGAGATTACGGTGTAGTTTTGAAGCAGTCAGAATCATGAGTAGCGAAATGATTGATAATTTTGCGAATCCCAGAGTCGCAATGTAGAGCATGTTATTCGCATATTCGGCCTTTGGTATAGTTAGCAGGTTACTGCAGAAATGTAAGAACTTTCTTACTTTCCAATATGCCGTGACCTGGCCCTTGGTCAAAAATGAGGTGTCTCTCCCAAGGCCATTTTCTGTCTGGATACTAACTGCCGCCCCTGATGCTATGCTGGCGATCTATTCGTAACAACATTAGTGTGCTAGATAAACACAACACATACACTATGCATTCTGACGACGTACTAGAGCCAGCAAAACAAAGGCGTCATCAACATCGATTCTCCTTCTGAGCGCACGTTTCGTAATGAGCCTAGTGAGAACCGCCAGCGCGGAAGTGATCAACAAGATCCAAGTAACAACGTTGATGAACGGTCCGACATCCGTGTCGCTTCCCGGCCGCCGGGGAATGGACTGGCGGGAAGAAACAAAACGCAATGCTGGCATAATCGCATTCTCCGTATTCATAAAAAGCGAGACAATAGGTGCCCAGAGCCTTGGGCAATGGACAGTAGCGACAAGAAACCTCCCAATCGTGGTTCGCCACTTTTGTGGTTTCGGCAGAGACAAAAGGCGGGCGTCAATCAGAAGCAGCCAATTCAAGCAAACCACAAACGTGTGTGGCCATTAGACATCTTAACGCAACCATCCGTTCATCTAAGAGCAGCTCAGGCGTGCAGACGAACGAGGCTGCGAGCCGCCAGACTGGTAATATCTCGTGACTGGTAAGCCGACTGCTAGTACATCGCACAATGTGGTTATCCGCATTCTGTTCACTATACGGGAAACTTACAAATGGTAGAGCAGATAGATTGAGGATTGGTAAAAGGGCAAGGGCTTTGCGCACCCTGGACGTAAAGATGCCCTTGTACAGCGTTGCGCAAGCGCACAAAGCAAAGAAAAGGTGTGCAAGGATGGGATTTTGTGCGCATCTCCGCTCGAGACGCTCGCCTGAATGCGAATTGGTGTTACGCGGTCCGATGGACGGGTGAGCTAGGGTGGGTGGGTAACGTGAACTGTACCCCGGACACTAGTACGGAAAGCCTTATCGTAATATTGGGCTTGCCATATCTGATAGGCTTGCTAAGCTGCTCCAAGGCATATTCAGTGCTCATCTTCGTGTAACCCTGTAGCACATCAAGCTCGGCACTGTGTCACGGCAGCTGCTACCGTGAGTCGAAAAGCGGTTGTGTGCTGATCTTGTGACACATCTGCCATCACACAGCTTACGCGGTGTTCCATTGATATGCTAGGTCGTGATCGGATATCACTGCAGTTGTAGCGCTAAGTTCTAGAGGGTCGCTGCGCACAAGCTGTTGCGTGAAGAATGTCAGGGATCATTTTGAATTGAATATGACCTGCTCGAAAGAGTAAAGAGAATGATGATGGGATGAAGTGGTTGCAAATCTCTCAAACGTGAATATTCTGCTTTATTGAACTTGGCGATGTACAATGAAATGAACAGCAGACTGCGTGATAATCACAGGTTACTGACTTGTAACAATGGAAGTGACTGGTCTCGATCAGCAAACTGATAGCATAGCAGAAAGAATGCTGCGTACTTTGAGCTGTGTACAGTGACACTATACCGTATCAAGCATCAGGTGCGGGAATGGATATGGTTTCTCGCAGGTAATTCCACCACGATGTCCGCGACATCTGGGACGGCTCATTCTCCAAGCAGATGATGTATAAGTTCCTTGAGCTTCTTGAGATCTTCTTTGGAGATATCACCGGTGTCACCGAGATAGGGCTTGCCTTCTTCCCAATGGACTCTGCCATCGATAGGTGCCGGATTGCGAGCAACTTGATTAATGTCGGGTACGGATCGTGCTACAGTTTTTAAGGGCATAGGGACTGCGAAACATTTTTCTAAAACGACAAAAAACGGTATCAAAGCGACGGTGGCGTGCATGGTGGGTTGTGCGGGATTGATGTACTTGTTGGATTTACTGCGCCCTGATGGATGTCAGCATGGCCTCAATTCATGAGATGCTACCATATTCTTACTACAAGAGATTGGAGAAGGAAGATAATATTGATGAAAGTGTGCATGTCGGTGTTCTTTGCGTCAAGTTATATATTCCCATTGCTGTACTTCAGCTCAGCATGTTCGGGACCATCACTTCTCGTATGTGATCGTAGTTTCCCAACATTTCAGTCGTGCATGGTCTTCAGCCACTCTCCAGAAACGCGCAGCTCCGAACTATCGTTGCACTGCACTTACTCCCATATTCTCCATATATAGATCGTAATAGTGAGGCGGTCTGATCGTCGTTTACTTGCGGTGGCAGGGATAATAGGACTGCTGTAGGTACGGACGAAGGTGTCTGCCTTGTCTTTTTCGTGGTCAGCGCGGACTGAGATACATATCTTTCCGACCCTTGACCCGAGGATGCTAGTGAATGATACCAATCATGTAGTGTAGCCTACACCGATATCGTCCCGCATGATTATCGGAATGTGTACAAAATTGAGTGGTTAATTTTCTCGTAAGTCGTGTCGAGAAGAAAACCAGCTTGAGTATGATCCACACAGATGACGAAGGACGGACGCCATTTTCGTTTTCACCACGTTTCAGCCACAACTCTAGAATACAACCACATCTTCTGCGTTCTCTTTCACCTCGTACGGGTCCTTGTGTCCATGAAGCTCAAAGTAAGCCCGCTGAAAATCTCGATATGGGGACGCAGGCGGGCAAAAGGCAAAGTTCTCAAGTGTGTTAGTGGCTTCGCGATAGTCGTCAAATTCGTAACAGGCATGCTGGTCAGGGCGTCTCGCCCAGGAGATCAATTTGTTCCAGTCGCGGCATTTTCGAATTAACCCATCGCCAGCTTGGAGGGAAAATGGCGCCGGCATGGGCGTGTCATCTGCTGCACACAGTATATCTTGTCGTAATCCATCCAGGCAGTGGTAAATATGTCGAAGATTAAACAGTTGATCGCTGCCCTTGTGTTTGGAGACAATGGCCTTGCGAATAAGTTTCTGATAACGTTAATGTGGGAGGATTTGAAATATGACGCTAGACCCACCAGGCAATGCAAGTCATGTATACCCTTGACATAATATACGCTACGCTCTGTATCCCACGGAAATCGAGTAGAGGGAGGCAGGCCAGTTTCTGTTGCAAACTTGTCATCCAGTGCAACTGCCATAGCGTTGGTGTCAATGGCGTCCCACGCTACCTCCATGTCGCTGTCGCTTGCATTCGGATGCCAGTACTTCGTCATGGCATGATATGGCACGTTGGTGTCGACAGCCAGTCCGCCTTCAGTACCGTGAGAAAGCATCGGATATATAGTATCAAGTACCTACTGTACTGGCTTTTGGTGGGCGTTTGCGCAATGCGGAGCCTCGCATTGTCCATTACCAAAAGGACGTTTGCCGAAAGCGAGAGTAGCAAAAGCGACAAGTATGCAACGAAACTGCGCGTGTTAGTCGGGATGATTTCGGTAGCGTTGGCGTCCCATGATGTGCCATCTTTTTCTTCTGGTCTAGCCAGAATTTCGTCTTCTTCGTCGCGACACACTGGCTGGTATGCTGGAGATGTTTCCATCTTGGGTTGATTCAGTGAAAAGACACGGAGCGCGAAATCTATGCAGCTTCACAAGACAAACACGCTGCAGCATGCGCGGTAGCTATCCAGCTTCCCAGTTGTACAAGGCGTACATCACAGCCACTGCCTGGCGAGAACAGCCCTTCCCGAGTTCGGGTCGGGGATGAATGGCGACGCGATCTGTCTTGGTGGGTCGTTACATTGCCGAGCAAACAGTCCTCCGGCGCTGTACAATCGAGGAAGGTCGCAAGCATCTCCAGGCGATGATAGGGATACAAGTATTCCCGGATGGGTGGATTCCGAGGGGCTATCAGGGAATGTGTGCTGGGGTAATGGGTGTGACTTGCTCGGCTAGCCAAGACGCTAAATATGTCAACGGTACCTTCCTTGTTGGGAGCCTTCACCCTAAGACGGCAATCTACGATGTCCAATACATGGAGCATGCTATATCTCCGGTTCCGCTGTCAATGCGCCATGGCGGCGAGGTAGCGTCGACGACGACGACTACTTTACCTGTCCGATATCGCCACCACCTGATCTGGATCACCAACCTGCAACAATGGGGCAAAGATACTTTGTCCGCGAGGCCAAGACAAAGCAAGAGTTGGACAGTATTCTGGACGTCATCTGGGCAGCAAACTACACGCCGTACGAACCTTTTATGCAACTCATATTTCCTGTTCTGGGCTACACAGCTACTCATCGCGAGGCCGCCATCAACGAATCGAAACAACGCTTCTGGGAACAGCACCAAGCCGATGAAACCATCCATTGGTTCTACGCATTCGACACAGTCACAAACAGAGCTGTCGGTTGTGCACAGTGGGTGGTTTCGACGACAAATCCATTTGCGGCAGGCACACCGGACTTGAAGGCGCCATGGTGGCCCGAAGGCGAATATCGGAGCTTTTGCGAGTCGATACTGAATCAGGTGTACAAGCCTCGTGCGAATTGGATGGCACGGCCCCATTGTTGTGAGTGGAGCACCAGTTTCTTTGTTCACATGCGCTATTTCCGGGGACCAACGAGGTCGAGAATTGTTGGAACAATACTCTTCGCGCAGCCACTGACACGGCAAATAGCACTCAACTGGATGGCGGTGGACCCTGCTCATCGGCTTCGTGGTATCGGGTGTCTGCTTATGGATGTGGGGGTTACGCGTGCCGATGAGCTCGATCTGGAATGCTGGATGGAGGCGTCGGCTATGGGCAGACCGCTGTACGAAAAATTCGGCTTTCAGTCATTGCTGAAAATCGCCTTCGATACAGACAAACCAAATGCAAGCGACGAGTGGAGAAAGAGTGTCCATGAGCTAACTCCCGAACCAATCCACGCAATGTGGAGACCGGCAAAGTCATTGCAACAGAACAGCCGGGGTGAGTTGCAGATGCCATGGACGCTAGGTACGCGGCCATGAAAATCGTATGGGCTTGTGCAGCTAAGGGGCATTTCGGTAGATAAGAGGAAAGCGCTGTGTAGGAAGCATGAATGATTCAACGCGAGCGAGAAGATCAGGGTGGACATTTGCAAAGAGCATGCAACTCAGGCGTTATAGGGGCTTGCGCTACATGAATATTCTGTATATGAGTTTAGTCAGTTAGTTGCTAGTGATATGGCAGGAAACGCGAACCGATTCGAAGGGTCAAATTTCCAGTGACGGTGCAAACCAACATGTATTGTGTCACTAAATAGGAATCACCTGCTGATGTTCCACACGTGCCTTTCACTCGTTGCCCGGACTGCAATCTGATTAGTTGAAGCTGTTGGCAGTATTTCCTCTGCTCCAGTACCTCTCTGATCACAGGTTTCCCCGCAGTCTACCTGGTACGACGAGACCAAGCCTAACCAACGAGACTACAGCAGTCGACAGAGTACGTATGGCTGCACCCGATGCACACGTTTCCCATCTCTTTTGTAAGCCATCTCCTTCGGCATCCACAGCACTCCCATACGCAGTCGGGTATTGGTTCTGCACCAGGGTAGGGGCTGTATCGTGACCTTGGAGATGGCGGGGCGCGCTTGCTCATGCTGGAGGTGGCGTTGAGTGTGGCCGCAACGAAACTTGATCGGGGTGCTAGAGATGCGAACAGCGCTGCCGATGGACTTGTGTATCGACTTTGCGCTTTTACTGGTCTGGGCAGGCATTGTGGCGGTGTGTCCAGGAGCAGATGTGTGAATGGCGCTGTACCGTGAAGGACGGCTCGTAGCGAATGCGGACGTGAGTGAGCTCTTGCAAGCGACTTTGCAGGCATTGCGCCTGGCGATGCGTATGGCGTGGCTGGTAGAGTGAGCGTGTGCAGTCTGTGAGCTGTCCGGTCCACGTAGCTGCCAAAGTCAAGAATGCGGTGAGTAACAGGAAGGCGCGGGTGTGTCATGTCTCACTCCTTCTTTCCTCTGGTTCCAGCGCACTACATACACCTGGCAATGTCGGTCAATCGCTGCTTCATCGTGTGCTCGTCTTTAACGTCTAAGTCTATTGCTCTCGAGCTACTACATGCCGGCTTGGCCCTGCGATGGTGAGACGGCGCGACACAAGAGATGGGCCTCCGCATTGAACTCGCAGCGTGGGATGCACGCCTGCACCGGGGAACCGCAATATATCAGAGGCGAGGCGTCTGGGGCGGTGGAGCTGGCGCGCATTGCCGTCACGGCCACCCCGCCTTGAGTTTCTCGACGGCCTCGTGCTCGGGGATGACGTCAGCCATCTTCGCGTTCATATCCGTGATATTGGCGTCGTGGACAGCAGGCGACCTGTCACCGCACGCCTCGCCAACAACCTAAATGCCACGGTTAGCGACCTTTTCTGCCCCGACTCATGCATTGCCGAGCTGGGACCACACCATTGGTCGAAAGCCGAAGCACATTGCATCCAGCGCCGTCGCCCGCACACAGCCACTTGTACTGACACCGCAGATGACGAGCGTGTCGATGTTTGCGAGGCGGAGGCGCGTCGCAAGGTCGGTCGCGAAGAAGGCGGACGGGTACCGCTTGGAGACGACGACGTCGCCGGCCTCGGGCTCCAGGCCCGGCATCCAGTCTGCCAGGCCCAGCTCGTGGCCGCGCTGGAAGACGTCGAGCAGCGGCACCTTGCAGAAGAAGAGCCCCGCGTCTGTCATGTCGGGCTCGGTGTACTCGACACGGGTCCAGATCAACGGTGTCCCCCCTTGGCGAGCGGCGGCGACGAGTCTCGCAATGGCCGCGGGCGCAGCCGCAGCCGCAGGGTTGGACCTGGTGTCGAGCGGACTGCCGTCACCCCAGTATGCCTTGCAGACGTCGATGAGCAGCAGCGCGGGCCTGGTGCCCCATCCTATCCTGGCCGCGAAGCCGGGCGCATAGCCATTCGGTGCTTGCTGAGCCATCTGGTCGAGGGGTCGGCGGTGCGCGGAGGGTTGGCCAGGACGAACCGCACAGCCGGCGGGCGAGGAAACTATCTGGGTAGCAGTAGCGTCGTTGTCGGCGGGTCGTGCCGCCTACGACCCAGGCACAGCACAGGCACAACCAGCACGGCCAGCGTCGTCAGCCGGCGCCGCCAGACATTCCTCATATAAAGACGCAATGTTGACACCGGCGCATCGGAGCGGCATTTCGGACCAGTCGAGCGGCCATTTAGGCGGCGTCGAACCAGGCGGCAGCAAGCAGCCGGCCGTAGCGCGGGCCATTGATGCACCGACGCCCATACTACCCGAGGTATTCTTGTTGATTTCGCACCGCCACATGGGCAAACCCGCGGCTGCACGCTTTTGAAGCCCTCGTGCCTTGATGCAATGGCCTACCGCGTCGCCATCCGGCCTGTCGTCAGCGTAGTGTTGAGCTCTGGTACCATCCAATACCCGCCCTCAGAGGCCTTCTCTTCACCCTCGCTCCTCGTCCCCGGACTTGGCACATGATCGGACTTCCCCACATGAGCGCGACTGCGAGCGCGCAACCGGAGACCGATGGCTCTCCCTCTCCAAAGACTGCCAGCCTTGCTCCCACCATGGACGCCCGGGAAGGAAGAATAGGAAACGCTTTTGCCTGCGAAAGATGCAGGAAACACAAAGTGCGTTGCGTGCCATCCGATACTCCCAGCATCTGCCAGAGGTATGTTTACTGGACCCTTCCTGCTGCTACTCCACATGGATTGACACACGTGCCCAGGTGCCAGAAGGCTAGAGTAGAGTGTGTAGAACATGTCGCCCGCAGACGTCCCGCAAAGGCGCGCAGCGATGGCCAGACACCTAGCAAGCTGCGCGACTTTGACAAGAAGCTCGACAAGCTGTCTGCTATTGTTGCGACCATGGCGCCCTCTCCCGCCCAGGCCAGCCTGCCGTCGGTAGCCACCATTCCCTCGCAGATTACCCCTCTTGAGACGTCGCAACAGGCTCCAACGGCAAAACAAACCGTAGCCCAAGCCGTCTCTCTACCGGTCGCTCCTAGCACTGCCGTTCTTCCAGGCGCCGGATCCCAGCCCGAGAATTCGGTGCAGTTTTGGGAATCTTTTAACGACACTCTGTCATGCCTCGGACGACTAGATCCCGTCATCCGGTCCATCAGCGTCGTGCACATGCAAATGCTGCTCGATACATATCGTGGCATGGTGGACTTTTTCCCCTTTGTCATCCTGCCCCGGGACTGCCGCTGCCAGGACCTGTTTCAGAACCGGCCAATGTTGATGTTTGCCGTGCTAACAGTCTCTTCGTATGACTCGGTACAGCTGCAGCATTCGCTCAGCCAGGAGTTCCGAAAAGTAGTCATGGTCAAGATCATGAAGGGCGAAAAGAACCTGGACCTGCTGCAGGGACTCTTGGTCTTTATCGCATGGCATCACCATTACATGGATGCGCAGGCTGTTTCAATCACTTTACTGCTCCAGTTATGTTTAGGCATAGCAAATGACTTGGGTCTCGACAGCATATCAAGAGCCGCAAGAAGTCCTCTACACAAGGACGATCCTCGTGATAGGGAAGCAAAACGAGCCTACTTGGGCTGTTACTATCTATCTTCTAACATAGGTCTAATGCAGCCTCTAAAGGCGCGCTCGATGTCACACACGAGCACACTGCGCAACTACGCCTCGGAACTAGCCTCTACCTGGGAAAACAAGACGGACACGGTTCTGCCTATTTTTATGGACGTGTGCCAATACATGGAGGATGTAGAGGAGACTTTCCGGAGTCAGTCGGAGCAAGCTGTTGTTGTACGCACGCAAGTCAATCGTCTAAGTGAGAAGTGGGAGAACATCCGCCTCGCTTCGAAGCCACAGGCGAACGACTTTGGTAAGTCTAGCCGGGTAGAATCCGATCAGCGCAATACTAACAGCATTTCAGCAACATTACAATGGCTACAGCTCGCGGCCCGCATCCATCTATATCGAACCGCCGCTTCCGTCGAACTCGTAGATCGAGACAGCACACCGTGGGCCTCGGGTTTCCAGCTGTCACTGCGCATTACATATGTGCGGTCGATAGAGCAGTTCCTCGACAACAGCGCAAAACTATCTTCTAACCAGTTTGAAGCCGTCTCGCTGATCGACTGGCTTAATCTAGTCAACACCATAACTAGTTTGAGTAGACTAGCACTCTATGCACCACCGATCCCAGGTTGGGACCCTACTGAGTTGCAACTCTCAAGGACATTCGATCACTATCGCGACCAGCTATCCTCGCAGTTGCCGCGGCCACGCGATCCTCAGAATGCCCGAGAAGACGCGTTTGAGCGTTTCCGTCGCATCACCGCGGCTATGAGGCTGGCCCTACACGACGCACATGGCCGGGCAAGTCCAAACGGCACCACATTTGAGCTCTCGACGGGATCAGGGCGCACAGTTTCGCTGCTGCACAATCTTGCCTTGCCAAAGATTAACGGCGGTGCCACAAATGGGGGAGAGAAGTTGCCCAGTCTTCGAGATGTCAATCCATCGTTTGACGTCAACAGCAACGACTTTCACTGGAAGTTCTTGTTGGGCACCATCTAATTCTGTCTGAATCTTACATTTGGGTCCAGCGACAGATCTCCCTGCTCAAAATCGCACCAAGTGTGTGTTTCCGCATGGTTGAGGTAGTCGCTGTTCTAGAGTTCAACCATTCTAGTATCGTACCTCGTCGCTCAACTCACTGGCGCATTGTTGGAGCAGCTCGATGATAACGTTGAAGAAGAAAAAAAGTGCGAAGACTCGTTTGTTTGCAAGCAGCAGTAGGCTGCAAAAAAGGGCACATTGATTGCCCATTGTCATTGCTTTTGTGCATCAGCATTGTAACTGTTTTTCCCCCTGCGCAGCGTCTGTCTTGTTGTTGCCATCACCGGCAACTATATCCTGTATTTGTTGTTGTTGCTGTTGTTGTTTACACTTGCATGTTTCGAGTTACGACAAAAAAGGTGGACAGGACAGGTTTCCGCCTGGCGGTGTGGTGTGGGATTTTTCTTGTTTTGTTGTTGTTGTTGCTGTTATTCACTCTGGCCACGTACGATGCCCCCTCCTCCGATCCGACTATTATTATCCTTTTCCTTTCTCTCATTGATATACCCAGTATTTTAGTTTCTGTGATTGGCTTCCAATATCAAAATTCGTGGTTTAGGTTGGTTTGATGTGTTGTTGTTGTCTCAAGACCGTTATTGTTGTTTTAGAAAATCTACATTTGAGTTTTTTCATACAAAGCTTTTTGGCTTGTCTGCAGTGGAACATGTGTGTGATATACCGATTATCGTCTTTTTGTCTTTGCAACTTCTCTCAACCTATTCTCATTTGAGCTTTTTGTCTTCCTCACTAGGCATCCCCTAGTTCTTCTACATTTTGCATAAATGTTAGTAATACCTCTGATGTCACCGTTTCTATAGTAAATCTTTAATTTCATAAAATTA
This sequence comes from Exserohilum rostratum, assembly GCA_026367775.1. Classification (NCBI taxonomy): domain Eukaryota; kingdom Fungi; phylum Ascomycota; class Dothideomycetes; order Pleosporales; family Pleosporaceae; genus Exserohilum; species Exserohilum rostratum. Next base: position 1,704,361 of record CP111156.1, on the reverse strand, counting down.
ACTTAAACTATATCATATGCCCATGTTTCCGTATGCACCGCCGACGCTAAACTAACCTTCTAGAATTATTACTAGATATATACTCTACACACTCCCATCAAAAATTCAGACACTGAGAGAAAAAGTCAGTATGCTAAGAAAGTTACACCCAATATTTATATCCGTATATTCTTGAACACTTTTTTTTGATCTATTATGTAAATTCTACATACTACGACTTACAAGTACACACACATAGACAGGCAGATTCCGGGTATCATTGCGTTCCCTTAGGACAGATCTTAGAGTTAATTTCGCCTTTCTTCTTTTGTCGCCTTTTCTCTCTCTTGATATGCTCTCGTAATGAGAAACATTGTACGCCAGACCTCCCAACGCCCCATTCTTAACTGACACAAACAAACACACACTACAAACTCGCCCTCTCAACGAATCATCCTAAAAGGATGTCCCTCTGTACTAAACACCCAGGTATCTAGACTGGCCACTTCCACATCCGCAAACGTAAGCCAAAGATACTTTAGCGTTTCTGCAGCCCAAAAACTCTCTTGCATATCAATCCATTTGTCTTTGCCCATCGTATGCGTGTCGTACACGTCTTTGAGCTGCGCATACCCATACGGCGCCTTGCAATGCAGTTCGAAAGCTGAAAAGGCATCCCACGCCCACTCGCGGTACCGCAAGTCACCCGTGATGCGCCAAGCATAGAAGACACTTTCAACGTACTCGGGTCGTCCCTTGTACGCGGGGTTCTGGGCCCAGATGCCCGTGGCAAACGCCTCTTTTTCTTGGCGCTTCGTCTCGGGGACGTGCAGCGGGTCGTCGTAGCCGAACTTGGGGATCCAGGACCAGGTTTCGGGGCCGATTTTGGTGGGGGTGGAGGCGTATGTGTGGCGGCAGCCTTCGAGGAGGGCAAGGGAAAAGGTGCGGAGGTAGGGCTGGTCGTAGAGTTTGGAGGCGAGCAGGATGGTGCCGGGGGCGAAGCAGGCAAGGTGGCCTTGCTTGTTTTCGTAGCGGTCGTCATCTTGACGGCCAATATACAGGTGCTGCATGAAGTGTCCGGCGGCGGGGGCGGAGCGGGAGGTGAGGTGCGTGCGGAGAGAGTATGCGGCTCGCATGAAGCGTTCCTTGTACGTTCCTAGGTGGGGGTCTGTGGGCGGCGCCAAAAGTGTCATCTTGGCTAGGTACTCGTAATAGGAATCGTGGCCTCCGTCCCAGTGTCGTTGGCGGCGAAGAGGCTCTCCGGTCATGATGTCAATGGGCGCGTCTACCATCCCGGGCCACGGAGTCTTCCAGCGGGACCATACCAGTGGTGCCCATGCTTTGGTGGAGTTTTCAGCGTAGACGGGGTTACCCGTTAGCCTAGTCAAGACACGGTTCTCGAGTATAGAAGAGCCGGCTCGCGCAGGCCCAACGACCGGGTGATCGTACTCACGCTGCGCGGGGTCATTGTGCAGGACAAACGCAGGATTGGGCTCGCCTCGTTCCGTATGGAAATCTACACGGGGCCAGGGCAGGCCCGTGGGGGTGTCGTATGCTGGCGCAAGCTTGTCTGCCAGAGTAACAGCTTGCTCGAGTACGAGGTTGCGCGCCTCTTTGGTCAGGACGTCCTCAGGAATGAACCCAACATCGTACAAGTCCACAATGGAAAGCATGCCACCCAGGTACCGAATCGTCGTCTCAAACGGGTCGACCAGGTCCTTTGTCTGGGTGAAGTTGATGGCCACGATATGTTCCACAGAATACGCCAGCTCGTCCCACAGGCCCATGAGCGCCAGGGTGCTCGCCGAGTCCACGATGAAAGCGCCCCAGCCGTTCCTCGACGAGGAATTGCCTCCGGATACGGGCAGGACGTCATCGTAGCCCCACGCGTTCTCCTTGTACTTCCAAAAGGTGTATTTCATGGCATTGCGCACGCCCTCAGCCCGCGTCACATCTGCCTTGCCCGTGCCATTCCAGTTGGCATACTGTATCTGTGCGCCGTGCTTCGCGCCTCGGTCGCGGAAGGTCGGGTTCTGAAACTCCTTGAAGAGCAGATAGAGGGTGATGACGATGATGGCGGCGAGGAGCTTGAACGACGACTCTGGATTCCGCTCAAACTTGGACCTGCCCCAGCGGCGGAAGCCGGGCATGGTTGGAGGATATTCGAAGCCGTATGGTGCTGGCGGGGGCCTAGGAAGCGGGCGGTAATAGCGCACACATCTGTCCTCAAGATGCGGAGATGGTGCGGAGGTGCGGCGCTTGGTGTTGGCACTTCCAGTTTAACATGTCATTCCCTGTCAATGGCGACAAGCTTCAGGGGACGACAGGGCTCAGGGTGCCAATCTTCAACTGTAAATATTGTGTTGAGGTCAGGGCATGGAGCCGCACTGCTGCTACCGGAACGTGGCTTGAGCTTGGCATTTCCAATCCCTTGCGTCGTCATCCGCGCTTACGACTGCACTCGACTTTTTGCACCGCCCAACATGGCCGTCTGGCAGTACGAACACCCCGATTGATCAACTAGAAACATTTTTGTGCTAACCATCGCACAGATGGTTCAAGAGCATACAGCCCAAGACGCGCATGATTATTGGTGTGGGCATCATGGCGTATGCGGGCGCTGGTCTCTACCTATCCGACGTGGCTGAAGAAAAGCTCGGATTCACCCCAACAGAAAAAGACAAGGAGCAATTACGCGAAGCCTTGCCCAAGATTGCGGCCGTGGAGAAGCGGAATACGTGAACGACTGATTAATGTTTTCACACCCGAATGAGCAACGGACGTTCAGATGGTTGACTAAAGTGGGTATGTTTGGACATGTTTCAAGTGTCAAAGTATAAACAAAGTCTAACGACTCTTTAGTGCTGAGTCACGTCTTTGTGTATGTCAGAATGGGCAGACATTGTCTACATGTTATGACATCGGGGAAATTGCGAAAAAGTTACTGTAGCAGATACGACATCATAAGACATTTCCATAGAGCTTACTATCAGTCACGACTTGTCGAATACCATGTTGTCAGCACTTTGAAGTAACCACTGGAATCCCGCAACCGGATCAAAATCTTCAGAATGTCGGAACATTCCCAATGCAAAGGACTTTGAAATTGAAGCAATACATCATTCCCTTGAAATCACATGAAACTCCTCATTACCACACCTTCGCATCACATGTCCATTTCCCAAACAAAGGTTATATTCCCACATTACTAAAACAATGCTATATACAACTGAATATCTTCCCACTCCAATCTATATCACCTAAAATTCACTCTCTCCAAACCGCTTCGAACCTATCATTCCTTACAAACACTGGCTATAAAACTCCCCACTAGCCACACAACTCGACCCACTAGCACACGTCGTACACCCCGAGTACGTCTTTCCTCCACACTGTCCATACTTCTGAACCTGGCATGTCACTGGCGGCGCAGCCGAAGGCGTTGGCGTTGGTGTCGCACTCGTAACCAGCGTCGTAGGACCCACCGTAGTAGACGGCTGTGGCGCAGGCGCATTACCACCACCGGATCCACCATCCCACACCTGTGGTCCAGGAATCTGGTACGTAGTCGCGGTCTTGGCGGCGGCAGAATCAATGTTGAAATCGATTCCTGGGTCGGAGGCGGAGTAGGCGCCTGGGAAGGAGACGAGGAGGGACGAAGGCGGGGAGGCGGTGCCGCTACCTGTTACGGTGAATTGGGCGCATTCGGGGTAGACTTTTTCTCAGTCGTTAGTTTTTTTTGTTCTAGTATCTGGAAGAGGGAGCATAGTGCATACATTGAGGGTTATTGGCTTGATGCACAGCAATAAGCTCGTGTCTGATGAGGTACTCGCCAGCTACCAGTGTAGAAGGAATGGTAATGGTAGCATACAACGTATCCAGGATGGCATCGCCAGCCCAGATTCCGGCGTTTTGGGTACCGGAAATGAGACCTTGTTCGTAGATTTTGACTAATATAATGGATTAGTATGCATTTGTGGAAATGTGAGAGAATGGGAATGGATAGACGTACACCAGACTTTTCCAGAGCCATCCCAGTTGTTGCAGGAACCGGGGCACTTGGCCATGTATACGAGGAACGAAGTCGGGCGGTGCGTCCATTGTGCCCAATGGGTCTTTAGTTTTGCGCCTGCAGCGATGGTGCCACTAAGGCCTGTACCGAGAGTGCCTGGGTTGTTGCATCTGATGTTGACGGTCTAGAGGGAACATTAGATATTTTTTATTTTGTGTGTATGGTGTAGAGGTCTCACAGAAAGGTCCTTGATGTACAGGGGGTCAAACGATGGGTATATCCGCTGGATACTCTTCTGTCCAGCCGCAGAGTTGTATGGTTGCCATCTAAAACTTATCAGTATTTTGAAAATACCTTCATATGATGGAACTGTAACTTACCCAGGATACGAAGTATCGCCTACGATATACTTGTCGACGGCTCCATGGGCACTGACAGTCGCAAATAGCGACGCAGCTGTTGTGAACACTGCAGAAGCCTTCATCTTGAACTCAGTATACTCTGGAGAAAAAAAATCTAATGAACCAAAAGCAGTGCTTGAAGAGAGTCACAGAAACCGTGAGTACATCCAACTATTATACTTCTCTCCCTCCTCGCCTGCAACAACCCAAATAAAGCTGTCACGCGCACACCATTCCCCGGATATTACACCACTACCCCAGAACAGCCAGACGCAACTTACCCAAGTCCAGCCCTACTCCGTCCAGCCCACTCCTTTACTCCACACACATTCCTGCACATCGACATTGCGGAGCACCCCGACCCGTATGTTCCCCACACCCACCCCTCGTGTAACCTCACCATATCCCGGAAACCCAGCATTATTAACTACCCTCTCCGCCAGCAAACCAGCCAATCACCTCCTTTTTACCGCAAAACATTCGGACGTTTTCAAAGAAAAAAAGCCACACGGAGTCCGCATCCGCGTTTTTTCTAGCGAAATGCGTGCGCCCATATGTACATGTTATATGAATAACGGCAGGGATGTCTGGCACTTTGTAAACAGCCGGCATTGCTGGTCCCCCAATCAGGCGGCAGGTAGGCGCACATCACCCCATGACCGCTCCCTCTGAAAACGGTCGAATAAATGACATGTGGGTCTTTTTGCACTTTAAAAATTCGTCTTGGCCGGAGGTAAGAGAGGCTTGTTCCGATTTGAGGTATTAGGTGCAAAGGCTTCGATTGCTTCCCACGGCGAGGGTAGAGTGATTTTTTGTCGGGGTTGGGATGGAGAGACAGGGAGCGGGATTAAGCATGCACTGGGGGGATTGCAAGGCTACTTTTACGAACTGGGTAAGGAGATGTACCGGGAAAGGTATGCCGGTAGATGAGGAGTGCGAAATGGAGAGGCGTTCTCGCTTAGGCGCTGATGGGCGTGCCACTCATCATGGTGGCGTCGTGTTGGCTGTGTACTTTAGATTGTAGGTTCAGGAGGGAGTGCCGTTTCAGTCTGGACGATGAGATATGTTGATTTGTGAAAGGGATAGATGGCTAAGAAGCCTTTTGGTACGGGTTTGTGCATCATCGTAGGATAGCACTGCTCGTTGAAGCGACGATACTGCAAAGGGAGAGCACGAAATCGGTCGAACGTTAAAATCTTTTACTAATACCAGTTCAGATTCTGAATCTGGTAGTGAAGACTCCAGAACAACGTTGATAATCGGGCGACGTGAAGAAATACGTCATCTGACGATACGATATAGTATTCGATAGCGTGGATGCAGTGGTGCCCATTCCATCATCATAGGGAAACGGGGCTGAGTAGCCTTTTCATACCGCGTGGACGGCCGATAGATGAAGCATGGCCCGAGTGCCAGGTTTGTGACGAGTCAGATGCAGAAAGTGTGGTCCACGCCCGGTTACGGTTATTAACGTCTAGTTTGTGGCTTGGGCGCTCAGGCTTAGATTGCAACGGCGCGGACTAAGCCATGGAACAATGCTTGATGCAGTTATGGTAAATTATCGAATTGCTGTTGTTTCAAAACGATAAGATAGCAGGCTGACTGAAAGTTGTACAGATTTGGTGTGAACTGTCTAACATGTCGTCACGTAGCAGTGTCCGCAATAAAGATGCTGAAAAGAAATACTTTTGATACTAAAAAACTCCATAAACTTTTTGAGGTGCATGTAAGTACACTTTCATATTATGAAAGCAGATGTGAGGTAGCTTGAGGTAGCTCGAGGTAGTCCTCGTGAGAAGAAAACAAATCCCAGCCCGAAAGGAAATAACCCGGCCCCTTTCCCCACCAGTGACTGAATATCACATATGCCGCTTTTGTGTAAACCATCGAAAGTTGAAGATGTCGACTTCGGAAGCTTTTCCAGTTGATGGATGCTCTTACATCAGAGTGCTTCAACCGAAGTTCCGCTTCCATCAATGTTCGACTCGGTTGATCGAAAACACAGTCTCAGCCGACTAGGCATACTTCTGCCCCTCACGCACTTGAAGGGTAACTAGAAGTTCATAGAAATCCTTCCTCCAGTCGACGCACTCAAGATACTCCCACCAGAGGCGAAGCGCAGGCGCCTCATCCATGTCAGACTTTGTTTGATTAGCATCGTGTCTGTGGTTGTTGTGAAATCACTTACCGCGTTGAATGCATCAAGAATGAATTGCTTCTTGATCATGGCGGTCTTCATGCTAGCCTCACGCTCCCACTGACGAAGCTCGTCGACGTACTTGCGCACATCTCTAGTCATCTTCTCAGTGAGCTTGGCATCCTCTGTGGAGTTGACAGTAGTCTCATTATCCGGGGAAGCGAAAAGGCGGCCGTTGTACTCTGGCTTGCGGAAGAAATGTTTCTTGAGCTCGTCGGTAACCCACTCCTCACGCGTCGGTGCACTGAGCTCCTCAGCCCAGAAGTTCTTGACATGATCAGGCACCTTGGTCATCATGGTGTCATGATCCAACTTGTCTGACCAGCGGGTCTGAGAGTAGTTGCCATAGTACACATAACGGCCGTTTACAAGGACGAACATGGGCACGTTCTCATAAGAGTTGGAGTCATCATCGAAAAGGTTGCAGAACTCCTCTTCAGGAGCCTTGTTGAAGAATGCCGTGAGCTTGGTACCGTGCTCACCCGGTGCTTGTGGTAGAAATGGCTCGTTCTCTGGGTCGATCTGGTAGTATGTACGGTTTTTGAGGATGCAAGGGCCCTTGCCTTTGACGAAGCGAAGACCTGGTGACCAAGGTGTCCCGCCCAGATGATTGGCAAGGAAGTCCGGGTGAAATGTGACGTCGACACAAGGAACTTGACCTGAGAATGGAGCCAAGGTAGTGATGTGATGAGGCTTCCAAACCTGCTTGTCCCCAAGGGAAATGGATTTGATAGACTCATCCTGGGCGACGGACTTCGGAGAAAGAGGTGGGGTAGGCGCCGGAATCGGAAACTGTTTGGGATGGATATTAAGGTTCACGGTCGTAGTGTCCCAATCGTCAGACATAGTAACAGACTGCTGCTGCGATCTGCAATATAGTTAGCTTTAGATAGCTCGAAGACGTTGAAGGGGCCAAGCTATGTTATGGAAGACGTACCCGTTACCGTTGCCCATCTCAGATCTCTTTCCGCGCATGTGAGGAGGAATTGACTTCTTGGTTGTGCTGTCGCCACTTGTACTGGGCGCCATGATATTGGGAGGGACACTGCCATTTGGCTTGGAGATAATACTACCAGTGGCCTTCAACTTGTCAGAATCACCGTTGACTGGTCCAATAACCTCCTTTTCAAGCTTCTTCAATTCTAGGCTAAACTGCTTGGCGTCTTGGTGTGGTGCTTTGGCGATGCCTACGTCTTGAAACGGGCCAACGTGTACTGGCCAACCGCCCTTCTTCAATTTGTCGACGGTAGAGCAGAGACCATGACAGAGCTCCTTGAGAGCACCGACATCCTCCTGCAAGTTCGTATGCTGCTCTTCAAGGTTGAGGACACGAGCCTCAAGATATGTCGCAGGACTGCTCGTCTGATGAGTCGCATCTTTCTGTCGACGTCCGGTTGGTGCGAACTTGCTGGCGGTAGGATCCAAATGTTTGCTCATGATGGGGACAGAGTACAGAAAATATTAGATGTCGAAGGATCTGAAGCAGTCAGAGCTAGTATCAAAGAGCGAAACTCTCAGAGCCGATATCGACAAGGTGCTTCAACACTGATGAGTGATGCTGCGAAGTTTGGGCAAAGTTAAGCAGAAGTGAGATGCCTTGACGTACTGTTGTAATCTGGTGACGCAAGACCGTTGTATCCAAGAGCTGCCTGATTACTGCTACTACGGCTTTCTGTATACGAATTCTTGGTGATGATGGTTGGAAGAAGCGTGTGAGAGAGATGTGGACGAGAATAGCGGGACCTACAAAGCCCACTTATATTGGTTGCTGGTGAGAGACTTAGTATTGCGGTGGCAGAGGCGGCAGTAGATTGGCGCCTTGGGCTGTTTAAAGCAAAAGAAGTGAGAATGGTTGGTCAGGGAGTTTTGGCGACTGATGCAAAGGAGACTCTTCTTGAGTAAGGCAACAGTACGTGAATTGATCAGAGAGATTTCAAAGCAGCAGGCTCGTTCAACGTATCAATGTTTTACTTTCACTGCAGTATTAGTCGAGCAAAAGTCCCCACGTCTTACAATTGACACCGCAGTAATGGCAGCAGCTACATTGTCTTCTAGACACAATGTTACACGGTGAGATAGAATCCTTATACTGTTGTAGGAATCCACAATTAGAACAGAGGCTAGATATGGTAAACTGGTACGCAACGTCTCACAGTCTCAAAGTTTAATATCCAATAGTCCCTTCTCTGGTCATTGGGTGGATGCCTGGCCCGAAAGAACGCGGACTTTACGCACGTGTCGTCAAAACCAAGTAGTTTGCGAACCACTTCGGCTGCTATACCGCTGTTCCGTCGACATGGAAACGTCGTCATTCCGCGGACTATCAGTCGTTCCGCAAACGCCAACTTGAGCTAATCTAGAACGCGGGTACCTGGGCGCCGAGATGGTTCCGATCGGAGTGACATCTGCTCTACCACGGTGCTTTGTTCGCTTGTCTGGCGCCTGACAGGACATTTTTATCTTTCGTGGCACTCGCTTATCAAGCTTTTTCTTGACTCTGTTCCCCGCGTTCCTCATAACAATGGTCCTCCCCGGAAGGATGCGCACCCAAACGTCAGGTACCAGGTGATTTCACTATACGAGTAGGTATACCGCTAGATGCTTCAGACCAGGGGAATCTGTCCACGCGAGCCTGCGCGTCTCCACTTTTGAAGGGGCGAGCGCCAAAGGGCCGACATGGCTACCCCAACTAACAGGCTGGACAGTGTACTGTAGATTTTGCTTTGGGGAGGGTAAGCAGCTATGTGCACTGCAGACATACACACAGAGGCCTCTATGTGGTATTGCCATCGGCGGTGCTTCCGTTTGTGGGCATATTATTGGTAGTACGCGAGGGGCCGGGATGATGAGGGGAAGCCGAGGAGCGACGCGTGATTTACGCGACGATATGCCAGATTGGGAACAAGATGGAACACTCGCAACGGCGGCCAGACTGCAACGAACGGCGCAGAGGTCGACGTCTGGACGGTTGGCATGAGTCGACAGGCTGACTGCAGGCGCAGTGGGTGAGCATCGAGGCCTAATGCAGGGGAAGGGGAAGGGGAAAGGAGGACAAGGCGAGGTAGGGTAGGACCCTGACCGAGGCGCGCCAACGTCATTTGCGCTTGGACCCTTCCGCCGTCATTTTGTTCTCCTCTCGCTGGCAGCCCGTACTTGGACAGCGCATGATCACGCATCGCGACACCTCTGCGACACCGTCTCTGCCTCGCACGAAGCCCCGGCGAGCCTGCATCTCTCTCGATCCGTCCATTGGCCCTGCACAATGCCGCCAAAACGCACCCACAACACCGACGAAGCGCCTCTGCCGTCACTCAAGGACAAACTGCAGAACCTCCAAGGACCCAACGCGCGGGGCGGACGTCGCAACGGCGGCGCGAGCATCATGAACGGCAGCAGTCTGAAAGAAGTGGACAATGCCTCGACCAACAGCGGCCATACGTCAGTCGACCTGAGCTCATCGGGCAATGTGAGTCGCGCCCTCTCCAGCCTCGTGCTGTCGCATGTCCAGCCCTGCCTCGCATCGAGTACTAACATGCGCCACGCCGCATAGATCAAGTGGTCGTCGCAAGACTCGTCTGTCCTCCACAGCTACCGGCGAGCCTACCGCCTCGACTGCCCCTCGAGTTTCAAGAACCCGCTGAGCCACGTCGTGCTCAACCAAGGCATCGGCAGAATGTCCCCGACCATGGCGCGGCCCAAGTCGAAGCGACGCGTGCACAAGGACCAGCTGGGGCTGGCAGTCAAGAAGAGCTTCAACTCGCAGGCTGTGACCGAGAGTGACGTGATTGTCGACTGGCTGTACAAGTCGAAACACCAAGGCATGGCAACCGAACCAGCACCAACACCAGCGCAGTGCTAACCGACATTACCTACAGACAAGGAATTCAGAGTACGATTCGCCCCTCACAGGAAGTGACGGGGCCGCCCTACGCATACATAGCGCTGCATTTTCGGCTTTTTTTCGACGATACCCATCTTTGGCGCACGCGCCTCCGATCTTTATTTATACTTTACGGGACATGAGCATTCAACAGGAGTTTTGGGTACTGGGCATGTTATGACTGGGGAAGCTTTTATGCGCTACGGGCTGGACGGGGGAGGGCGTACATCGTCATGGTAGATGCGTACGCGGTACACCTCGGCATGTATAGAGACGACCATTGTGGATAACGAGTATTTTGTAATATCGAGGTTCAGCGTTGTATGATACCAGTACGTAGCGGTCGCAGCGGTCGCAGAGGTCGCAGAGGTCTGGCTGCAGCGTGCTCACGGCGTGCAGAGTGCATGGTGGCGGCTGCAGCAGGAAAGGCCTCTTGTTCAATGTGCAGACGTTAGCGCACCGGCCCCGACAATTCAAGCTATTCTCTATTTACTCCATACATACATGTCGAGAGCCTTAGGCCGCCCTCGCGTCGTGGCATACTCTCGAAGATTCGACGCGCTCTTTACCGAGGCCGGCCAATGACGGTGCGTCACCGGCCCGTGCCCGCAAAAAGTTATCAACGGTCATACTAGACATCAACGCCTGAGTCGCAGACGATATCACGGAGAATTATCACCACGCTCATTTGATCAATCCTCCAAAACATCCAAAATGAGTTTCGCTGGTCCGCTGCCGCTCAAGGCGGTGGCTCCTGTTCGCATCGCCGGCTCGCGATCGCTTACCAAGTGCCAACGACGATGTATAGCAACACAAGCACCACGAGCACAATCGCGAAGACCCTCAGTAGCACAAAAGCAACCTTATAACCATGCGCAATCAATACGAGTACGATGAGACCCCCTCTTGACTTGCACTTGACATGTATACTAATGCCCCGCACAGTTCTTCCATGCTTCCCCTCCATCATTCGCCATGGCCGACCCATACCAGACGCTTGGAGTCGGCAGAGATGCATCAGCAGCCGATATAAAGAAAGCCTACTACGGATTGGCTAAAAAATACCACCCCGATACCAACAAAGACCCCGGTGCGAAGGAGAAGTTTGCAGCCGCGCAATCCGCATACGAAATCCTCTCGGACGCTGAGAAGAAGAAGGCTTTTGATTCCTACGGCGCAGGCGCTTTCGACGCAAATGGCGGCTTCAATCCTGGCTCCGGTGCTGGCGCTGGCCCTGGAGGCATGGGAGGAAACCCATTCGGCGGAGGCTTTGGCGGTTTTGGTGGTTTTGGTGGCGGGGCACAGGGCCCATTCCAAGACATCAATTTCGAAGATTTGTTCGGTGCATTCACAGGGGGAAGAAGGGGACGAGCAGGACGGAGGAGCCCGTTTGAAGAAGAGATTATGGTGGGCGACAACATCGAAGTGCAAACAAACATCTCCTTCTTGGACGCTGCAAAGGGTGTAAAGAAGGATATTCACATTACACCAATGGTGGAATGCGGGACATGCAGTGGCAGTGGACTCAAGCAGGGTGCAAAGCGCGCAGAGTGTAAGAGCTGTGGAGGTACTGGACAAAGGGTCACAAGCATGGGCGGCTTCCACATGAGCGCAACCTGTTCATCTTGCGGTGGTTCAGGATTTGCAATTCCCCGAGGCTCGTCTTGCGGCACTTGCGGTGGCGATGGAGCAGTCAAAGAACGGAAGACAATTACCATTGAGATTCCCGGCGGTGTCGAGGACGGCATGCGCCTGCGAGTCAACGGCGAGGGAGATGCGCCACTGACCGGCCAAGCCATGTCTTCAGGCCAGATTCGCGGCCAAAAGGGAGATCTCTACGTCCTTATCCGCGTGGCTGCTGACCCCAAGTTCAAGCGAAGCGGCTCGGATATTCTCCACACGGCCACTATTCCTCTGACTACTGCAGTGTTGGGAGGTGAAATCAAGGTTCCCACGCTGGATGGCGAAGTCAAGGTCAAGGTCCCAACTGGCTCCGGAACAGGCGACCGAATCACGCTTCCTGGCATGGGCATGAAAGTGCTGTCTGGACGACGTGGTGGCAAGGGTGACTTGCGCGTAGAGTTCAAGGTCAACATGCCCAAGTACCTCAGTGTCAATCAGCGAACAATTCTCGAGATGCTCGCGGATGAGATGGGAGATAAGAACGCGCAGCGAGTCATCAATCCCGGCAAGATGAAGGATGCAGCGGGCAACACGAGCAGTGGACACGAGAATGAGGGGTTCCTAAAGAGCGCATGGCATAATCTGACTGGCCAGCACAAGAACATGAGCCCTGAAGAGCGGCGGCAAGCGGAGGAAGATGAGAAGAAGAAGGGATCAGGTTAAGGACGGGGTCAGTTGCGATATGTTGTATGAATGGGCCGGCGTACACGGGCGATTACGCGCCCCGGGGAGCGGCAGCAAAACATTGGGTAGCATTTGACGGCGCATCTGAAGCTGGTTTGGACCATGGTGTATAGAAGTATTTGTATCCGGCCTCTCGACTCAAGGCTTGTATAATATTACGCCCGTTATGATTGACACGAAAAATATAAAAGTAAGCATTGCATTTCTGACTGTGTCGTCTGCTCAGGCCGTGTTTTGGGGGGTGAAAGCATCGGCTAGCCTGCCACGGGCAATATCGCGGGCGCGTAGCGATGCGGCCTCTTGCCAATGCCATTGGGCGGGCGCAAGCCGCAGACATGGGCATTGCCCACTTGGCCGTGGTCGATTCTCACGACGGTGTGATTCGGGGAGGCTGTTACATATCGATAGCCGTCTGGCCTTGGTGGTGTGTCTGCTTCGTGATAGGCGGAAGCGGGCTGAGAGGGCGCGGCTCTGGTGTTGCTTATATGCATGTGCCTGGCAGTCCCCCCCACCACGTCCGAGACGACGGCTTCCCAGCTCACCAACGGCATTGCATAGCACCCCCAACACTGCTGCCATATAAGCTTTGGCCGTGCCGCATACAATCGCTCGCATACTGTGCCCCATGCGGCTTGACGACCGAGTGCCCAGGTGAACAGCCACCCGACCAACACATCATCTCGCAGTGCGCTGTGCAGGCCCCATGTCCGCCACACGTTTCGCTGCGTGATTGTCTGGCCACACCTCCAGCAACACTCGCGACATCAATAAACGCTCATACCGTAGCCCAGGCCGTGTTTTGGCCGTTGATCTGCGTCCCGTCGAGGCCCACGAGAGCCCACTTCCCACGTTGTCGCCTACGCCGTCATTGCTGCTGATCACTGCCCGAGGGACACGCCCTGCCCGCCTTCGCGACCACTCCTCCCCAGCAAACGCGTCCAGCGGCCGACGCAGCGCACCCATCGCCCACGATGACGACGCAAATACCCATGATTTCAGTGCCGCTGAAGCAGACCAACGAGATTGATTGGATAGCCCCGCTCAAGCAGTACATTCGAGCCACATACGGCGATGACCCGGAGCGCTACTCGGAAGAATGCGCTACACTGAACCGCTTGCGCCAGGACATGCGAGGCGCTGGCAAGGACAGTGCAGCCGGAAGAGATCTGCTATATCGATACTACGGCCAGCTGGAATTGCTCGACTTGCGCTTCCCAGTCGATGAGAACCACATCAAGATTAGCTTCACTTGGTACGATGGAGAGCGGGGAAACCAGGCAAAGTAGCAGCCAGAACTGACCCATGACAGGTTCGATGCCTTTACACACAAACCTACCTCGCAGTATTCCCTCGCATACGAAAAAGCTAGCATCATCTTCAACATTTCCGCCGTCCTGTCCTGCCATGCCGCACACCAGAATCGCCATGAGGATGTCGGGCTCAAGACGGCCTATCACTCTTTCCAGGCCTCGGCTGGCATGTTTACATACATCAACGAGAACTTTCTACACGCGCCATCAACTGATCTTAGCAGAGAGACTGTAAAGACGCTGATAGCCATCATGCTCGCGCAGGCGCAAGAGGTGTTTCTAGAGAAGCAGATTGCAGACGGAAAGAAGGTTGGCTTGCTCGCGAAACTGGCGAGTCAGGCAGCGTTCTTGTATGCCCAGGCTACCGAAGGTGCACAGGAAAACGTTACCAATGCTGTATTTGAGAAGGTCTGGCTATTGGTTTGCCAGGTAGGAGACTCGAGCCGTACTCGAAGCCAAGCTCACCGTTGACAGATCAAATCCCATCACATGGCCTCCTTGGCACAGTACTACCAGGCCTTAGCAGACGACGATGCGAACTCACACGGTGTAGCAATCTGCAGGCTACAGGTCGCCGAGGCCAGTGCCAAAGATGCTACTCGAGCAGCAGGCAGCTTTCCCAATAATGCACCTGCCAATTCGAATCTGGCCTCGGACACGGGCAGTATACTATCGGACATGACCAAGAAGCATCTCGCAAACGTACAGGAGAAGCTGGCCGAGTTTTCCAAAGACAACGATTTCATCTACCACCAAGGCATCCCGAATGAGGCATCACTTACGCCAGTTGCGAAGATGCCGGCGGCCAAGGCGATTCCCGTTAGCGAGCTGTACCAGGGGCAAGACATTCAGAGAATCATTGGACCGGACATCTTCCAGAAGATTGTGCCTCTAGCCGTGACTGAGTCAGCCAGTCTTTATGACGAAGAGAAGGCCAAGCTTATTCGTGCTGAGAGTGAGCGTGTCGAAGTCGCCAATGACGAGATGGCCGCTAGTCTGGATTACCTCAAGTTGCCCGATAGTCTTAATGTTATAAGAGGAGGCATGGACCAGGACATGATGGTTGATAATGATTTCAGGACGTGGTGCGAGGAGCTCGCTGGGCATCAGTCTTTTGGTACAGCTTTTGAGCAGTTGGATCGCGACAAGGCGGAGATTCTTAGTTCGCTTGACTCGAGTATGAAGCAGTTGGACATGGAAGAGAGCGTCTGTGAGAAGATGAGATCCAAGTACGGAGCAGACTGGACGCAGCAGCCCAGTTCACGTTTAACTTCGACATTGCGAAGCGATATTCGAAACTATCGTGGGGCGGTCGAAGAGGCAAGCAGCAGTGATGCTCAGCTCTACAACACGTTCCGACAGTACGAAGCCGACTTCGACGAGATGCGATCTGCCGGCGAGACGGACGAAGCGGACGTGCTATACTCGAGAGCCATGGTCAAGGCTGGTGCAACCAAGGGAAAGAGCCCCAGGCCAACAGAAGGTAGTCTAATTGATGATGATATCGACGAGGGTCCTTCGGTTACAGACCAGATTGCAGCTGTCGAGGATATCTTGCGGAAGCTGAACCTCGTCAAAAAGGAGAGGACGCAGATACTGAAGGACCTCAAAGACAAGGTACGTCACAATCACTAAATGCGACACTCGGTTCGAAGCGGTATGCTGACCAGATAGGTTCACTCTGACGACATTTCCAACGTCCTCATACTTAACAAAAAGGCCATTGCCAACCAGGAGTCGCAGTTGTTCAAGGCTGAGCTCGAAAAGTTTCGACCACACCAGAACCGCATACTGCAGGCGAACCACAAGCAAGCGTCACTTCTTAAAGAACTCACCCGTACCTACTCGGACCTGCTCAAAGACAAGCGTGTACGATCAGAGCAGAGCAAGTACGAGGCTTTCTCAAGACAGCGAAACACGGTCATGACAAAGTACCGAAGAGTGTACCAGAGCTTCAACGATCTTGTTGCTGGCTTGTCGCGCGCCCAAACGTTTTATTCGGAGATGAAAGACACTGTGTCCAGTCTCTCGAAGAATGTCGAAACTTTTGTAAACAACCGAAGATCAGAAGGTGGACAGCTTCTTTCAAAGATTGAGGAGCGAAACAAGGCACAGGGTGCCGATCAGGAACAGCAGCGAATGAAGGAACTTATGGAGAGGATGTCGATGGAGCCTTCTGGGTCACCAGTATCGCAAGGTTCAGGGCGAAAGAAGAGCATACCACCGCCACTGTCTTCAACACCCAGCTACCCGTCAACGTCAGGACCTAGTCACGCAGCATACAATCCTGCAGGCTCGCCGCCCGTCACACCACGCTACCCTATGACTACAGCTCCAAGTCAGCAGTACATGTCACCACAGCAATCCTACAGCCAGCCTTCAAACGGCTACAATCAACCCCCACGACGAGAGAGCTACCAGCAGCAGTACTCGCACCAATCACAGCCTTCTCAATCTTCGGGCTACAACCCAGCAGCCCACAATCAATACAATCCTGCCTCTCCTCCGGCTCATCAGCAATTCTTTTCTCCGCCACCAGCACAGCACCAACACCAGCCTTGGGGTCAGCCTCCACAGCAATGGGCTGGTACGCCACAGCCTAACCTGCCACAAGGCTACGTTCCACCTCCACCACCCCCAGGACCACCGCCAAGCCAAGACTACGGCCACTATGCTCAGGGTGCTTATCCCAGTGGACCTGGAGGCTACTCGAATCAACAAAGACAAGGAAGTCAGAACCAAGGAGCTGCGCACGATCCTTGGGCTGGATTGAGTGGGTGGAAATAGGTATTGAATGATTTTTAGCAGGGTTGTAGTGGGGTGGAAGTTGCGCTGGATAAGTCCTCTCAGTGTAGTTGTAATGAGATGTGAGATTAGCAGCGATGTGATGTGCAGTGTGCGTGATGGATGTGCTGTATTTCTATGTTGTATGATTAGTGTTGAAGTTGAATGAGACGTTGAGGTGTGTGAAAGTCAACAGTTTCCACTCGGTATCGAGTTGATAGCAAGATTGTATATGTCCAAGTACAACTCTTGATTTCAATTACATGAATAAAGTGCAGTACAGCAAAGCCAAATCCAAACACTCAGGAATCGTTGAGTTTTCCTGCACCAAAGTTTTTCCCTTCTTCAATCAAACCACCACACATACAAACACTTGTCTCCAAAAGACAACAAAATACACACACATTTCTGTACGTCCATCCTACGTCTTCAATGCCACGGCCGCATCTCCCAATTCAGGATACTCCCTCCACAAATTGACAAGCGGCAAAAACAACTTCCTTCCATTCGTCTCTCTCCCTTCCTTTTCTGCCTGCGCTTGCTCCCCCGCCCACGCCCACATCTGCGTCCACGGAACCCATTCCCAAGCTGCGCACTTGTGGGGTTCCATTGGCTTTACAGTATCACGTCAGCATCAACATGCATTCACAAAGCACAACCGAAAGGGAAGGGTATAAGCTTACCTTTGGCACTTTATCCTCGCCCGTAATGGTACAAGTCATGAAAATGGTAACGTAGTGCTTGCGCCCTTCACTCGCGGGAAACACGTCGTTTGTTGCAGTTAGGAATTTCATGTTTCCGACGACAAGACCGGTTTCTTCGAGGACTTCGCGGGCGGCGGTCGTGGAAAAGGATTCCATGTGTTCGAGGTGGCCGCCGGGACATTGCCATGTTCCTTTTTTGTCGCTGTTAGGTGATGGTATCGGGGAGACTGCGGGAGAGAGAGCGGGGAGGTGGGATTTGGGGGTGTGGTGGGGGTATGGTGGGGGAAATGGAGAAGATACGTACCAGCGCCATGACTACCTGCTCTCTCGCCCATGATGATATTTCCCTTGCCATCATGAATAACGACACCCACACCGATTTTCGGACGGAGTTGCTCGGCGTTTGCCATTTCCTCTTTGCTTTATCTTCTTTTTTCTCTCTTTATGCTTTTTGCTCAACGATGCAAAAGTGTCTCAATGGAAAAGCAAGAAAAAAAATGTGTGATGAGAGAGAGGAAGGAAGAAAGGAATTGGGGAAAAAAGAAAAGAGCAGCCTTTTATATCCCCTAGAGAAACACACAATTGTCAGGCGACGTGCGTTTGTGTAAAGGTCTGAGGTTTGCAAATTGTGAAGAACCTGAGGTATATGTATGTATGTATGGTGTGAATCACACACACACACAAAGCAAAGCGGCGTAGTTTGCGTTGGGTTAGGTTAGGTTTGCCTCAGTGTCAGCCTTGCCTTAGCCTTGTCCATTGTCTGGCCTCGCTTATCAGATAGGATCTGTACAAAGGAACAAAAGCAGCACTAGTCCCAAAATCCGCCTTGTTGCCTAAAAAGGTAGGTTTGTCTCGTTGGAATCTACCCTTTGTGCTACTGTAAGGAAAGAATCCTAACACTAAGGCACATTATTTGAGTATGGCACAAGGCTGCTTTTTGTGTCACACGCGAATTTCGCTGTCTGCCCACATGTTAAGTATTTTCCCCTCCCACCCTCCGCACTCCGCCCGCTTACCCACCCCACACACTCACGTGCCCCTCCACCACCAACAGCCCTACGCCTGCCGCCACCCCTGCACCTCATCCAACGTAAGTACATACGCATCATTATACACCTTCTTAATCAGCTCGACGCTATTCCACGTACTACTCTGAATATACTCTCCACTCCACACGACAAACCAACTCCAATCCGCCTTGTACGCCTGCAACTTCGCGGGCTCCATCAAACTGCCCACTTCAGTCGCAGCCACAATTTTCTTGTCGCCACCGAGTTTAAGTAGCGATTCGTAGGTAGCGCTTTGCGGGCCGTGGTCACCTTGAGCATAGGTATCGGCGGAGACAATGTCGACGACGTCGCTGCCGGGATACCAAGCCGGGTCTACGGAATTCCAGACCCAGAGCAGGTTGTTGAGGCCGTGGTGCTGGGTAAGGCGTTGGTAGAGTATGCGCCAGAGTTGCTTTGCGGGAGCAGGACCTGCGGCGCCCCACCAGAACCATTTCCCTTCTGCTTCGTGCAAGGGGCGCCAGAGGACGGGTATGTTTGCTGCTTGGAGTTTTTTGAGTTGCACGGCGATGGTGTCGATGTCGTGGATTAGGAGTGTGTAGTTTGCGTTTGTGGTAGAGGATAAAGCGGAGGATAGATTGAAATCTGTGGCTCGTGTGTAGAAGCCTGACCACCAGGGTTGAGCGTCGGTCTCGTAGAGACCTGCTGGTGAGCCCCAGTGCCATACAAAGGTTACGATACCGCCTTTTTTCGCAAAGGCAATGGCGTGGTCTACGTCTTTTGAGGAGGCGCCGCGCGAGATGCGGGAGTCGGTGTAGTCCATCAAGTCAACGCCCAGTACCGCAGGTGTTTTTCCAATGGTAGCTGTGACCCAGTCCAAAGACGCCTGATCCTGCTGTCCCGAGAGAATCTTCTTTCCATACATTTTCCCTAGATACTTGAGCAAAGCCCTCGCATCCTTGTTCGCCTTGGGATTCACAGGCACAGTCGTAATATTATGCGGCGGCCGCACAGCAGACGGCGAAAGCGTGATAGCATCAATGAGGTACCAACCCCAGTTACTTTGGATCTCGAGCTTATTCTCGCCTGGCTCAAGCAAGACCTGCCCCGCGGAAACAGCAGTCCACGATGTGGTAGCTGGGAGATTGACTTGGCTGCCACCAGCACTGTTCAGGACTACGGTTGTCACTTTGTCGCCATAGGGCCCGTTGTAAATCAAGCTGAGGTCGTAGAGGCCAGTGGTTTGGTTGGAGATGGTAAAAGTGATTTTGTCGGTGGCGTCAGAGAAGCCTTCTACGTAGCCGGTTCCTGGATCGAGTTAACAATCATGATATTCTGAACAAGAATGCGAAAATTAGAGGATGGTACCTGTGAAGCCTGCGACTGAAGATCCAACTGTGGTGCCAGTAAGGACGCCATCTTCAGCTTGGAGTGTGATTTTTTGGCTGGCAACCAAGCCGAGCAGAGCTGCCACAGCAACAATAGGACGAAACATGTTGATGAAGGCAGGAGCACTGTACTGTCTACCATCACTTCAACTCTTCATTTATACATTTATTCTTCATTGTCTTGGCTACACATTCACTATAGTAAAGACGCTAACCCGGACCCTGACGCTCCGCGCCTCAAAAATACTTTAATTTAGCAGCATTGGCATTGTGAGGCCACCTCGGGAGATCGTCCATACAACATGCACAATACCGTTAAATCTGGGGTTCCGATACCTGATGTGACTGGGCTAATATCGGTAAATGAATTAGGCGAAGACGGCAAGGGGGACAGGTCCACCAATCAAGGCACAAGAAACGTGAACACATGCTAAAAGAAATGTAGCGAGATCTAGAAGATCATCAATTCCGCTATGGCGTGATATTGGTTGCATCCGGACAGTCCTTAATTCTTTCTATCAAAGACAGGCATGTTTCAACCCATCTTAATCTAACCAGACTTGACCAGCTGAGTAATGTCGTCAACCTCCTTGGGAGTCGGTGTCAGGTTCTCGATTCCGTCCTTGGTAATAAGCACATTGTCTATCGACGTTAGCTCAAACATTCAAATCTCAACAATATGACTTACCCTCAATTCGGACACCGCCGACAGTCCAGTACTTGTCCAGCACACTCTCGTCAATATACTTCTTCTTCTTCTCTTCATCCTTGAGATAGGGCTCAATGATGAATTTGCAGAAGTAAATACCAGGCTCAACGGTAATGATGCTACGCTCTGGCAGAGCTCCCCTTGTCCTGAGGTACCGGAACATGACGTCCTTGTCGGCGTAGTTTGCATTGCCGCCAGTGTCGTGAGTGTCCATTCCAAGGTAGTGACCCAGACCGTGAGGGAAGAATGCCACGCTGATCCTCTTGTTGAATAGCTCTTCAGCATCTCCCTTCAAGATACCCAGAGACAGCAGCCCCTTGATGGCAACCTTGTGGGCCAGCTCGTGGACGTTATCCCAGACGACACCAGCCTTGAGTGCGTTGATGCATTGGTGCTGCATGTCCAACACAATCTTGTAAATGGCCAAAGACTCTTCTGTGAATGTGCCCTTGATGGGAAATGTGCGGGTGATGTCCGATGCATAGCAGTCAACCTCACAACCAGCATCTAGCAGCAAAAGGTTCTGGTCTGTGATTGGCGCTGCGTTGTGGACATAGTGCAGTGTTGCTGCGTGCTCGCCTGCAGCAACAATAGAGTGGTAGGCCTGGTTCTTTGCGTTGCGCTCGACACATGCCTTGAGGAAAACAGCCTCAAGCTCACATTCGTTTTGCGCCTTGGAAGCAGCCTTCATGACTGCCTCGTGGGCTGCCGTAGAAATAGCATTTGCCTTGCGGATCAGAGCAATCTCGTAGTCAGTCTTGACAACGCGGCAATACTCAATGGCCGTCTTCAGTAGCTTGAACTCCTTTTCCTTGTAGGCGATGAAGGTAATGTGATCCGAGACCTGTTCTGGGATGGCGTAGATGGTAGACTGTGACGACTCGGATGTGCTGGCAAGGTACGAGTTTACTTGGTCGCTGGTATAGCACTCGTCAATGTCGTATTTGGCCTTGGCTTGCTCTGGGCTCATGGGCAGACCCGACCAGATGACCTCGTCAGGCTCGACAGGGGGAATGAAAAGCGTCAGCTTCTCGGTAGCCATCTCATATTTGAGGTACGCGTCTGGGAGCTCGCAACCGCTGAGATAGAAAAAGTATCGTCGTTGTCTGAATGGCGCTTCTCCATCATTGTCCTGATTACATCAGCCTCCGTGATTTTGCAAACTTGGTAAACACACCTCATTCAACTTTTGCTTCTGCGCCTCGAGATAAATGGTGCCATTCTTGTCGCCGCCCTTGCTCAAAATCCACTCCTTGACCTTCTTTGCATGCTCCTTGGCAGGGTACTTGCCCTTGAGGACCTCGTCATAGTTCTCGGCAATCGCCATCTTGGTCACGTTGATCCAGCTGTCGCTCTCTGTAGATAGGCTGTAGAAGCACGGCGTTGCAGTTGCAGGGCTTGTAGTTCGTGCAGTGGCAGTGCGCAGCGTGTGTCGAAGGGAGCGACTGATTTGGGGTAAGAGGGTGCGCATGAGAGGGACCGCGGCAAGGCTTGGAGAGCTCACGGGCGTGCAAAAGATAGCTACAGCTTGGGAAGGTGGGGTGGTGGGGTGAGGCTTGCATCTAACATGCGCGGGTAGCCGCGGTTGTGCGATTTGTTACTTATCGATGAGGAAGGTGCGTTTCGCAGGATGATTGTGCAAAACACTATTATCATTGTCATTGATACAACCGCTGTGTGCGTAAAACTACATAATCATGTCTAAACTTTCTTGGACCCAATGCAACCCGCTCCATCGCTAATAAAACCAGCAAGCTCCAAACACCTGTGCGTGCCATGTCGTTGCCCAAAAGCGGGTATCCTTATCATTCCGGTACATCGAACTCGGCTTCGCAAACTGTGATCAGACGACCAAGTCCACGAGGCCCAATACAAATATAGGACGAGCAAAAAACCACGCGAGCGCCGTAGCCGAGCGAACAATGGTAGCATCTGTCCCACTGATACTTTTCACGACAGCCACGACGCTAGCCCAGGTTTTTGGTGGTAGATGTCGATTTGCAACCAACCATCGAGGCGCATGACTGATGGATTTGCATACATCAAAAGACGTCTAGTCCTGCCAGCGCCTAAGGAACTTGGCCATGTCGTCGGTCGCGTGAGGCGCAGCGGCCACCTATGATACAGTTAGCAAATATGTCAGTCGCAAAAGGTCGTCAAACATACCGTGTTTTCCACACTCTTGGTAGAAAAGGTCTGAGAAGCCGTAATGGTAATCACCTGGCTAGGGGTTGGCAGCTTCGTTTTGGCAATCACCACGCTGCTGGTAGGGTACAGCGGCTTGGTGTTGGTGGCCGTAACCTTTGTTCCTGGCACGGGCTGCATGGGTGCATAGCGGGTCAGCCCCGTCTGCATCGTGTATTCGACATCGTATTGATCACCGCCAGCGGTCGCGGCGTCTTCATTGGTCAGACCATCTTGGCTCGGAGGTCCATCAGTGCCGGTGACGGCAAGAGCGGCCTTCTTGATCGCAGGGTCCAGGACGCCCTTGCCTGTCATGCCCGAGTACGCGAAACGGTCCGAGTAAACGACGTATTGTCCGCCACCCGTCTTTGGCGTGGCAATCATCTTGACGAAGCTACAATGCTGGCGTTAGTCTACTGTTGACTCGAGGGAGAGTATTCTTGGCACTTGGGTGAACGCACTATGCATCGGCAGTCTTCAGGTCCTCTGATACACCCGCCTCTACTCTTCCTGAAGCTGAGTTACCTGCCGAGAACAAGCCACTCGGGGTAATGGTAGTCGCGACAAACTAGCCATCGTCAGTCTACAGCGTCTATGTCCATTGTCCTAGTCTCAGCTTACTTGTTCCGATTCCTTGTTACCTCCCACGACTAGCTGCAACTGATAGCTCTGCAGGTCCGCAATCTTGGGCCCCGAGCCGGCTTCGCTCCATTGTACTGTAATGGCAGAGCCTGCTGTGAGCTGGGAGCCCGCCGCTGGAGAGGAGAATTTGATGCCGGCGTGTACGAGCGGAGACAGGACGGAGGCGACGGCGGCGAAAGAAACAAGTATCCGCGACATGGTGGGCGTGGTATGCGAGTAACGAATGACGGTTGAGCCAAGCAATGGAGCGAGAGGCGGCGGCGTCGGTGGACAGGAACAGGCACAGCGAGGGAGCGGAGCGGCGAGTCGCAAAACAATAGCGATGGACGTGTGTGTGTGTGACCGTTGGAGCGAATGTGACAGTGGCAGCGGAGGGCGGAGCGGGTAAAGCGCGGGTTTTGTTTAGATGCGAGTGAAAGGCGCAAAGAACCCGGCATGGTTCAACCAACCTGTGGCGCGCCAGGGGCACGATCGTCGTTGCCGCGCAAGCTAGACGTGCCCATTTGCAGGGATGCGCATGCCATTGCGCAGCCTCAACACCACACGGCAACCAGAAAGTCGATATATTATATCACCAGTCCGCATCGGTGGGTGACAGGCCTTGATGATCTGCCCGCCTAGCTGCCAGTCCGCTCCCTCGTAAGCGTCGACAATCAGCGTCAGCACGGCCTCGGCGCCCGTGCCAGTGCTCTTGATCTGGAACCGTACCTGAATCACCACATTCGGGTCTCCACAAACAACCGTCAAAAGTGGACACGAACGGGCATCGCGATTCTGTGTGCCGACAAATTTCAATCTTTGATTCCTGCGCACCTCTTGGTGTCTATACTAGTACACGTAAACCCATCGCATTCCCAGGCTTTCCATGCCTTTCAGTTTTGCTACCCAAAACGCCAATGTCATGCTCAAATGTGGGGGATATCCTGAAAATTTGAAACGACAAAAGAAAAAGGACCTGTCTCTCTCTCTCTTTTCCCTTGCACCCAACAACGCTCACGCAACCTGTGCATTTCGCATCTTTGGGTTGCTCATCCTCAGGTTGAATGTTGTTGGTAACCTGCACGTCATGGTCGCTGCCTGTCCCGCCTTTTGCAGTTGCAGCGTCAACTCGCGGAGTTTCTCTGGTGTGAAGATCTGGACATCGAAAGATAACAAAAACTCAACACACAGCTCCAGGCGGCTGAGGGCGGCCTCGTCGACGCCACCCACGGCCGCAAAGCGCTTTTGGGGCCATCGGTGGTCCTCGAGCGCCTTCATGGCGACGAGTGCACAGGCCAAGATAAGACGGTGCATGGTGCGATAGGTGAGTGGGACGCTCCTATCGATAACGCAGAGACGCAGCATGTAGGATCCGGCCGCTAGCCAGACTGCAGTTGACAGCGGGCAAAATTTCTGAATGCGATTCATGTACTCTTCGACGCCAACTTTTGGCACAGTCTTGGAGAAGAATTTCCTGGCCATGTTGGCTCGCTGCACCGCCTCGGGCTGGGCGCCCGCGCCAATGTCGTGTATTGTGACGGGCTCGTCATGACCCGCTTCTGGTGGAGCTAGTTCAGTAGGTTGGTGGTTTTCCTTTTCGGCGGGAATGGGCGTTGCGGGCCTGGATGATGTTCTTCGGTGCTGGCGAATGACCTGATTCTCCCTGCCACCGGGAGTTGTAGGCCGAGAAATGGGCGGTGTTGCAGGCACGTCGCCGGCAGCGTTTGCAATGGCAATAATGGAGCGTGCAATCAGCTTCATGGCGGTTTCACGCGACATGTTGACAACGTCGAGTTCGTCGTCGTTTGCTGGTGGCGAGGGCGCGTCCTGGAGGCTGAGGCTGTTGAATTCTGGGAGAACGCCAGCGTCTCCGGCTGGGTTGGGGGCTGTGGGCGGATTCATTGTAGTTTGTGTTTGTATGACCGGTGCGAGGACGAGTCGCCTCGGATGCACGGTCTTGAGTGGAGGGGAGGAGTAGCACACTTGGATCATTTGGACGTGTGGATATATGACGTGGCCGAGGTCTACCGATGGACTTTGCAGGCGGAAGGTGTGTCGAAAGAGGCCCAAGTGGTTGACTGATTGTGTCTGTGATATGCCTGCATAAAAATCAGCATACTACGTTTTGCGTATAGCGGCGGGCAATTACAGGACTAACAAGGCGACGAGATGCTCGGCGATGACTACAAGTATTTATGTGTGTGTAATGGTATGGGTAATGGTCGGGTGATTGGTTGGTTGATTGATTGATTGATTGATTGATCGAGTGACTTGAATTAGGTGATGATGATGATCAAGGGCGGAGGGGGGTGGTCGAGGGTAAATAGTGAATTTCAACGAGGACGGGCAACGACAGTCAAAAGGGGACAAAAAAGTCGGCAAGCCGGAGGTTAGCTAAGGCGAAGTCTCTGAAAAGACACGATAGACGGTGGCTCGGGGCTGGCGTCGTTTGTAGGTCAAGTGACGCTAGGAGGATCTGTACTTGTCTTAAACAAGATGGTCGGAGCTGCCAGTCGACGCGCCTGTTCCGAAGGCCGGGGAGGGTATATTGTGTGAAACGCGGCGGCCATGGAAGATCCAAGTACCGTGTGCTACGAGCTTAGCTACTGGAGCCGTCGACACAGGCCATGGCGGCGGCGCGAGGCACGGTGGGTGGGCGTAGAGTACAGTAGTGGTAGGGGACAGAGGGCGGGTGGGTCTCAATGCGAAGGTACGTGGAGCGCTGCTGGTCGTGGGAGGCGAGGGGCCCAAGAGCGGGTCTGGTGAAGGCCTAAAGGGGCTTAAGGCAAAGGCCCACCGGGCCGCGGGCAGAAGAGTACAGGCAGAAGACGGGGGAGCGAGGGGAGCAGCAGCTCGCGAGGAAAAAGCAGAGAGAGAGAAGCAGGAGCAGGAGCAGGAGCAGCGTCTGGGGGCGGATTGGCGGGCGTGATTGGCGGTTAATTGGGCCTTCTTAAGCAAGAAGCAACGGGACGAGCACATGCATCTGCGGAGCGGCTTCCGGGCTGTGGAGGCAGGAGGAGCTGATGATGGCCTGTTTGGCGTTGGCGATATTGGGCGACGAATCGCCTGCGGGGCAGCAGACGCGACTGCAACTGCGCCTGCACTGCTGCGAGCTGCAGGGTCCATGGAACAAGCAAAGAAGGACAGGCAGGCTCCCTCAGTGCTCCAGTGCTCCACCACCCACCCCCCAACCCGGTCATGTGAGCCGCCCGCCAGCCGCCGCGAAAGCGCTCGGAAAAAATGAAGAGGAGCCCGCCAGAGCCCGCCAGAGCCCGCCGAGAGTCCACACGCCCACACGCCCGCCAGTCCAGCCCGCCCGAGGCCACCCGAGGCCTCTCAGTCTTGATTACGGCACTGGCACAGAGTCGCCCACCGCCTGCCAGCTGCCGTTTTGCTGTCCCTGCCCCCGGCGCGGCCCTCGCTGCGCCCTCAGCAGGCCTGCCATCGTGACCATGTCTCGCCATACATGGACAGGAGACGACTCCCACGCCTAACTGCCTGAGCGGGCGCACCGCGCACTGGTTCAGCCGGGGAACCTCTAATGCAGGCCCCATCGCTTTGGGACTACGCGGCGCTGCAACACCGCCCACCAGCACACCACCCCGACCACCACCCGCCCACCACCACTACCACTACCACTACCACCGCTGCCACCCACGACAACACCCTCCCACCCACTGCTGCACTGCTGCTGCACTCCCGCCACGCTGCGTCGCGGAGCCGGCTCGCCGTCGCACAAACACCACCATCGCCCAAGTTGCAGCCGATCGCTCCACACACGCAAATCATGCTGCCTGCGCCGAGGGCATGCACCTCCACGTGTTCGCGCATCCTTTGGGAGGGGGAGGGGGCCGGCTGGCCACATGCTGGACTCGCCCAATGCCGGTCCGTGTGTGCGACCATGTAAGAGGAAACGATTGACACATGTCAACGATCCATTGCCTTGTCCGCTGCCACTGCGACTCCCACAGTGCCCCGACGCCACCGAGGTCCGCCAAAACCCACTGCCGTTTGCTTGCGCCTTAGCCATCTAGCGCTCACGACGACCGTAAGCACTCCTGCTCTGGCTCCGCTCCACCGTTGTCATGTACCTACAGCACAAACTTTGGTTGACTCTGTCCATCGTCCGTGTCCAAACTGCAGTAGCCCTCGCTCTGCATCCTCGCGCACAACGTTTGATTAGACTACCGGCAATTTTGTACGGTACAGTGTCGGGCAACGAGCAATCAGCGTCCATCTCCCATGTCCTACTGACTTGCTCAACTCTTCACACCCCCCTTCGACTCCCTCCCAAGCGTCATGTACCCCTCTCGTCTCTCCGCACTCTCCAACCTTTCTCCTACTAACCAGCCACAACCACCAAACAAAAAGTCTATGACTCAATCACCGCTGCAAAACGTCACTAGGGCACATAGGCACCGGCCGTCCCAACAACAAAATACGTGTTCCAGTGGCGCTACCCGACTCACCATCTCTCTCCCTCTTGTCTCATCTTGTCCTGTCCCTGCGTCCAGCCATCTCCCTTAGTCCTCGCTCGCTCACTCCCTGGTCAACGTCAGCGTCAGCGCCAACGTCACCGTACATGCGCCTAGCTCTGTTTTCCCCCCAACCCCCAAAACTCAATCTGCAATCAGGAAAATCTCCACTTGCACATGCGAGTAATCGGGTAGATCGTCCACTTTTTTTAATTTCCAACTCGGGACATTATTCCATGTGCAGCCCAAGCGAAAGTTCAAGGAAGCAAAAAACAAAAGATTGCATTTTCCCGAATGGAATGGAAAAGGCAAATATACATACATGACCTTGCATGTAGGTGGGTGTCTACATATGCATGCACTTTGATCGTCGATAGAAGACTCGACCTCCCTAAACAAGGTAGGATTATCACGTCGAGGCTGGCAAGTGAGATGAATTGCATCAAGAGATGGTGTGCATACCTTTACTTGAAATTTGCGCTCGTGGACGGACGAGTGGCTGGATGGTGTGCAAGTAGTTACACTACTTACCGATGATGATACGGGAGCAAGTGTGTACAAACTCACCGATGACGACACGCGGCATACGAACACGCCAGCCAGCCTTGTTTCCGCCTCCCGTATACCCCACACGGCTCAAGGGATATGTATACATAGTTCTTACTATACCTTGTTCAAATCTAAACTAAATCTCTCGCGGCCCGAGTTCAATAGTAGCACCACGATCGAACGACTTTTTGGTCAGACGGCACATCTCACACTACCGATTTGCAATACGAGGCCGCGATCTCAAGGGCCTTGCTCTCTAGCTGCAAAGCCAAAAGGGCCCCCCTGTTAATGTGTCAAGTCCCAGTCCCGTCCCGTCTTGTCAGACCAGTCCAGTAAAGTCGAGTCCGGCAGTTGGGCTTACCTACATGTTGGCCTTGTCTTTTACTACTCCAAACTCGACTCGACTCCCAATCTAGTCCCATCCAAGATATCAACTCCGAAACGGTGGTGGTACAAGTGGGAAACCCCCTTGGCCATTCAACGAGAAACAACATAGAGACAGACACACGTAGATCTTGAAATTGATAGTTCATTTAACGGGCATGACGACACACTACATAGTGATACAATATATCGCAACACCACCCCCCATAATAAAAGTGTCTTGAATTCTCTCACCACATTGCCCCCCTCTCCCCTTCCCTTCCCCACTCTCTTCTTTCTTTCTTCTCATTTCCTCTTTACATCCATCGAAATATACACAGCAAATGACCAACCCCCCAACCTCCCAACCTCCCCCCCCCCAAAAAAAAAAGATTCCCGAG
This sequence comes from Exserohilum rostratum, assembly GCA_026367775.1. Taxonomy (NCBI): domain Eukaryota; kingdom Fungi; phylum Ascomycota; class Dothideomycetes; order Pleosporales; family Pleosporaceae; genus Exserohilum; species Exserohilum rostratum. Next base: position 1,675,030 of record CP111156.1, on the reverse strand, counting down.
ATAAAGACTAGACTAGACTAGACTAGACTAGAGAGATAGACAAGAAAGAGAGAGAGAAAAGCAAACAACAATCCCCATCAAAACCTGTGGCTGCTGCAGCTGCAGCTGCACACACAAAAGCACGTGGGTTGATATGTAGTCAGAGTTACATTACATTACTTCTCAACACTCCCCTCTCCCTTTCTTCTTTCCTTCCCCACTAGTTCTCTCTCTGTTTGTCTCACACAAACACTCTCTAGATCTACTCATTTCCTTTTCTTTTTCTTTTTTTCTCCTCAACTCCCATTTCGAACTTGGACTCTATCTAGAATTTCCTTTTTTTTTTCTTCCATTTCATTTCATTTCATTTTCTTGCTTTCGACTTGGCTATATACTATACTATATCTTGTCTTTGCTTTTTTCTTTCTTTTCAGGACAGGAAATCTGGATCCCTCTTTGAAAAAAAAAAGGAATGCAGCAGATGCTTGTTTACTTTGTGTGTTCCTTTGCTTGAGAGCTGAGAGAAGAGAAAAAGAAAATGAAGAAGAAAATGAAGAAGAAGAAAAGAGACGGAGACTTGGCCCTGGAATCCGAAGACTCCAAGAGTGTGTGACACACACAATGTAGCATATTCCGCAAGCTACAAACTCCCTTTGTCCTTTCAAACTTTCCTTTTTGTGCTATGCTGAATCCGCGGAAGAGGGAAGAGGGAAGATGAGAAACTTGTTGTTTCTCTCTGTCTCTCTATGCACAACTCAGGCATACAGCGATTACCAAACTGTCTGCCTCATAAACTTTCACTACAATACCCACGCATGCTTGCTAAAAAGAAGAAACCATACCTTTTGCACAAATCAACTAGTCCCCGCCCCCTACACTTGACTAACCCTAGCCCTCTTCCTCGTACTCCCCGGCACCACACTCGGCCCGCTCCGCGCAGGCGTATCGTCTCCCCCACCCCCTCGCTTCTTCTCCTGCTGATCCAGCACCAACTGCAGCACATCATACGAGAACTGGGGAAACTCAAGACACATAGCCTTGAATTCTGGCTCTGCGTCGTGGCGCAAGCTGAAGCTGCGGGTAGCCCAAAACGCCGCGACTGGTTTCCGGATAGTGATATCTTCTGGATTTGACTCCTTGTAGACGTAGCGCGCGTATGCGAGTTCGCCCTTTGCGGTGGATGCTGTGCGGTGGATCTTGGAGTGTGCGAGTGACTTGAGGTCGGGGAGTTGCAGGCGGTCGGCGAGCGTGTAGATGCGGGCGTGGACGAGGAGGCCGAGGCCTTCATTGTCGACTTCGGGGAGGCGGGGGTCTTTCTCGAGGGAGGCGTCGCGTGCGGCCGAGGTCTTTTTGGGAAAGTATTCGCCTGTGTAGAGATATTCGATGGCGGAGCCCATGGCGTCTACATCGCAGTCTGGATATACGACTTGACGGGGCTAAGCAACTGGTCAGCGGTCAAGATAAGGATTGAGTATGGATTTGGGCATACCCCTCCTGGTGGAAAGCTGTCGATTTGCTTGCCAAACTCTGGTGACTTGAGGAGAACAGCCTCGTGTGCTGAGTATGTCGCTCGGTTCTCTCCGGATCCAACAACCACTTCTACGATTGGGCTCTTAATTAGGCTGTTGAATACGTTAGACGCATCATTCCTTATCCCTTCCGAGTCTGTTTTTTCCATGGCAGAATCTGGCAAACTTCACACGTGCATCACGCGCTCAAGGTGTTCTCGCAACCAGCACTTGGCAAAGCTCCCACTCGTAGCCTTTATACACTTCCTTCTCCCCTGTCTTGACTTACTCTGAGAACAAAACTAGCTTGGGCGCATCAGGCTCAATATCAGGCAACGCTGCCTCTTCTCCTGTGTTTGCGCCAGCGCCAGCATCAGCTGCGCCTCCCATCTCCACATCCTCGGCCGGCGTGCTCTCGATGGGAGTCTGCTGCTCGGTATCCGCCATAGCGAGTGTAGATTCTGTTTATGCGATGCTCAAAGGTATGCGACGATAAGAGGAGAGAAAACTAAATGAGCGAACGGAACTGCGGCAAATCTCAGGTAAAGTCAAGTAGCTGTGCGAGAGGTGAAGCTGTCAGCGTTTGAGCAAAGCGAGAAACAACTGCCCCAGAGTGCAGCGACGTATTTTCTTTTCGTGAATCAAAAGGTGCAATGGCAAGTATCACATAGCAATGCGCACAATGGCGGTGCGATTGAGACGTACAGGGAGCAGAGTGAGTGGTTAGTCGGAGATGGCTGGGCTGAGAGGGAGCTCGGGCGCGATGTTTGCGATGCCGGGGAAACCATCGAAGCTTCAGCGCGTTCCTTGCGCGCTAACGCAGGAACAGGTACCACGCGGACCCCTCGGCGATACTCAACCACATCGCTTTTTGTGCATACAACGATACAATACCAAACACATGTTAAGTATCTAGCAACAGCACAAGTATAAGTAACATGAATGGTAGTCGTATAGAATTTGGTTGATATAAACAGCGAAAAGATCGCCCGGTCTTCGAGTATCCAATAATGATAAAAGTTACGTTTTGTGTCATTCAACTCCGTCAATGATGCCGTATAGTGCTCCGTGCAATGCAAAAAGGCTATGCCAATGTATAAGACAACAGGCGCTGTGTGCCTGGATGAAGTAAGAAGGTCAAAATGCCAAAAGGTCTAGCTAGAGACGACCGCCCTTTTCCCGGAAGCGGTCACCAGTGGTGGGCACTGGCTTGTCGGCTCGGATAACATAAAGCAAAAGGTCCTCGAGCGGGATGAAAACGTAAAAGACCTTGTTGCAGAGGAACGAGAGAAAGACGAAGCACGTAGCCACGAGAGCATCCATAAAGTAGTGGTTGGCGGTAGCGACAATGACCGTCAGGATAAACGATGGGTATCCAATTCCAAAGAGAAGGTAGAAGATCTTCCAGAAGGCGTTCTTGCGGACCTCGCCAGGTTCCAGGGTGCGGCGGAAAAGGCCGGAGTGGTAGATTAGAGTCATGCCAATGCAGAAGGAGTAACCGAAATGCATCGAAGGCATAGCAGCTAGTTGGTTGACAAATTTGCCGCTCATCCACACACTCTGGGCATCGTCGTGACGCACAGTATCAAGGAAACCGTATTCGGAAGGGAGTAGTCGCGGAGGCATGCACGGGTATACAACAAAGGTCAAAAAGGCGCAAAAGTTGGTGAGCGTGAGCGTTCGGCGAGCGATGGCGAATGTGTCGAACGAGGGGGCGACGTAATAGTACCAGCAGATGAAACTGTCAAACGTCAGTACCAACACAATAGCGTGTGTCAAATAGGTGCTTACCCCACGGTTCCTGGGATGTGAATCAGGGCATAGCATTTGTTTAATACCGTCAGCGCATCCTGGTGTCCATGCATAAACCACTGTTGGACATCTCTTTCCCGCAGCGGGAACAGGAAGCGCAGCGGGCCAAATTGCTCAGCCTCGAGGACAGCAATTCCGTGTTCTTGTGCAACATCCCAGATTCCGCGCCCAGCAAAGAGCTTGGCCGAAGCAATCGACGTCATGCGGTAAAAGGCGTAGTTTATGATCCAGTAGAACATCTCGATGAGGAATGGGAAGCGCTGCAGGATGCGACTGTGGATGTTTTTTCGGAAGCGCGCAGTGCTGGGAGTCGCGACCTTGCAGCAGCCAAGCGACCTGACCTTGGGGGCGTTTGGGTTCTTGGTGGCATAGACCTCGTCTAGGTCGCTATCGCTGTCTGAGGAGGAGAGGAGGTTATCCATGGACTCGTTGGGTATGCTGTCGAGGTAGCCCGCTCGCGACGAGGACGGGACGAATATCTTGTAGTCCCGCTTCCGGGTAATGAACATGGCGAAGAACAATATGCTGGCAACCATCTAGCCGACATGTTAGCATACCGCCTTTTGCATCCAGGCGCTACAGCGTGGGTTTGGAAAACATACAACTGGCTCGCACCATCCTGGCAGCTTCCAGGCTGGTTTGCTGTTCCATTGGCCATTGTCTGGGAGAGTGGTGTTTGCCATTGTGTGTCGCGTGCGCCCAAGGCTGGCGTGAAGTGGTGTGGTAGAGAATACGAGCGGAGGCTATTATTTCATGCAAGGCTGGCGCAAGGCTGATGAGAAAGGCAAGATAAACGTCGGCGGCTTGCTACCCCTGGAACGGCCGTGATGAGTGATGCGGCTGGTGTCAAAAGGATGCTACCAAAACACCAGGAAAGGAGTGACGGGGAAACCGGTGGTGAAGAAGGGTTCAGAGCAAGTGGAGATGTCAAGAGTAACACAATGCTCTAGTGTACTAGGTGCTAAGTCGAGCTTGCGGTCTGCGCCCTGGCTGCGGGTCGCGTGCCAGCCGATGTGCCGGCAGAGGAAAGCCTGACCTGACTCCCTGCACCGCATTTCCCAAGCGACGTATCGCGTATCAGAGTCCCCACCCTTTTTCCCATGCACCTCGATACAACAAACCCATCTCGCAGCGCCCGCTGACGGGCCTGAGCCCGCTTGCTGAGTTGTGCATGGCTTGGCCTGCTGCTGCCTGCTATTTCCGCCCCCCGGATGCCGTACTGTGTCGCATGCTCACGCTCCCCATTGCACCGTCAACAGCATGCGACAGCGGCGGCGGCGTGGTTGGTCGTCGCCAAGCCTTCCTGCAAAGGACAGGGCGCATACCAAGCTGACGTCAACGGGCGCGGTGGCCCCGGCGGTTGCCCAGGCTTCTAGCTCAATAGGGGGCCGAGGAAGCATCAAACAAGATTTGATCGTCTGAATTGTCGCCATGTTGAGTTGGCCGGCACCGCATCTTGTGACAGAGCCATCGGTCATGCTAACAACTGCCTGTTCGGTATACTTGTTCGGGCAACATTGCCTCGATTTGCGCGCTCCAGCGCACGGCGGACGTCATCCACGCCTGCATGGGCACACATGGCCATATTGCGTTGCAGCGAGCATTGCCTGTTGCCTGGCTGCCGGGCCTTGGCCGGTCGGCCAACTGAGACAATGCCCCTGAGCCAGCTTTTTGCTTTATTAGTCGAAAACATTAACAAGAATAGGAATTGCTTGATTTTTTGCAGGAGGGGCCGCAATAAGAATACGGCGCTTGGCATTCCTCCCAGAGCAAACTAAATTTACCCGCCATTCTCCCGCCGTGGGCCCCTCCGCTACCCGCGTGTTTCGCCTTTTGCAAATGCCCAACTCATGGATTGACGTTGCTCTCCTATAGCACCCATGCATATGGTTCTGTTGCTCGGATCCGGCATATCCCTATCGCGGGAACGTTGCTGACGCCCAGGAATGCATCGTCGGGGCTGGCTAAGCGTTCCGCTGGCGCACAGCCGCCTCTCGTAAACCACCATCAGGCCTGCCTTGGCGCGTGGGGCCAATAGAGTCGTGGCACAAAGTAAGCACTAGCACAAAGCTCCATGGCGATCACCACCCTCACAAATCCCATACGTGGGGAATACTTCTCCAACCTGGTCCCTATAGCCGCGCATGTCTTAAAGCGCGACTCCCCGAGCCGCCGTCCGACGTAAACCTCATCTATCGCACGACGTTGATATCGCCTCCGGATCGAATCAACGGACTAATGTTGACGGATCGGGCGATATCAAGACTACCATTACTCGTGGCCCATACCGTGAACTTCCGACCCGCTTCCTTCTACTCTCCTTGATCTGATCTTCAGTGCCAATGGAATCCTTCTTGACATGGAAGTGCCTCTCGGACCTCGCACATCATCTACCACCGATGTCTTGTGAAATGAACACAATAACACAACAATAGTGGAAGATCATACAATTGATCAACTCCTGCATCGGGACACTTGCGGCTCAGGATACGCTGTCGTGACGGTATATTCCGCCAACTCCTACCCCTTACCCTTGAGCATACATGTACGATGTATCACGATAGCCGCAGGACCCGTCCCTAGGCGATCGGGCATCCTTTGTGATTATCTAATGGCACCTAGCCATGGGAGAACGCCATGCGTCGAGATAGCATTGACCGATACGAGCTTTGCACCGAATCGACTAGTACTCGACACCCTGGCTGCGGATCCACCAATCACGCCTCGCCCTCATTAGCCATATTACAAGAGAGAATCTCGCTCGACTTCAGCTGAGGTCGTCCTTGCATCCCACGATAACAGAGAATTTCCTCATACAAATCATGTAATCCACGCCGAGATGACTATTTCCAGGCATTGTTGCTACAAATAAAGTGTCGCAGCTGAAAATATATACCAACCAAAAAAACTACTAAAAATATGACATGTAAACATACGATGGCAGGGCCGCGGCTGAAAGAAACCACTTCATGTGCTTGACTAAAACGAGAAACAGCTTCCAATCTAAGACTTCAGCTCTCCAAGATAACTTAACCGTGTTGCCTTTTCAGCCCTTTACCCCTCACCACCACCCAACTGCCATCTCCAATGCAACTTTCAAAAAATTAACACCGTTCCCATTTCTACATATCCCACTCCACCAAGACAAAAGAAAACTACGAGACGTCCACCACCGACGTCTCGGCACAAAAACCGCAACCACGTATCCCATCTACTTTCTCCCGCTGCACCCCTTTTCCCTGGCCATCGCCCTCAACAAGAACAACAACAACAACAGCAACAATAGTAGTAGTACACGTCAACCACCCACCAGCAGCAAAAAAGTAAGCAACCCTACCCAAAACTGTTTTCCCAACATTTTCCCTTTTACTATTTCTGGAATCCAACTACGTAATTCCAGAAAGAATAATGTAAAAAAAAAACTTTAGTACACCGCATCCTGCCATTGCAGCCGCACACTCTACACCGTAACGCTGTCGGCGCCGCTGTCGTTTGAATCTCCCTCTTCCGAGTACCAAGCCGATGCGAATCCCACCACCGTAAATGATACCTCAGCGATAACCGGAGAAGAAGGACAGGGACAAGGGCAAGGACAAGGGCAAGGACAAAGAGAAAGAGGAGGAGAAGAAAATGTAACAACAGTGATATCTTGCAACTGTTCCATATGCACGCGCAACGGCTCTCTCAATGTCTACGTGCACAGCTCGAGTGTAGTGTTTGAACGGGGGATAGGTGCTGCTCCTGCTCCTACGCCTTCTCCTTCTACCATCGGTACCACCGCTAGTACTGCCAGGCGAGTTCAAAGTGATGGGACTACGACAACGACAACGACGACGGCAAGAAGGAGTAGCAACAATGATGCAATAGCGATACGGAGTTATTCGTTTGGAAAGCATAGGATTAGGCATTATTTTTGTGCTGTTTGTGGGAGTAGCTTGATGGCTGAGAGTGTGCAGAGGGGGGTTTATGAGGGGGTTATGGCGTTGAATGTAAGTGGTAATCACATGCTAGTAGAAGGGTGTGGAGAAAAGGAAGGATGGTGTATTCAGGACTGACATGAGAGTAGGTTCGCATGTTTCATGATGTTGATATAAGAAACCTAACTATTCGATACGTCGACGGGAAGAGCTTGTAATTCAACCTACTTACACATACCCAAAACAAGAAAACATCAAGTCACCATGGAACAAAATTCACATCAATCATGGCAGTCAATCACACAAGGCGAAGTTGAATTAGAGGGTATATTTCATTATTCATGTCATATTCTCATTAAGTAGGTCACTGATTCCCGTCAATGCCATAGGTTCGTAGAAAGTCCGCCAAATGAACCTGGCGCTCAAGGCGCATTTGATCCTCTCGCCATTTTTTACCGTGATAATCCTCGTATCCGGTGTTTCTCAATCAGCCGTAGCAATGTCTCCTCAGAGTTTACCGGCGGTTATTCAGCTGCTACCCTGCACCTTCTTGACAATGGCAACAAGGCGGTCGAAGAGAGGTTCGCCCTTGTTGATGCCGTTGACCTTGGTGACGACCTCCTCGGCAGAGTGCTCCTTCATGATCTTGGCAAGCTCAGCAGACTCGTCGTCACCCTCGACGTTCTGGAAACGGTAAGCCTGCTCAACAGCGCCCATGAGAGCATCGACCTTGTCGCCCCTCTCAGCCAGCTGAGCAGCGGGACCAATGAAGCGCTCCTTGCGGGAAAGCTTTCGGAGGGGAGCGCGTCCGACACGCTCAACGTTGTCCTTGAGAACGGGGTTGGAGATACGGTCAATGATTTGGTCAACGTAGTCGTTTTGCTCCTGGGCGCTGACACCGTGCTTGTTGATGATCAAGTGCGCGGTCTCCCTAACAACGTCGCGCACAGTGTCATGGAGCTCCTTATTGTGGAGGACTTCGTGGATGTACTGGAACTTCTTCTGGTGGCCGTAGTAGGCAGCAGTGGCATGTGAAGTGTTGACGGTGAAGAGCTTGCGCTCAATGTATGGCTCGAGGTCATCGACATAGTGGATACCCTTAACATCCGGCTTCTTGCCACCATTCTCGAATGGCTTCTGCTCGACGCACCATTCGTGGAACTTCTCGATGACAACGTCGAGGCCTGCGTTGGGGGGCTGTTGTGGGACAATACGGTCAATGGCGGAGTTGGCAAAGCGTGCCTTGCTGTCAATGTTCTTCTTGATCTCCTCGCTCAGCTTGCCCTCAATGAAACCTCTCCATGTAGTTGTGGCGTTGATGGCGTTCTCGCAGGCAATGACGGCAATGGGGTAGTCCAGAGTGCGCTTCTCGATGGCCTTTGCAACGGGCTCAGCAACAAACTTGAGAATGTTGGGGCCGACAGCGCAGGTGACGACATCGGCAGAGGCAATCTCATCAATGACCTTGTCCATCTCGTGCTTGGAGTTGATGGCGCGGTAGTGGTCGATGGTGAACTTGCGCTCGCCATCGTCACCAATCTCAGTGACGGTGTATGAAGGTGTCTTTTGGAGGGACTCAATGATGGAGTCCATGACATCGACGAAGACGACCTCGAAGCCAGAGTTGTGAAGGAACTCGGCGACAAAGCCACGGCCGATGTTACCACCGCCAAAGTGGACTGCCTTCTTCTCGTAAGACATGGTGGGCGTGTGGGTTGTGTGGAGGGAAAGGTAGGTGAGGCTCGAGAGAGTATTGCTGGACGAGTGTCAATTGAGTCTGGGTAGACTGAAGAGTGGAAGTGGAGTGGAGGGAAGAGAAGAGGGGTGAGGGAACTGGAGGGGAGGGGTTTGTTTTGTATTGGCGACCCCGGAAGGCGCGTTTGGTGGGGTATACGTAACAGAAGCCAAGGCAGAAGCAACCGTGAGGTGAGGGTAATGCATGCACATGCAGTGAAAGTGAGACTTACCTGGCCAGAAGGTTCTGTGCCTAAGCGGTGTGCTACAGTCACAAGGTGCAGTAGTATCTGGGGGAGAGAAGGACAGAATGACAAGGTGAATGGGGTGCGTGTTTATGTTGGGCGGGCACGCTGGGTAAGCTGGCTATGGGTGCCAAAGACCCCGCAAGGCGGTGACGTTGCTGTGGACACCCGATTGGGCCGCTAACAGCTTACGAGGGGCAGGAACGACCCGTCAAAGGCCTGAGGAGCAGCCGTCCTCCGGAGCAGGCGCGCGGAAGTGTGACGGGTAGCAGGGAACGTGTACTATTGGAGATGCACAAGCGTACAGAGCGAATAACAGAATAGATTAATACCTCAGTCGTCATAGACATGAGCGGGCTGGCAGAGCCTCAAGACATCAGGCGAGAGGCGCTTTCTCGGCCGTGGAGGCAGCACCAAGTCACACAATTTCTCAACAGCATGCTCCGCCTCGATGGTAGTTTCTGGCATGTGCATGAGGTACCAAAACGTCATACGTCATAGCTGAAACCAGGTCCAAGTGGAGCGATCGGTGCGCTTTCCCGCCCTTAGCCTGCGCCAAGCTGCGTTGAACCACCAGGGGGTGCCCCGCCATAGCCAACGACCATCGTGAAAACTGTGCAGCAAAAAAGATCGTGATCGGTCGGAATGGGTATCGCGTGATTACATACTAGTATTTCATATACGTCCGATGCCGACGGAAGCGCCTGCATTTGTGCATGCTTCCGCCCTAAGCGTGGATGGCCTGCTGGACCTGCGGGTACACAGCAATCATGCGGTGGTAGAGATCGGGGTGTTCGCGCATAAGGACCTCAGGGTCCCATGCCATTGCAACAAAAATGGTATCGATGCCACTGCTCAGCGGCGTCGTGAAGATTTTGCCTGAGACAAGTCAGTGCCCAACCTCCCACTAGTACCCTTACCATAACCAACTTACAGATTTGCAGACCAATCAGAAAGGCAAAAGCAACCACGACCGGAGTATAGCCACCGTCACGGTTGTATGCCGGAGATGTAAAGATGAGGTAGAGGTAAGCTAGCAGTGCACATGCGTATGCGATAAAAGTAGCGCCCATGGAAAGCACGGGACCAATCAAGCACTCGTTGACTAGTGCATCAATACCACGGTCCTTGATCATTCTGACAAAGTTAGCTCCATGCCCACTGCATTTATAGGGCCCAACACTTACTTCCATGTATCCTTTGCAGCCGCGATATAGCTCTTTCCGTACAGCGCAATGTAACTGAACGCATATCTATTCAAGAACTCAACAGCCCACTCTAGGATGGAAATGACGCAGCCAAGCACGCAGAACAAGATCGCGCCGACTATGTTGCCGTCACCTGCTGCATTGCGCTGAGCAGCCGAGCAAATCTGGCGCAGGAATTGGATAATGGCCACGAGCAAGCTTCCAAGACTGATGCTGCCGAAACTGTATGTCATGGCACGCTTGAAAGCGCCTCGAGTTGCGCCACGGGGCATGGCATTCGGAGCAAAAAACCACGAGCCGTATACGCCCGAAATCGTTACGTGGATGGTGTTCTTGAGCCATCTATGCTGCTGTTAGCAAGTGGCGCGTTCCCAGACTTGCGTATCACCACTTACTCTGAAATCCAGTACATGGCAAATGTGACGAAAACGAGGAGTCCAATAACCTTGCCGTTTCCGCAGTCGCCTACGCCATTCCTGCAGTTGGAGTTGGCGCCATTCGGCGTATACTGGACGTAAATCGAGACGAGCGTAACCGAGTACCATGCGCCAAGAGCCGCGGCGAGGATTCCACCACCGAGCGATACAAGATATGTGTGCCCGTACTTCTTGGACACATCAATCACTGTCTGCAGCATGAGAACACTGAATGGGATCCGGGGAATCCAGCTGATGAAGCAGATGACGTAGAAAATGCTGAAGATTAGAAAGACGATGCCTCCAGACCAATACTTCCTGGAAAGCATGTAGAAGGCCGTCACGAAACCAAAGACGATGTTGAGGATGCCGGTGATCCAAATGAACTGCTTGGTGAACTTGCGCGCGGTCCAAATGTACGCGTAGCTAAAGACGGTAGCCATGCCGAGCACGAATGCAAAGAGGATGATCGTGTTTGAATTTAGAGCGAATTGGTTTGTAGTGTTGCCGTAGATGCCTCCACTGTTGGTTCGCGCTGCGTCGAGCATTAGCATTGTTCTTGCGCGCCCCATGCAACAGGCTGTGATTTGGAATACTGACCATATCCTCGGATGGAAATTGCGCTCACGGCGACGTAGCCCAGGAACACGGCAATGAAGAGTAGGCCAGCCCACCAGTCATTGTATGCTGGCTTTTCGAGCTTGAAAGTTTGTTCGAAGCTCTGCTTGTTGTCGCCATAGCCATTCTGCTGGTATCCATTCTGCTGATATCCGTTTTGCTGATATCCAGTCTGCTGCATGGGCGGCGGCCCTGAAGGCGGCGCATAGCTCTGATTGTACTGGGGAGGCTGCTGTCCATAAGGCTGGCCCTGGTAATATGCGCCCTGAGGTTGCTGGGGTGGCGCGCCGCCCCCGTAGTAGTCGGCGGCTTGACCGTGCGAAGCCATTGCGATAGCGGTTGACGACAGCCTGGGTAATGGAGAAGGGTCGCGACGACGGGTGCAGGGGACAAAGAAAAGTAACAGCAGCGAACACAAGTTTGGGCAGATGAAATCAGATGATGTATCCCGGCGTCACTAGCAGCTGGGTTTGCGTGATGCAATTGTACTATTGGTGTGGCTGAGGATCGGCGCTGCATTTCATATGCACAAGACGTCGGCGCATCGACTAGCAGGCGCTCCGTGTTGTGGCTGCAATCTCGTCGGTGGACACAATCGGCGGCCTAGATCGCAGTGGCTGGCACGTTTATCCGCTGCAACAGGTTTGGTCAGGGTTAGAGCGGCGCTTGTCGGCGATCCCTATTCCTCCTGCAAAACTCAAATACGCGTGCATTGGTCTTTACCTGGGCCTGTTTTGTCGTGCGCTGCCCAACGCGCGCATGCATTCTCAACTTGTTGAACGACCCGATCCTACCGAATTCGACTGGAAAACAGGAAAGAGGGCGCTGGGCATCGGCTGTGCTGTCGTCGCCACAGGCTGGCTGTGGCTGTTGTGCGCTTGGCTGAAATGCTTGGGAGCCGATCGCCCGTCTTGGACGTCGCGCATTGTCACGAACCGTCGTGATGTGAAGCTACGGCGTAACTCCAAAGTGCCGAGTATTCCGATGTCATGAGATTGGTAGCCCAAAAAATTAGGCCATGTGACTCATGCTCTTCAACCCCTATTGTTGTAGGAGGGTGTTTGTTCGTATACGTGGGCGAGCCCCATGCAGGTCATGGTTGCTGGAGTGTCTTTGACCTATCCCATCTCGCAGCTCTTACGATTTTATTCTCTTCTCCCTCTCTTTTCGGTGTGCCCAGACATAGAAAAAGGGATACACCGTCTCTGGTAACAGAGTAATGATCATGCCACCAATACTCCACCAGTTCCCTACATAAGACCAATTTTCAGGCACATTGACATACCGCCAGATGAAGACCAGGAACGCCGTAATGCACCCCAGATATCTCGTGATCCTATCATCGTTAGTCTAGCCCGGAAATGCTTGACTCTAAGAGTTATCAGAAGTAAACGCAAATAAAATTCCAATGACACTTGCATAACCAACATACCAAATCTCAAGCGACTGCCCCTTGGTATCTCTTCTTTGCACAAGATACCAAATCTCCCCCCACCCAATGGGCAGCTCAAGGTATAGTCCCGTAAAAAACGCAGTCTTCTGCTCCCTCTCATCCGGCCACACCATCCCCACATACCACAAAAACGCCATCCAAGCCGGCGTCTGCCACAGCAACTTGACCATTGCACGTTCCCTCTCCCCAGGCTTATACGCATATTTGAGCGCCACCGTCACAAACGTGATGTCGAATAGGAACCAGACGAAGAAGCACGCCCGCTGGAACGTCGTCGAAGTGCACACGTACGCATAGTAAATCTCATATGCCATAGTTGCACTGAGAAACTGGACTGTGCCGGCTAGGAAACGGTCGCTGTATGTACGTATTGTGTAGAACATGTAGCAGAGTGTGTAGAGGATGCCGCAAGCGATGATTAGGAAGTCGGTGATGAAGAAGTAGGATTCAGGTGAGTTTAGGGCGACATCCACGGATTGCGGGATGAGATGATAGGATCCCCATTTCTCTGCTATTTCGAAGGGCATGGTTGGTTTGTTGATGCTATGTTGCTGACGTCGTTGTTAAGGTTGAAACTGGATATCTTGTGCAACCCAAGATGCGATTTCGAAATGTCAAAACGGAATGAAGCAGGTGGGAAATAGAGAATGGATATAGTGGAATTGAACAATTCAAGTACAAATATATCAACTCCCGGATGTGAATTTTTCACCCTGGAAGACAGACAACTACATACATATGGAAGAACATATGATTGACAATGATTTCACTGCTGACGTGCCAAGCTTCCGTCAACTTCCGGTTTAAGGCGGACCGCAGTGGATCACAAGGCAAACATACCTATCTCATTCTCTGGCTCTTTGCGCCTATCCGCGCATCCTAGCTGTGTTGTATCCGCGCCTTCCATGATCGCGTGCGCGCATGCGTAATCACACAGCCCACTACCCACCTACAGTATCTCACCATTTCCCCAATAGGGTCGAGCATCTTACTCATGGATACTCTTTCTAATGCCGTACAAACATATATTGCATGTTTCTAAATGCTGAGGATTACATTGTCAGATAGTGGTGTAGAATGTGTACTTAAGGTTCATACTAAAGGATGACGTATGCACCCCGGCACATTGGTAAAATGCCGCGAACATCCTGCAGCCTCAAGCTGAGTTATCCACAAACTAGGCGAGATATGGTTTAGTGACGTGTTTGCATCATGCACGCAGACCTTTTTTGGGTTACGGACAAAGTGTTGCTAAACTGTATGCCTTCTGACAGCTCCGGACGTACCCTAGGGTCGTTAGGTCCCGGTATATCCGAACTAGCTGAGCCTCTTACACGGATGGTCTGGTATCCGGGATCCATGTGTGAAGAGGGTGGTTACGAATAACTAGGTCTACGGCTCTGAATCGGCTTTGGTTTCTCATAGCGTTTTATTACTATGCTTGCATTTGTTTCACAACTACGTACAAATAGCAAAGCTTGAGTAAATGTAACATCTTCAATCTCTGAGACATCATGATCGTCGTCCTTTAACTCTATCAGAAAAGGGAAATTTTACTTAATTTGACCAAGTTAGTCTCATAGAGCGTTTCGCAATGATTAGAGAAACTTGAAGAAGTTTTTTGCTAAGTATTTAAAATGAATACAGTACAAAAGAAAATAGCTGAACAAATGAAATCTCTTCGAAATACGAGATTGAGATTCGAGATGTAGTTCGTGAAATCACAACACCAGCAATGTTATTCACACGTAACTGTACTTTCGTGACCATTCGAACAGAAGTTTGAGTTTGCTACAATGAGGCGTAAGCAACAAAAAGGTAAAAGATATTGTGTTTTGATTTAATTCTACAAGATTATATATACTCGAGGATATGGGTATATAACACGAAGAAAGGGATGACAGAATTTCCGATGAGCCACCTCATACCGGTTTTACGAATACTGCTTTACGACAGTGATGGTAGCGTCATTAGCATGTAAATTAACAAATGTATCTCGCCTCTGCGAACCCCCATTTTCAGTGTCGCTTGGATCGAGGACTCTTCGAAGGCTTCGGACTCCTAGGTACCAGACTCTCGCCCTGAGCCTTCATCTTGTCCATTGCTTGCTCAACCTGCTGCTGCTTCTTTGCCACATGTTTGTAGCGCTCCTCCACTTCATCCTCAAATCCTTGTGCGAGTTTACGCTTTTTCTGTCTTGCTTGTTTCATGCGCTGAATGATGCTCTGGAACTGATCAAGGAACCAATCACCAGCATCTTCCCATTCGGTAGTAGGTAGCGATTGAAAGAACTCAACTTGTTTGACCGGCTCCAGATTCTTCTGCACCAGTACAAGACGCTCAACCAGGGGCTTCTCGAGATATTCCTCAGTGAGCACAGGAGATTTCGCGCGCGGATCAATGTCGAAGCTTTCATTCTTAAGATCTTCGTATTTCATCTTGAAGAGGGTCTCAGTCTCATAGTCTTCAGGCCGCGTAATCTCGAACTCGCCAATCGGAGGTTGCTCAAATGGAATTTGGTACGCAGTCTGTTCAGACCTCGCATACGCTGATGATGCGCGTTCTGGTGGTGGAGCGGGTGGCTCGACTGGCTTGATATGTTGAGACTGGAATTGGACTCTGGAGGGACCGGATTGTGGGCGATGAACATATTGCTGATGATTGGCCCCGATGTAAGGGTTTTGGGGAAGTTTTGGATGCATAGGAAAGACAGCAGCAGCACCCATATTAGCCTGACTGTAAGTGGGCGGCTGGCTAGGCTGTGGAACAACATGGTGATGCTGGAAGCCTTGCCTAGCATGCTGCACACTAGGTGCGCTAGCACGCTCTTGATCGCGGAGTTGTGCAGACTGCTCAAACAGCTGCGAGCGATTCTTCAGGTTCTGCTTGGGTATAGGCATATGTAGATTCTGATGATGTGTCGTGTACGGTCCGTTTGGCTCTGCACGTTCGTACTTGATGTTGGGCTGCTGAGGTAAAGGCAACTGCTGAACGTGACCATGATGATAATTGGAAGGCAGCTCCTGTCCTCCTCCCAACTCAGAAGGCTCGCCGTTGGTGGTGGTTGGATATGAATCGCCATCAATTGTTAAGAAGCTTCTTCGCCCTATATGGTCGAGGAATCCAAGCTTTTCTTCGTAGGGCACGTTGTCGAGACCTTGGGCTTGAAGGAATTGCTCATCTTCTTGCGTGATAATCTTATTATCGTCATCATATTGAAACTCTGGTCCTTCAGGGCTTGCGAAGCCCTGTTCCGCAACATCTCCCGCGCCAAGATCGTAGGCCTGTTCGTGCTCTTGGTATGGCAGTTCCCTCTGCTGACTGTCTTCTACCTTGATAATCGAATGATCGATTGTAGTGTCTAGGCTTTCTGCATCAGTGTCATAAAGATCACGCTTCATGTCGTGACCTTGGGCTGACTGAACGCGTTGAGGTGGGTGCTGCAGTGCAGCCGAGCTGTTCTGCGCATTAGCAGACCCACGAGCAGGAGCCCCAGGCGCTGGCGTAGACCGCTGAGAAGGCAACCCATGCTTCATTGACACCCTTGCATTGGCACCAACGGCTTGCCGTTCAGACTTTGATACGGGTTGGGCATTGGTCGAGGCATTTTGTGGGCTGTTTGTGTTACGGCGATCTTGAACGAAACTACGCATGATGGCGGTAACAAAGCAGCGCCCTCTGCTCGCCGCGTGAGTATGTGCTGATTTGCAGGATTTGAAATTGTCTTGAATACGTGAATGGTGAAAGGTGAGTGTCGGAGTTGGAACGGGAAAGCGCGTCTTGACATGGATCTAGCCCATTTCGGAAAAGCCGCGGTCACCCCAAAGTGGGTTTAGCAGGGCGATGACGGTATCTTATCTCCGGGTTCGATGCTCTACAGTGGCCACAAAGTTCCCCTCGAACATTCTCAACGGTTAACGCTGCAAGTGTATTGAACTAGAGCTGCAAAGTTTGTGTTCTCTTCCCATCTGTAAAAATGGCTGAATGCTTTCTCTACAGACTCCCAAATGAGGTATGGTAGCGTATACCGCCATCCATCTCACCGCAACTAATCATTGCAGTTGTTCCTCCACATCTTCACACCGATTCCAACTCTGGAACTTCTTCCTTTGACCACCATATCGCGCCGCATATACTCGCTGATTCTGCGTATCCTGCACAACCGCCTCGTTGCAGCTGCGGAGCTGCATTCGCATTCTGTGCTTCTCGAATGCTTTCATCCATCTGTGAAGCTTACCGAGCCGCCCTACTTTTGCACCTACCGATGTACTGATGGCTTGACACGATACAATGACACTGATCTGAACGAGAAGGATGTGGGCAGATTGGGCCAGATGTACAACATGTACTCTCGCTTCCGTCCGCACCGACGCGATCTAGAGCCTGGCGGTAGGAAGGTGAAGCCTAGACCAGGGGACGTCCCTGGTAGCCGCACCTTTCCAGGGACGACACAGGACCGATATGAGGGCGAGACTGTCAAGCAGATACTGAGTATGGAGGGCCATGAATTGTTTACGCAATTGATTGCACAGACCAACCTTGTCAAGATTGGCTCTCACAACCTTTTTACAAACTTTGTTGATGTCGAGGAAGGCGTGCTCAGGGTCTGGAGAGAGTGGTTGCGAGACGTTTCAGACCGATGCATCAAAGCTAACACAGCAGCTTCGAAGGAGCCTGTCGAAGAAGTGGGCAAGGGTAAGGAAGTTGTAAGAGAAGTAGTCGAAGAGAAAGCCGATCTGGAAGATCCGAGCATCTTGTGGGTGACCCCAACGAAGAACACCGGTATACGCTTCAATGCGCGTGAGAAGCGACTCCGCTGCCAGGGGCCCATTCTCATGAGCGCAGACGAGCATGTGCCTGTTAGCTATGAGATTGAGTATGATGGTAAGTCATCCAACGGTACTCCCAATCGCCAACCTGGATCCTGACCGTACACAGAGCTCCTCATCCGAACGTCGCATCTCCTTTTAATGCTCGAGAAGTCCATGTTGCAGGAGGACAATTCATCTGGAAAGGCAGTTGTTTTCGGTTCATTCGGGTAGTTTCAGCAATCAAAGTTGAATCAGTTGAATCAAAATAATGGTCCAGACCCTCGGCTGATAGTGGAGTCACCCCTCCTTGCGGTAATCGGAGAACCAGAACTCGGAGCCGCACGGCATGCACCCAAGACCCACAGACGTGCAAAAAGGAAGCCTCTTTCTGCTGAAATTGCAAAAAGAAGTGAATCAGGTATGTGACCTCGAGGCGATTTGAACGCCTAACCTTCAGGAAGCTCCAGTGGTGATACTGGAATCTGACGCGCTACCATTGCGCCACGAAGCCTGATTGGATGAAAGGAAGTGTCAAATAGAAAATATATGTATTCCGCACAAAAACACCTTCAAAAGAATTCCGAAAGACTCGACAACATCAAAATGGCAAAAAGGCACATATGAACACTAGATCAAGAGGCCACATGTTAATTTCGCTGTCTACACGCTACTCCAACTCGGTCTCTAGCACATGCAATCCTTCGACCCCACCTCGACCCCACTAGCACCAAAAAAAAGCCTCGGTCTTACCGACACAGCACTATGCACTCTGTTATGACCCAAAGAAGCGCAAAAAAAGAATCGTAGCTGATCTCCGCTCCCAGAATCGAACTAGGGACCTTTCGATTACAATTGCTATTACAGTCGAACGTGATACTGGAGATATGTTAGAATGACTGAAACAGATGGAGCTGTTTGCTGAGTTGAAGTGAATACTTACAACCAACTACACCAAGCGGAGTGATCCAGGCGAACCTGGGCTTGTGATTTGATGGAAGAAAGATGCGGATGGGCGTTTATGAAGCCGGCAAATTTGGAAAAAAATCATAGCTCAGAAGGGGGGATGGAGTGTGGGATTGGGGGGCCTTGAGGTGGGGTGGGTGGACTAAGCGAGGGGGGTTTTTGGATGGTGGGATTGCGTTGTGGGGATATGGTTGTTAGTGCTTATCGGTGGGTAATGAGCAATATTTTTTTGCGGCTGTGTGGATGCTTGGGTGATGCGGGAGAATCTTTTGGTAAATAGGATGCGAAATAATTAAGAGTCCGAGTAATCTTGCTTGCAGTGGTTTCTAGATGCTGAAATAGGATATCGTGTCGGTCAGCAAATATGTGTTGCGGTTGTGTATTTTACTACTAAGGTGTACGTTAGATATTAATATTTACTCTCTATAAACCAAATACTCTCAAAGTGCATGCTCCTCCCCTAGGCAGAGGACTTTAGGCTTGAATACAATGTGAAGTCGTTTTGGGACATAGTATTGTATATAGAAATTCCGTAGTTTGACTAGTTTACTGATATTAGGGTTTATTAATTTGTGAAAATATTCACAAACAATGAGAACAATTACCAGACTTTCATGGAGCCGCTAAATTCCTGCAAGAAACAGTAAATTCTTTTTAGGCTGAACATTGGGTAATCAAGGAGATATTTCCTGGATTTCTTTCCCGAGTGCAGAGAGATGTGCCTGCCTATCATAATAAGAAAAATGCGTCGTGATGTCGATGCGCATGACGCGCAGAGGGTGGATAACATGTCAAGACCACAACGCAGTCATCGGCTATGCCGCATATCATATGTCTTATCCTCGCACTGACTTTTGAACTGGCTGCATTAGCAATGACGGTATATCAGTCAAATCACACAAAAATACATCACTAGACGTCTCGCTAATGTGAGAATCATTGAACACGTCATGTCTTCTTAGAGTACAAGCAAATGCAGGAGCAGTCGTGGTTCCCACCATAAATGGCTGATAGCCGTGGGGTATCTAATAAAAAGAAAGGATGGGAAATTGTAGCAGAGTTCCGACCCCAATCGAAACCTAGAAGGCAGCGTGATGCGTCTAGCAATTCACCTTTCGTGATGTCCAGCTTATGCATTTTCATAAATGATGGTAGTGTGCACTCTCATGGAGATGCTCTTAGAACCCATCGTAAATGCCGTGATTCAACAGGTTGTCGCTGGTAACAAGCAGGGACCTCGCTGCTGTCGCCAACTCATGTACCCATCAAGACCGTGAACGCCGCTGTGATGATACCGAAAAGCCTGTAGAAATTGGTGTAGAGTGTGTAATGCCATATTGACGTATTGTAGATGATCCGTCAGTTGTCTTGAGCAGTTTCAATTTGAGCGTACTCCATCCAATGACCGTTGGCAGCCTGCTTCCAGGTGCGGATACTGGCATCGTCTCCAGTGGTCACAAGTAGATCGCCTAAATCCTTATTAACAATGCCAAATCATGTGCGGGGAGGATGCCTACCCATCTGCGAGAAAGCGACACGCCAGACAGCTCCATGATGGCCAGTAAGCTCATCCTTCAATGTAACCTCTTGAGTAATGCGACCAGGCTGCTGCTCATTCTCAAGAGACATACCAGGCGCCTTCGAAGCTCCAGCCAGCCCAGCTCCTATGCCGGATTGGGCATTGTGCTTAAGACTCGGACGGGAAGATACAGATGATGCCACAGCTGACGATGAGGTTCCAGATGCGGATGCCTTGTCTGCTGTGACTGTAGTGAGTTCATAGATGCGAATAGCACCGTCTTTACTAGCTGTGGCCAAGATGTCGTAACCTCGCATTGAGCCGTTGGCCCACGCCAGATCACGGATAACTTGACGCGCACCAGTGAGCTTTGCAACTTGAAAGAATCGCTTGGCCTTGTCAGTGCGAAAGATCAAAACATCCTTCATGGCAGCAACGGCAAGGGAAAGCGACTTGCGATCAAGGCCCGCGGTAATTGCGGTCCAGCAGGGCAGCTTCTCTTTATGGAAGACAACCTTGAAGCCCACTTCTTCTTGGCGCTCAGGAGGGTTGTTTTCAGAGACCCAGCGCTCTGCCAAGATGGTCCACTCGTGAAGATTGCTCTGGTCTTGGGGCTCGTACACCGTCAGGTAGCCGTCACGGGTAATGAGAGCAAGCCAAGTCTCCTGCATAATGTTCTTGAAGTCA
Organism: Exserohilum rostratum; assembly: GCA_026367775.1. NCBI lineage: Eukaryota > Fungi > Ascomycota > Dothideomycetes > Pleosporales > Pleosporaceae > Exserohilum > Exserohilum rostratum. The sequence continues at coordinate 1,654,160 of CP111156.1, read as the reverse complement.
AGAGACATGAAGGGAGCGTTGGTCAGCGAAGCAAGATTGTAGAGCAGCTTGAAGCGATTGCCCGACATGGCCACTTCGGTCACGTCCTCTTGCCAGAGCTTGCAGCGGCCATCTTCTCCGATGCTGCCGACGACTTCGCCCATGAAGGGGCCATTCCATTTGACCTAGCATCGAGTTAGCGACATGTCACAACGGTGGCAAATGACATCAGGCAAGCGAGGCAAGGCTTGCGGCTGAAGCTAAGATCACTCACATCGACTATCTCGGCATCGTGTGCCTTCCAACTCTCGACCAAGGTCCATGAATCGTCCTTTTTGTCCCAGACTTTTAGGCGGTGGTCTGAGCTCGCCGTGACCATGCGCGTGCCAAAGTAGTTAAAGTCGACGGCGAGCACAAGGTCCTGATGGCCATGCGCGAAAGTTTGAAAGCTGCGTTCCGCCGCCATGGTCTGGTAAGCGCAACGCGCAGCCACAAAGGCGGATTCGAGGTGGTGGACGACGTGCGGCTCAACGTTGCCTGGGCTGCCGTCGGCGCAAGGCTCTTGAATCAACGGAGCGATCAAGTCCACGTGCTCGATCTCATCATCAAGCGTGACGGTCAGGTTGAGATTGGATGGCGGAGGACGCAACCGTGCTTCTTCTCGGGTGGGGCTGAGCGAGGACGACTCGCTAACCGCTGCGGAAGGCAATTGCGAAGCCGTCAACCGGCGAAGAAAACCTGGGGTCGCCAGATGGTGACTCAGGGCATCGAGCTCGTCTAGAAATGGATCGGGCCTTGTAGGGCGGCCTGCGTGGTTGTCGGTGGCCATGATGGGTGCCAGTGTTCGTGGATCTGACGTTTCGGGTTAGTAGAGTAAGGAGAAAGCCGGACCATAGCGAAACAACACCTTGCAATATGCCCTGCACACCCAACACCGCGTTTGCTACTCGACGCAAATTGCTTTTTTCGGTCGGCTGCTGCTTGTCCACGCCGTGGTCGAAGCCAGGTGGATTACTTGAGGCGGATAGACCTATTTTTCCGAATTTCTCTGTCAGCCTCAAACGCTCTAGAAGTCACGCAGGATCCAGGACCAGGTCAAACAAAGGGCGAGGTTCGAACTACGGCAAAAAGAGACGGCTCGGTGGCGTGGAGAGGAGGGCGCGCGCGTCTGTTGCTGGTATCGACGCGAGAGACAAACGGACCTGAGAACTGCAGGTTCCCACGTGCCAAGATCAGTCGTCACCTCGACCTTGATTCACCTTACAGTCACGATGACGAGCGCATTGTCATGGACAGAGTCGCTTTCACTGCTGTCCCTGTCAGTCGCATGCGTGGGCGTGCTGGCAAACACGCTTCACGGCGACGGTGAGCCGCTGGTCGCATCCATCGCATTCAGCGGGCTTGCATTCGTCTCTTGCTATGCACTAATACGGTGGCTCGGAGATGCCTTTATGAGGCGTGGCTTCAAGGGGAAGGATCTCTGCAAGCTGAAGCAGACCGAAATGTGAGTGCCAAGCCTTCCCCTGATGACGATATGGTGTTAATGGCAGCAGACCCGAGACCATGGGGGCGGTATGCGCAATGGTCTATCTCTTTGTTATCATTTTCTTCATCCCGTGGCCCTTTTATAAGGACATTGTAGTCGCAACCTCAGGGGGCGGCAATCGGGACATGATCAAGGAACTGGAACTCATTGAGACGGGCAGGCTGCTGCACAGGTTTCCTCACAACAAGCTTGCATCCTATCTATCAGCCATCCTCTCACTCCAATCTATTGTGCTGCTCGGTGTTGGCGATGACCTGTTCGACATAAGATGGCGGCACAAGGTGCTTATCCCGGCCTTTGCCGTCATTCCTATGCTTGTCGTATACTTTGTTGACTTTGGCGTCACGCAAATGGTCGTCCCCCTGCCACTGAGACCATACCTGGGAGAGCTGTTTGATCTTGGTACGTTTGTTCGCGAGAAGCAGCCTGGAGCCAGGGTGCTAACAAATCATAGGATGGCTATACTACGTCTACATGGCACTCTTGTCCATCTTCTCCTCCAACAGCATCAACATCTTGGCAGGCATCAACGGCATCGAGGTTGCTCAGTCCATAGTCATTGCGCTTCTGATTGTCATCAATGACGTCCTCTACCTCTCACCGTTTACGCCTTATCCCCATCCGGCAACCGACTCGCATCTGTTCTCGATGTACCTCCTGCTTCCGTTTATTGGAGTGTCTCTCGCGCTGCTGAGGCACAACTGGTACCCAGCGAAAGTGTTTGTGGGCGACACGTACTGCTACTTTGCAGGCATGGTGTTTGCAGTGGTTGCTATTCTGGGGCACTTTAGCAAGACGCTGATGCTTCTGCTTGTACCCCAGGCTTTCAACTTTGTTTACTCGGCCCCCCAGCTTTTCCATGTCGTCCCGTGCCCCCGACATCGGCTTCCGCGTTTCAATGCACGGACGGGGCTGCTGGAGCCCTCGCGCGTCGAGTTTACAAAGCCGTTGCCAAAACCGATAGCGGAGAGCCTCAAGCTGCTGCACCGGCTTCGGATGCTGAATGTCGAAGTCAACGCAGAGGGACGAGTGGTGTCGTCAAGCAACTTTACGCTAATCAACTTATGGCTGGTGTGGTTTGGCCCGATGCGGGAGGACCGACTGGCCATGGGGCTGCTAGTGTTCCAGTTCGCCATTGGGCTCTTGGGGCTCTTTGTGCGGCACCGCATGGCATTGCTTATCTTCACTGCCGATAACTTGTAGACTTGTACTATATCTAGATGGGTGTTGGCGTCTCCTTGGGGCATAGCGGCTCACGCTGCAGATTCACTGGTAGACTTGCATATGTAGCTCTTGTCTCGGCCCATGGCGCAGCAATAATGCACCGTAATAATGTACCATGTATCAGAAGTTAGTATTAGGCAGTTTCACGGCGCGCGGAGCAGCGCGGCAGCATGGCAATGCCATCAGCTTCGACTGCAGCGACTCGGCCGTGTCAAGACAGCGAATCGGAGCGTCGGCAGAGAGGCTGACTGTGCACTACATACATACGTCGCCCGCCAAGCGTGACGCGGCGGGGCAGCAGAATGCGGGGCACTTCGCGACCTGGCAGCCGCCACCGCCGACGCGCGCGCCCTCGTCATCGGCTACATTGCACCGCAATCTGTAACCAGCTCTCACGGCGACATGGGACATGCGCCGCAAGGTTGCATGCATACTATACCAGCCCACCCTCAACTTTCGCTCACCGCATCCGGCCAAACCGCCAAGTACCGCAGCCGGAGTGAGCGGTCATCATTTGCGGCGTGATTGGCGGGTATGCCCCTCTTGCCTCAACGCCGAACATCGGCCTCCATGTTTTGTGCCTTGTTCGCCTTCCAGCGATTAGAGTTCCACCCGCATGTCTTTTAAGCCGATAAACGCCCTCGCCCAGACTCGGACACTCTTAAATCTTACTCCTCTCCCCCCTTTGGCCCTCCGCCTTTGCCTTGACCCTCTCTTCTGTATAACCTAGACTGTACATTTCCACCATGCCGTCTGCTGTAAAACCCCCACAAACTCTGTACGACAAGGTCTTTGAGGACCACATTGTTGAGGAGAAGGAAGATGGAACAGTCCTGCTCTACATTGGTATGGCTGCCACTGTCAAATCAACGTCTTCTCTGCTAACAAATGTCCAGACAGACATCTTGTTCACGAAGTGACATCACCAGTAGGCAAACCCCGGAATTTTCATTTCCCTCCGCAAAGCTCACAAATATCCACAGCAAGCCTTTGAAGGCCTCCGAAATGCTGGCCGCAAAGTACGAAGACCGGACTGCACTCTTGCCACAGTAGACCACGTATGTTACCGAGTCCATTATTTTTGTTTGCAGACTGACACGGATAGAACATTCCCACGGCTTCGCGGAAAAACCTCACCACGACCGAAAAATTCATCGAGGAGGCCGACTCACGGTTACAATGCATGACTCTCGAGGAGAACGTCAAGGCCTTCGACCTCACATACTTTGGCCTCGACGACAAGAGGCAGGGTATTGTGCACATTATCGGACCCGAACAGGGATTTACCCTCCCCGGAACCACAGTCGTCTGCGGTGACAGCCACACTTCCACACATGGCGCTTTCGGTGCCCTCGCCTTCGGTATCGGTACGAGTGAAGTCGAGCACGTTTTGGCGACACAGACCATCATTACACAGCGGAGTAAGAACATGAAGGTCCAAGTTGATGGCGAGCTGGGACCCGGCGTCGGCAGCAAGGACATTATTCTGCACGTCATTGGCAAGATTGGTACTGCTGGAGGAACTGGTGCTGTTATCGAGTTCTGCGGCTCGGCTATCCGCGGCTTGAGCATGGAGGCGCGCATGTCCATGTGCAACATGTCCATCGAGGGAGGAGCAAGAGCTGGTATGATTGCACCAGACGAGACCACCATCGAATACCTCAAGGGTAGGCCCCTCGCACCAAAGGTCGGCAGCCCAGAGTGGAACAAGGCATGCAGCTACTGGCTGGGTCTGAAGTCCGACGAGGGCGCCAAATACGACATTGAGGTCCTGATTGACGCAAAGGACATTGCCCCCACTGTTTCTTGGGGTACCTCGCCTCAGGACGTTGTTCCCATCACTGGCGTGGTCCCTGGTCCCGATGACTTCCAAGATGAAGTCAAGAAGCAGGCGTGTGAGCGCGCGCTCAAGTACATGGGTTTGACTGCCGGCACTCCTATGCAGGATATTCCTCTGGACAAGATCTTCATTGGATCTTGCACGAACGCTCGAATTGAGGATCTGCGCTCTGCTGCACGCATCGTAGAGGGCAAGAAGGTTGCTCCTAACATCAAGCGTGCTATGATCGTCCCTGGATCTGGTCTCGTTAAGCAGCAGGCGGAAGCCGAAGGTCTCGACAAGATCTTCACCGAAGCCGGATTCGAGTGGAGAGAGGCTGGATGCTCCATGTGCCTGGGCATGAACCCCGATATTCTTTCTCCCGGTGAACGATGCGCTTCAACATCAAACCGTAACTTTGAAGGCCGACAAGGTGCTGGTGGCCGAACCCACCTCATGTCGCCTGCTATGGCCGCAGCTGCTGCCATTGTAGGAAACCTGGCCGATGTACGAAAACTCGCACCTCAAATTTCGGGACAGGCCAAGGGATCACCGAAGATCGAACTTGATGCTCACGTAGAGCCCCCCAGCAGTGATGATGACTTTGACAAAATCATGGACCAGCCCGCCTCGGGACCCCAACACACTGCTTCCAACACGGCCAGCACAGGAGGCGCCCCGTCCGGCATGCCCAAGTTTGAAACCCTCCGTGGACACGCAGCGCCTATGGACATTGCGAATATCGACACTGATGCCATCATTCCCAAGCAATTCCTCAAGACAATCAAGCGCTCCGGTCTTGGCAACGCTCTCTTCCACGCCTGGCGCTATGAGCCCGGAACCGACAAGGAAAACCCGTCATTTGTCCTAAACAAGGAACCTTACCGCAACGCCAAGATTCTCGTCTGCACTGGACCCAACTTTGGCTGCGGATCAAGTCGAGAGCATGCGCCATGGGCTCTGCTCGACTTTGGCATCAAGTGCATCATCGCCCCGTCTTTTGGTGACATTTTCTTCAACAACACATTCAAGAACGGCATGCTTCCCATCCGCATCCAGGACGCCGCCACCCTCCAGCGTATCGCCGACGAGGCAGCCGCTGGCAAGGAGATTGAAGTTGATCTGCCCAACCAGGTCGTCCGCGCTGCTGATGGCACCGAGCTAGCCAAGTTCGAGGTCGAGGAGTTCAGGAAGCACTGCCTTGTCAATGGCCTTGACGACATTGGTTTGACCATGGCCAATGTTGACAAGATCGAGAAGCACGAGCAGAAGCGTACTGCCCTCTGGCCATGGCTGGATGGTAGCGGCTACCTGAAGAGGCATGGTCGTGGACCAGTCAAGATCCAGGCGCAGCCCGTCCCCAAGACCAACAGAGGAGAGGAGCTCAAGGAGCCACTCGAGTGGTAGAAGGGATGTTATGTGGAGAAAAAAAGTGGTTTATTTTGGCCTTTCCGTATTGTTTTTTGGGCCGTGTTCTATTTCTTTATAACATGTGGTTAAGCGCAATGCTGCTTGTTTGGGACATGAGATAAAACAAGTTTAGGAAACTAGATAATGATATGAAATGAAACAACTACAGTAATACCTGAATTTCACTGAGGTGTTTGTGATGATTGATAGTGTAGATTCTGCATCTCAAGATGAATATCCCAGCGCTCGGTTGGTATAAGGCTGACTTTTTCTTTTCTCAGAACATGCCATAACATGCTTATTCCCCACGCATGACGTTACAACGCCCCCGTAAACACCCACAAAAAACAGAAAGAGGCATATATCCCATGCTGGAAGCAAATATAGAAATAATCCATATGCAATATTGTGCAAGAGGAAATTCCCAGCAACAACTTGTTTCTCATTACCGCACCTGCTGCCCAGCCAAGCCAGGTCCATCTCTCGTCCAGCCCCCCTTCCTCATGCCATCTTCAATCCTGCCCCAGATTCTCTCTACAACTTCTCTGTCCCTCCATCTTCCCTTTTCGCTGCCCGTCCACTTGTCCACGCCCACAGGCAAAACACCACGACCAAGTTGCTTGACTGTCTCGGGCGGCTCTTCTGAACTCCAGCCAACGTAGATACCGGGGTAGTTTGCAAAGAGCTCAGCAGGCTGCGTATACTTGTACGACTTAAATTGCCAGAGCTGGCCTGTGGTGAAAATGGCGACTACACGGCTCCAGTATGTAGGCTTGAACGACGAGGTGCTGTCGACGCAGATGAAGGTGAGGGGCTGAGACGATATCGAGGGGAGCGTCCGCTGGATCTGGATCATGTTTGCGCTTGCTGAAGTCGACGACGAGTCGGTGGTGTTGGGGGGAACGAAGACACCGTCCGAGAGGAAGGTTTTTACGTTTGAAGTGCGGAGAAGAGAGGACGCAGAGGGGGAAAGCAGGATGATGGGTTGGAGGCGGCGCGGGCGCTTTTGGAGGTTTGCGACGAGTGCAGGCTGGGGAGGGGGTACTTTGGGGTCGGAGGAGCGGGCGCGCAGGAAGGTTGCGGCGATTTTGCGGTAGGAGGAAAAGTCCTAGTTCCAGTGTTAGTATGGAGCCGTGCTTTGGAGTTTGGCGGATGGCGCTTCTCCAGAAAGGAAAACAGGTATACGTACGACGTTCTTGGATCCCCGTAGCACAGTGTTGTGGTCGCCCATCTTTCGCTCTCCATCGTAGATCTGTAGTAATCGCGCGTCCACGCCGCCTGCGCCTCCCACTTTGATGCCTTTGCCTCCATCAACTGGGACGCCTTTTCCGCCTGCAATTGCAGCTGCGTCACCGGCGGCTGCACTCAGGGCGCCTCCATCTATAGCAGCGATGCTATCACTGCTCTCCGTCTCTCCGCTCAGCCATGCAATCAGCTCAATCTTCTGCGCGAACGTCAGGTTCTGCACACTGCCACCCGCGCCTCCTGGCAGTTCCTCGTTCAGCGTCTGCACAGCGGCAAAGTAGTCTGTGACGGAAGCATCTTTGTTGAGCCAAGCAAAGTAGCAGCTGCGCAGGTCGACGGCGTTGCCATCAGGCGCGAATCGCGTAGGCGTGCTGAGAGCAAAAGTCCGGTGTGCGCCATCATCGGTATTGAATGAAATATGCGTTGCTTGAGCGAGGTCCGTCACAGTATCCGCGGGTGTGGGTGTTGCGCTCGTGGTCAGGATGGGTGCTGCGTTGGCTTTGATGCTCAGGCGCAGATTGTACAGCGCGTCTGCGATTTCGGCTTCAGCGGCGGCCATTCTTGCGGTATTTGGCGCGTCCGGGCGCGTGTTGGAAGGGACGGCGACGAAGGGCGTGGTGCGAAGAGTCCGCTGTCGATGATGCGGCGAGGTGTTCGCGACAATGCGATGGGGACTTTTGGGGATGGAGCCGGGGTTTCGCCGATTGGGGACGTGCCTCGGGGGTTCCGATTTGGGCGCCCTCGACATTTTGTACTTGGTTGTTGATTCTCACACTTGGTGAGAAATCCGAAATTTTTATATGAGTTGTATGATGATTTTCAGCCGTGAAATATGATCTTCTGTTTTCAGTGATTGCTGTACCTCTGAATTCACCCGCCAAGGTACCATTACCTACCATCAGGTAATCCAGTGAAGCTGATGTTCACTTAAGGTCATTTTGCCTACCTTTTCCACATAACAGAACAATGTGGGGCTTTCTTCCCGCTCAATTGATGTCCATTATGCTTTGACGCATGTCCGGCCTTCTGTCGAAAACACTGGCTGGGCCTCTCTTTCACCCTCACCAGCTCACCAGCCAATGACAGTGTGACGTAACTGAACATCTTAAATCGTACGCTAGTCCAAGGCAGTAGTTTCACTGGCGTCTAAGAGCTTCTACCGGCTGATGTCGGCAAGACGTCTTCAAACTTGAGCTCATTCATTTACTATGAGTCTCAGCCTGGACGCTGCAAACACCAATATGTGTCCCACTTTTGCTGAGCACGTGTTACCTCGTTTGGGGTTGGGATAATTCAGGAGTCACTGACGCCAAGGGCTGGCTCTGCCATACTCAGTAGACAATAGTACTTGTCGCCTACACCCTCCACCCCTTACTCACCTACTCCAGCTCTAACATCCTCGTCCTCGGGGTTTTCACTCTCACACTCTGTCATGGCTGCAGCTAGAGTAGGCTATGTTGAAGCATTGAGGCCATCACAGGTACCTACCTCCCTCAGCTGATAAGTTGGTTGACGGAACTTGACAAGAGGCAGCGGCCGCCCCAACCGGCAACACAACAAGTATACTTTTTAACCTCTCTCCTATCTTTCTAATCACAATCAGAGCGATGAAAACTGAGCAACTGCTGCTTCCATCATCCGACATGAGCTTGGTACCAAACAAGGAACCGTTGGCAGTACTCAGTGCGACCGCTTCTACCATCAACACTTCGGTCCTATCGAAATTCATCTAATTTCGAGCATCGGCGTCTCAAGCGTAACATCCAATGTTTACCTCGGCAACAATGCCCATCATTTATAATCAACTCCAAACAGCTAATGCATGGATATGGTTTAGATAGTGGTGATGCGTAAGTGACAACATTCTCCTGCTGGATCACATTCACAGCCTTCAGATCAAGTCCATCTTTCTTCATGTACTCCTATCACATTTCAAATCACTTCAGATCACTACGTTCTAGTCAACCTCAGTTGCAGTTCACCTGTCCGACCAGCAGACTCTCAGACCGAAGTAGCGTGGCTTTTGCCTTAATGAAAGGTCTCCCGATCATATTTGTGGGTGCGATGTCGCTCCAGCATTTTCAGGTTTGGTGATGGCTTGCGGTCATCATAGCGGCGTTATCTTACTGCAGTGAGGGTCCGAGAACAGCGATGGGCTTCTGGAAATCTGGCTCGTGTTGCACTGCGCATCAACGAAAGGTTGCCCGACAGTATGTCGCTGTCTACGTCGCCCGGGCGGGTTGGTGCAGTAGAAGCTCGGGATGAGTTGGTGAAGGGTGTTGTGAAGTGGTGATGGGGAATTGCTAATGTATTGGATGTTTTCGTGTGGATATGCATTAGGGGAATGTGAAGAATATTTACATTACGGTATTTGGACACATGTGAAGCTCTAATCTGCAGCATGAGGAGGCTTAAGGGGCCAATCGACAGAATGGGAGCTGTCATTGATTTTCAACGGTCATTTTTTGGCTTCATCAACTCACCCCCTGGATCAAATCCAGGCTATATGCAAGTGATACAGAAGTCTGATACATGATGCGTAAGTGAGGGTCTAGAATACGAACATGTATAGGATCTGTCGGCAATATTGGTGTTCTCATAGTGTTCAAGCCAAGTCCAACCGAGGCAGGTCTGTGGTCAAGGACCATGGTACACCTAGACACCCATTCCCATATTTCTTCTTTCAAATCACTGGATAACGCTAATCTACTTTCATCTAGCATGCGCCAATGAAACAATTTTATTGCTCTTCTCTTATTTAACATTTTACCCATTGTGGTGTCGGTGGGCATACTGTGGGAAAGATTTGCAGAGCATTCGCATCATCAATGTTCTGATGCGGTAGCAAAATGGCATAATCTCATGTTCAAGGACGTGCATGCGCTTCGAGGTGGTATCTCAAGTCAATACAGTGGTTATCCAGAAGATGAATTCGCAGAACTATGGTCGGGATCGGAGTATGAGGAAGACCACGATGGCGACGATACCGATGACACGGACGACGACGAATTTGAGAATTAGAGGCATACAGATCAGACTGGGTGCCTAGGTTCACTTGAAACGATACGCAAGATTTAGAAATAGCTATCAATACATAATGCGGCCCTTGCTACGTGAAACACATGCAGATGATCGCACGCCATATCCGGAAACGAGCATGCACGTCTGGATTTGTGTGTGGGATATAAAATCCAGGGTGCTCATCATCCAATGATACCGATCCGCTCTTTCAATCAGCACTCGCGAAAATCTTCTTTGCACCATGCTTTGTTCCACTGCTGACGAAATCATTATGGATATATCGGATAAGATTTGCTGCGAGCTCGGTGACATCGTTATTCCTCACCCCACACCTTCTGGAACTCCCAGAGATGCTGAAACCACGGGCCAATACATCAGCTTTGCGTCTCTCGACGTAATATTCAAAACGATCGCATTGATCATATTGGAATCGATCTACAACAAGGTCCTCTTGAATGGAAACAATGCATATTTGTTCTTACGTACTTTGATCGAGAGTCCCTTACCTTCGCAAAAGTGGTACGTTCCGTAAAAGCGTTTTTCTTGAATGATCACTGGCAACAACACTCACGCAATCAATGATAGCAAAATTCCCTAGGGGATAAATACAGCGTTGTCAATCACTGACTACACTACTACCCAGCCAAAGTAATATGGTACCTTGCCCTTGGTCAGGATAAAACACTTCACTTGCGTCTTCTGCAAAATGCCCTCCACTATGGAAGCACTAGAATTAAAACCACAACAACATTTCCACTCTTCCCACTCACGAGAGTGCCCACTTAACATCTTACTCCCCAATGGAATTGACCCAGTCTTGGTGGCAAGGGACAACAACAGCATTAAGTCACCGTCCTCGCATATAAACCAGACTACGCATGTCGTTCATATCCATGCAATATGATTGGATCAAGTTAAAACGGCGCTAAAACTACCTTATCTGACACTAGTTGGGGGAAGCCATCCTTAGTCCACATTTGGTGCTCTTACAGGCAGAGCCGGTGTTTCAGGGCTCACGGATGTTGCGACGTCTTGGTAGGTTGGAGATGTTGTGTAGAGAGGCTGAATGAGTTCTGACGGCCTATTTATGTGAGAAATTATGAGCAGATATAACCTAGGAAGGTGACAGGGTTTAGGAAGAAGGGCATAGAAATGGAAGTTCGTGTTTTACCGTATGTTGAATGTTAAACCACATATTTGAGAGTACGCGCAGTCTTATTTTGGCATTGCGCTTCAATGGCGTTGCACTGAGACAACTCTTTCTCTCAAATTTCACCAATCTGCTACAAGTGTAACTTTCACCAACAGCACCTCATAGCAAGAGCAAATCATAGTAAACAATAGTATTAAGATATCTATTCATATACTCATATCACATTTCTTCAAATACTTAATCATCAAATCAAGGAAAAACCCTTTTTACTTTGAAACAACAGTAAAAGTATCCTTGACCTTGAGATCCCTGCTGCTAAGTCCAACCCAAATGGTGAACTCGCCCTCGGGAATAACCCACTGCTGGCTAACGACATCCCAGTAGCTGAGGTCCCTGCGCATAAGCTCAAAGCTCACGCTCTTCTTCTCTCCCTTCTCAAGGTGCACCTTCTCGAAGCCGCGGAGCTGGCGCACAGGTGTGCCGGCGGGCGCGGAAGAAGGAAGACCAACGTAGAGCTGGGGTACGGCGGCGCCGGCGACATCGCCCGTGTTGGAAACGGAGACGGTGACGTTGTAGATGGATGCCCAGAGAGCGGGGTTGCCACCGGGCTGGATGGGGAGGTCCTCGGGGTGCGAAGTGATGTTGTGCTCGAGAGGAGAGGACTTGATGTCAGCGATGGAGAAGGTGGTGTAGGAGAGACCGAAACCGAATTCGTAGCGCACAGACATGTTGTGCATGTCGAAGTGGCGGTAGTCAATCTCGAGCTTCTCGTCAAACCAGCTCTGCCAGTCGTTGAAGCCGTCAGTTTGGATCTCGGTGGTGGGAGGAGCGTTGTAGTCGTTGCCCTTCATGGCAATGGTGTAGGGGAGGTGGCCGGAGGGGTTGACATCGCCGTAGAGGATGTCAACGAGGGAGTTGCCGGATTCTTGGCCGGGGAAGTGGGCGGCAAGGATGGCAGTGACATTGGGGTGGTTGGACCAGGGAAGGGTGTTGATACCGGCGGAGTGGGTGACGACGACAGTGTTGTTGCAGTAGGCGGCGACGGACTCGACGACCTTGTCACCGTCCCAGTCGGATGCGAGGTGAGCGCGGTCGTCGCCCTCCTCAGCCCAGGTCTTGAGCATGACAATGCAGACATCGGGGACGGCGCGGGGGATGACCAGAGTGCTGACGTTGTTGTTGGTAATGTGGGTGTTGTTCAGGAAGTACTGAACAATACCGCCGTCGTGCTTGACGCGCTGCTGGATGGCAGAAAGAGGCGAAACCATGTAGGTGAACTGACCGGTACCAGAGCCTCCACCAGCAAACAGGCTGCCGTACTCGTAGTTCTGCTGGTTGATGACAGAGCTGCGAGCTGGGTCTCCAGCATCGTTACCAAAGACAGCAACGTTGCGGGGAGCCTTGAGAGGCAGAGTGCGGCCCTCGTTCTTGAGGAGAACAGTGCCAGCAGCACCGTGGCGGCGGATCAACTCGGCGTGGTTGCCACGGACATCACGGCTAACCTCGCCAGTGAGGTTGAACTCGCGGGTCCAGGTGTTGCGGGGAGAGAAGGTGTTGAGATCGGCAGTCGAAGGGTCAACGGATGGGAAGTCCTTGTCCTGGCCGAGCTGGAAGTATGGAGTCATGATACGGAGGACCATGTCGTCGAGACGGGACTCGTTAAGAGTTCCGTTGTTGACAGCAAGAGTAACATTGCCGCCAAAGTAAGAGGGAATGCCAAAGTTCAGGCCGTAGGCACCGAGACCTCCAGGCATGTCCATGTCAAGACCAGCCTCAATGGAAGCAACACCCGAGTGAGTCGCACCCCAGTCGGACATGACGTATCCTTGGAAACCAAGCTCGGTCTTGAGCAGACCGTTCTGGGTAGCAGAGTTCTGGCATCCATAGGATCCGTTGATTCTCTGGTACGAGCACATGAAGCTGGCAGCGCGGGCCTTGACGGCGTTGGCGAATGGCCACATGTAGAGCTCGTGCATGGTGCGGTCGTCGAGGTTAGACGACAGAGCAGCCTGCTTCTGCTCGGTGTTGTCATCAGTGCGGTAGGTAGGGTTACGCATAATCTCCTGCTCGTTGCCAATCCAGTGCTTAGCGCAAGCTTGCACACCGGCATCCTGAGCGGCCAAGATGGTCTTCTCCATGGCTACACCGCTGAGGTAAGGGTCGGAGGAGAAGCCCTCCCAGTTGCGGCCGGCGTAGGCGGAACGTCCAAGAGGTCCAGCAACGGGACCCAGGAAGATGTGAGCACCCTTTGCCTTGAACTCTTGGCCCATAGCGTAACCACGCTCGTACATGAGGTCCTTGTCCCATGTGGCACCAGCAGACACACCAGCAGAGAAAACGCTGGCGTAGTCGGCCACACGGATGGCAAGAGGACCATCCTGAAGGCAGAGACCAGGGAAGCCTAGACGGGGAATGGCAACAATGTTACCAACGCAAGGTCCGGCCTGACCAGTGACCATGTCGGCCTTCTCCTCGAGGGTAAGCTTAGCCACGAAAGCCTTTGCCTTCTCGAGACCCATCTCCCAGCCACCAGCACCGGTAGTCTTTGCTACTAGGTATTAGACATGTTTGAACATTAGATTGAATAGTTCAAGACTTACGGGAAGGGTAGACTGGCGGCGAGGAACCATACTCAGTCAGGATGGTAGTGTTAAGCGGCTGAACATACTTGAAAGCATCTTCATCGCGACCACCACCCTCAAAGTTCTGAGCATTGACTGCAGCCAAGAGGGCAGAGCCCGAAAGCACGGCGGACAAGATAGAAGGCGCCATGATTCTGGATAATCGAAGGGTCAGTCGAAAGCCTGAATACCCGATCTTGTCGTCGGTCGGAGGTACTTATATATACATACGTACCATAGCAGCACTTGGTCTCTCTTGTTCAACAACCCCCCCCCCCCCCCCCCCCCCCCCCGGACTACCCTCACCCGCCCCATAGCAACTCCACAGCCCAGACTAACATGCTCAGAGGTCCCCCCGATGCAACCATGCCATGTCCCGAGGTTTTACCGCCCGGGATGCGGAGTCTTCACAAGCTCGCTCCATACCAGAAATGATGCTGGCAGTGCCAACAAAGACGTCATGTCAAGGCCGCGGCGTGACTGCCAAGATGGCGGTTCTACAGGTATATGCACCTCGGCAGATGGATGTGGAGACGGTTGCGGTGCCCGTCCAACAAGTCGGAGTCGCGCAACGCACCTGACTCGTGTGGATTTGCGGGGATCACGACAATTGGATGAATAAATGACTCGATCCGATCAAAGGGCGCTTCACGCTCGCACCCGCTCCCGGGCGTCATTGCCAGACTAGCTCTCGGTAAGCCTCTGCCGAAGAATGGCGGATGCGGACTTGTCTGCTTATTTCCTTCCAAGCTTACCGTGGCGCTGGGAAGCTTTTTTGTTCCTTTAGTAGTACTATGTCGCACGCTTCGTCATGGGCTTGAGTCGTGTGTAGTGCGTGCAGTGTCCAAACAAACATACTAGTATTTCCCCATAGTCAATCTCCGCACAACTGCCCGACTCCATCACAGCAGCAAGGCGACTCATGTCGCACATACGTACATAGCCGGGGAAATCCGTCCTCTTACGACCACGCAGCTGCTTTTCCCACCGCCGCCCCATGCAGCGGGGCATCATGGAATCACGTTCGTATAGCCGAGTTAAAGACCCGACCCCCGACGAGTAACCGCAATGCCTTCGTCACGAGGTATACAGGGATATTGAAGTTTTTTTGCACCCCATCGACGCAAGCGCCGGGAGGTATGGTGTCTTTCTGGAAGGCGCTAGACCTGAACTAGTAACCCTCCCTGGTCAAGACCCCCAGTATCCATCTCTTGTCACATGGGGATCGGCTCCAGAGCTCCACACCAAGCCTTGTCTTCCCCGCAACAACGACGTTGTTTGCCGGAGTTGTCCCTCAGATCAAGTTAGGATCGTCAGGTCAAGTGGTGCTCTCTAGACTGAGAAGAGCAAAAAAGTTGTGTCTGGCCACTTTCCTCGACTCCAGCAGGTTGCGCATGGCTGCTCCCGAAAACGCCGCAACTTGGCAATGCATTGTGATGCATGTGCTTGCACTCGCCCTCTATGTTGATTGTTCAAAAAGGTCCATAGAAACCGCGTCGTCGATGATTGTGCTCGTCTTGGCACTGAGTAAAACCGGGCAAACACGAAAAAACCTTTTTCCTGGGGGTACTTGGGTAGTCATGGTCGTTTTGGACGGGTAACCACATTAGGTAGCGCGACAACCGCGCGTTATGCCGTCCCTGAGGCTCTTCTTCGGGGCTTCGGGTTTGTGGGACACAAGGCGGCAATAAGGCAACTGGGTCCTTTGGTGATTCTCGAATCTGTCTGTCGTGGTGGTCTAATGATCTCGTGACGAGCAGAGGTCAGACCCTGTTGATCGTTATGTCCATATCCAAACATAAACCGACACTGAGATGTATTTGTGCATTCAAAATGCATAACAACTTATTCAAACCAACCTCATATTCTCTCTTCCAGAGTGAGAGCGCGAATTAAAGAAGCGGTTCAACATACCCTCCACGGTAACATCGTTCCCCGCCCAGCGCATACCTATCCCCCATGCATCCCCAACCGGCGATAATTCACCCGATCCGACTCTCCGTCACTTACACCCGAACAGCATCATCGGCAGTACATCTTAATCCGGCCCAAGAAAATATTGACCATCATGTGGGGCCCAGTCGGGACAATCCATAGCGATCACTACTAGACGTGCGCTGCAAAACACGAGGAGGGCCTGATCTGAGCGTCGTCCGACCACCACCACAACTTTCCTCCGACCGCTACATGTGCCGAGCCATTACCTAACTGCTAACGTGCAAAAAAAAGCATGTTATACAAAAAGCCAAGGCCCGGCTAGTCTATGATGCCCACACTAGAAATAAGAGGGGACCAATGAAAAAACGAGATCCACAGTTGGCGAGCGAGGGCCGCGGAAAGCGGGCATGACGTTGCCAATGCCGGGCTCATGGGTACCGAGAACCGGGGACTGGACCATCCGGAAGCAGGGGCAGCCTGCGTAGAAGGGAAGCTTACTGGATGAGGGGCGATCCATGTTACATATGCTGTCAAAAGTGAATAAGGTAAAGATTAACATGTCTAAGAATTAAATGTATATGCTTGGTGAATGAGAAAATCTTTATTACTATTAGGCACAAACACCCTCAAAGCGCTGTGTGTATTCAATTTCTTTCGATGAGCCGACTCAAGCAGTACCGGCATCCTGCTCCCTAGTTCTTTCTCCAGGGTGGCCGCCCTGCGCAGCCGCCTTCTCTGCGCCTTGGCCCACTTTTTCCGCTTTACCCTTTGCCTTTGCCCCTCCTTTGCTCTTGTTGAAAACTTTCTTCAAAGAACTAAGACTCGCGACGCGGAAGAGGTAGTATGAAAGGACAGCAATAAACGCATTGAACGCGATAAATGCAAAAACGATTCCAAAGTTCCTCCATCGCTCACTGTAGTAGATGTTTGAGCCAGCGAGGAACTGATCAGTGTTGCTAAGCGAGCAGTAGCGGCAGCTCGTTGTAGCATTGGGGTTCTGAATGGTACCACCAGCTGCGGAGGCATAGTTGGATAAATATGCACCACAAGACTGGCCAGACGGTGGATCGAAAACCAACACTTCGGAAGCGCTGCATACGACCTTGCGACCAGCTAACATGGTACTCACCATGCCGCCAATCCAGTACGTAAAAGGACTTACACGGTACATGAACATCCAGAATCCAGGAAGCTGGCTTGGAGGTTGTAGGACACCGTTGAACAGAATGCTCATGAGCGTAAGCAAAGACACAAGACCCGACGCTGTTTGAGCATCGGGGAGTGCAGCAATCGTCATATCAGCAAAGGTCGATGTGTAGATGAGGAGCTGGATGCTGAAAAGCAAGACAAGACCCTGTCGCTCGCTGGATTGGCTTGCACCGACTACAGGGTAGTAAAATGTCGCGAAGGTGAGCACACCAGCGATAATACCGTAAGGGATTTCGACCACAATGTTGGCAATCATGAAGGCGGTCCAGCTGTAGGCCTTGGATGGCCTTTCACGAGACTCGTACAGAGAACGTTGGGTGATGAAGAGAGGTTGGATCTGCTGCACGAGCGACGAGAAAATCGTGGTGACCATGAAGACGCTGAAGATGATGGTCTGCATACCGGCCTGTGTCGTGTTGGCCTGATAGAAGGAGAATCCGATAAAGAGACCGGCAATGGCACAGAGTCCAAACTTGGCCAACACATAGCTGGGCATGCGCCAGTATTGTTGGAAAGCACGGTATGTGCACTCCCAGATCTGTACCGTCAATGGCATGGCGAATTCACCGCCACCAGTCTCTCCGGCAATGTCGAGTTCCTCTCTCTTCTTGGCTTCGTGCAGTTCGTCGATTTCCCTCTGGACGTTTTGCGCTTGCGGGCTCTGCTTCCATACGTCGAACCAATCTTGGCCGTTGTTGTTCTTGCCCGCATTCACAATTTCCAACATGTATTCAGCCGGGTTCTCGTCTTCACCACACTGTCTGGCGCCGTTGTTCTCAAAGTAGTCCAATAGGGTGCGCGAGTTCTCACCCAATTCGCCAAAGTATACAGTCTTACCACCACGGGCAAGGAAAAGGAGACGGTCAAACTCTTGGAAAAGGATAGCACTAGGTTGGTGGATTGTGCAGAGGATCGCTTGGCCTGCGGAACTAATCTTGCGAAGAAAGGCGATAATCGACCACGAACTCTGTACCCAAGTCAGTAACGATTCGCTTGTTAGGATAAGTCTCATGGGTGGGTGGTACTGACCTGTGAATCAAGACCGGAAGTAGGCTCGTCAAGGAAAAGAAGAAGCTTGGGTTTAGCAGCGAGCTCGACACCGATGGTCAAAAGTTTTCGCTGTTCTACATTAAGACCTTCACCAGGAACACCAACAACTGCCTCAGCAAAGTCAGTCATGTTGAGCATCTTGATGACTTCCTCAACGTAGTCGAGCTTTTCTTGCTTGCTAACGGTCTTTGGCTGTCGAAGCATAGCGGAGAACTGCAAGGCCTCGCGAACAGTAGAAGTTTCAAGATGTAGATCCCTGATATCCATTAGTATCGAGAACCAAATGCACCGAGTATAAAACTTACTGTTGTTGCACATAGCCGGTGGAGCGTTGGAAAGCAGGGTCCAACGGCTTGCCATTTACAAACATGTCACCAGTGATGATACCCATGGTCGTTCTTTGGGCGAGAGCGTCCAGAAGTGTTGTCTTTCCGGCTCCAGAAACACCCATGAGCGCGGTCATAGTACCGGGTTTAACGTATCCAGAAACATGATCTAGCAACCGTCGGGGCTCGCCCTTGATCTCAATGTCATAGACGACGTCTCGCCACGTGAAGATGCCCTTTTGCTCCTCAATCGCGCTGACATCACCAACGCCTTCTTCTTTTTCACTCTTGGACTGGCCCGATTCTTCGTCTGACTGTTTGCCACCGGGCTGCATATAGGCAGGAACGTGCCCACGGCGGAAGACCAGTTGCTCGGCGGTGTTGGTCGTGGAAGAGTTGAGCTCTACAGCAATGAAATATGTGATCAGGAAGAAGATCAAAAAAGCCCAGAGAATGCCAAAGTTACGCCACACATGGCTCCAGGAGTACGAGTAGGATACTTCGATAAAGCGATCACCACTAACAAAGGTCTCTCCAGGAACTGCACCTTGGGTATTGCAGATAAAGCTGTTGCCGTTTTGTGAGTAGCCAGGTCCTGAAGGGACAAACTGATCGCAAGGAAAGTTTACCCCATGGAACTCGTTGGCAAGCAAGATTTCGAAAGCGTAGAAGATTGGGTTGATCCACCTGATCCAACCAAACCAGTCCGGCATCTGGGGGATGCGAATGACGAAACCAGTGTAGATGACGAGAATCAGTACTAGAACACCAGCTCCCGCCATGGCTTGCGATGCCGTCTTGGTAACTGCAGCAGTCGTTCGAAAAATGGCAGCCATCACAAAGGTAGCCATGTACGTAACCACGAAGAACAAGAAGAACTGTCCAGCGGTATACCGCAAGCCAGCCAAAAAGTACAGAATGATGTTGAAAACCACCGCCTGTATGAATTTGACTGGTATGTCGGCGACGATTCCAGCCATGGCTTCTGTGGACGGATGATAGAAGGCGTATGAATTGTGCTTCTCGACGATGGGGCGTTGCGCATAGAGACCAGCAATTTCACCAATAGATGTCAGAGCGTTGAACAAAATGGCCAGGAAGATGACGGCGCCACGTCCTTGGAATGAGCCGGAGCCCTGGGAGTGGCCGAAGTAGATGGAACCGACGATAAGAGCAATGAAGACGTTGAGACCGGCCTGCGTGGCAGTCGATGCCACGTCACCCCAAATCCGTTGGTACGCTCGTCGTGTGTTCAGCTTGATCTGCATGGGAACGCTAATGAGGTAGGGAGACTTTGGTCGAGCGTGTTTGGCCTGTATAACAAGTTAGGACAAATATTTACTCAAAGCACAATTTTGGACACGAACCTGGATATAGTTCTTCTGTTGACGGAGTTGCTCAATTGTGGCATGCTCATTGATCGGGTTTTCCGCCTCGAATTCAGCAATCTCTTCCTGTAGCGCTTTGTACTCAGGAGAGTTTCGCCAATACCTCTCAAAGTCTTCTGGGGTACGAGGAACCTTGTTCTCCATACCTTCCCTGGGCTTTCGCTCTTGTGGGTTGGTAACGGCTGTAAGGAAATCTCCAGTAGTTTGTCGAGGTGGGCAGTACCTAGACATGTCAGTAAGATATCAACGATGAAGGTGAAGTAATCTTACCATCCTTGACGTTCAAAATATTCTTTAGCATCAGCTGCGGGGCCAAAGTAGATCTGGCGTCCTTCGTAAAGAACTGCAGCCTTGTCGAAGCAGTCGTAAACGCTCTGACTGGCCTGGTAGATGGCAACGGCAGCTGCACCACCAGTCATATCAGAGCTGACTCTCAATGCGTTTACAAACTTCAAGGCTGTAGCTGAGTCAAGACCACGGGTGGAGTTGTCCCACGCGGCGAATGGAGATCCGGCCAACATCATCTCAGCAACTGAGACACGCTTGCGCTCACCACCCGAAACACCGCGCACAAAGTCGTCTCCAACCTTGGTGTTGTATGTGTGCGACAGTCCAAGAACGGCCATGACTACTTGGGCCATGAACTTGGAAAATTCATCTCGGCTCATTCCACCAGGGCGATTTGATGGTGTGCGGACTGCTGCAGCAAATTCAAGTGTTTGGCCAACAGTCAAGTGGGGAAAATGCTTGTCGACTTCCTGGTTGTACACAGTCTCGCCCTTGAACTCTTTACGCATGACCTTTTGAGGGACACCGTTGTAGTGGATTATGGAGTCGTCTGTTTCGAGGCCGTGTAGCTCGCCAGTGAGAGACTTGAGTAGTGTAGAACAACCTGAACCCGGTCGACCAAGCACCACACAGAGCTCACCCGCTCTGATTATGCCGTCAAATGAGTGCAGGATCTGCTTGCGTTCGGACTTTCCAAAGAACTCCTTGGCGCGGAAAGGAGCCATGAATGTATCTGCCACCGTGCTCTGGAGCTGAAGAGCTTTACCGGAGCCAAAGACATTCAAGTTCTTGTACACGACGCTCACCTTCTTCATCTCGATTCCCTCGCCCTCGAGCTGATGCCGGAACATGTTCAGGAATCTACTGAGGTCAAAAGCGTCACTGGTCGGGTCGACTGTTGGGTCGCCTGGAGCTGCGATGCTCATCTGCCGTTGTACATTCTGTGAAGCCGTTGAGAAGATGCGCACCAGTTCTCGCCTCCCCTCGTCATCAATCTCCGACCGGGTGACCCGGCGCTGAAGTGTTCTTGCAGTCGCATCTCCGGATGAGGATGATGTGTTCCTCCGCACTTTTTTCGACGGGTCATGATGTCCTAATCGTGTGTCTGAAGAGTTGGATGAATCCGAGGTTTCGATTTGCTCAAGCGGGACTACCTCTTCTTCTTGGTGTGAAGAGCTTGTATGTTGGTGTGATGCACTGCCAGAGGAGAATAGTCCATCGCCGTTTGACAGGTTGTAGCTATGGGATGAGAAAAGGCCGTGGTTTCCGTGTGTATGGCCATCGGGGAAGTACGTCTCACGCCCTGAGGCGGTTCTTTGGATTCCGTGCTGAGGTGTTTGGGTGTTGTCGGATTGCGGATGACGTGCGTCTGACGTATTAGACATGGCGGCCTCACTGTTCGAATTGGTAGCCATTGTGGTACAACAGCTGTTGTTGGAGGTCTGAACAGTGAATCTGGACTCTCTTGTTCGTCAGGGACAACAAGGTATATCAATGCTGGAGCCATTGCTCAATCTATGCGGTCATAGCACCCCGGATGGCGGAGTCTCCTCATACCCGTGTTTAGCTCTTGCACCAGCGCATCGGACGAGATTGTTCGAACCAGATCCAGCCCCAGCCGAAGGAAGAGTGCGTACGCTATGTGGGTCGGACTCGGTTTCCTCGGATCTTGTTTCCCATCATCACCAGCTTGTTGTTGTTCGAGGCCTGGTTAGTCCCGGGATGCCCTGGGCGCCAAGGTGGCTCTGGTCGATCTCGAAGATGACGTATACCGGACGTGGGCACAAGCAAGCCCGATGATATTGGCCTCATTACTGCGCACAGCAATTTACCAATGAGCGCAAGCACAGATGACTCCCCAGCCGTAGTGAGGATGAAAATGTGTGCTTTCCAAAGGTAACCATTGCGGCTCACACATGAGCAGCATCGTGTTGTATGACATTGCCTCCCTGTCAGCACAGAGATACCCAACCCTGGTCAGCGATCGCCCGCTTACTAGTTGCGGACGAAATGATCGCTCGGATACGCACGCCGTGCATTTCACCACCCAGCCCTGGTACCACCCTTGCCCATCTCGCAGGAGCTGAAGCCCCGAGTACCGTTATTTCATCAGACTGCAGCACGGCGAGCTTCCTTCTCGTTCCCACACTCCACAAGAAATTTCCATCGCTCCACTTTCTCCCTTACCATTTTACAAGACGGGGCTGTGCGTCAACGGTCCGTAAGGCGCTTAGACTCGTCGGACGAATCGTCGGACGCTTTGACAGGTGCGGTTCGACCGCGTGCTTTCGAGCGCAACTACATAAGTAATCAAGCCGGACGTTTTGTCCGCGCATTGAACACCTACTTAGCCCACTCAACAAACTGCCATCTTAATTTGTACGTGCGGCCTTCCCTCGCGGCATTTTGTATTTCGCTTCTATCAAAATCGGCGTGCAAAGTTGTGTGCGATTAGAGGTGCACACAAGCTCCTGTCGCTAAGCTTGGCATACGCAATCCCATCAAAAGATTTCGCGACATATTCTGAACCGCAGCTCCGAGCACGTGATTATCATCGTTCACATGGATGCCGAGATGTATACCATTTTTAACACGAAGAGAAGTCGATTATCTTCATCAGGTGGAATGATGTCTCACCAACATTTTACGCCCGTCTGGCTTCGCAACGAGTGATTATTTGGTCAATTGTCTTTTCCGCCTTCAGAAGGTCACAATTCATGTTCTAGAAGGTACGTAGAGCGTGATCACAAGCCTACGCATGGAATCGCTCTTGTATGCATACATGATTGTACATACTTCGCACAAAAAGCCTACGTAAACGTAGACATATATAGCAGCGGGCCTTAGCAGCATGTTAGATACCCACAGCATCCCGTCTCGTCCCTATCTTCCTTATCAGGTACCGCTACACATTCCGAATGACTAGCAGTAGTACATTATTGTTGGGACTAAGGAGCCTGGTACTGAATCTTCACCATTTCAACTCATGACTCGTTACGACTCGCAACATTTGTTTTGCTTGTGTTTTAGGATGTTTACAGCAGACAAACCGCCCTGTAGTCTTCCCCGGAAGCTGAGCTTACACTTATTTTACCACTGACTGAAAAAGCATATCGTCTGTTCCGGCCCTGCAGAGCCATGCCTCAGTACCTGCGATCTGCGTTCAACAACTTGTGCTGGGTTAGCTCTCGGCAGGGTCCCTGCGGCATCCCAATTTAGCTTACCCGGTGAGTTTTTGGAAATGCTTGCGAAGTCGGCATTTCCATACCCCTTGCATCGGGACATCTTGTTCTATTTTTGAGATGATTAGGCTGATACGCGGCTCCTCACTTTAGCTGCATCCCCTCCAACTTGTGCTCGAGGATGGGTATATGTTCCGCTAACCGATTTGGGTCCCGCATAATGGCGAGCACGTCTTCTTTCCTACCTGCTAGCTTTTTCCGCACTTCCTCGTACTTCTCTTCCCTGGCAGTGTACTCCCTCAGAACGACATTATCTCCGAACTCGATGAATATCCTGGTGTCTCGAATCCTGAAAACCACATCGTCCAGGCGCATGAAGAAGCGCACGAGCAGAAGCAATCGCTGTGGCATGACGCGGATCTTACAGGACAGCATGGCAATGCCGTTGTCTGCAAGCTCGTCTTCGTAGAGCACTAGCTCATCAAAAAATTGTATTGGGTCGGGGCGCTTGAGCAGGGCGAGCGGTATGGGCGTCTCGGTAGGTTCGAAGGCCGGTGTGGAGGGAGTGGTGCCCTTGTAGTCGGTGCTGTAGGACCAGTCAAAGGGCTTCACGACTTCTTTGATGTCTTCAAACTGCTTCTGCCTGGCGCATGTTAGTACCGTGTGATTTCTCCCGCTTTGCGGCGCTCACCGATTTTGCTGCCACTCCTTGGAGTATGCAACCTTGAACATCTTGTCGCCCGTCTTGTCCACGCGGTCGAGCGCATCGAAGGCGTTGAACTCAATGTACCAGCCGCTCTGCGCATGATCTATGCGGACCATGTTGTCTCCAAAGATCATCTCTGGTGGCGCTATGCCCAGCTTTTTCGTCATCTCGTCGATAGGGCCGGCCTTGAGAATTGGCAGTTTGCGCGTGGTAATCTTGAACCCTTCCTTGGTGATGGATGTGTCGGCCTGGCCGGGCGCCACAGTGTCGGCGGGGGCGCCGTTGAGGGATGCCATGATCCTTGAATCTGCGCGACAATGGGAGGTTACCACGGGTGCGACACAGGCAAACTGTCGGTCGTCTTTCACAGCAGTGTCGACATGGATGGCGATGGCGGGGGCTGTCCAGGGGTGGGGCGCGAACCAAAGCTCCGACCTCCCGATCTCCGTCACCCATGGCAACAGCCAACATCCACTTATTTTGATAACTAGCTGGCTAGGCCACCGCCAGAACCTGGAACCATCCCCCATCTCCACGCAACGCCTACGCTCGAGTCCTGCAGTAGGTCTGAGTTGCGCTCTTCTGTCTTTGTTTGTCTTCTGTCGCTTCAGTTTCTATTGGCATCCGCAGCAATCATGACCGACGTTGCAAACCTCGAGGCCGCCTTTGAGCGCACCAAGATTCACGACGAGAATGAAGACCAGGTCGCGTCGAGTGCGGCCAACTCCAAGGCGAAGAAGGTATGCAACTATGGGACAAACTCAAACGCATCACCGCTAACATGACCAAGCCATCGGTAGCCGGTCTATCGACTTCGCAATCAGCCGCCAACCGCATGAAGCTGCCCCATCAGATGCCACTCCAGAAGATCGCAACACAAAATGCAAAGACGGCAAACATGGCCAAAGCCGCCCTCGCAGAAAACACAAACAAGTCTTCAGAGCAACAGGTTTCCTCTCACCGCCGCACCCAGACCGAGTCAGCCATCTACAGCGTCCCAAGAAACCCAGCAGCACCCAAGCAATGGCACCTCGGCATGTTCGAGATTGGCAAGCCCCTCGGAAAGGGCAAGTTTGGTCGTGTCTACCTCGCCAAGGAACGCTCCCAGGGCTTCGTTTGTGCGCTCAAGGTCCTCCACAAGTCTGAGATTCAACAAGGCAGAGTCGAACTTCAGGTTAGGCGAGAGATTGAAATTCAATCTCAGCTTGCCCATCCCAACATCCTGAAGCTGTTTGGCCACTTCCATGACGCCAAGCGCATCTTCCTCATCTTGGAGTTTGCTGGAAAGGGAGAGCTATACAAGCATCTCCGCAAGGAACAGCGCTTCCCCGAATGGAAAGCGGCCCAGTACATTGCCCAGATGGCCGCTGCACTCAAGTACCTCCACAAGAAGCACATCATGCACCGCGACATCAAGCCCGAGAACATTCTTGTCGGTATCCACGGCGAAATTAAGATTTCTGATTTCGGTTGGTCAGTCCACGCACCCAACGACCGCCGCAAGACAATGTGCGGAACTCTAGACTACCTCCCACCGGAGATCCTGAGCAACAAGATCAGGGGTCCTTCTGAGAGCATTCCCTACAATAACAAGGTTGATCTTTGGAGTCTGGGTGTCTTGACGTACGAGTTCCTGGTGGGTGAGGCGCCTTTTGAGGACCCACCAGCCATGACAGAGCGTAGGATTGTAAGAGCCGACTACAAAGTACCAAAGTATGTTAGCCCAGAAGCGCGAGATCTCATTAAGCGACTGCTTGTTCTGAATCCCGAGGAGCGTATCGCTCTCGAGGATGTCGAAAAGCATCCCTGGATCATCAAGCACTGCAAAGGCAGCTCGCGGGCGTATGACCGTACCTCTTCCAAGAGCCGGGGTGACTCAGATGCGTCTCAAGAGAGCGTCTAAGTCTAACCTTTCTGCTATCTACTTTACGTTTGACATCTACGATGGCGAAAGGCGCAACACGGAAGTCATTGGGGTTCTTTGATCTGACTGCATTACTCGGAGTTCATGCTAACGGTTTCCTTCCATTTTTCAGGCGTTTGAATGCTGCATACCAATTTCCATTAATCAATGCAAGATCACGTTTCATGTTTAATTTTATCTTGCTTTTTTTATCGTCTTGAGCGAAGATTGTGATGCCTCTTCTTCGACTTTCATGAGCTAAACGCCATTCGCTATGCATGTTTGCAACAACAGTCTCGTACACATAATCATACACCAGTCCTCACACGTCCCACGCCATATCGGCTACTACCGGTAAATCTCATCAAACGGCCTCGTATCCCTGAAGCAGCTTTCCCAAACTTCATTCACCACCTTGCCTGCATGCTCCTGGTCTCTGATACCCGGTCTCGCCAGCATACTTAGCGTCGCCCTCCTCCTGACACAAGCTTGCAACTGCTCGGTGATCCTCCATTGATTCCGCGTGAAAAACTCGCGCGCAAAGCGGCATTCTCCCGAGAGCGTCGACGCCCTGATTTCCAAGCAAGCCTGATGTCGCAAGTTATCCGGCTCTACCTTGAACTTGAGATGGTCCCAGGCATGCACCATTTCATGCGCCATGGTATCCTCCTGATGGCCGCGATTCCGGAACTTGTTTGCGCAAAGCAGGATGCCGTGTTCGAGGGAGAAGCCACCGCTTTGCTCGTTTGTGCACATTCTACAGAGTATGTTGTCTTTGTTGAGGTCGCCACCGAGCTTGTACACTTCATCTTGCATGAAGCGGATGATGGGGCTGTATTGCAGCAGGTACTCCTTGTTGGACTCGCAGCGCTTGCAGATAGAATCGGCTTTAATCGTGTCCATTTCACTAAAATATCCCTTCTCCAGCTCAATGTCGCGCTGGCCCGTCATCCGGCCGAGCATGATGTTGAAGGCGCTTGACCAGGTGTAGTAGACAGGGTCGATTTTCGCGGGGGGCGGCTGCGCCATGGCGGAGAGGGATGCGCCATCGGGCGCTCTTTCGGCGTTTGGCATCTTCGCTTCCGGTAACGCAGGCTTGGTATGGTGCAGGTGGTGGGCTGGTCGCTTGTTGGACAATAGGGCACGCGTTGGGGTGAATTGCCCGTCGCGAAAAGTTTGGGTGGGGATGGGGGAACGGCGTGGTGGGAAGCGCGGGGAGCCAATCGGAGCGCAGACGTCACCGCAGCGAGCAAGGGAGGCCCGAAGATCGCTTGCGAGGGAACTTTGGGCTTCTTCCAGTCATCCATTGCGCGCAAATATAAAGGGGTACGGTTCCTGAATGGTGGCTGACCAAAGGCTGCAATCTCTTCTCTGTTGCTTCTACACCGTTTCCAGTCTGTTACGACGCCGATACCTATGCCTACCGCTGAAATGGCGGTCCACATGCGCAAGCAGCCTGGCCAGCTCACTGTCGTCATAAAGCTCGGTAAATACTATACTGTACATATTCTGTGTCCAAAGAAGAGGCCACCTGACCAACACAACCAGGCACATCTTCCATAGTCGACGAGAAAACCCACCAGCCCCTGCTTTCCATCCTTTCCCTCATTGTCGAGACAGCATGCAGTCTGCGCGCTGCAGGCCACCGAGTCGTAATCGTCTCGTCGGGCGCCATTGGTGTTGGTCTACGCCGCATGAACCTCCCACGTCGCCCGAAACACCTTCCACAAGTCCAAGCGCTTGCTGCCATTGGTCAGAGCAGACTCATGTCACTATGGGATCAGCTGTTCGGTAATTTGGAACAGCCCATTGCCCAGGTGCTGTTGACGAGAAATGACATTGCCGATCGGACGCAGTACCAAAATGCCCAGAATACCTTTATTGAGCTGCTCAGCATGGGCGTCATTCCCATTGTCAATGAGAACGATACCTTGGCAGTTACGGAAATCAAATTTGGTGACAACGACACGTTGAGTGCCATCACAGCCGGAATGGTGCAGGCGGACTACCTGTTCCTCATGACGGATGTAGACTGCTTGTACGACAAGAATCCGCGCACCAATCCTGATGCCAAGTCCATTACTGTTGTTGAGGATATTGCTGAGTTGGCCGCCGATGTCAGCTCTGCAGGAAGTTCGTTGGGTACTGGAGGCATGAGCACAAAGATAGTAGCAGCAAGGCTGGCGACAAGTGCGGGTGTGACTACAGTCATCACCAAGAGCAGCAAGCCAGGAAACATCTCGAGCATCATTGCGCATGCAGAAAAACACAGAAAGTCGAGAATGTCGAGTCGGAGCTCCGTCACCAACTTCCAGGAAGAAGGCGCAGCACATGCACCTGCAGCACTACAAGATTCAAGCCATGATCTTGCAGCATCCACCTCATCGCTGACCGACCAGCTGGCAGGAGTCTCGACACCGAAAACAGAAGAACCGTGTCCCTTGCACACTCGCTTCCTCCCCATATCACATCCCATACGCGACCGCTACTTCTGGATTCTGCACGGTCTAGCGCCTCATGGAACTATATACATTGACCAAGGTGCTTGGGCAGCTCTCAGCGACAAAGCTGGTCTTCTTCCCGCCGGAATTGTCGATGTGGATGGCCACTTTGCCCAACAGGAAGCAGTCCGCATTGTTGTTGTAAAGCGCCTCCATTCCAGCACCAGTCACCACTCTTCCAAACCCTCTCAATCAGCTGCCTCGCCCATTCACCCCACAACCCCCGGTGCTGCAGCCCATGCTGTCCACGCTCCGATACCCCTCCGACACCCCCTCACACATTCCATGTCGTCTTCTAATATCCACCACCACCATCACTCTGCTCCTCACTCTCCTACTTATGAACTGCACAACCCCCCGCCATTTGAGATTGGAAGGGCAGTCGTCAACTACTCGGCAACGGAGATACGTCGTATCAAAGGACTGCACTCAACGCAGATTAGAGAGGCGTTGGGGTACGCAGATAGCGAGTACGTTGCGCTGAGGGAGAACATTGCCTTCTTTGACATGGAGAGGTCACGGCCCAGCACGCCCGACTTTAGGCACGGTAGCGGCAGCGCTACGGAAAAGAAAGGGGAGAGCGTGGAGGCACACTAAAATAGACCTGTTTATAGAATCTAGATGTTTAACGGCGTTGTGGTAAGCTCAGATCCAGCTTAAGCTATTTTGAGAGCAATTTCCGGTGCTAGTATCGTGACAGCAATCTGCCTAGTTTTATAGTCTAGACGAACTAAGACAGCACGAGATGAGTGTTTACAGTATGCTTACCGTATGCTTACATAAAAAAGCATGGGTAACCAGGTCTTGGGCGCTCGCGGCGTTAGCCATTAGCAGACACGTGGAGCGGCCAAATGAAAAAAGGGACGAATTCAGGAGATGTGTGTATGAGGTTATTCTTGGCATAAGCAAAGCGGATTGCCATGTTGTCTAGTTCGGGAGTACTAACATCAGCAGATGAGATGGGTAGTAAAGCCGCTCTTACATACATTGACGGCAAGTGTCGATGGGCATTCCTGGTGGGAGGGGGGCTTGGCACACGTGGGGTGGGGTCCTTGTTTTTTTCGGATGCTTGGTTCCACCATCGGGGATTGTGAGAGGCGCGGAGGGATCAAAGGTTGGACTCGGACTGGAGGGAGAGATGCAAAATACCAAGATGCCAAGATGCCAAGGTCTGCCCGACATACTGCTTGATGTTCCCTCTCAACGTACGACAATGCTCCCGTCTGATAATCGCCATCTACAGACGTTGAAACATCCAGCACATTTGCCGTAGTGGTCCACATTTCCGTACATACTCTACCGTTGGCCCGCTGTCAACAACAGTTGCCAAGACCAAGATGAAACAAACGGATAATTATACTGGTGATTTTCGCCCGTTGCCCTCGCCGCTTGCGACATAGCGCTTTCTCCGTGCCCTCCCCCTCGCGTGCGGCGCAATCGGCGCCTTTCCAATCTCCTGTCTTATTCCCGCTTTGCGTGCACATACCCAATGCGCTTTTCCCCTCACGCTTCGCACTCGCATTGGCGGGCCCTGGTGGACGGAATTGTATTCTTCCGCCTTGGGTACATAGGCGCCTTCTAGTACTGCGCCTGTACTACCTACCTCATCTACATGTACATGGGGCGAGTCTAAGGATGTGGGCTCGACAACGCATGCTGGTGATTGGAGCAAGCCAAGGGAAATTACAATGCAAAGAAAAGCTTAGTTCCAACTGCCAGCCTGTCCCCATGCTTTTTTTGATTCCTCAACGTACGTTCCTTTCCTTACCCGTTTGTCCAGACGCATATGAGTGGAGATTTCAGGCATCCCGTCTCTCCACCAGCCCTACGTACAGGACGGGAGAGTAGTCTTAATTGCGCTTGGCTTTGGTGCTTGCGATTGCTTGTGCTCAGTGCGGCGCCCTTTCCTGCAAGAACGGGAATGACTCGACCGGTTTACCCGTCTCTGGGCTCGAGAGTTCATCCGAGGACGGAGGGAGAGAGGGGGCGGTAGGAGGGACACCCCCGTTTGAAGGGTGGAGTCTCATCGGGGGAATTTAGGCCAACGCCCAAACGCGCCGTCTGTATCGCCAGACGAACCCTTTTGTCATATTTAGATGGGCGCAGATCATGCTGGTTTTCTACTAAACACGCTTCCTTTTTATACTCGTTCTCCCCGCTCCTCACCCTGGGCTATAATAGATATCAGCACACCAGGCCTTTTTCAGGATGCTTCCCGACGGTATGTATAGACCGAGATATGGTTGAACGTGTTAAGAGTCAGGGGGTGCGTGGTTTGTTAACGACTATTGAACACAGTTCTTTCGACGCTATTGATTCTCGCTGCTTCAGGAGAAGCTCTTGCACACCCTCCAAAGGATAAGCCGGCAACTCCCGACGTGTGCCATGTGGTCGACTTCGCCGGCATTCCCGCTGCCACAAAGGCATGCACGAGAATCACGCTAGATGGCATCACGGTGCCAGGCAAATCGACCATCGATCTCACGGGCCTGCAATCGGGCTCCAAGGTCATCTTCAAGGGCCGCACCTTTTGGGAGTATGCAAACGCAAACTACCCGTTCATCAAGGTAAGCGGGCACAACATCGAAGTGACCGCTGAGCGCGGCGCTGTGCTCGACGGAAACGGCCAGGCATGGTGGGACGGGCTCGGCAGCAATGGCGGCGTTACCAAGCCCAACCACTTTATCGAGGTCAGCAAGGTCACGGGCGACAGCTGCATACACGACCTGTACATCCAAAACTACCCCGTGCACTGCTTCAGCATCAGCAACTGCTCCGGCCTGGATATCCATTCCATTACGCTCAACAACACGGCTGGCGATGCGCCCAACGAGCGCTCCAAGGGCAAGCCGGCTGCGCACAACAGCGACGGCTTCGGCGTTTCCAGCTCCAATGACACGACCATCCACTACAGCACGGTCCTCAACCAAGACGACTGTGTCGCCGTCACTAGCGGAAACAACATCTTGGTATCCAACATGTACTGTGACGGCAGCCACGGCCTTTCCATTGGTTCCGTCGGCGGAAAGTCAAGTAAGTCTTCCACCCCCTTTTTTTTTCCCACTCACCCACATCTACACACCCCTGGTCCCTCAATCCCACCCCCCTCCCACCCCACGTTTTTTGCTCACCTCATCTTATCACCCCACCTTATTACATCCCCCATGTCCCACACACACACAACCTTCTTAGCGCATAAAAAACAAATACTACCAAAATATCATAAGTCATAAATCATAAGTCACAATAACTAATCCTCAAAAAATAACAGACAACAACGTAACCAACATCACCTTCCGAGACTCCATCGTCCTCAACGTGCAAAACGGCGCACGCATAAAATCCAACTCAAACACGACGGGTTACATTGCCAACATCCTATTTGAAAACATTCGCGTCGAGAATGCGTCGATTTACGGCATTGATATCCAGCAGGACTATTTGAACGGGGGCCCAACTGGCCATCCTACCAATGGCGTTCAGATCCATAATGTTACCATGAAGAATGTGACAGGTACGGCGCTGAAGGAGGCTCGCAACTATTATATTCTGTGTGGTGAGGGCAGTTGCAGCGATATTACCATGGATGAGATTGACATTACTGGGGGTGGCGTGGAGAGTTTGTGTAACTTCAAGACGGAGGGAGATTTTGACTGTGACGGCAAGTTTGTTTAAGCTTTAGTGCCTTTTCCTCTTCCTCCTCTTTTCTTCTTCTTCTCAGAAGATTTTGATTTCGCTTTCTCTTCGCTTGTCGATATTTAGTCATCCTTCTTTTTACATACCTTTTTTTTTATACTATTTTGTTTTGCAGAAGATTATAAATACATCCTTTTGCTTTACAGACATATATATAGGGCTGTCACTGATTTTAGACGACGACGACGGATGGTCGCTGTCAAATCGAGCCTACGTTTTGTTGCTTCTGCAGATCTCCTCGAATACACCCTGCAGATATATATATATATAGAGAGAGAGAGAGAGAGATAAATAAAGTGGGGTGAGGGTGTTGTTTATTTCCGAGTCATTCATTTGCATGGAACTCCGAGTCAAAGAGTCAAATACGACGGTGAGATAATAGTAGTGTGGTGATTTATATTACTAGATTAGACCTCGGATGATGGCATGTTTTTACGTACGTGCCTAGGCATAATGATTGTCTTTCTGACGGAATCGGAGATGACCGATCGTGGTACTTTATAGTGGGGGCAGGTTAAAGTTGTGTCTTGCTACAGAAAAGGACTATTGTGTTTCGCCTTTGAGTATAGCCGTTTCTGGACAGACCGGCTAGAGAAGACTATTTAGTAAGTCACATGACCGACTAGCCGAGCGGGTATCACTATCCGATTTCTCATGCCGGCGTTTGCATAGTTCGTACCGTGTGTTCTGGCTAGAACATTGCGTCGTCATTAATGCAATCAGGAGAGAAGTGGCGTGGTGTTGACATATCCTGAAGATGAAAATCCACGTAATGGTCTGCCGCTGGCCCAGACTCTATGGTGCTTATGACATTTCGGCAGTGGGATATGCTCAAATTATGTCAGCATTTGCTGAAGGTTATTCCTTGGTGTCAGGGTCTCTGAAGGGTCACACCTAGATAGGCTCTAGGGCCTGCCGTCTTAGTATACCTAGTCGCCTTGTCCTAGGGCGTTACTGTACCACGGTGTGAGCAATACAAAGTTAACGGTTATAGTCTCCATACCAATTGTGTGTCAGTGTAGCCTGATGTATGGCACAAGTTTGGCAGCTGCGACACGGACAGGTGTTGCTAATTGGCTGGACGATCCTTGAGCAAATGGGCAGTGTAGAGGTATTTTATGTAAAGAGGAACATGCGATTACCAACCAAGCTCTCTAGGTGGGCTAGTGGCGTTTGGCTACCAGACGCCGGTGTCGCCTAAAACATATGTTGCCGTTTTTAGTAATGAGGCTTGTAGCATAGCGTGGTGCTCTCCGTGGACCTGGGATGAGGGTCTCCAAAGACAGCAATATGCAAAGTTGCTACGTATGGTGTTGCTCCTTTCCGTCTTAACCGTGCCGTGGCCTAGCAAGGATGGGTTCTGTTGTGTTGTACGCTTAGGGCACGCCGTTGGAGCGATGGTCGCTTGGCAGCGCAGTGGTCGGTGACAATCTTAAGGGTATTTGAGATTATTGTTAGCTAGGGACGTGCTGGGTGGAGACGTTTGTTGGAGGCGGAGGTGGAGGTGGATGCAGGCTAGTAGTAGCAGGAGGAGTGGAGAACAGCAGGCAGTGGCGAGGGGACGGGGTAGGAGCAAGTGCAAGCGCGCACCAGCGCACATGGCATGCACATGCGGGCACGTGACATGGAGGCCGTTGCAACTCTACTTGGGCCGGCGGCCGTCACTATCCGCATTCGAGGGCCCACATGGACAGATAAACTTTGCCAATACCTCCATGTTGTGATTGTACACGTGACGGCAGCAAGATAGTAGTAGTAGTATATGTGCGCAGGCGCAGCAGTAGCAGAAATGGCGCGCGACGGGAGGAGCGGCGGCGGTTTGATTCGTCGCGGGGCCTCCGCGGGAGCAGCCTTGGTCGAGAACATGACGCTGCAAAGGCAGCGTGTGCCGGACTAGGCTATCGAACCATATATCGGGGACCTTATTTGAGGCAGTCCAAGGGCTTTAGCAAGGCTCCTGTCTCGGACTACTGCATTTACCCAGCCTACTACTGCTGGCCGTGCCGGCAGCGGACCACGTCGTCGTCGTTGGATTGCACGCCCGCGCCCGCGCCCACGCCCACGCGACGACGGCACTTTCCATTGTTGCCCAAGTGGGCGTCAGGACAATATGGTGCGTAGGTGCTCGGTGACCAGGTGTGCTTGGCCCCGACAAGCTTTCAGCCGCGTAGCTGTAACGATTCCGCAGACGTCGGGCCACGATTCGCTGGTAGGGAGATGCGGGGAGGAACGTGCGCGTGCTGTCAGCAAGCCCTTGTTGTCAGCCACCATGTCTGGCGAGCAGCTTGTCGCGGACATGCGACGGGCATCGAGGGTGCTGAGTGGCCGTGGGCCGTGGGCGCGCCCAAGACACATGTCAGTCGTGTCAAGATGCAGTGTTATAGGAGATGCCGCAGGACTCGTCGACGCGCCCATCTCCACTGGTTCGCTCGTCAGGGCTGGGGGGGTTTGCGCCAAGCCAAGCAGCACAAGCGGGCGGCGGCGTGCCGATGCTCGTTCGGTGCGTGGGCCGACGTCGTCGTCGTCGGGGGGCCCGCCAATACCAATATTGTACCAGTACAGTTGCAGTAGCACTTGATCAGGTACCGCGCACGCTGCATGCCCCCTACCGGGCCACCATGTTGCCAATGGCTCGTTGCGTCAATCCACACGCCCACCTGTGCGAATCATGGCCCTCCCCTCGACGCTCCCGGACGAGCCCCCGTGTCTCCACCGTGCCAGTGCCCTCGCTCGCGTACCCATCCATCCATTCATTCATTCACCCATTCATTCATTCATTCATTCATTCATTTGCATTCACTCGCTCCCCCGACGCCTGACTCTCGACGCCGGCCCGCCCACGCCCACAGAGGACCAACCGTTGCAACCGGTGGAGCCCTCGCAATCGTCGCCACTTATGTCGGTGTACCGCTGCCCTGCCTCGACTGGCTCAAGCAGCCCCACGGCCAGCGCCCCAAACTCAAACACGCTACATGCTGGCGTGCCTGTCGCAGCCTCAGCCTTGCCCCAGCTTTGAGGCCAAACCAGGGTCGTGGCCCTGTCGGCGCCTGCGCACGAGCGCCCCGGCGAGCAACACCTCGTTTAGCTCCTTCTACAATCCTTCGATACGTCTTCTAGAAGAGTGCCGTTTCCGCGCTCCCCGCCGCCCTCGTGGGTGAGGTGATCCCGCCCGTATATCAACTTGTCGCACCAAGTGCAGCTGATGCCTGCCCGGATGCACGATTCTCCATTCCTTGGCCCCTAGTCTCACCGCACCACGCTTGGAATCCTCCCCACCACCTCCCCTTGCTCTTCAAAACGTCGCTCGCTGCCAGCCCACAATCGTTTGCTGTTGTTGCGCGGGGCTCAATGGGCATGTCACCATAGCTCCCAGCCCACCCTCTGCTCTGCGCTGCCTTGACCACCCGCCCACTCCGCAACCATGGACGACAATCTCGAAATCCCAGAGGAGTCGATGCGACACATTGAGGCTCTGCTGGCCAAACACCCGCCGCACCTCATCCAGCGCATGTTCTCCCAGGCCATAGACTCGCGTACGTAGTTTGTTTTGCATTCCCCCATCCCCCCTCTTGTTCATGCGCTCTTTGTCCATGCGCTCACCGACTCCAGGCCGCACTTCCACAGCCTCGTCTTTCATGTCCACCAGCACCACCAGTTCATCCGCCACTTCTTCATCCGCTTCATCATGGCGCTCTCGCTTGTCAATGGCCTCCGCCTTTTCCTCTTCGTCGGGCAGCAGCAGCACCAGGGCATCCACCGTCGCCTCTTCGTCTTCGTCGCGCTCAAAGGCGAAGCGGCCAGAACCCCGTTCCTATCCAGCTGGACTAGATCCCACCCGACCTGTGCCGACCACCATGCCTTCAGAGAAGGATAGTCCACTGGATCTCAAAATCGAACCAAGCAGCACTCCAACAGATGACCTTAGTGTCGCATCCCCCGTCCTGTTTGCCGATGACGACAAGTCACAGAGCCAGTCCGGTGAATCCTACATGTTCTGCACCTATTGCGCCGAGCAAAAGAACACCAAGACTTTCAAGGCAAAGTCTGATTGGAAGAAGCATGAGATGAGGATGCACGAAACCGGCCAGGATTGGCCGTGCGTCGTCAACGGCTGCAGCCGCATCTTCGACCGCCAGAAGGATTTCATCAAGCACCACCAGCGCTACCACACCGGCCGCCCCCTGCCCTCTTTAACCGACATTGGCATCACACTTCTCCCGCGAAGAGTCTTTGGTTGTGGTTTCGACAAGTGCAAAGAGGTTAGCATCGGGTGGGACGAGCGATGCGATCACGTCGCCAAACACATGAAGAACGGTGCGACTGCGGACCAGTGGAAATACTCCAACGTAATACGGAATTTGATTCGGCAAGAGGCCCTCTACGATACTTGGAAGGAACTGATATCCTGCTTGGACGAACGGTTACGCGAAAGTCGCTCGCAAATTAGCTGGTGTCCTGATAATACCCGGATCCTCCGCCAGAAGCTGCAATGCTGTGATCTCCGGCCGAGTCGAGAAGAGGTCTTGATCACCGCCTTGAGCCTACGTTCCGACATCCCACTCGACCCTGTGCATCAGCAGCTACCCCCGGGCTTCGTAACGCCCTCGAGGGACTCTGTCCCGCACGTCGAGAAGCTGTCGCGCGAGCAGCGTATGCACATCCTCATTGGTAACTCGAACCCGCATGTGGCAAGGGCACGCCTTGCAACCATCAACGCCGCCTTGCTCCGCGCGAGCAGCTCCTTATCTCATGTACCCGACTACGATTGTGCATCATCCCCATTTCTGGAACCACAGTCACCTGCTGGTGACACGGCAAACCACCGTATCAGCTACATGGATGTGGACCCTGGAGATTACCTCGACGTAGCCCAACCGGCTATTCCCGATCTCCCACCGGCTATGACTACAGCCACGATGCACACACCAAATCCACATACCCCAATCATGGACCACGATCACCAATCTCATATGTATCCTAACGAGTATCTCGATCAAGCCAAGGCCACCCCTAACCCGTTGGGGACATTGTACCCGAACTATTTCGGCGAACCACCCCAGTTTGAAGAATCCCAATACTACGACCGTCCTTCGTTCGGCCAAATCATATCCAAGCCGCTTCACAAAATTGGTAATCGTCTGAACGTCTCCAGAAGCAGCTCCACCCATTCCAGGTCACCTTCCAGCATGAGTCAAGCCCTGTCGGACATGAACTCGGACTATTCTGTTGCTACTTTGGGCATGCGGCATCCGTCTGAGCAGCAGCAACAGCAGCAGCAGCAACAACAACCATCAACCCATCATCATCACCAGATGCAACACCACGCGCACCATCAACAGTCGCAACAGCACATGATGCACCCACAAACACAAGCATATCGTCACATGACTCCACAAATGCATGACCATTTACAAATGTATGCGACTCACAATTAGAGGAGAAAAAAAAAAGCTCATGTAACGATGGCTCACACGACTCACGCTACGCCTTTTTTTGTGCATCCTCTTTTACTCTCAAAATATCTCCTTAAGTTGGCCGCAAGCGAGCATATAGAATCTCCTTTGTTTTTACCCGCTTCTTTGCCTGTATTGATTATTACTGTTACTATTTTTCTCTTAGATACCCCCTCTCGTGCTGATGATGATTTTGTACTGTTTTTGTTAGTGTATTAGCGACAAAAAACGGGAAAATCGACCAAGCACGAAATGAATAGAGCAACTTTTTTCTTTTTTTTTCTTTTTTCTTTGTGGGTGGGTGGATTGGGCGGGCGGCCGGGCTCGATGTTTTGGATTTACGGAATGGATTTTAGCCAGTCTAGATGTCTCTCTCACATTGATGCGCATGAAATTGTACAATATTATTATTATCATCGTCATTTTTACCCCACTGTACCTCTTGTGCTTGTCTTCTGTGATTCGATGATGGCTGCTGCTGTAATTTGTGTAATACCCAAGGGCTACTGTTGCCTGAAACTGCGTGTAGACGAATCGGTTAGAGTATCCAACCATTGAATAAGACCTAACCGACTGAGAAGAGCAATCGGTAACTGAAATTGCGCGCGTTTTTGTGGAAATACAACTACGTCAGCATATTAGAAAAAAATCACCAATGAAACAAGCAGTCCATACCATCAGTACTTGCCGTAGTCCCGAAAACAATGGAAGGATCATACAGCAATTTCAACAGTACCGTATCAAAATGCCTCATATGTTTACATACTTGTCACGTTACCATCTCCTCACCTCACGTGATCTATACCAGCCCACCCAGAAAAAAGAAAAAAAGATACGCCTCCTTTTTCTCATGCATTTGCCTTTTTCGTGGAAAAAGTAAAGTTTGCAGCACTTTCCATTTCTAGAATGAACCAATTAGATGGTTCCACGGATTAACATGTGTACGATTACTATCGCTTCTTTCGTTCCTTTTTTTTTCCTTCATACATGGCTGGTTTTTCATGGGAAGTTGGAGATTTTTGAGTAGGGGATTTATGCTGGATGAAAGTATGGATAGGTGAAATTATGGTGGATGAATAATAGAGGGAATAGCGACTGAAGATAATAACTCGGGGGGACTTGTTGCATTAGATGACTTACTCATTTTGTTAGAAAAGAGCGTAGTAGTGCAAATATATATTACATCACAGAGGTCTGTGTTCTTGCATAAAAGTTTTGATAGGAAATGGAGTTGGGGCTAAGAGGGAAGTGGATAATGAATGGGCGGGCTTGGTAGGATGTGTGATAATGGATAAACGAATGGATGGATGGATGGATGAGAAGGAGGTGTGGTAAGAAGTGTGGGGATGTGCAAAGAAGCTAGTTGTATGTATAATTTTCTTGCGTTTTGCGGACTCCTGGGAATACTTCAGTGAAGAGAGAGAGATGCTCATATGCATACGATTAATTGCAGGAGTCATGGGACGGGGCTTGAAAGACAGACATGGAGTATACATCTCACTCATATTTAACGGGAAGCCAAGGGTACAAGTGGTATTGTACATCTATCAATAAGAAATCACCCTATTCCGTTTACGACAGCTACCAAGTCTTGGGAGGTCATTTACGCGCTCAGTACCACACTAGCGTATACATCTAGGCGCGAATGAGCGGAAGTGTAGAATTGTCTATCTTGCGCTGAGATGTCGACAAGGGGAGAAATGGATGAAGTTACGGTAGGACTAGGTTCGATATGATATCTGAGGGTAGTTGTGTTGGTTGTATGTTGATGCGTGACTGGAAGATGTGTAGGTATAGTGTTTTGTTCACTATCAGCCCTGCAAACGTTTCCTGGGGGTTTCGCCATTGTTTTCATGAGACGTAAATTATAAAATGTAGGCAAGTGTTGTCGATGTTGCATGTACTTTGTTCATGATTCGATAGCTTAAGTTGAGTTTAAGTTGTATGTTTGCCCGATAATCATCAAAAGTAGACATGGTATGAGCGTCAAGGAGAAGTACAATCCTGTTTTTTTCCCCTTCGTGTTATAACCCGCATGTTTGCTGTTTCTCAGTTGTTGAACCATAATATGAGTTTGGCGCATGGTGCTTGTTGAACGCATGGTAGACAACCTCGTGTAGGTGAGTGAAGTTGTTCCATCACGTGCGCTGAGAAAAAGCTGAGGGCACGCAATTAGTGCATTGAGGGCATCTCCATGCCTGATTGACCAGCCAGAAGATAAGGCGAGTGGAAAAAATGCATGAGCTTGTCATATAGCTTGAGCGATATCCCAATCGCAGGTGTGGTTATGGGCAGTTCATTGTCATTGCAATATTGGACATGCAATGTACCACGGCCAACTGATGGTGTCCAAATGGAACTCAAAGCCTTCGAAGCCTCGTACTGGTGATGGCGATTGCGGGATCCAGTAACTGCAGAATGCATATCTGAGCTGGCAGAAGTGCAGTGAGCTACAGAGATGAACTACACAACAGTATTGCCCATGTAGACAGCCTAGGAGATACAGATCACTCCAGACAATGGTGGTGTGCCAACTACTGCCTAGGACAGAACTATACATTTCGTCATCAAAACTGTGATTGTTGCTGAGGCACAGAATATTCCAACTGCCTCGTAAACATGTATCCCCAGTAGATAGTGTGATCTGAGAATGCGGCCGTAGCGTGATCAAGGATGAGGTTTGCGCGGCTATCGGTTCCTCGGAACGGTTCGGTTCGGCGGCATTGGAAAGGCTTGGAATGGCTTGGTATGGCTTGCGTCAAGTGGTCATAACAATAGCTCCGCCCAGTATATGGTGTGATGCGACAAAATTGCTCAGTAGTGTTCGTAGTATCTGCGTGTTAGTGTCTCGCGATTCTACAATCCACCGACATATACAGTACTATTCAAGAAGTCTATCCGCAGATGGACGCACCTTGTCTCAACAAGCGGCGAAAAGACTTGCGGAATATTTGCTGTCTGTCAGGTTATGCAACCGTGTCGATGCACCTGACTAATGTCATCTTGTGGACGCCACAATGATTTTAGTATAGCTTCTTGTTGCTCTCGGATGTCTTCTTCCACCATTTCTGTGAAAATGTCGTAAGTAAATCTTGGTAAGCATCATAATTTGACGATCTCAGGCCTTGGTCGGTGGTTCTCGTGTCATTGACACGAAATAGTTGGAAAAAGTATGCAGCAAAGAGGCAAAGACGTGAGCGGAACCCGAGACTACCCTTTACTGGAGACTGTGGATAGGGTACATCACCCCGACTGCCGAAAGTAAATGGAAGAGCCCGACGAGTGGGGGCCATGGTGGACCGCGGTGGACCTTGGGCGTGAAAGGGGGACCCTGTATAGACGCCACTAGGAATCGGCAGGTCCGAAAAGACTGCAGCGGGACAAGGGATTCATGCAGCTCCTAGACGCAATCAGCAAGGAACCTCTCTATGCTAACCATGTATTCGGGATACTAGCGGCATCCCGAACTGCATATGCAGCGAAAATTCGCGAAATCCCATATTGACAGTGACGGCTCATCCGGGATTGGCTTGACGAGGAGGCAAACATTTGGTTATGTGGAACGTGGGTAGGGTAGAGTATCCCCAGTCAGCGCTTGGCATTATAAAGCTCGCCAAGTATGGGCCTGTCAGGGTTGAGATTGTGTGCATTGCGGTGCTTCATGCGGCGGCAGCATGATAGGGTCTCAGGGTGGGGTACCAACGAATGCAATACGGATTGTCTCATACTACATGACTGATTAAACAGAGAGTGAGGTCTTGGCAAGTCGTCGGCGGAAACACGTGGTTTGTTATCGCGTAAATGTTATCGAGTTATGGGGGGTGTGGCCGCCGAACTTGTGTTTGACTATACGTACATCATCCTGGCGATGATCTCTATCCTGAGTTCTTGGGCATGATGTCGGTAGGATGTAGGTTTCTGTCGCCTGACGTATTGGCTGCAGCACCTGTCTTGTAAGCTGGTTTGAAGTGGTGTGCAAAGCTTTGCCTAAGGTCGCGGCGGGACAGAAGCTCGCTGAGGAGCGCCTCGGCGGACTTTGCAAGGCTTGGGCGAGGCAGCGGTAGCGAGGCAGAATCAAGAGAGCGTGGCTGCCCGGCGCCAATCAGAGTGGCGGGTATCACGATACCGTCGGACGTTGTGAGGTCGTGAATTGAGCGCATGCTCTAACGGAGCATTCTGATTGGCTGTGAGAATTTGCAAGTGCTGAGAGTCTCGGCGGGCTCAGAGATTTCGAAGGAGGGTGAAAGCGTCTTGGCGGCCGTCTGGGCGACCTTGGCACTCCGCCAGCGAGCCTGCCTAAGCCGGCCCAGCTAGCGTGTCTTGGAAGAAACGTGCTCGTACCTCCAGCTCTCGTTCGTCCACACTCCGCCCCCGTCTCTCGGCGCACACCGCGCCCCACCCTACGCGACCCCTATGTGGAGGCGGATCCTGTGCTATGGCTCCGCACTCGTGGGTCCTACACGCCAATGCCATGGCACTTTCGCCATAATCC
Organism: Exserohilum rostratum; assembly: GCA_026367775.1. Taxonomy (NCBI): domain Eukaryota; kingdom Fungi; phylum Ascomycota; class Dothideomycetes; order Pleosporales; family Pleosporaceae; genus Exserohilum; species Exserohilum rostratum. The sequence continues at coordinate 1,612,010 of CP111156.1, read as the reverse complement.
ACTGCCCAGAACGCTCCTCGATAACCCAGAATCCGTGTCCTGATGGGCTGGAGACGACTGCCAGATGCAAATAGCATGATGCCGTGGCTGCCTCGCTCCACCCCGCCTCAATGGGGCGGCAGCGCCGTCAGACGTCCACACGCGAGCTGTGGCCTCATTCACTCCTAGCGACATGTTGCCTCTACCGCCAAGATCCCACGTCCAACAGAGTGCTGCTGGCTATATAAAATCACCTGCACGCATTCACCCATACCTCTTCTCATCCAGGCAAACTCAGAATACCTCTCTAGTTCTAGTTAAACAGGCGACTCTGCTCGCCTTCCTTGTCTAGCCATGGCTCCCGCCTTGAAGAAGTACAACTGGATCCTTGCGATCACCACCATCGCCTTCGTCGCCTCGTCGGCCTCCAACGGTGCCAACGATGTCGCCAACTCTTACGCCACCTCGGTGGCTGCCCGGACCCTGAAGATGTGGCAGGCCGGTGTCCTCGCCTCCATGACCGAATTCCTGGGTGCCGTTGCCCTGGGTTCCCGCGTTACTGGTACCATCAAGAGCGGTATCTTCTCCCTCGACACCTTCAAGCCTGCCCCCGCCACTCTCATGCTCGCCATGGGTTGTGCTGAAGTCGGTTCCGCTACTTTCCTGACCATTGCCACCATTGCGGGTATGCCCGTCTCCACCACACAAACCGTCGTTGGAGCTCTCGCGGGTGCTGGTATCGCTGCTCAATCTCCTCTTAGCTGGGGCTGGAAGAAGGGTTCCATCTCCCAGATCGCCGCTTCCTGGGTCATTGCTCCCTTCATCTCCGCCGCCTTCGCTGCTATCCTCTTCTTGACTGTCAAGTTTGGTGTCCACCAGAGAAAGGACCCTCTCAAATGGGGTCTCCGCTTGATCCCCTTCTACCTCGCCTTCACTGCTGGTGTCCTTGCTCTCTTCATCATCGATGAGCTGCCAAACGGCGAGTCTCTCGAGGAGATGGGTGCTGGCAAATCCTGCGGTATCATCCTCGGTGTCTTCTTTGGCATGCTTGCCATCTCTTACATCTTCTTCGTCCCTTACTTTACTCGCCGTCTTGTTAAGGGTGACACCAGGATGAGGGTCTGGCACATTCCCCTCGGTCCTCTTCTTTACCGCGAGAACCCTCCTATCTATTTCCCTGGCAAGGGCGAGCAAGTTGTCACCGACTACTACGCCAAGGCAGCTCCTACCGAGAGCGTCCCCATTGAGGACAACCTTAAGGCCGAGAAGGGCAATGCTCACTCTAGCTCTGTCGACAACAAGTCTTCTCGTGACAGCGACAACATCGACATTGAGCGCGGTGGCCGCGGTCTTTCCACCCCTCTTCCCTGCGAAGGCCCTGTTGCTCACATCATCCCCGCTAAGCCTGAGCCCGAGGAGCGCTGGTTGAAGCCTGTTCAGCATCTCCCCTGGTACTCTCCCAAGAAAATCGGTGCCTGGACCAAGTTCATCCTCCTCCAGGGTGTTTCCCGCGATGTCGTCACCCAGAAAGGTAAGTTATGCACACGTCTCATCACTTGACCAATTGCTAACATCTGTTCTCAGACCTCGGTGATGTTCACGCCCGTGCTGTTGTCTACGACAACCGTGTTGAGCATCTCTGGACTTACGCCCAAGTTGCCTCCGCCATGATGATGTCTATTGCCCACGGTTCCAACGATGTTGCCAACGCTGTCGGCCCCTGGGTTGCCACCTACGACACCTACACCACCGGTGTCGTTACCAAGTCTGCTGACACCCCCGTCTGGATTCTCATCATTGCTGGTTTGCTCCTCGGTGCCGGCTTCTGGTTCTACGGATACCACATTGTTCGCGCTCTCGGAAACAAGATCACACAGGTCTCGCCTACCCGTGGTTTCTCCATGGAGCTCGGTGCCGCCATCACTGTCCTCCTCGCTTCTCGTCTTGCTCTGCCCGTCTCCACCACCCAGTGCTTGACTGGTGCCACCATTGGTGTCGCTCTCTGCAACTTCGACCTTAAGGCCGTCAACTGGAAGCAGGTTGGTTTCATCTTCTCCGGTTGGATCATCACCCTTCCCGGTGCTGGTCTAATCTCCGGCCTGCTCATGGTTATGGCGCTCAACACGCCCCACTTCTAGACGCTTGTTTTCTGAAATGTGTACCGGTTCGGGTTTCTTTTTTCATCTCTTTTGAGCTCATGCAGAGGATGATAGACAGTCCATTATTTGATTTTATGGCCTTATGAGGGGCGGTTCAGCATGAGGGATTTCTGCGTGAAAGCAGATGGAATGATACCAGTCGCTTTTTTATAAGCATAGCATGAAGGAATGGTAATATCAAAAGTTTACTCAAATGCTAGGCAGAATGTATCGTGAAAGATAATTTTCAAGTTTGCTTTGTCTCGACGCCTCACAGTCATGCGATAAGAGTGTCAGTCTTGATTGATAGATGTTTAAAGATGTATAATTCTAATCAAAGCAGGAGTGGTGTGGAAAACGCTTATGTAAGGAACGCCTCCATCCAACGCCTATACTTCCATGCATGTACAGGTAGATAATCAGAAAAGAATAAGATCGTATATCGTACAGGCGAAATAACACAACAAGGAAGAGGAACAAGTTACTCTCTTGTCCAATCCAACCAACACCTCTCAAAGAGAACCAACAAGTTCCCCAAAAACACCCACAACATAGCACGTAGCCGCAGCCCAAATTGCCGTCTTGACCACACCCGCGCCCCATCCTCCTCTCTTCCTCTCTCTACCCTCCGCCTCCACCCGGTCTTCACTACGCTTCTCAGTGGCACCAAAGTTCGGACCTAGCACCACACGCTCGGCCTCGCGTCTCCTCTCGTCGAATTCCCGTTCAAGCTGCTCGCGGTTCTCCTCTGGGCCAACATAGCCCGTTGGTGAGAGACGCGTAGTACCATCGATGGGATTCACAATCCGTCGTTGCTGAATTTCCGTGTCTTCTGGGTTCGCACTGTTATCCACGCATTGGAATGACGCAGCGTTAGAAGGTGATACCGCGTCACGCAGGATGAGCATGTCAGGCTTGGCGGTGACGATTTCGAGGTTGGCGGTTATGTGTGGGATGAATTTTGAGGGGGAAGAAAGAGTTGACAAGGCGCTATGCAGGGGAATTGGAGGAGATGTGTCGCGGGGTGGGGGTGAGATGGAGGTTGTAGAGGAAAGGGTGTTGGTCTCTGCATCGTGGATGAGGATTGTATAGTGTGTCGGGAGATGAGCGATAGAAGAATGAGATGGGTCAGCTGTGGAAGAGGTGTTAGTCGCGGGTTCTGACAGCGCTTCGTTGATCTGATGAGTTGAAGTAGTGGCCTCGGTGGAGGGTGCAGCTTGAGCGGCCGTAGCATCATCCTGTACAGCTTGCGGGGTCGCATCTACTGTAGTACCCTCTTTTGTAGCTGTGATTTCGGAGTTCTGAGTGTCATTGACCTGCACCAGAGAAGCCTCGCCAGTTGTGGGATCGTCTTTCAACATTTCAAATTTCTTGACATCGTTGTCTTGATCCTGCTTGACCTCTTCCGCGGCATTGTTCAGTTGTTGGTGGCCAACACTGATTGGACCATAAGTGTCCTCGTAAGCTTTCTGCACCTCAGCAACTAGCTCGGCGTCGTTGTACTTTTTCGGCCCTTCTTCTTCAGCTTTGGATGCTTCTACTCTTGAAGGCAGTTCGCTGCCCAAGCTTTCCAGTACTGGTCCAAAGGGCCGATAAAGACTGTGGTCAAGTGGACTTCGTTCCTCGAAAGATTTCTTTGCTTCAGCTTTTGGCTCACGCACGTACCCATCATCGGACAGCCCACGCATGGCGGATTTCTGTGCATTGACTTCGTTGGCAAGGCGCTCTTCGGCAGCGATTCGGGCATGAAGATGGGCTTTGTCAACTTCCATCATACTGGCAGATGCATCGGAAGCGGACCTCTGACCATGCTCTGTCGACATCTGGAGGCTAGTTTGGCCCAAGAAATCGAGCTTCTCTACAGCCTGTGGCTCTACACCGTAAACTAACATAGCACGATCGACCAACCGAGATAACGCCATTTGCGTGTCTCGCAGAGTCAACAAGCTGTTCGCGACAGCCTTGTAATTTGCCAGGATGCTTCGGTCAATTTCTGGGTCTTCAAGACGAGCCTGCAGACTCCATATGAGGTAACGCGTAAGGTGGGCATTTTTCTGGATAATTTTCGCCGCAATGGCCAGTCGTCGCTTGAACGCCAAGGAGGCGTTCTTGGCTTCGTCAGAGTTGCCGATCTGCTCCAGAGCCGCGTAAGCCTTACTCAAATCGTCATCCGTATCTTGGAACTTCAAGCGTAAGGATTGTATAGCCCTGACTTTCCTTGGCGATAGCGGTTGTGTCTTGCCGCTTCCTGAGCGTTGTCGCAGAGCATGGATTGCCGAGTCCAAGACGTCTTCGTCAGTCTTCATACGCTTCAAGAGTGACTTGGACGAAGGAATATCCGTCTCTAGATCCTCGATGACTTGTTTCATAGTCGCTCGCCCCTTGTAGATACGTGAAAGCACTTTGTCGAAGAACAAGCGAGTCTTCTTTGCATCCGCTTCCTCTGTCGGATCCTGCCAGAAGTAATTTGCGAACATGGCACCGCTCTGCTCGAGCCACGATTTCATACGCTCAATACTGGACTCTAGTTGTTTTTCATTTGCTAGGCCAGGGGTCGCTTCGGCTTCTCTGCTTGCTAGAGAATCCTTGATTTCCTTGGAAACATCCGGCGCCTGCATCTTACGTTCTGTACGGCGCACAAATTGATCATTGATGATCTTGGATTCAATCATCGGGTCGACTCCGTCACTCTTAGCATGCGCATCTGCAAAGGACTTTTCCAGATTTTCTCGCTCAGATTTCTTGTGTTCATCACTAGGAATTTTACTCTTCTTTGAACCCATCGATGCGCGAATATCCGCTGCACTCAGGAAGTCAAGGTCGTCTTCGGGAAGCTGACTCAGCTTCTCTGACGTCGAGCGAGCTGGTGCAGCACTCTCTTGTGGCCCGTCAGACTCTTTTGCTGGTGATGACTCTTTGCCTTCGTTAACAATTTCGGCGGGCATTATCCCGTTAACAGACTGCGTTGCAGAGTCCTCACCTGTGGCTGAAGTCAACCGCATCGTTTCGATTTCTTGGGTGGTTGGTATCATGTCTGAAACTTTTTCGCTAGTCTTGGACTTGGTCACACCATTTTGTAATGATCGCCTTTGTAGTGCAGTTTCTTTCCAGCTAGAGGCATTGGAAGGTGCGCTGACATCTGGCTCAGCAAGAAATCCCTCCATGAAGGATTGATCTTTTGTAGTTGCGAGACTTCCCGACTTTTCAATCTTAATTGCCGCATTCGACTTCGTTCTGGCTATGCAATCGCTGAAAGACTGCGTGCTTTTAGGCGGCGAAAGATTGATGACCTGAGGCGAATTTTCTGTGGGCATTGAGACGCTAGGTTTGGAGGTGAGCTCATTCTTCGCTTCACTACTGGTTTCAATGACAGTGAAATGAGGTCGTTCACTTGGCCTTCTCAAGTCAGACGGCGATACGATGCCACGGGAATAGTCGCGATCAATTCGCGTGGCCCTAATTGCGGGCTGTGGAAAATGTGACTCTCTTTGATCAGGGGTACCCGGGTCTTCGTTGTTGATTTCCACCTTCTTCGGAAATCGCGTTGACGAGTTGGTGTCTTTATCCTTCTTTGGCTGCTGAGTGGTGTCCTCATGCACGTCCATCTCCCTCAACATCCATTTGGGAAAAGACTTGCTGATCCAATCCCAGTCCTTCAGTCCCTTTCCTCTCAGCATGTCATTGCTAGCGCCGAAGAGTGTCTGGTATGGGTCCTCCATTAACCTTTTTCGCCACCGTTGATAGTGCTGCAATTGCATCCACTCGAGATTGGACATGCCAGCTGGACGATTGGAGCCCTTGTCGTCTTCATGCTGAGCATCCTTCGAAGGCGTGCGGGAGAAGCCTCGTATGCGGAGAGCAGCTTCGTGGGAGCGAAGTAGACGTTGCGCGTAGCGCTGGACCGGGGAGATGGCCGAGTCACGACGCCACCAGGTCATCGTGGAGGTAAAGGAGCAGATTTGACGAGAACTAAGATTGATATGACAGCTCAGCGAACTGGTATGACCTAACACGTCAGAACTGACATAGTTGGAGGGAAATGAGGGTGGTTACCGTCGAATCTATCCAAGCTTCACGACAAGGCACCAGCGGCTCCCCGGAACAGGGTTAATATGAAGACAATGGTCACATGAACGAGTTGATCAATATAGTATAGCAGAGATGTAAACGTTCACAAAGCGATATTATCTGCCTAGGAATGACAAAAGGTGCGGTGCGGCAAGGAAGTGTCGAAGAAGGTCAGAGAAGCAGACAACGTGTAGGGGGGTGATGGCGTTGCCGTATCCCCGCGTAAGCCCCGGCCCGCTTATCATAGTTCGCGGGGTACATTGGCACCCGCGTGACCACTTCGTCGCGTCACCACGTACCAGTATTATTCGTATTTTCTTCTTCCTGAGCGCATGCAACATGCGCTTCTCTCTGGTTATGAACACCCATGATGCGACTATCATGGCATCTGTAGGCATATAGCCATGTAGGAGTTAACGCGTGGTTGCGTCGCGCTTTCCCCGCGGCTTCGATAAGGCGATAAGACAATGGCGCTAATGGACCCACTAGTGGCGACTTCCCCAGCTGAGGTTGGAGAAACGCATCCCATTCCCCAAAGACCATCTCCCAGTATTATGACTACGCAGAACGAATATGGTGTTGTAATGGAACAATCGTTGTTTGCCTCCTGGCTTTTCTTTCCGGACGATTTGACAGTTTTTAAGAGCACGTCACTTCAACACGTACGCGTGAGCACGTGAGAAACGCTGCGTCTGCATTTAGCCCCGTGTTCACCAAAGACTGGGATCAATTAGTTTGAAATGAGAAGCTCTGCGATTTTTTGAGATGAGACCAAGAAGAATTGAAGAGCTTGCATAGTCCTTCATGATAATCACGCTGAGAAATGCCTCACTCAACTGACATAGGGAAATCGTGCTACCTGCATAGTACAGACATGAGCGACCGATACCACAAATGATCACAAATATGGCATAAGCAAATTGATTCAAGGCCTTAGTGAGTTAGCATGAACATTAGATAGCATGAAACCTCTACCTCATGTAAGTAAGCACGCCGAGATGTCTCAACTCTACGACCTGCATGCAAAAAGCAAAGAAATTTAACTAAGCTATACAAAAGTCAATACAACAAAGTTGTATATAGTTGTAGAGAGGGGAAGTGTGATTTTATATACTTGCACTAAGCTTGGACTAAGTTCAAGAGCCTTGTGCCGTAGCGATACTGATAGTGTACTAAAATTTATCAGTCACGATCTATGTATTACGCATTATTCATGAGTCATTCATGAAGGAAAGATAGTAGAAGGTCTTGCTCGTATATTCGAAAAAGTGTAAGAGGTTGATGTACACCCTAGGAGCTCTTAGCTTAGTAGAGTATACAGGACTTGAGATACAGCTTATGCTATTACCTATTCATGTTTCAGTTCGCCGTAGAGTTTTCTAAGATTTTGGCTCTATGCCGCTACAATCTAAGCTAAGCCGGAGTGTAACTTTCTTTTCTAGTGTAGAGCTACGTCGGAAAATCCACGATTATGCGATATTCCGCGTGCCTGTTTTGCTAGTTGCTATATAATTGCTGAACAGCGTTATAGCTATCGCTAGCTGATGTAGGAGTTGGTGGTTGACTCCACAGAAATACGATGTATCCTGTCCTAACTCATTCTATGTCTAGCTAATTTCAATTGCTCTCAAGCTTCGATTTTGGCATTTCCCACTGTGATAAGATTGCAGCATGTTACGTTTACTAGGCCACTTGGCGATAGACTTCGGCGTCTCAAAAATATCAGTATCAATAAGTCTCTTATCTTGTGTCATTAGCAATGTGATTAACTTCAAGTGCTGGACTTGTAATTCTGTTCAAGTCACCGTCTGTCCTAGGAAGCGCCCGGTTATGCATACGAACAAGATATTGTACAATTCTTGGCTTTTCTCAGAAATATTTATATTGATAGTGAAAATAACTTATTAGATCATCTGTCTTTGAGCCCTATCCAGTATGTGTTTTCCACATTTGCCACAATTTTACCTCCAACTCCCATACAATCCAATCAATTTCTAAGGAGCAATTAAGTAATCTCTTCTGCGAACTAAATTAACAAGAATGGTAGTAAGACAGTACCAAAAGGTCATTTTCTCCCTCCTATTGAAGAAAGAGGCAAGAAGTAGCCTCCACACCAGATCAGGAACCTCCATACAACTAGCAGTTCGGGAGGGAATCATAGCGACGAAAATACAGGTACAGTCAAACCAGGTAGTACATTTAGTGTAAAGGGAAAAACATAGTCAGTTTAATTAGTTCTTCTAAACAATAGTGGGTACCTAAGCAATTGCATAAACTGAACATGGTCTCTAATCCTTCTAATATTAGTTCCTCTCTATTTGCAACTTTTTAGAACAGATAACATCCTACAATTCTTCTGTCTTCATAATTGAATGACTTGTTTATCATAATATGTATTGAATCGTGTGTTAATGCAAAGCGGAGTGTACAGTGAAAGCTTCTATAGAACCCTGGCAAAAACTAGAGATTTTATTAACCATAGAGATAATGTCAAACTCTCCATTTACGAGTGGATCCTTATTCTAGATATAGTATAGGCACAATGAGAGATTATGTACTCCTAGATCCAAACACACACAAGATCTTTTCCGCAGCCACATTCCATCAGCTCACTTTTCAGTATCACGTCAGTCGAGCGCCAAACACAATATAAACAAAGTGCTTATTTCACAATTTCGCATAGTAAAAAGGAATGAGCTTTTGTTCAATGTGCATTAACAATCTTATTGCAGTAGTGGTAATAGTTAGCTGAGAAAACCTAGTTCTCGGGACGTCCCGTCCCGGTAGGTGATTTTCCCCACTACCTGCAGAGTAGCCGCGCTAAAAAAAAAATTCCGCCAAAAGAAAGCAACTGGTACGAAAAAACTGGACCCAGGATTTTGGTAGTCGCTTGTGGCGACTTGCAGCTGTGAGGTGTATCCCTTGCAGATGTTCCTTGCTGGTGTGCCGGCCAAGTGGGGCTTGGTGTGATGATAGGTGGTGGGGAGAACAATATTTAAGAGATGATCAATTACTATTTCGAGTTATTGGTCGAAGGGAAGCTGATTTCTTTTCGCTTCCCCACAGTTTTTTTGTTGTTTGTGAGTATAGGAGAACGCTTCTATTCTGGGTCCGCATGCAAGGTGAATACTTGAAGAGGTTAGGCAGGATAGCAATGTGATGCATGCGGATATCAGAGAGGTGAATCGACACATAGCTGAGCATAGCTCAAGATGCTCTTCTTACTAAGATCTATTAAGCAACCCCGTGCATAGTTTCAATCTTTTTCTTGCAAGACGTCGCCAACAGCCATCGCAATTAGATGTTCTAATTCTGTATCAGGCTGATTGAGCGTGAGAAAAGTATGTTGCGCCGTTCCATGCGCACGGCCAACTTTTGTAAACAGAACGTCTCGCAATGGATGCGCGTGTAGATCTAGGCATCTGCAACATGGCTCATTCCAACCCAGACCATTGGTAGTGTTGAATGAATCGAAGTCACCAGTATCAAGGCGCGCGAAACTTTTTTACCTCAGTCGTCTTCCTCCAGTAATCTCCTCTCTTCAGGATCAACCTGCTTCTTCTTACCATCTCCCTTTCCTGCCGCCTTTTGCAAGCTGAGCGCAATAGCCGATGCAATGATAAGTGCTGCGCCAATAAGACTTTCCACAGGCGGTGTGGTACCCCAAATGAGTCTCTCAACTATGAGTGCAAACACGAGTTGTAGATACATGAGGTTCATGGCTCTACCGGCCTTCTCTCTCTGCAAACCCTCGGTGAGCAGAAATTGCAACAAGAAGCCAAACAGCCCAATGATAGCAATGAGACCCCAGTGTAGCGCAGTCTGGGGCAAAGTGAAATGTAGATCTGGGTGGCAAAGGATGATGATGAAGGATGCTAAAGTAGCAATGAGAGAGAAGTAGTTAACAGATATGAGGGAGTGAGCGCGCGTTCCTATGACCCGGATGGTAGAGTAGGCAGTGCTAGCTCCTAAAGCTCCGACGATAGCAACAGCAACAGCTAAAGCGCGCTGTTCAGGAGTGATGTGAAGCACTGGGGCTTTCGGTTCATCTGGCCGGGGTGATACGTGGTGGGTTTCTTGGAACAGCCACGGTGGACGTGCAACAAACAATACTCCTGAGAAGGCGACGACGCTGCAGAGTGCTTCTTTCCATGTAAAAGGCTCGCGAAGGATGATAAAGCAGACTATGGCAGTGGTTGTGGGTACGAGGAAAGTGATTACCGTCGCATCAGAGAATCCGAGCCAAGCTAGTGAGTCTAGAAAATGTATTAGTTTTGACCCGTAATTTCTCTTCATTTTTGTTGAATATCTTGCTGGTGTACACCTTCCTTTACTCGAAAAAACTGACTGTGACACTCAGTAGGACGCGGAATGGACTTACAATATATTCCAAACAAGCCCACGAAACCTGCTGCGCCTCTCAAAGCCAACAGACCTCTGACGCCCTTCGGGCCAAGGGGGAAATCAGGTACGCCTTTGTACCAGGAATATATTGAGCAAAGGATACCAGTACATAACATCCTGATGAAGATAATTTGCAGGGCGTGGAATTTTATGCTGGGATCATTGGTGAGCAGTTTTGCTGCCGTGTTCATCTAAGTCACGAGCGGTCAGCAAAAACTGAGCTAAGACAACGGACGGCGAGGATAGAAAACTTACAATAGATCCGCATGTTTGCGACAGAAAGACAAGAAAAAGACCAAAGTTACGGTTGTAGAAGTCCCTCAATCCGGATTGTGCCTTTTCTAACAGGGTTGGTTCTTGCACCTCAGAAATGGTGTCTTCATCGGAACAGCTTGATGCAGTAGCTACTTGCAAATTCGGATCAAAGTGCACCTTGGCACGCCCGGTTGCCCGTGGGGTATCTTGTATCGTTCCATAAGACATGGTATGGAATCTTCCCTTCTGAGTTCTTAGAAGAAATCAAGGGGAATATGGGAGTGCAGAACAATCCCAACAATCTTAGCTTTGTAGTCTCGAGAGTAGGTAAAAAAGTAAGAGCGGTCCGCGTGATCCGCAGGTGGGTCCATCACGTGCTTGGCGTTGACCGACAGTCCGCGCGCTTACATAGAAGCCTTTTGTGCTCAATGCGTACATGCAAATACCACATTCAACCTCAACAAGAGGAGTTCGAGGGTTTATTAGTTTGTATCACCAGTAAAAATGCACGAAGTTCAAAAGAGGAGTCAAGATGCATTCTAAAATTGGCCGTGTTTTCCATTTCTACACGATATTTACAAGAAGATATTGCTAATTACACAAGCCAAAACCCCTGCACACAAACGTTTTCGCATAATGCATCAATTTAGGCCAAGTATGATGTATCAACCCAGGTTGTGTAGTCGCTGCCCAATATCGTACCGATGCTGAGAGGAGCGCTGAGCTGTTGACCAAAAGATACCCGCTTAGTGTTTGCGCCAGCACCAGTGTTCTTGTATTCGCCAAACAAAACATGGTCGGTACTCTTTGGGTCACCGTTCCACGTCGTCCAGCCCTGGGTATTGATGACAGCGCTAAGACTGGTTTGCTGGAATACAACACGGGCATAATTCCTCCAAGGGCGACCGAGATAGTAGGCGCCGTTTGGAACATTGTTACCCGGTGCAGCACTAACAGTGGATTTGTTGATAACGTAGTAAGCTGGGTTGGAGTCAGAGTCACGGCCGCTAGCGGTAATAAAGCCTAGATTGGCGGCAAGTACACCAATCCGACAGCCATCAAACCACGCCCTGGCCTTCTGGCCGAAGATGAAGTCGGTAGCACCCTCGATGTAGCACTGCGCGTAGACCTGATTGCCAACCTCGGCCAGTATAGTGTCCTGGAAGCCCTTGAACTGGCAGGCATAGTAACCCTGCTTGTCGGCGCTAGCACTCAGCGCGAGCGCCTGCGAGCCCTGACCACGGGTGTTGACAAAGTTGACGTTGTAGACCTTCAGGTTTGGGGTCCATGCACGGAGGGTAGCAGTCGCGTCGTTATTGGGAGAGTCATTCTGACTCCTCCCTTGGGTAATGGTCACGGTGTTTTGATTGTAGTCTTTGGTGTTTGTGGTCTCGCCGTAAATAATCAAGGGCGACTTGAGTTGCTTGATGTAGACCTGCTCCTTGTACGTTCCTTTGGCGATGAAGATACATTGCTCCTTGGTAGCGGAAGTACTGAGGGCATCGACAGCGGACTGTACAGTTTTGTATTTAGCGCTGCCACCCACAGAGAGACAACCCGCAGGGGCGGATGTGCGTCCACTGCGTTCCACGAGCGCAGCGGGCACTGCAGCCGCAGTAGCGGTAAGTGAAAGAATAAAAGCAAAGGATAGATGCATGACGAAAGACTACCCAAGGACAAGGGAGGATTGTACCCGACAAGCAATGGGAGGGATACGTACTATATGTAGATATAGCCAGATGGTGCACAAACTTAGACACCCACTACTCACAACCCCTAATGACTGGTGCCCGGTATTTCCTGAGAACCGGGTCACGCACCTTGTCAACCGAATCTATCGGTTTTTCCGCCATGGAAAAACATTGGTCAACGGTCGTTGGCCAACGGACAATTAACCGCAGCGGTACCCCAGACGATGCACAAGATCAGTGGGCCTAATGTTTCAGTGGGCGCACAGATACCATGTGATTTAATTCCACCATGCAAGGATAAATTGGGGTGACGCGGCATTGGAGACACACTTGTTAGGCATTTGGAGGCGGCAGATGGATGGATTGGGATAAGTCAAGGCGGGGGGTGCCCAGTCTGTGCGTTCACGTGAGCGGGCGTCGCGCTAAGAGGATCGACAGGTGCCGGCAGGCCGCCTCACCGTCACCGTTTGCGCGACGCTGTGACCAGTTCACCTTCACGCAAGACCACGCCATCCTCGGACAATATAGTCGTGTCACCCTTGGCTCTCTTGGGACAGCTGCATATCTACCTACCCGACCATGGCGCGACCGCAAACGAATGGTTATGAATATGACACAATCGACCTTACCCTTTCCTCACCCGAGCCAGAACCACAACCGCGTCCAAGCCAACATGTGCGCGCACCCCCGCGGCAGACTCAACTATACTTTGGGCACCAGCCACGACCCTATAGTTTGCCACGCGTCAAAAATGAACCCAGCCAGCCTGCGGCATTCTCCCCAGCCCCTGCTGCTGCACAGCAAACAAGGCTGATCCACCCGACTCACCTGAGAGAGATAGTTTCGACAACCAGCCCCTATGCTTTGCAAAAGGTGATTCTAGAAATGTGCCAAATCTCACCGGCATTCTCTGGAGCCCTTGTACGGGGGCTAGCGCCTTACTCCACATCCGCGCAAACAATGATGAATCAACACCGGATGAACCATGGACAATGGCATGCTGGCGTTCAAGATTTGGACGACAGTGACAACGCCTATGAAATCATGAAAAGAAAGTTAGCCAGGCCGAATCTTCCGAATCCGACGAGTAATAGGCTTCCAGAGCAGATGAGTCAGAGCCGGGGAGGCCCGTCTAGACAACACCTTCACACTTCTCAAACATTAGCGCATGTCAAAAATGAGCCAGGAACACCTTCGACTCCTAGCTCTGACGGTGAACTGCGTCGTCCTGGCCTATCTTCGCAAAAGGAAAGGCGTCCAATGACTAATCGGACACCGTCATATACCCTACCTGAAAGTTCATCCACATCCGATCGCAAGCCATTGACACTCGGCCAAGTTCAGGAAGCAGCTGCCGCTGGCATGACCGATATTTGTACCCGGTGTCATGAGCCATTCTCAAATGCTTCTCAGCCCTGTATACACCATCCTGGCAGAACGATGAAAAAAGAAAATGGAGCTGTAGTATGGAGCTGTTGCGAGCAGGGCATATTGTCTGCCGGCTGCGATATCGTTGCTCGGCATATCGGCATTGACGAAGAAATAGAAGACAGGGACATACCGCGGAAAAGACCAAGCGCATCACCGGCTCCGGACAGTGCGCGTCAAAAAAGACCTAGGGCATTCGGAGAATAGCATCTCTGGCCGACTTTGCTTGCTCGTGCTGCTTCTTTGGATCTGGGCTAGAGATAGTGATCACATCAGCTCGTCTGTATACGAAACATGCATCATCAGCTCCTGCAATAACTTCTTGATTCTCTACTTTGAATTCTGAGTGTGGGTTTCAAAGTCTTTTTGAAATTCTTAGCATGGTGCAAGCATCTGGTTTATGGGTCATTTAAAACAGAGTTGCAGGATATAGAAACTCCTGCGTTAAGTGTGGTCCAGGTTTGCCACTCAAGTCTATCCAGGAGTTTGCTTTCGTTCTGATATGCATATCACATCATATGGACATGGCGAATGTCATGTCAGACCGTACCCGGGATTATCCTCCCTTTCTGGATATCATGCGTGTTTTTTCGGCTTTTCCCGAAGCTATCGCGTTTCGCACGCCTGCAGTCTGACTGTTTCCCGATTCATGGTATAACCACAAGCCCCATTTTTGAACGTTGTGCACCGGAAGACTTGCGCTATTACTGTTTAGATGACTAAAAGCTACCAGCCCAACATGCTCCTGTTCTGTCCGCCAAATATAGACATTTCATTCATCGTACTGGCACTATTAGAAGATTGAAGAGTCTCGATTATGGCTGTTTTATCGTGACTAGGACGTTGAAATCTACAAAAACTAGTCATCATCTAGTTTGCACATTGGAACGAAGACAAACTCGCCCTACAAACCGCAAGAACAGACTAAAACAAGAAAAAACAACCGGACAAGGGCATCCTTTGTCACACATCGCGATGAAGGTATTCGCATGCCTAGCCTTACTTGAACTAGCTGCGTGCTCCAAATTGGACCAGTACAATTCTGGCGTAAAGTTTATGCTCCATTGACCAAACCCGCTTTTTTCAACGGTCTTTTATTTAGACTTTAAGCTATGGCTTCATACAGCCAATGGAGGCTAGGTAAGGAACGGGCGGAACGGAAGCCAATCATCTCATCTGACGTGAGCTCAACGGCCATTAGGTAAGCTTTTCTGTTTTGCGACCAGAAAAACACGGACCGTAATTTCATCTTGGTAGGGCGACCTGCAGCCCGATCATTTCGATCACTTGGCACCTTAAAGCGGGAGATATTCGCACCAGGGGTGGTGTCAAATCCTCGAGGTCTTTTCGTGCGCCCCTGCACGGACCTCGTATTGTCTGACTGGAGGGATATTGCGTCGCCTCCAAATCCCGGGCCATCCGTATGTCTATTTGTGACAGCCAATGCTCGTCTTAACATGAGCGTTGTCAATGCGCCCATGCATCTCGAAATGTGCTGCAATTCCTTCGGCATTTAGCACATCCTGCACCTTTGCTCCTTCCACCAAGCTTCTCCAAGCTTCTCCAAGCCTTGTGCCCCAAATAACACCCCGCAAAATCTACCTATCTTGCCCCAACCGCACGTTTCAGTCTAACATTCTATGGCAGAATGTTGATGACACTAGTTTGCGCACATTCAGCGCTTTCATTTAAGGCGTCAAAGACCTTGGCAAAGCCATTGATTTCGTAAATGCAAACGCAAGATCCCAATGCCGGCGCAGACTCCATCGAGGTGTACTCTGCTTTTCTAGCTAAGGTGCTACAGCATACTCAAGCCCGCGAATATGTGTGCGATAGATCAAGTTTCTTTGCTGCTAGCTTCAAACCAAACTAATACCTTCTAACGCCGAGACCTTCTAGAATTGTTTTCGCGATACGTTGAAACTAGCTTGCGGGGCGCTACTATGGTAATATCCGAAAGACGCCAGAATGGTGGAACTTCACGATACTCGTTTAGGGCCCCCAGCCGCTTCATTTCCTGCTGGTGTAGCGGGATATTAGATGGCTTCCTGATCGGACTACACACCACCGGCTGGAAGCAGAACCTGCGCACGTCGATACAGTTTCCGAGATCGGGGAGATCTTCCGGTAACGATCGGTATATCTACGGCTCCAGGGTGTGGTCATATGTTCCTGCGCCTCGTTCACGGAGAAAATCACACGCGCTGGAACACTAACATTACCCCACACATTTACTATAGGTGATTTTCAGCCATGAAATTGCTATCGTTGTCTAGGTCCCAATTACGTGTCCTGGCGCACTGGCTTGCACGTCCCTCACGTTGGGGTAGCGCGTGGATCTAACCACTAGAACGGCGAACACTGAGAATGTGGAGATTAGGTCTGGTAGATGCTGTTCAAGGTGACTAATGTCTGTAGTGTGAGTAGATCAGTACATGTGCTTTGCACTCGCAAAATATCAGCTATCGTCGCCTTCTTCATAGTTATGTCCTCAAGTTTACGTGTTTGTTTCTAGGAATCCTGGCATCATGTGGCTGATCTGACATCGTGCCAGGGTGTTTGATTGGAGGAATGCGCATCGAATGCTCCGTGCCGATCAGTAACTTGGGGTAAATTAAGGGAACGACAAAACCCCACGTTCAGCTAGCCATCTAGGAGGCTAGAAACAATTAAGACGTATGAAAAGGAAAGTTGGCCGTTGCGGCGCTCTACTACACCTCCTAGTCCGAGGTCTAGATTACAAGATCCTCGCCTGGTCCAGTCACTAAGTGTCCACTACACCTTCACATCTCCCGTGATGCACTTCCTCGCTCTCCTTCCTCTACTAGCCGCATCCGCTTCAGGCCTCGCTTTCCCTGGAGCGGAAGGCTTCGGTCAAAATGCTGTCGGCGGTCGCGGCGGCTCCGTTCATGTCGTTACGAACTTGAAGGACTCTGGCCCTGGATCTCTCCGAGATGCCGTCTCACAACCCAATCGCATAGTCGTGTTTTCGGTCGGTGGACTAATCACTATTACCGATCGGATGGTAGTTTCCAAGCGCGTCAGCATCCTTGGCCAGACCGCACCCGGTGATGGAATAACCGTTTACGGCAATGGTTGGAGTTTCAGCAACGCCGACGACGCCATCGTACGCTACATTCGCATTCGCATGGGCAAGGGCGGCGCCAGCGGCAAAGATGCCATCACGATTGCAGAAGGCCACAATATGATCTTCGACCACGTGTCCGTCTCCTGGGGCCGCGACGAAACATTTTCCATCAATGGCAACGAAGTCGGAAACATCACCATCCAGAACAGCATCATCGCGCAGGGTCTGCAGACACACTCTTGCGGAGGCTTGATGCAGACTGCGCTTGGCAATGGCATTAGCCTGTTCCGCAATTTGTACATTGATAACAAGACACGGAATCCCAAGGTGAAGGGTACGAATGACTTTACGAACAACGTCGTGTATAACTGGGGTGGCGGTGGTGGATACATTGCAGGTGACTCGAGTGCGGCAAGTGAAGCGAACATCGTGGGGAACTACTTCATCAGTGGTCCCAGCACAACTGTATCTGCTTTCACACGTGGCAATGACAACTTCAAGGGTTACGTCAAAGGTAACTTTTATGATTCGAACAAGGATGGTGTGCTGGATGGAACAGAGCCCAGTTTATCTTCTGAAAACTATGGTGGCATCAATATCCAGAGTGCCAGGTTTGTGTATCCGGCGCCACAGAAGATTTTGACTGCAGACGACGCGTTGCAGCTTGCTGAAAAGAGTGCTGGTGCGAGTAAAGCCAGGGATTCAATCGATGAGCGGCTCATCACTGAGTTGAAGAGTTATGGCAAGATGGGAGAGTTGATCACTGATGAGAAGGCGGATCCGATGAATGGACCTGGCACTATCGACCCTGGGAATCCGTGGGTCGATGCGAATGGGAATGGCATACCGGATGATGTTGAGGGCGAATTCAAGGATGTGGAGGAATGGGCAAACAGTCTCGTGCCAAGTTCTTATTAAACCAGTTGGCATAACTTACCATACTCTAAAAGCATTCATGCAATACAAAAATCGCTGGAAGATTCTCATTTTCGAGAATTTAGAGGAATGAACCTTTCGTAATTCGCGAAGAGATGCAGTCAAGATGGTATCTTCTTTATAAATCTGCAATTCGTCGAACATATGTTGAAGAGCCATACGACTGAATTAGCTGCTTGGAAAGAAAGCCAACATTTCACAGACAAGTATGCAGGTGATAGCAGGAAAGATAGAGAGCTTCTAGCATAGAAGATATCCTGGTTGCATCGAGAGTTCTCCAGACCCGCATTCAGGTATGATCTTGATTCATGATTATAATTACAACGAAACTATTATAGTGTTATAGAATTATGTACATGCGCCGGGTACATTAGAGCTAAAGTACCCATAATATGAGTATTCCTTACATTCAGCCCATTGCTCTATCGAGTGTTGAACCCTGTCTCTAAATACCAGATCTTGACCTCATTGGAGATGAGGAAGAGGGCGATTGAAGTTCCAATTGACTTGTATACACGAATTCCTCGGGACGAGTCGGTTGTCTAGGTGTTGTCGGTCCTAATTGGGGAGTTGGGGCTGATAACTCATAAGTCCAATAATTCTTATTGCCTTGCATCTCCTGTATGGCTTGCTCAAGCTCAGCTGGGGGTCGCTTGTGCCCTTCAATGTAGCTGGGTATATTTCCGATCATGGCGCTTTGCTGTTTCCGACGGCGATATCGCAGAAAGAGAAGAATTACCCCAACACCGAGGAGGGCTACTGCTGCTGCACCCAGACCTATACCTGCCTTTACTCCGGCACTGAGCCCTACAGTAGGGGGAGTTGGAGAAGGTATAATTGGTGAGATAGGCGTAGAAGACGTTTTGTTGTCGTCTACGTCAGGTAGCGGTGTCCAATAACTTGCCCAGCTCTCTGTGAAAAGACTCTCGTTTGTATAAACTTCCGGCAAATCGACAGCACCATCTTGGATACTCAGCATGACGTTGCCAAGTCCATTTTTTGAAAGTTCAGGACCAGGAGCTTGCCCTAGCCAGGAGACCTGGCGATTCCAGTTCCGGCCTATGAAGGCTGCCTGGAGAAAGGCACGCCCAAGTATGTAGGGGGTGTCCCTAGATGATGGCTCGTAGCTTTGGCATGGAAAATAAGCTACCGGTTTCTCGGTAATAGGTGTGTCGAGCGTGAGGTTTAGAAGGCTAAAGGGTACCTTGATGGTTACATTGTTCGATGCGCCGTAAGCTGGAGGGAAAGTGAAGCCGAGATACGCTGGCGAAGTTACAATCTTCTGATAGGTTGGGTCGGCTGTATTCCAGAGCCAATACTTCAGCTTTTTATCAAATGTGACAGGTAGGTGCTTGGCAATTCCTTCACAAGTTTTTCCGGGCAGATGAATATACGTCTGTCGTGGATCGGGTAGAGCAAGCAGGGTGGTGGCTTGGCTCGTGTTGCTCAGTAATAGACCATTCTTTTCTTTGAACGTAAAGGGAGATCCACCCGTAGCAACTCCAATACTGATGTCGAGTAGAAGTGGGGCACGATTAAATGAGGTGTAGGATCCAACCAGCCTGCCTTTATCGTAACCACCAAACAGCAAGGAGCCCGGGTAGCCATGGAATGCCGACCCAATATGCAACCCATATGAGAAAGAACTGGTGAAGCTTTGATTGTATGCGCCGCCCGGGAAACTGAACCCAACCATTGGGACGTTGGCGAATGTTGAATCGGTCGCAAACTTTTGCGATTGCTCCGGACCTCCCAACGCGAACGTGCCCAACTCCGGTCCGCGTACGCTTCCATCAGGATTGGTGATCACTATATCCTCAATCATGACCAGGCTCGTATTCCAATATGAATAGCTCTCAACAGTCGACGCTTGAAGAAGAATTCCTTGCCCACTGGAATTCACCCTAGAAGCTTCGTCTGTCCAATCTCCAACAGCACTGACAGTGGGAGGGAAGTTCGGATCCCATGTTCCCCCCTTGCCACACCTCGAGTTCTTGTATGGCTTGCATGCTTTGGAAGTGAGGATCTTGCTGTTCCAATCACCACCTGGTAGAAGATCTAACTGCCGATGATCCTCGTTGATGAGAAGGATTCTCGGATCCGTACCACCTACAGTGACTTTCACTGCTTGCCAGGGACCATCTGGACCATAGTATTGTGTGCTCCACGGAACGGAGATGTATTGCGCGGCGAATGCGTATTGCGGTATCTGCAGTAGCGAGCTGATGAGAAGAAGCTGGCGTAGGCGCCGAACCTCCATTGAACAAACAACAAGTTTTAAACCAATTGGAAACGAGCGAAAGCGTAAAGAAAAGATATCGTAGGTAATCTTGAAGACGACCGAACCAACGACCAAGGTGAGGCTGGTCGCGTGTACCGGAAACTTACATACTATAGAGCAAAAGGACCGGGAAGCGGCACGGCCCTGAGGGAAAAAGATAACCGCCAACGCATTGCTGTGCCGCAATAAACGAGATGCAGGCATCCATTACAGTGAGTTCTTTGACGCTTTTCAGACCTGCAGAGGTGACCGGGACGGCGCCCTTGCATGAAACCCCTGTTATCCGCGAGTAATGTGGGGCCCAACTCGGAGTTTCAAAAACAAAAAATAACAATCCTAAATAATTGGCTGAAAGCTCAGCGACATTTTTATTATTGAATGGATTTGGACGTCGCAATCATATTGGCATGAATACAGCGAAAAGATGTAGTGTGGTGTGGAGGTGTCGGGGGAATAACGTGTCGGGCTTTCGGGCCTGCGGGATCAGACTTAAGCGCCCTTTAAGCGCCCACCCACCTTCGCACAGTCCACACCTCCGCTGTGCAGAACGGTGCCGCCGCCCCGGGCGGGATGGGAAATCCTAATGCTTGCTGCCTTACTCTCATATCCTTCATGCCATCGCATACTCACTTGTTTCTGATCCGGCGATGGGTTGGGTAAACGTGACAAGTGTCCGCAGCTTGACCGCAGCGACAGCTGCAGCTCTTTTGACAGCTGCGCTGAGCCCACTTTCTTATGACGGAGCCACTCCATTGATATCTGAGCTGATATGCTGGGTGTTGGCTCTTGCGTTCTTTGGTCTTCTCCGCCACCTTGGCCTGAACTACTGGAAAGGCCATGGTAACGCCTCCGTTGATGCGCCCAAATACACCTACTGGATTATCGCGCTGTCTATAGCTGTCACTGCAGTCTTCTCTTCATTTTTTGACTCCACCTGGGTAGCAGTAAGTAACTCTTCGCTTGTTTCTCTCAAGACGGCTAACAAACTCCCAACAGCCTTTGGTCGCCTTCAAACTCGTTGCTCGCTCCCGGGATTCATTGTTCACGCGTCTGCAAGCATGGCTTCCTGGGAAATTTCGATATGCTTCGCTTGTATTTTGTTTGGGCATAATGCTGTTTTTATCGCTTGTGCCCAGTCTTGATACCATGCGGCTAGCTTTCGCCCTCCTAACTTCGTTTGGCCTGATAGGGACATATGCATCGCTGATTCACTTATTTAACAAACGCTATGGCGAGATACTCGGACAAGCGCAACTAGAAACACAACATGTGGCGTACTCTATCGCAGTACGTGCAGTCGGGTTGCTCGCAATGGTCGCTGCTATCATCATGTCTGTCTTGCCTGGAGTTACGTTCAACACGACAAGTGCCTTATTTGCTGGTGGTATGAGGTTCGCCCATTGGATCATCATCTTCTGGCTCGTATGTGGAATCGGATTGTCATTTGGCCTCATCATATCCACTGACTTTGCCAGACACAAGAAACGAGGTGGGAAATTGCGCCAACGATCTGGGCTTATGTCTCTGCGTCAGAAAACTCCTTCCAATCGGTTCCAGGCAGCTCACTCGGCCTATTCCAGACATTCGCTCGCATAACTATTGCAGTCTTGAGCATATGTCAAATCATTGACTTCATCCCGAAGACCGAGAAACGTCGGATTCTGCTAGTCGCTTTTGCCATATGGCCTGTTATGTCGCTTTTACCACATACATCTCTCGATGGCCATATTCCTTCGTTACCTGGTGCAGCTTGGCCCGGAACATCCAGTTTGAGCCCACATCACCCTGTCGAAGTACTTATTCGCAAAGCTCAGTTGGATTTTGAGCGGCTCATCAAACGCCAATCCAAAACACTTTTATCTGCTGAAACTGAGTATCGAAGAAGATATTCGCGAGATCCACCTCCTGGATTCGACAAGTGGTTCGCGTATGCTCAGTCTAAAAATTCAATTTTGATTGATGACTTTGACATGATCAACGAAGATCTAAGGCCATTCTGGAAAATCACACCTCAGCGTCTTCGCGAGAGCATTGATCATGTGTCAAGCTTGGAAAGTCTTGCCCTGCGCAAATGCGGTATCAATAATGGAAAGTACCACGGTCAAGGAAGCGGCTGGATCGTTGATGATCTTGGAAAGCTTCTTGCAGAAGTTTCTAAAGACATCCCTGATGTCGAATTTGCTTTCGATGTGGTAGATGAGCCTAGAGTCATCATTACACAGAAAATGCTTGATATTGGAGGCGCTTCGAAGCCCCAGTTCACTGACGCAGGCCATCTTTCAATCTGGGACCGCACAACCAGCGCATGCGCACACGCTACTACCAAAGAAAGCTTCCCTAAAATTCATGACCATGGGCTCGCATTGGTCCAGGATTGGTACCACGCAAAGGATGTTTGTTCACATCCTGAGTTTGGTCTGATGCATGGCTTTTTTGCGTCACCTATGACCTGTCTATTGACCGATGCTCCTATTCCTGTTCTATCTCAAGCAGCACCGACTTCATTTGGAGATATCGTATATCCCAGTCCTTGGTATACCGCAAGAATGGACCAAGGTGATTACAAAGAGGAAGATGATCCTCTCTGGGAAAAGAAGGTCAAGAATCTTTATTGGGCTGGAAGCACCACCGGTAGCTATAGCTGGAACGGTACTTGGAAATACTCCCACCGTCAACGCTTTGTGAAGCTGGTAGAAACTTTAGACCATACTGAACACACGTATCTCAAAGAATCCAAGCCGGGAAAATGGGTCAACTACAGGGCAATCGAGGATCATAGGAATTTGTTTGATGTCAAGCTGACTGCCATCATCCAATGCGAGGACCGGGATTGCGAGGAGCAAAAGCGATTCTTTCAACTTGGTGAGAAAGAAGAAGGACGCAAGCAGTTCGGTTCTCAGTTTGTCTTTGACACAGATGGCAACTCTTTCAGTGGGCGATTCTACACTCTGCTAAGATCAAGAAGTGCTGTACTTAAACAGACGGTTCTACGTGAATGGCACGATGAACGTCTCATTCCTTGGGTTCATTTCATTCCTGTCAGCTTATCCATGGACGAGCTGCCAGAGCTGATGCGATACCTGACGAGCCATGAAGACGGCAAGAAGAGGGCAAAAGAGATTGCGGACGCGGGTCGGGAATGGCATGGGAAGGTGTTGAGGAAGGAAGACTTTACAATCTATCTCTACCGCCTCATGCTGGAATTAGTGAGGATCATGGATCCAGCTCGAGAGGTGGAAAGTTAAGATAAATAAAACTAGTTATCTGTCTGTTCGCCATAACCCTACATGACCCTAACCAGCCCAGCAATAGCAGTTTATAACCTTCCACTCTTTGCCTTCTCTTTATTGACATTAGTTTTGTACAGCATATAATCATGATAATCTACTTACTGCTGTGCTTCACATGAAGCATAGTTCGTGCCTTTACAAAAGGATCCACACGATCCGTAGCAGGGATTGTTAAGACCAACTCCAAAACATGTTTCATAAGTTTCCTTGAAGTCTTTAGCTATATGTTTCTTATGATATTAGTGATGTATTGAATCTTACAGGCGGGTTCTTGCAGTAGACTGCAGCAGCACTAAGCTGGCTAAAGAGTAAAAGAACTGCAACAGAGCTCTTAAGACGAAGCATGTTTAAGATGGTATCAAGTATAATGTACTGAGTGTCGAGATAGAGTACTAATGTTCTAGTATCTTCTTCTCTATTTATACTCCCATATCTGTCCACCGAACCTGTTATAAAAATAGTATAACGGAATATAAATAGAGGCTCATTTTAATCTTACCTCATTCTAATATAGGGATTGGCGGGTTGATATTATAATGATATAGAATTTTCCATTTTTGGATGATCTTTATACTAACACAGCAAAGATCAAAATCTTACGTGAGATTAGTTTGAGGGGTTGCGGCGAGACTATCCTCACCGCTTCATAAATCAGAGTTCATGGGACTAATAATCATCAAGCCTAAGTTGCAGAAAGAATGTTACCTACATATGATGACGCAAGCCAAAGAATAATAAGTAAACTTCATTCACAATAAGTGAATGCGCACTCGTTAGTTAGGATCTCTCCTATACATATGAGTTCCCTTGACTAACTCCTCACCGTGTTCTTGAACGAGTTACACCGGGGTGCTACCCTACGAGTCCCCTTAATTTTCCTTTTTCGGCTCATCACTAATTAGCCGCTATCTTGAAACGGTCAGAAGCTTATACAATCTCACCTAACATGGTGTACTGCAATCCGGTCTAATACAGCTTTCTCCAGCCTCCCTCCAGCCTCTTGCTAGCTCTTGTTAGCAATAACATAGTACCAATGTGAGGGATTAGTAAGATGACCACGCCACCTAACCTGACGCGACGATCTACACAATAATCATAACTCCGCGACAACAACCCTGTATACAGGCTTCTTGTGAAGGCAGAGAAAGTCTTGCTATAGTATCCTAACTTAACAACTTAAAACAGTTTATCGTACAACAGCGCAGTCGCAAGTATGTTACAGCAATCGGGTGCATTAACCCGTCTAGCCAGTGTTTGCCACTGTTCGTGATACTGTCTGGTAAGCTCCACCAGGCCAGCTTGTATAAAGACTCCCAATAGACTAGATTATTAACGTCTCATAAAATGGCTAGGCAACAGATGAGCTTGGCGTAGAATGGATAAAGCATTTCAAACGGCACCGTAATAGTCTGACTCATACAAACACGTGTGAACTACCCGGATCGCTGTTGGTATACCTCCTTTGGTGCGTACAAGACGATGCAGCCCGCTAGTCTTGCGCTTAATGATCTGTATGCCGAAATGCTGGTCTCCAAGCCGAGGGGAGCCAAGGCACTCTGCCGTAGAGTTCAACTAGCCCTGAACCAGTTTGAATACTTCTCCGCCCCGCAGTTCTGTACCCTGATAACGGCTTTGTCATGAATAGATATCAACCAAAACTCAATTGCAAAAACATTATTGCAATTCTCGTCATCCTTCAATCCGATGTAAACGGACATGTGCAATTACATTTCCAAGATGTACAGGAATGACATCGACAAGATGTATCTCAAACACCACGATTCCAACCTGATCAACAACAGAGTTTACAAAAAGGATACTCCATTTCCCGCCCACTCTTGTAGGAGAACCACCAGACCCGCAGATCTTGACGTCGTTGAGAAGCACCCCCTCTTCTCTCCACAGACACCACCTTCCTAACCCCGTTTAGCGCCCCGACGCACGATTAGGAAACCCGTTATCAAGTCCGCTCTATCTCCGCTGACATCACCACACACCTCCAATTCTATTCCTTACATAGCACACTACGCTCTTGGCGACCTTGTCCACTCTGCTACAGAAAAAAGGGGGCTAGGCCGTATTGGGGTAGATGGGGGTAGATCTGGGGTCTTTGGTGCAACGTCAGAACAAGGGTTGTGATAAGGCTTCAACATCGGAAATGTCGATGTTTGGTTGGTAGCAATGCGTGTAGCAGGGGTGGGTTTTGGAGATAGATGGGAGATGCGGGTTGCGATGCGCCGAGTATCGGTTGTGAGGTCGGCATGTATGTGCGAAGACGCAATGCGGCTCGGCACTGTAGGAGCCGCCCATGTCGGCAGAGAGACACATATATCATGCAGATTTTGCAGAGAATTGAGATTGCTTAGGATTGGTGCCCTTTTTCTTTTCTCAATATAGCGAGTATGTCTGCCCCAGAGAAAGTGGTCGCCTCGGATTCTAAATCAAGGGATGATTCTCCTTCCTCCCCTCACTCCGACATCGAAATTGGTACTGTCCATGAGACACCCCAGAACGGCGATGAAGCACTGAATTTTCTCAAAACCGTACATGATGTTGGAGAGCTCACTCCTGAAGAGGAGCGGAGACTGCTTCGCAAGATTGACTGGATGATCATGCCACTGATGTGGTGTTGTTACTGCTTGCAATATCTCGACAAGACACTGGGTGTGTTTCCAAATGCCTCCTATACAGATGCACAGTCACTTTTAACAAAATGCTAATGCTCGTGCAGTAAACTACGCGGCAGTAATGGGCCTATACGAAGACGCAAACATCAACACGGACCAATTCTCCAACCTCGCCCTCTTCTTCTACGTCTCATATCTCATCGTCGAACTCCCCCACGGCTACGCAATGCAGCGGCTGCCCACTGCAAAGTACCTCGGCACCGCCGTCATCCTCTGGGGTCTCGTCACAACGCTTACCTGTGTATGCAAGAACTACGGCGCACTCGTCGCAACACGCGTACTGTTGGGTTGTTTCGAAGCCGCTGTGGCCCCCAGCTTGATTCTCATCACATCAATGTGGTACAAAAGAGCTGAGCAGCCCTTTCGAACGGGTATTTGGTATCTTGGCGTGGGCACAGGTACCATGATAGGAAGTCTGATTAGTTTCGGTTTCCAGCATTACCACAGTGACACGTTTACAAGTTGGCAAATCATGTTTCTCGTTGTTGGGCTTGTAACTGTCGCTATAGGAATCACTGGTACGTCGTCTTCTCCCCAAAAATCGCATACCCAGAAATCCCTAGTACATGCTGACTTGAACAAGTGGTTCTCTTCCTCCCCGACAACCCCATGTCCACGTCTCGCCTGACGCCCTCTGAAAAATACCACGCCATCAACCGCCTCCGCGAAAACCAGACCGGAATCGAGAATAAACACTTTAAACCTTACCAGGTGCTTGAGTGTCTCTGCGACCCCCAAACATGGATGCTATCTCTCATTACGATTTCCTCGAATGTTCCCAATGGCGCTGTTTCCTCCTTCCAAGCAATCTTAATTCGATCGTTTGGGTTCGACTCAAAGACTACGTCGTTGCTGCAATTGCCTTCAGGAGTCATTAGTATCATTTCGATATTAATTGCTACGTATCTGGCTGGCCGCTTCAACCAGCGTGGTGTCAACATTGTCACGCTGCTTATCCCCGGTATGCTGGGTGGCTGCCTCATGGCGTTCCTACCCGGAGAATCTAAAGCCGGGAAGCTTATCGGCAACTATCTCACCAACTGTATCGGATCCAGTTTACCTTTGCTGTACTCTTGGGTCGCGGCCAACTACGCGGGCCACACGAAGAAAGTAACCATGAATGCGATTTTACTCATGTCATTTTGCCTGGGGAATATCATTGGGCCGCTGACGTTTAGGACAGAAGATAGTCCTGATTTTGTGCCGGCCAAGATCACGATTGTGGTTACCTGTGCGTTTGCGGCGGGCATGGCAATGGTGCTGCAGGCGTATTATATGTGGGAAAATCGGAAGAGGGAGAGGGAGGATGTGGGTTTGCACGTGGAGAATGAGGAGTTTTTGGATCGGACGGATAGGGAGAATAGGCGGTTTAGGTATAGGTTGTGAGAAGGCGATTGTTGTTGGAAAATTTGTTGCGATCGTATGGCAATTCCCTTGTATTTACAATAGGAATGAGTACGGAGAAATCACAATATCAATATTTAGAATCATTGTGCTCGAATACATGTACATGGAAAGATTACATAGAGACGTCCTTAAGGCGTTCCCATGACCCCCTTCAGCTCTTTGATGATGATATCCGCCGCCTTCTCCCCGATTACCAGCGCCGTGTTATTCGTGTTTGCACCTACATTCTTCGGTGGAATACTCAAATCAGCAATCTTGAGCCCCTTGACACCATATACATTCAAGTTCTTATCCACGACACCGTCTTCCTCCCTTGGCGCCATCTTGCACGTGCCGAGAGAATGCCATGTTGTATTCACATTCTCCCTCAGCCACTGCTCAATGGCCTCATCGTCTTCTTTCGTGTATACTAGATCTTCCACGTTCTCCAGCGGCGTGGTAACATCTTGGACTGCGGCGGCAGAGTTGGCGGGGAACCTGGGGTGTCCTGCTGCGAGTTCGCCACGGAAATACTTCATGCGACGCATGATTTCACGTTGTTTCTTGTAGGCCCAGAGCTGCTTCTTGAGATCAATGTCGTTCTTGTCGTTGAAGTAGCCCACGTCAAAGTCGAGCGGGTCGTCGTGCTTTGGGCCGGTAATATGCATGTGGCCTCGAGAATAGGGGTATGCGGTGTAAGTTCCAGATGTCATGTATTGTCCTGCTGGAACGCTGGTTGGGTCGCCGAGGAAGCCGCAGATCAGACCGAGGAGCATCAGCGGTACGTTGGGGTTGTTCTTGAAGTCACGATCCCAAGCTTCCTGGAACTCTGGGCCAAGGGCTTTGACTTCGTCTTCGGTGGGGCGTAGCTTGGAGGATATGTCGATGCCGTTCCAGCCCAGCATGGGGTCTTTCTTCGCCATCATTCCGGCCACGTCTGCTCGTCCGCTCAGAATGCCATCAATAGATTGGTGTGGCTCCAGCGAAGATTTGTATGGGTAGAGGACAAGGTGATGGTCTTGGTAGTCTTTTCCTACACCTGGTAGTTCCTCTACAATAGGCACACCAGCTCTTTGGAGAATTTCCTTCGAGCCAATGCCAGAGCGTTCCAATACTGGTGGTGTACCGCAGGCACCGCATGTGACGACGACGAGCTTTCTGGCCCGAACAGTCTTGACTGGGTGCGCAGTCAAACCGATTGTGGACTGGAATTCTGGGTTTGGCGTGTATTCTACGCCAGTTGCACGCTTGTTGTCGTCGAAGAGTACGCGTACAACTTTTGATTCGACAAGCACGTGCAGATTGGAATATTGTGCCTGGTCGAGCTTGGGATGTATGTATCTGTGTGCAGTGTCTTGACGTTTACCATCTGGCGAAACATAGCGCTGCCATCGCTGAACACCGTTGTTGGTTTCGAGATTTTGTAAATCTTCAATCTCAGGGAATCCGACTTGTGTCGCAGCACGAATAAAGTCGTCCTCTGGTTCACGCGCGCGGAAGCCACCGTCACTGACATGTATGGGGCCATCATAGCCATGGTGTTCCTTTTTGCCAGGTCCATGGTATGTCTCCAGTTTCTTCAAGTATGGCCACATCTCTTCCGCCGACCAGCCAGGAGTGTTCCAGGAGTCAAAATCCGAACGTTGTGCACGCGTGTACATCATGAAATTGATGGAACTGCCTCCGCCAAGCGTGCCGCCACATGGTACGATAGGCTCGCGATCAGCAAGTTGCTTGGACTTGTTGCCCTTGTAGAACAAGGCCGTTTTCGTGGCAGGTAGAAGGTTTTGCAGATAGAATGCTGGATTGACAACACTTGTGGCATCCTTGTTGTTCGCGCCGCCCTCAATCACAAGAATGGAAAGAGAGGGGTCATCCTCTGCAAGGCGGCCGGCTATGATGCATCCTGCGGTTCCGCCTGTAGAGTCACCGGGTCAGATTATGATGTCAATTAGTGAAGTGGGGGTTGAACGGACCTCCGGCAATGATAACATCGACCTCCTCAATGTCATCCGCGAGCTTGGAGTAGATACCCATGGTGAGAAGTGTGTAGATCGCGGAGCGACAGTGGCAATCTTGGAGTGCAGTATCTCAGGGCTACTGCAGGATTTATAGCCGGACATGCGCATGCTTATCCCATTTACCCATTGAGATAGTCTTGTACCACCTGAACCTTAAGGCGAGCTGGGCATCATCCGCTGTGAAACTGCCCCGCAGTTTGAGTACCATACAGCCCCCATGTTCCATTGCGTGAAGCTCGGTGTTGGTGCTTCAAGTGGATCTTCTCCGCAATCGCATTGAGGCGAGAACAAACTAATGGCGCCGCGTGGTACTAGTGTTAGTGCAGTAGCCATTATCCGATATGTGGACCACTCATGATAATCCCTGTGTCGGGCAGATGTGTTCCACGGATGTTAGTCAAGTTTTAGTCAGGTCATGTGTCTTTTCCCCGCAACACAATTGACGTCGGATCAACTGGAGTTGCCCCGATTTGCGTAAGAAGTGTCCAACATTACTTGAATTGTCAGTGTAGAATCTGACGTGCAGGAAGGGGTTACCTCGGCATATTGCACACCCCACTGGCCTGCGCCTAGTTACCTAGGTAGGATGAGTTCTGATAACAACCAATGAAGTGGGAGGCAGGAATATGCAGGGAAAGAAATTTTCGGGATAGCTAATGCATTAAGAGAGTCCATTTGCAGGTACAGATAACTTAGGCCCCCATTTACGTGTCCTCCAAATGTCCTAAAAAGCCTAGCCTATATGTTCCTACCATGGCTGGATTTCTGGCCAATCAGACGTGTGGGGGCTGTTCAAATCAAAGTCTGGGCACCGGAAGCGTTGTCTTGGCTACTTGCGAAAATCGGGATAGCTCAAGGAAGATCCTTTCAGATTGAACGTGCAAGATACCTGATGGTATCGGCATCAGCACGAGAGACTACAGTGGCAAAGAGTGGACTCAAAAAAGCCGTTCCAGACCCATATCGACAATGTTCTGGAACTCGATACGGCGCTTGCCAGCAACACTCCGCTTCCTAGGTTTGGCATCGGCAGCGATGTAGTGCTCCTCAACCTTGACCGTAGCAGGCAACGTGTGGAAGGGTGCTAGAGTGTCAAGCATAAGACTGACGCTCTCATCATCCTGTGCGGAGTCGTGCCTGGATTGTTGACCGTGTTAGTATGTTTTGTAGCCAGTCTGCTTGCAATTGTCGCTTGCAATTGTCACTTACCAATGGATGACGAGCTCGCGTAGGTCGGGCGCCTGCAACAAGATCTTGTAAAGGAAATTGGCTCGTTGATGAAGAAGAGCAGGGAAAACGGCTCCGACGACGCCGGTTTCTTCAGCGCGTATCCAAGTGGAGTCCCAAACAAACACGACTTCGACCCTCCGAATGTTCTCCATGGGCGAAAATGCAGCATCCGAAATTTGGCCCAGAGCTTCTTCGAAGAAGGAAGTATGGGCAAAGCTGGCGGTTGGGTAGATGCGCAACATGGCAGCATCGTAAAACCAATCATTGGCCTCGTTGTACAGCTGTCGGGAAGTCAAAAGCAACTCGACGGGCGGCGGGTTATGCGTCAAGCACATGAATTTGGGAATGTGGTGCCACTTTGTATGAGGCATCATGATAGGTGTTGGAGGACGCGGAATTGTTTTCGTTGAAGTACCATCAACGTCCATTTCTTCACCCTCGTTCTCACTATCGACTTGTTCGGCATCGTCATCAGAATCTTCTTCGTCCTCATCTTGTCCATCTTCCCCGTCTTCTTCGTCTCCCCAATCTTCGTCCTCTTCCTCTTCTTCATCCTCTTCCTCATCATCCTCTTCTTCATCTTCTTCATCTCCCTCGCTGTCCTCGCTTTCATCAGCACTGTCTGTCTCGTCGTCATACTCCTCGTCGTCGTAAACAGCCCGCGGTGCAGGTTCGTTTGGGTCGTTGGGCACGTGATTAGCGATGAGTTCCTTGACCTCCTTCTTCTCAAACCAGCGGCGCAGCAGCTTGTGCGGCTCACTGTCACGGGAAGCTGCGTGTGCGAAAATGGTGTGTCGCACCTCGAGGGGGAGGCGCATCAACAACGACGCAGGCTTGTCGCACGCCATGTTGAGCAAATGGTGACGGTTGAATACTGCGTGTAGAATTGCAGTTAGAGGCGCAGGCTGGGAGGATTAGGTAGGAGCGCGGGATATAGTTGTGCGGAACCAAGGGTGAAATCGGGGTGCAGGCAAGGCTGGCGCTGTTGCCTGGGGGGCGGCCTCTGGTGGGGCTGCGGGCGTGTGTGAAAGTGAGAGAGGCAGCGAGAGGCAAGCCATCACTCACTAGCGTATGACAGGTTCATGGCGATGCAAAAACAGACTTTCCTTTGCTTATTCCTCAATCACCAGTGGCCGTATGGGGAGTGGCGGCGGGAAGCGCCCTGTCATTGTGGCGCTTTCCCCACGTCTCGGGAGGATGCGCTCCTTCCCTACGTCAGATCCTCATGGCGCCAGCCACGTCCAATCACCAGTCTTACCTGCCTCGTCCTTTTCGAATCCTTTGCAGGCTGCATGCAATTATTTCATAGTATTACGTCGAGTCTATGTGAGATGCTCAAAGAAAGAAAACTGTAACATCAGAAGCACTGACATGTAGAAGCCGTATGAAGCCTTCCCAGCCTGACTTGCCAACTGGCTACAGAAACCCCTTCTCCATTCTATAGCTAGGTCTCTGCAAATTGAGCCGTCGCTCCTGGAAATGTATCTATGATTCTCACCAACGTCATTTTGGTGCCAAAACCAAGACTTTGCAGCACGAAGCACTCGCAAGTCACCAAGGGCGACTGCCCCCCGACCACAGCACTGTTTCCTGGCTTCCCCGTAGCCAATCATGCGCCAATTGCTAGAACCTTCACAGAAATCGTGGCTGTCGTTCTGGAAGTGGCTCCTACCAACTTCAACACACAGCCCACGGCATGCAAGGAAACGGCTCCCTCTTACGGCTGTGGCCATGTAAACAACAGAAATATGCAGCAATAGCAGCTCAAGACCGACTCCAGCCAGCCAGCCACCATGCTCGCCCATTACATGGCATATAAACCTCTCCCGTCCTCCCAATCCTCCATTCTTCTTCCACATCCCCATCCATCCCATCAACTCTTCTATCCCATCCATTCATCCATCCAACATCGATACCCACTCCCACCAAGGCAGCACAGAACCAGGTACATTCTACGGCAACAGCTCTATCCGCTATGCGCTTCGACATCAGCCTCCTCGCCGGCTTCATTGCCTTCGGTGTCGCTAGCCCAGCCAGTCCTGCGTTCAAGTCAATTCCCACCAAGGCACACCGCCACGCACAGGCGACCGATTCCACACCCGTTGACGGCGATTGGCGCATCGGTTGTGACGACGACAACTACTGCTCGTACTACCATGATTCCGCCACTGCTACAGGTATCTCCGCTATGATGCCTGCTGGCAAGGTCACTGCAGATCGTCCACTCCATCATGACGATGGGTTGTCTCGACGTGACCATAACGTCTCCTCCAATGCCGACACACACTCGCTTTTCGGTCGCCATGCTGCCTTCTCAGGAGATCAGTGTACGTCCTGCGACAACTCTGACTGCCCGGTATGTCACTATGCCCATTGCATTGCTGCTTGTCATGTTGCTAACTTTGAATGATATAGGAATGTTTCAAGGATTGCCCAGAGTGCCAGCACTTCAGGTGTGTGGATGCGGCGTCACTTCTGTCTGTGTGCATGAGCGTCCGCCCAAGGTTGCTTCCTCCCTGCTACGACAATCTTCCACCGATCGAGATTGAAACCACAACCGTTCACGTCGTCGCTGTAACCCTTCCTACATCAGGGCCTGATTCGACTGATTTGAGGTCTGACCCTACGACAACATCTGTCACTACGACAACATTTTACTCCACAATCACACCTGACTCTACGACCACACTCAAATCTGCGACTACACCTGACTCTACGACAACATCCGTCCCTACGTCAACTTCCGTCATTGTGCCAGCGCCCTTGCCCATCCTCTTTACGGAAACTTCTATGGTGACCACGACCGTTATGGTCTATACCCCACGCCCTTTGAAGAGCACTTCAACCGTGCTCGTCCAGATCACACCTACCCTCACTACAAGCACATGGTACAGTGTTGTCACTCTGAAACCCATTGTGCTTGCAACTCGAAGCAACTCGATTGTCACGAGGATTCCAGCTACCAACTCCGCACTCCTCCCTAAGACGATGGTCAACACAGCTCGTGCAACCCCAACCCCTGCACCGCTCTCTCGCCGCCAGGATACTTTTGAGAACGGCCCTTGCAATCTCTGTGAGAAGAAGTCGGACTGTGAGGTATGCTGATTTTGCCACACATAGCACCCAAGTCTAGCCTGCTCATGCCGTCACATCACAGGATTGCGATTTCACCTGCGATGACTGCGCTCATTTGAAGTGCAAAAGTCCATTCGGCAACTCGAACATTTGCATTGAGATCACGGGCCATCAAGATCATGTCGCAGCTGGCAACGTTTCAACTACATCAGACGACTTTTTCGGTCAGACTGCCACGGTTATCATCCCGCGCAACGAAGAGGAACTCACTCCTGCTGTCCTTTCCGAGGAGACACAGACAACGGTAGAGGATGTCACAGGATCATTGGTTGCTCATCGCTTCTCCAAATGTCACACTTGCCCTGGTGGTCGCAGGGGCCGTAAGGACAAGGCTTGCCGCGTAAGTCACCCTCAGACCATCTATCCCGCACTTTGTATGGCGTTTGAGCTGACCATTGTACAGGGCTGCCACTGGAAGCGACCTTGCAGCTTGCGAACCGTGTGCCCGGTTCCTGGAGAGCATGGAGTTGTGAATGTTTGCTACGAGATGCCAAAGAGGTGTTTTGATGTTTGAGGCGTTCCGGGGGAATGCTGGTTTGCCGGCTGATGCATGAGGGTTGTATCACGCAGTGTGTCACGCATTGATTCTTTCTGGGTTTTGTTGTTTGTGCATGGGTTGCAGTCGTGTTCTGCTTGACGCCGGTGTGGGTTCGCGTTGATTTGCCGTTATGTTTGTTCACCTTGTTCTCTCCTACTGCTCCGCACTTTTCGATATTCTTCTTCACTTGCTCTTTGAATGCATTTCCTTTCTTTACTTCAAGTCTTGGTTTTCTGCTTGCTGATGATATCATGACCTGTCCCAATCACACCCATGAATCCTGAGTGTCCAAATCCCTTTAGTCATGATTGGTATCTCATTTCTATGCCCCAAAACATTCATATCCATACATGCCGTTATGAGTTCCTCCTACTGTTGTCATTCTTATGACTGAGATCCTCCATCAAAACACTCATCAGCTTGAACATCTCGCCCGCGAGTCTCTTGCCCGTCTCTCTCCACTCCTCAGCACACAGTCTGCCAAAGCGATCTGGGTGCCATCGAAGACGTTCCTGCCGCAACCACTCATAGCTATACAGCCCACTTGCACGAAGCAGCTTCTCAACATCATGCTGACACGCATGGATACTATTCTCTTCCGACTTGAGCATCTTGCATGTCGTAAGCGAGCATGTTGTAACACTACCCGGCAGATATGGGAACATGGTGAACAGCTTGGGTGTAGAAGAAGCTCTCCTGCTCGGCGGTGGAGGGGTAGCCGACGGATCTACACTGCTGGACCGCGAGCGGACCTGTAGCTTTCGTGGTGTTTTTGGCCTTGCGCCTGCGGTGGCGGCTGCCGCGGCTGCAAACATGACTGCTGTTTCTGTAGACCATTTCTCATACAGAGCCTGCAATGCAGCATCCTGCTTTGCCTCTGGAGAACTCGAAGTACCACGGTTTGGTGACTGGCTGCTTGACTCTGATGTGCTTGCTCTGGGCCTTTGCTTTTGCGACTTTGCTTTTGCAAAGAAGTTAAGCGCAAAGGTTTCCAAAGCCTCCTCATTAATGTCGTCAATTGAGCCAGCCCACGTCCCGTCTTTACGCACAGCAATGAACTGATCTGCGCTCGTGGGATCGAGAGCAATGAACGACAGGCTACTCCAGTGAAACCCCTTTTCAGCCTTCCACTCTTCGACCGTCTCTTTGTAAATTTCCCACGCCTTGTCGTCGCCGAACTTGTAAATCACCTCGCCGTATTCACTCATTGCGAAAAAGGCGCCGTCGGGACCCCATGTCACCATCCGTGGCGGCCCAACGCGCCATCCAGAGGGCGTCAGCCAGGACTGCAGAGCATCTTCCAGACTAGGTGGTAGGTTTCCCCATCGGATCAGTTCAGGGTGCCATATGATGAACGAGTCATCTGGGCCGAGCACCGCACGCAGATGCGGAGAATGCCATGTCTTGTGGAGAATAGTCTCGAGACGAGCTGGTATGCCATCGCCCCATCGTATACTGTTTTTCCCTGATGAATCCTTTGAACTTAGCACCCAAGACTCAGGCGTCGAGCCCAAGGCCGCCCAGTGGACTTCTGCTACCGTCCTGCCCACCAGCAGGTCCCGAAGGCTAGCCGGGAGTTTGCGGCAGTGTGTGTGTTAGCTGTTTTGCAACGAGGGCATGAGCAAAAAATAGTCTGGCTACATACTACTGTAGGCCTGCAAAGCTCCTTGCAATAAAGCTATCATTTGGCCCAAAGGAAAAGAAGGAAGTGGTGGTGTCCGCCGTGCCACTCATTTGCCCAACGTTGCGTGCGATTGGGTAGCAATCAGCTTTATGACGTCACCTACATGGAAACCCTCGACGAAGGCGGCACCCGTTAGCGACGCGCTGAGTCGTCCAGTCTGCATTGCGTAAACTCACAGATGGTGGTGTAGTGGTAATTAGCGGTCCCGTTCTTTCTACTAGGCGAGTCGAAGTTTCGTGGAACGCAGTCTAAACTCGGGGCGGCAGCGCGCGCCCTGGGGCAACGAAGACGCGCAGCGCGGGAAAAAGCAACAGCTTATCCTGTTTGGACCCTGGAGACGATCAAGCTTGGCAAGGGTGACCCCGACGGTCACAAACAAGATGGCCTGATTTGCGTGAACGACTCTCTGTCTTTTTGCCTTTCCTTTCTCTCCTTTTCTGTCCTTATATGTACGGATACAACACACACCTATCGTTTGCTTTATAGCGACCCACTGATGCCGGACCGGGCACACACCGCTTCCACCGATCTAAAACGCGCGATCCCCTTAGCGAGCCCGGCTTTTTCGCCGCAATGTGCGACTCGACGTTTGCCTTTGGCCAGCGCGGCAGCCACTACATGCAGTGTGCGTCGAGGCGAGAACAGTATGCCTTGAATGGTAGTTGTGTTGGTGTTTGCAAATACAACAGATGATGACTGATTGATGGCTTGTATAGTACACGGCTTCCAGCAAAGTTGACGAGGCTCCTCGACTCGGCGCAGTTGAAGCAGGTGCATCATGTGACGTTAGGGTTTGAAGACAGTTTCCTGCTGACTTGGCGCGATGCCCATGGCAAGGACCGCGTCGAAGCCGCAGGGCTGCCCCCCGAAGTCGTCGAGTTCATCCATGCGGGCAATCGCGACGTGTCCAAGATCCGGTGTTCACTGGGGCCCTACAACTCGTCGTTCTTCGTCCACGACAAGGCGTCCTATTTGTGGAACAACCTCCCCGGGAAGCTCGTGTCCGCGCTGCAGAATAACATCAAAGACGGAAGTTGGGTCGATCGTCCGCGGCTGGTTACGCTGGGCGCAGACAGCAATTTCTTCATGGTAACGGAGAATAACGCTGCAGTATGGGATCTGCGGAGTTACAAGCCGCTCATGACGCTACTGGAGCAAACTCCCATGGCAGACATACACGGCTTGATCCTCCATCCATATCGCTACCACTGCTTTCTCCTGCAATCAAAAGACGGGAAACTCATGTACGAAAACATGCCTCCGCATGAGGTTCCAGGCGTGCAGGCCATGGTGAAGCCGATACTGCATGACACCAAGGACGCTCAGGCAAGACGGTTCCCGCGTAGAGATAGTGGAAACACGGCTAGCCCGCAGCGCCGACCAACCGTGCTGCAGCAGCGAGCGCAGTTGCGCCGGGAATGGAATGGGCATAGTCAGGAGTTTACCGCGCAGGCAAAGGGCGTCAAGTTGAGTTTTAGCTTGAGTGTTAATTTGGGTGGGTTGTCGAGAATGCTTGGTTGATTTCCTTTCATTTCCTTTTGAAGCACTTTTCTCAATTTTTCTTGTCTTTCAATGTAAATACTAGGGATGGCTGGGATTGTTTAGGTCTGTGAATACGTGTATTAATCTTACAGCAGTAGAGACTTTTTAATCTAAAGATTGCATAGTCATTATAGGTTGTATAAAACACATATTACATGTCTGCACAATCCATCAAGGTTCACCCTCAAACTTCATGTCTTCCCACATTAGACATGAAA
Source organism: Exserohilum rostratum (assembly GCA_026367775.1). Classification (NCBI taxonomy): domain Eukaryota; kingdom Fungi; phylum Ascomycota; class Dothideomycetes; order Pleosporales; family Pleosporaceae; genus Exserohilum; species Exserohilum rostratum. The sequence goes on along the minus strand of CP111156.1, from coordinate 1,574,011 downwards.
GCTGTTAACACAAGGGAAATAACCATATTAATGCCCTTATTGCAATCTGATTGCAAAGTCAATCTACACAGTACATCACTACCATTCCGTTCAAATGATTCAAAGTATACATGATGCAGCACAAACTAGACGCAGCCAGTCAACCAACCAGCATACAAGATGTCTGCCCCACCCGCCAGTGACACATGTTAGATCCGCACTGCTGGGAGGGAATGTGGAACACTTGCAGGAGTGTGCATATAAAGTTCAAGAACTGACTTGACTTGCGTCCTGTTAAACGCAGTCACTAGTCGGTTGTCATCACGGCATGATCAAGCAAAGGAAAATGATTCAACGTTTCTTTATTGTATGATTTCGTTCATTCTATCTATCCACTCACCTCACCTCACCTTACCTATCCTATCCTATCCTATCCTCCCTTCATCCATCCATCCATCACCCCAATCCACCCTTTCCTCCTCTCTTCTCAGCCAAGAAAGAAGAGAGACAGTCGTGAAATGGGGAGTATAAAGATGGGATCCCGACGTAAGCAATTTGATGGTGATGTTTTTGTAAGACCTGTATACCGGACATGACGCGTGATTAAAGGAGATAAAGGAAAAAAGGTGTGACAAAAAGAGAACAAGAAACGAAGATAAGGGGGTCCAACCCTACTCAAGAGCCAGTAGCAGACTACTACTGCTACTACTAACGGCCATGTGAGACATGTGTATATGGTTTTTCGTTGTTGCAGAGAAGGGTATAAGCAAAAAAAAAAAAGAGTAAGAAGAAAGAAAGAGGTCGCTCAAATTGGGAAAGAGGGATGGAAAAGAGAGAGAAGGAAAAGAGATGGAAAAAATAGACAAAAAAAGAACGCTGATATCCCAAAGAAGGCCGTTAATTAGAATTGCAAGTCCTGCAATATACTTTATCTGTCGAGTAATTGCGCACAAACCCCGACTTGCACACACGCCATGTCAATGTGATGTGGCTGAAACTAAACAGCACCACATAAACTCACGACAGCCAAACCGTATTTTTCTTAGTATAGCCACCACCATCTAGATCGTCGTCGTCGACCATTTCGACTTCAAACTTTGAGCCCAGAGCCTCGTTCGCCTCTTTCAACATGGCAGTCATCTGGAGGCTCATTCGGCGCAGGCGCTCGTCTTCTTCGTACTCCTCGCGGCGTACGCGGTCGATCAGGCGCTGGCTTTCCGATGCCAGGGGACTCGAAAAGTTGTTTGTGCCCATTTCAAAGGCGACGGGTGAGCCGAAGCTCTGGCGTTGGTAGGAGCGGGAGCGAGAGTGCGAGTTAGGTGATACCTTTGTGCTGCTATGAAAGGGACGTCGTTCTGTGGTTGAGCGTCGCGATACGGGGATTAAGGACGGTCGCTTCTGGGATGGTGTAGCGGGGTTTGCGCGTGATACGGGGCGGGGGATTTGCGAGGGTGAGCGTCCGTGACCCGGAAGTCTTCGCTCTGAGAGCCGTGGTGTACCGGGCCTCGAGTTTGTCTCGCAGTTTGCTCCAACCATGACCCAGTTATCTGCTGTGCGTAATCGCTTTGCTAATCGCGGCGGTTCGGGAGCGATGGATTCAATCGATTGAACACCATAGTCGTCGCTCGGGTAGAAGCCAGGGGGAGGCTGTTGAACGGGGCCGGGCTGATAAGGGTCGTCTTGCAAGCCAAGTTTCGCAGCGACCTCCTCTTGCGCGTCGGCGTTGAACTTTTGACCACCGCCTGCTTGGAAACCGCGAAAAGGTACCGTGCAAAACTCGAATAGCTTGCCAGCTACTCCGCCGACGAGGCTGATCAGAGACCAAGCTCTGCTTCCGTTTGGCGTCATATGCATCTCTCCCGCAGCCGCTTGTGTCGCAAGTCCAACCTGAGGGGTCGCAGGTACGGCCCAGGTGCCGCGTTGTGCCTGGAGGTTGAAGTAGTCGTCGCAGTCCCCATCGCGCGTGGTGAATGTATGTGGTTTATCCATCCCCCCAGCTAGTTCGTAGCGGTCGTTCGCAAGCGGAGGCGGGCTCTTAGTGTCTGTCGAGCGGGTATTGTGCAAAGTGCCATCGTTCCATGGATTTACTGCCGTATCGTCGCCATATCGGGAGCGCTTGCGGGTCTCGTGGACATCTGAATCAATCACCTGGCGATCCGTGGTTTCAGGTGCAAGCGAGTACCGCGGCGTCGAATCGAAGAGGCTATTCCGCGAGTTTCCACGTGTATGCGACGGCGAGAGCGTATGAGGCACGGGCATGTCGTGGGGATGGTATTTGGCTGGTATGCAGGGAGGTGGATCGGAGGCTGCCTGCGGGAACGGTGGTCAGGCACGGCTAACGGACGAATGATGTCAGGCTTGTGCAAGGATGGCAGATATTGATTCTCGAAAACTTGGCTGGTCCACGGTCCCCAGGTATCGGAATATTAATTAGAGGCTCATGGTGAGTGTAGCGTGTGGTGATCGGGATAAGAGTGGGGAAGCGCTGCAGTGAGCGCCGTTTGTTTGTGTTCAGCCGTCGCTGGGGTAGCATGAAGCTTTGACGGCAACGGTCAAATTAGGAGTGGAGATGGACCGCATCGTGAGCAGCCTGAGCGTCGGCTGAGGGCTACATGGAAATGCTTTATTCAACAGTGGATGTGCGAACGGTTATGCCATCTACAAATATACGTACAACGCCGCCCGTAACCAGGGTATCCCTTTACCTAGACGCCAGTGAATCAGCAGCTTCGTCCCCTTCAACGCCAACTCGCTCAGCAAGTACTTCCTACGCCCTCGCTATCCACCCGCTGTGCACTAGATACTCAAACAGCTGCGACGACTTGTTGGTGTCTATCTTGCAGATTTCCTTGGCAGTCTTCTTCTTCAGCGCACCGCCATTGTTGAGGGCTGCGCGGATAATGGTCTCCTTGAGCGCGAGATAGGGCTTTGGCATAATGCGCAGTACACTGCACAGCTCCACTTCCTCCGAGTTTAGCAGCTGGAGGTCTGCCTTGGACTCTTTGCCAAACTTCAGAGGTACCGTGTTGGGAAGTGGCTTGGGCACAAACTTGGTTTTTGCTTGCTGGGGTGTGAGGGCGCCGTTTGCACCGTTGACGCCGTTTGCGGCGCGGTCGGGCGGCGGCGTAGTCAGTCCGCTGCTCTGCCTGATGTGCAAGGGGAGCTCCTGTCCAAGTAGTGCAGTGGCAGCCGATGGCTGCTCAAAGGGTGGCTGAGGCTTTGCCATCCTACTGGACGCAAGGCGGTCGAACTGCCCAATTGGCGGCGGTCGGGTCTGGCGCTGCTGCTTCTCTTGCTCGTACTTCTCACCAGCCTTGAGACTTGTAATCTGCATGTTCCTCCACTCCTGCAGCTGCGAAATGGCCTGGCGCAGATTGTGCTCGTATTCGAGATCTTTGCAAAACTGCTCAAAGTCAGAGTGCAGCATCATGCGCGCAAAGGGCTTGGCCTTGTTCATGAGATCCTTCTCCTCCTTGGTCCGCTTCTTGTCTGCTAATTGGTTCTTGCGGTACTCGAGCAGCTGGTGCTCGAATATAATCTTCTTCCTCTCAACTCGCAAGTCCAGGCGGTGATTGTAGATTTCCATAATGACCATCTTCAGCTCCATTTCAGGCTCGATCTCGCCGGTTCGGGGGTTGATGCCGTCACCGGGGTCGAACTGCATGTGCTGAACCGCCTCCTCAGCCTCGTTGAAGTACTCTGTCTCGAACTCCAGACGGCCAGGCATGTAGCCTTGGACTTCGTGGCATGCAGGGACACTGGCCGTGGGCTTCTGCTTGGGCGCCTCGGGCTCGCGCGCGGCGGCCTCTTCCTTCTTCTTCTCAATTCGTCGCTTCTTCCTCGCCTGGAACTCGTGGCGCGGTATGCGGGTGCTGAGCTCGGTGTCATCCTTGCTGCAGTGCTCGGGGAGGGGGAAGCATGGGCTGTTCAGGTATGTGTCGATGTAGTGGTCGCGCACTTCGTCCTTTTCGCGGAAGCCGCCAATGTGGTCGGCAATGTCTGCCCAGGAGCCGAGGCCATATGTCTCTGCGCCCTCGAGCAGGGCCAGCTCCTCGTCGGCGCCCCAGTCTTCGGTGTAGATGGGGATTGAGTGCTGCTCAATCACCTTGAACTTGTGCTTGGCAGGCTGGTGGTCTTTTGTAGCTTTGGCCTCGGCGAAGCATGGCACGCAGAGGTCGTAGTCATGGCAGACTTCCTCGGCGCAGCGTATGCGGACCTGTGAGGCGAATCAGCACGCGTGTAGTGGTGGTGGTGGGGAGCGCGCCAGGCAGGGCCATACGTACCGTCGAGGTGATGTCGGACGAGCACACATCGCAGACATACTTGGTGCCGCCCTCGGTGCCCCGGGCGCCCGTCTTCTTCTTGATGACGCCCATGGTGCCCCGCTACGTGTTTGTGTGTAGGCACAGCACTCAGGACGCGGAAGCAAGTCGGCGTCGGGGCTGGTGGTGAGACAGGCCGATGTGGCTGTGCACAGGCGTGTCAGGTGCGACACGGGTGACTAAGGGGCGGTAGAGCCGCACGCTGGGCTGCAACACGACACGGCGGCGCTGGGGGGGGCACGGGGGGAGGGAATGGGGATGGGGATGGCGGGTGTTGACGCACTGCAGGCGCGCGCGCACGAGGTTGTCCGCGGCGGAAGCTGCAGCCGAGGCGGGCAGCGCCTGTGCCGCCGTACTGGACTGGACTGGACTGTACTGTACTGTACTGTACATGGCCACACAGTGTGTACTGTCACTGTAGTACTGCAATATGTACGCACACAGGCCGTCGCAGGCCGTCGCGTCCCCCGGCAGCCGCCGTCGCCAGCGCCCCCAGCAGCGGCAGCGGCAGCGCGCAAAGACGCAGTCGATGGAGGCTACTAGTAGACAGAGACAGCGGCGACATGGGGGCCTCCAAACACCGCAAATGACTCCAGGCGCGGATTGGCGTGTCAGTGCGGGAAACACGACCTGGTCGCCGGCCGAGATTAGGGCTAGCGACCCAATGACCCCTCAAATGTGAGACCCTATCGTGCTTGGAGCATTGTAGGTAGAAGCGCAATTCAAGGGCTGGGCGGCTCTCGGACGCCAGACACGTCGCCACCCTCGACTTACTCCCTGAAGCTTTGTTCGGCTCTGCGCTGCTCTGGCTCTGCTGTGCTGTGTCATCTGCTCCGCCGGTCGCGCTGCCTCTCCCCTTTCTGACCCTGACTGCCCGCCCTCCGCCCTCATAAGCTGCACCGCCGCTCCTTGGTGTGCGCCCGCCCCGAGCCCCCCTCTCTCGCCGCCCTCGCCGCCTTCCCGCGCCAGTCTCCACCCGCTGACCGTGTCTGTCTGTCTTCCTGCACACCAAACCCACCGCTGAGCTGCCGCAACCATGTCTTGGAAGCTCACCAAGAGTGCGTCGAGAGCCCGCTGCCCAATATTGCCACGCCTCTGCTCATGCTAACCCGCCCGCTGCAGAACTCAAGGAGACGCACCTCGCGCCGCTGGCCAACACATTCAGTCGCTCGTCGTCGACGTCGACAATAGTCGACAACCAGGCCACGCCCAAGGCCTCGAGCCACAACAGCAGCCTCGCAGACAAAGACAATGGCATTGGTACCGAGCCCGCCCACGACGCTCCTCGTCCCTTCCCATGCTGACCACACACCGCAGCTGCTTCAGAAGCACAGGCGGCCGCGCCTGCACCGCCCCTTCGCCCGGGTATCCTCATAGTCACGCTCCATGAGGGCCAGAAGTTCTCGCTGCCCCCCGGTGCAGAGCAGCACTTTAGCGGCCAGAGCCACCACCAGGGCTCCTTGTCCCAGGGCGGTGGCCTCTCTGTCGCCGGCTCAATGCGCCCCGGCTCGTCGTCTCGCAACGCTGCTGGCTCTTACACGAGCCGCCCACAGTCTGCTGCCGGCAGCATCAATGCCGCGCCCACAAACCACGGCCGCTACTCGTCGAAACACCTCCCCTACGCCCTGGTCGACTTCGACAAGCAGCAAGTCTTCATCAACGCCGTCTCAGGCACTCCCGAGAACCCCCTGTGGGCTGGCAGCAACACGCAGTACAAGTTCGATGTCTCCCGCGCTACCGACGTCACCGTCTCGCTCTACATTCGAAACCCCGCCGCCTCGCCCAACGCTGGCCGCAGTGAAGACATTTTCATTGGCACACTCAAGGTCACTCCACGGTTCGAGGAGCAACAGCAAGATGGAAAGTCTGGCAAGGGAGAAGAAACTGCTGGTCAGGCTGGAGCCGACTGGATACCCGTTCAGTTTGGCAGTGGTCAGATGAAGGTTGGCGTCAACTTTGTCGAGAACCGTCAGGACCGCCTGGCAATTGACGACTTTGAGCTCCTCAAGGTTGTCGGCAAGGGTAGTTTTGGAAAGGTCATGCAGGTGCAGTATGTACTCCTATTATTGTCTGCTGACATTTCACACGTACTTACAAAATTTACAGAAAGAAGGACACGCACCGAATCTACGCCCTCAAGACTATCCGCAAAGCACACATCATCTCCCGGTCTGAAGTTGCGCACACTCTTGCTGAACGTTCAGTATTAGCCCAGATCAATAACCCCTTCATCGTGCCGTTGAAGTTCTCGTTCCAGTCGCCAGAGAAGCTATACCTTGTGCTAGCGTTCGTCAATGGTGGCGAGCTGTTCCACCACCTCCAAAAGGAGCAGCGTTTCGACATCAACCGCGCCCGTTTCTATGCTGCTGAGCTGCTCTGTGCGCTCGAGTGTCTGCACGGCTTCAACGTCATCTACCGTGATCTGAAGCCCGAGAACATTCTGCTTGATTACACTGGACACATTGCTCTTTGTGACTTTGGTCTCTGCAAGCTCGACATGAAAGACGAAGATAGGACTAACAGTAAGTTCCTTAGACCGCTTTGCACCTTTCTTCAACTGACCTGTTTTTCCAGCCTTCTGTGGTACACCAGAGTACCTTGCTCCTGAGCTCTTGACGGGTGCTGGATATACCAAGGCTGTCGATTGGTGGACGCTCGGTGTATTGCTATATGAGATGCTGACTGGCCTTCCACCATTCTATGATGAGAACACCAACGATATGTACCGCAAGATTCTCACTGAGCCTCTTCATTTCCCTGGCCCTGAAATTGTGCCGCCGGCTGCGCGAGACTTGTTGACTCGTCTGCTCGACCGTAACGCGGAGAAGCGGTTAGGAGCCAAGGGCGCTGCAGAGATCAAGGCACACTACTTCTTCCACAGCATCGACTGGCGAAAGCTGCTCGAGAGGAAGTACGAGCCTAGCTTCAAGCCCAATGTGGTTAGTAATATCGAGATACGCCGAATCCCACGCATACTGACAGGCCGCAGGTTGACGCAAAGGACACTGCAAACTTTGACCGCGAGTTCACCTCGGAGGCGCCAACAGACTCTTACGTCGATGGCCCTATGCTCTCGCAGACTATGCAACAGCAGTTTGCAGGATGGTCATACAACCGTCCCGTTGCGGGTCTCGGCGACGCTGGTGGTTCAGTGAAGGACCCGTCGTTCGAGGGCGTGACGGAAAGATAAAGCTAGCACCCTTGGTCACAACAGTTCGGCTTCGGAGCCGTTGAGTTTGTGCTTGGCTTGCGCCGGCGAGGGAGCCGAGCAGAAGGAAAAACACCTAACGGCTTTGGATGGATCCACAATAGAGAAAGGCATAGTGATTGGTGGGTTCTCAGCGCTCTTTGATGCTTTTTGGGTTCGGGAGCAACGGCACGGCGCTTGAGGCAGCATTTGTGTGAGAGAAGCCTACATTCAGGCAAGCAAATCAAGACGATATCCCCATTGAATCAAGGCCCAATGATGCATGATGACTGCCCATGTGCGCATAGCCGTGGCGTCCGTAAATCGCGTCTTAGTGATCGGCTTGGTAAGGCTGGGACCAACGGGAGAGCTCCTGCCAGGCTTCGCGTGCTTTGTAAAAGTGGTGCCCCTCAACGGAGCTCTGACGCAAGCGGGGGGGGTCTCGGCCGCGCGCCTTCGACATTTCTGCGACCACGACATTAACAATCACCCCATCCACTCTACTTTTCACTTTTCCCTCCTCTCTGCCTCTTGCAATTGACTCTCTCTCGATACCCAGACTGTGCCCCCGTTAGATACTTTGCATGTCCGTATTCACCCATGGCCTATACGTCATGCATACTGACCCCACTTTCCAGCCCTGTAGCTCAACATGCCCGGCTTCGCACAAGCCTCAGACCTCAACGCCTGGTCGGCGCTCCAGGACCACCACCAGAAGCTCGGCAAGGACATTGTACTTAAGGAGTACTTCAAGAAGGACCCTCAGGTAAGAACCAGTGATTCCGTGTGACTTTCACTGGCTAAACCTTTGTAGCGATTTGAGAAGTTCAGTCGCACCTTCAAGAACGATGCCGAGAACTCGGAGATCCTGTTCGACTTTTCCAAGAACTTCATCACCGATGAGACACTAAAGCTGCTCATCGAGCTCGCAAAAGAGGCTGGCCTCGAGAAGCTCCGTGATGACATGTTCGCTGGTGAGAAGATCAACTTCACTGAGAACCGCGCCGTCTACCATGTTGCGCTGCGCAACGTCTCCAACCAGGAGATGAAGGTCGACGGCAAGAGCGTTGTCGAGGATGTCAACAGCGTTCTTGACCACATGAAGGAGTTCAGCGAGCAGGTCCGCAGCGGCGAGTGGAAGGGATACACTGGCAAGAAGATTGACACCATCATCAACGTTGGTATTGGTGGATCTGACCTGTACGTTCATGGACCAACTACTCTGAAAGCCCTGGGGCATCATCACTAACATGAACCAGTGGCCCTGTCATGGTCTCAGAAGCCCTCAAGGCCTACGCCAAGCGCGACCTCAAGATTCACTTCGTCTCCAACATTGACGGAACCCACATTGCGGAGGCCCTCAAGGACTCCAACCCCGAGACCACCCTCTTCCTCATCGCCTCCAAGACCTTCACCACCGCCGAGACCGTCACCAACGCCAACACTGCCAAGGCATGGTTCTTGAAGAGCGCAAAGCAGGAGGACATTGCCAAGCACTTTGTCGCTCTCTCCACCAACGAGGCCGAAGTCACCAAGTTCGGTATCGACAAGAAGAACATGTTTGGCTTCTCCGACTGGGTCGGTGGACGCTACAGTGTCTGGAGTGCCATTGGTCTGAGTGTTGCTCTCTACATTGGTTTCGACAACTTCCACCAACTGCTTGCTGGTGCCCACGCCATGGACAAGCACTTCAGGGAAACTCCTCTTGAGCAGAACATTCCCGTCATTGGTGGTCTCCTCAGTGTCTGGTACTCTGACTTCTTTGGTGCCCAGACACACCTTGTTTCCCCGTGAGTTTGCAACACTGACTGGAAAAGAGTACATCTAACATGACCCAGCTTCGACCAATACATGCACAGGTTCCCCGCCTACCTCCAGCAACTGTCCATGGAGTCCAACGGAAAGGCCATCACTCGCAGCGGCGACTACGTCAAGTACACCACCGGCCCCATTCTGTTTGGTGAGCCCGCCACCAACGCACAGCACTCGTTCTACCAGCTCCTCCACCAGGGCACAAAGCTCATTCCCACCGACTTCATCCTGGCTGCCCAGAGCCACAACCCCGTCGACAACAACAAGCACCAGAAGATGCTTGCCTCCAACTTCTTTGCCCAAGCTGAGGCCCTCATGGTCGGCAAGACCCCTGACGAGGTCAAGGCCGAGGGTGCGCCTGAGGAGCTTGTTGCCCACAAGACCTTCCTGGGTAACCGCCCCACCACCTCCATCTTGGCAGACAAGATCACCCCTGCCACTCTTGGTGCCCTAATTGTCTACTACGAGCACCTGACTTTCACCGAGGGTGCCATCTGGAACATCAACAGTTTCGACCAGTGGGGTGTCGAGCTTGGCAAGTCGCTGGCCAAGAAGATCCAGGCTGAGCTCGATGACGACAAGGAGTCGACTGCACACGATGCCAGCACAAGCGGACTCATCAACGCTTTCAAGAAGAAGGCTTCCTTGTAAATGAAGGAATGGATGAGACGGTAATGGCGGTAATGGCTGGACGATTTCCCCAATGGAAGTTTGTAGTATGTAGTTAGCTGCTGAAGAGCTTACTCTAAAATAGTGCCAGCATCATGATATACGAATAAACAGATATGACCATGCATTTGTCGCATCCCTACATGAAGTGACCTTGATATATACATACATTCATGCCTCTTCTTAGTCGGCTCTCTTTCCACCACCGCCGTATCCATACCCTCCCAAACCATATCCACTACCCATGCCTCCCCTGCCGTTGGTCACGGGCAGCCCATAGCCGCTTCCTCCATTGCTAAAGACTCTTCCGCCTCCATTCATCCTATCGGTAGCATACCTCTTCAACCGCCTGGGTAGTTCGACACCCCGGAAATACACGACGCAAACAGCCGCGCTCGCCACTGCGCTCAAAAAGCAATATACCAGGGTACTCGTGTAGATATGACCTCCGTAGCCACTCCAGCCCGGCGGCAACGTCGTACTAGGATACCATCTGACCGCAAAAACCAGGGGCAAACTATCCCCAATGGTAATCTTTGTGTTCCTTGAATGACTACTCACACTATATGCCGTGGCCGCATCTACAGTGCCCGGACTCACTGATTTCGGGGCTGCATGCACGAGCAGATTCAAATAGTTGCCCACGTGTAAGTGTGAGAGTTGCAGTGTCCCTGCTAGCGCAACGACAAGCGGTGTGTAAGAAGTCGATTGTGTGCCTAGTGCGCCTTCTTGAGTTGAGGCGTCCGAGACGAGGTATTGCGATTCGAGGACTGAAGGGGGGAGGGGCTTGGAGGGGATGCGGCAGGAGAGGGGGGCGTCGTTGTGGATGTAGAATTCGAGGACTATTGATAACGTAATTTCGTTAGCTTTGACATGGTGTAGTTGGTTGTATGAATGGGTTTTTGTATGATATGGTAGAGATGGTGGGTCGGGCAAGTGTGTAGAAGGGGGTAAAAGCGTACGGTGGAAGAACTCGTCCGTGACAAAGTCAATGGTGCAGTTTACGTCTTTTTCTACGCCGAAGAAGAGTTCGAGGGGGCGCCCGGTTTCGTTGCACACGGGGAAGGGTATGTATTGTAGGTGGCCGGCGGCATCTATAATCTATATCGGGGGTTATCGTTAGTTAGGTTGCGTTTAGGGTGCGTGCAGTACGCATGTATCCAACTTCTTTTCTTCCATTCCTTTCCTTCCTCTTATTCGCATGCGCAATCAGGGTCTTCGTAAGTGGGATAGAGAGCAAGACGTACATGTTCACCGGTTTCTCTGCGCAAAAAGTATCAGCACCCTTTTCTTGTCCATTCCTTTGTCTGAATCTCGACATGAGCGCGAGAATTGCCACACACACACTTACATTGTTCTGTTTAAACAGCTAACTGGAATTGGTTCGCCAGGGTTATATCCTCGTTGCTTATCCAGACCGCCCAGAGGCTCCTGGCCGCTCAATGCTGCAGCGAGCGAGCTGAAGAAGGAGACGAGTGCGACGGCGGGCAGCCAGCGTCGGCCGCGCGGTTCAGACGGCATGATTCTTCTTATTCTTTTAATTTTTTTCTTTTGCGCAATGACAGCGAAGACGATAAAGTTATTCGGGGGTTAAGAGAAAGAGGATTATCGCGTGTTCATTGCGCTGCGCACGAGGCAGCTATGGTGGTCGAAGTGCTCGTGTCAACTTGGACATGGTTGCATACAACATGGTTAGGTGGCCTGTGCCTGCCTGTCTTCCGAGGCCGATCAGGGACCTCCGGGTGAACTCCGCAGAGGGCGGCGTGGCCAATCACGGAGGGCTGCTGCTAAGGTGTTCTGTTTTTGGCACTGCTGGGCCAATCGCCTTGTTTAGCCGATACGGTACAGTCGGTAGGTGCAAGTCATGGTAGAGGCAGGCAAATCGTGTGAATTGGTGAATGTGGTGCGTAGTCGTGTGAAGTTAGACTGCGACCACATCGGATGTGTTCATTCTCTGTCCGATCGAGAGGCTCCTTGCAAGCACATGCAAATGCTGCTATAATACAATGTGTAAACCTCATGCCTAATTTATACACGCTATGTCTTCCAGCTCGTACGTTGAAAATGCTTAGACATTTACCATCCCTTCTTTGTAAGCTCAGTAACTCGTCCTGTGACCTCTTTGAAGCCCTGCTTGAATCTCGCCCTCCACCTCTCAGATGCCAGTCTCTTTCTCTTCAAACCACCTCGCTCGTGAAATCTCTGCTTGTTGAAGTCATACTTGACTCTGTTTCGCGCCACCAGACTGCCCAGCATGCCAATTCCCCTCACAATATCCCGTCCGCGACTGGGGTCCAGGTCTACTGTACGGCCGTATGTTGGGTTGAGCCTTGGGTAAGAGGAAAATGTCTCTTCCTGCTGAACAGCCAGACTGGAGGCATCAGAAGGCTTGTTGGATAGAGTGGGGTTCAGCATCGAGTCGGGTAGTGCCATAGAGTCCAAGTCTAAACCCCGGCGCAGAGTAGGTCGCGAGCTCTTTGTGTTTGAGAACTCGGCACCAAAGACACGGTTAGCCTGAGATGGCGCTGCTGCATTTCTTGGCATATAGGGTGGTGGAGTACGGTTCGTAGGCATGCCGCTGAAGAGAGAGTTGATTGCTTGTGTAGTTTCGTCTTGAGTGGGTTGAGTTCGTGGTTGAGGCGCCGTAGCGTCTTTGTCCCTGACATAGCGGATCTGTGGCCGTTTGGCTTCTTGCTCAGGAACGTATTTCTGGTCGCTCTCGTCTTGTTTTCCCGATTGTGCTGGGCGGCTCAGTGTCTGGGAAAAGCTTCGTTGACATATCCATGGCCATGTCTGCTGTGACACATGCGCGTGCGGTATCCGAGCTAGGGAGGATGGGCGGAGCATAAGCTCGCCTAGCGATCGTGAGGCCATTGTCGATGTCTGATTGTGCAGCGAAGTCCAATTGCGGATTCGCGGGGTTGGGGCATGCAAGTGGGTGCACGTCGCGATTCCCAAAATCTTCGGAAGTTCGGTGGTCCGAGCGTCTGTACAGCTCTAATTCTCTCCCGCGACTGCTACAACACACGACAAAGCCTCCCAATCCCACCATCACTTTTCTTGAGCGCCATCCTTTCAGCGACCTCCTAGATTCCGCGACCGTATATCCATCCAACATGTACGGTTATCCTGGTATGTTGGCCCGTTCTTGCGTCGCGAAGGCAACTAACACGTATAGGTGCTCCGGGCTACAACCGACCCCCAGGCTATGCAGGACCTCCGCCCGGGATGGCTCCGCCTGGAATGGGTATGTGAGATATACTAACTATCACGGATGTCTGCTAATAAATCGTAGGCCCTCCAGGCGCAGCAGTTCCCCCCGGTGTAGCTGCTCCCCCAGGCGTCGCAAGCGCGCAGGGACCGCCAGCAGTAAATGGATCACGCGCGCTGCCCTCAGGTTGGCAAGCGCCCGCAAGCATGCCCAATTTCAACTTCAATGCGCCCGTTATCCGCCTGGGAACACAGGGAGGCCGTCCCGGAGGTGTCGACAGTCCGGTAGGCGGTCGCCGGGACAATGCAGCACCACCGGCTCGTCGTGGGCTTGGAATGGACCGGGATGGCGATCGCCGTGACATGCCTCAGCCAGTCAACCCACCCACCCGCGAGGAGATTGCTAGGACCATATTCGTAGGGAACATTCCTGATGGCGTTGGTGGCGACGAGGGCATGGAGCGCATTCTGGAGACGGCCGGAAAGCTAGTCCGCTGGACGAGGGCAACGGATGCCAACAACAAGCCCCAGACTTTTGGTTTCGCCGAGTTTGCCGATGCACAGAGTCTGGAGACGGCTGCTGAGATCTTTAAGGATGTTCGTGTCCCTACCAAGCGCCAAAAGCCCGGAGGCGCAGCAAAGAAGGAGGAGGGCGAAGAAGAGAAAGAAGAAGAGATCGAGACAACCAAGTTGCACGTCATGGTCGACGACGCCTCAATCAGATATGCCGAGGAATGGAGCAAGACCCGAAACGAAGACGAGGCTACGGTTCAGTTCCGCCTTGACAGCGCAAAGGAAGCCCTTTCTTCCGTTCTCGCTAGCTTTTTCAACCCGCCTAATGCGCCTACGATGGACTATGCGGGAGACACAATGATGCAAGATGCGCAGGCTCAAGAGGGTGACGATGTGGAAGTGGCATTTGTTAACCTTGCTACTGGGGAGGATGAGCTTGCAGATATTCCAGCTGAGATGCGAGAGATTGTTGCCGCCGAGATTGCCGCCTTCCGCGACCGTTCCAACCAACGCGACCGCGAACGCCTGAGGAGAGAGGAGGAACTGGAAGCTGAGGAACGCCGCCGTAGCGGCAGGCGCACATCGCCACCGTCGTCTGCTCCCAGTGGGCCTGGGAATGCCAATGGTGTGCCATTGGGTCCACGAGCAGAGCGGGGTGTCCAGGGCGCTCCCAGTGGGCCCAAGGGTTCGCAGTTTCCTCGCGACTATCAAGCTGGAGTCAGTTTTGTTAATGGCGGTGCCATAAACAACGGTGCGTACATCAGCCGGGAAGACGATGATGACTCTGCTAGCGACTCCGAACTGGAGCGCCGTCGCCAGAAGAAGCGTAGCGAAGAGGCCGAGGAAGCGTACAAGAAGCAGCTCTCTCGATGGCTCAACACTGAACGGCGAACCGTGGCCTCGCTTGAGCGTACCAACGATCACTTCAAGAACATGGATGCAGAGCGTGAAAAGGCTCGTGTTGCGCAGGCCAAGCAGCTTCGAGAATTTGATGATGATCAGGAAGCAGCTTCTAGGCGCGATCTTTACTACCGCGACCACACCGACTGGATCCGTGAGCGCGAAAAGGTCCGCGGCCTTGAAGCCAAGGAAGATGCAATCGACCGGGACCAGGAACGGCGCGAGATGGCAGCACAAAAGCGACAGCAGGACCATGCACGTGGCCAGGCCGACGCTTTCTTGGAAGAGCAGGGCGAGGAGATTATGCGCAGGGAGGAACAGCGCGAGCCAGCGCACTTCAAGATCTCTCTCGGTGCAGCCGCCAAGAAGCTCGAACAGACTGCCGCTCCTCGTCGTACCGCCGCCGATGTCGAAAACCTTCTCGAAGACGAAGATCTTATCGACCAGCAAGGTACTAGGAAACGTCCCCTTATTCCGATCAACTTTGATGCTGCCGTCCGGGCCAATCTTACCCAGGAAGAAATCGAAGAAGCTCAGCGACAGCTTGCGCGTGACATTCCCAACGACAAGGAAGGTCTGTGGAAGTGGCCTGTCTCTTGGGAGCATTTGCCGGAGAAGAACATTGACAAGGACATCAAAGAATGGGCTGGCAACAAGGTTCTTGAAGTCATGGGTGTTCAAGAAGAGATGCTCGTTGATGCTATTGTCGAACACTTGAAGAGTAGAGGCGATCCCCAGGCTTTGGTGGAGAACTTGGAAGTTGTAAGTCTTCTCATATCAGAATGTCTGGATTGCATTGCTAACACCAATTTTAGGCCCTCGACGAGGAAGCAGAAGCTCTTGTGAAGAAGCTTTGGCGTATGGTCATTTACTACAGTGAGACTGAAAAGAGGGGCATCAAATAGGTTTCTCGCCCCGGCGTACTTGTTTAAGAGTTGGTCATCACTACGTCTCAAGACCAAAGACCAATGAATTGAGTATTCTCCATGGTTCGGGCGAGTGAGTATCTGGGCAATCTTGCCTTGTGTAGCTATTGACGCGTTGTAGGGTCCTCGGATCTTGCATCACGATACGAAGTGTAGTTAATGGGTGTATCGAGAATGGAGTATCAAGTCAGGTCCGTCTATTTATTTTCGGTTTGTGCGTTGTTAACAAACAGGCCCATGGCACTTTTCATATGAGCCTCAGTCGAAGTCTGCGTACTGATGAACCCGCTTCTGGTACGCCCAGGATCAGGCTGGTGAACCTGGTACTCTCAAGCTACAGCTGACACTTGAAACTATTTCCCCTCCCGCCGCCGGTAAAACTAATTTACCGCGGCGTTTGATCATGCCGTCCATGGATGAGCAATTCAAGGATAAGTTTGAGGGTAAGCAGTAGTTCTAGAGTCTCGTTTTCCAGAGACATGGCACTTTTTGCTCGGCGCTTATGGCGTTCCAGTCTCGCAATGCGTTGTCAAAACCAAGCTTTTCGCCTAGGCGCGAAGCATTCATGAGCCACATCTCTGCACACGTAGACAAGGATCCCATCTGAGTATTGAAATGACTGAAAATGCTCACGTGTGAGTTAAATAAATCGTCGGCAGCAATTGAGCGATTGCAAAAGCCCCGGTTTTGCCAGCCCCAGGTAGTGGCGCGGCGGAGTTCTTCCACGAATGATGAGGGGCAGGTGGGGTTGCGCTACGGCGTGCCCATGATGGTTGGAACTATCACTGTGGAGGTGCGTGGAGGGTCGCGCGGATGGCTTGCCAGATAAATAGACGTCTAGATCTTCTCTCCTCCCGCAAAAAAGGCACACGTGGCTTCGTTATCATCTCTCCAAATCTCCCCCTCTTCACTCTCTCTTCATCCTTTGATCAACTATACATAGCCGGAGTTGAATTGCTTCAAATAATTTGCGGGGTATCACCTACATTCCGAAGCATTCCGAATTGCAACAACATAACATACATATACCATCACCATGGTCACAATCACAGGTGCTGAGACGAGGGATGTGCGGTTTCCTGTATGTTGTCACTCAATCATATCTTGTTGGTGGTACGGATAGAGAGGCTAATGCGTGAAATCAGACATCCCTCGACAAGACTGGCTCTGATGCTATGAATGCTGCCGGAGACTACTCCTCAGCCTACTGCATCTTACACACTGATTCGGACCTAAAAGGTCACGGCATGGTGAGTTCATAATTTTGATATCTTATTGGTCATACAAAAGAGTTGAATACGTAGAAAATTGACTCTGTATGCATGATGATTTGGCGGCATGTCATGTATTGCCTCTAAGCCGTGTGTCATACACTCGTCTTTCACAATTTCTTTATCAAAGCAGGAATATTTCTAACGGAAAACTAAGACTTTCACAATTGGTCGCGGAAACGAGATAGTATGCACAGCCATTGCGCACCTCGCAGACCGTATCAAAGGCCACACTCTCGACTCGCTAGTTGCCAACTGGGGCAAGACATGGCGCCATCTCGTAAACGACTCTCAACTGCGGTGGATTGGCCCCGAAAAGGGCGTCATTCACCTTGCTCTCGGCGCCGTAGTCAACGCCATCTGGGACCTTTGGGCCAAATCTCTGGGCAAGCCCGTCTGGCGCATTGTAGCAGACATGACCCCCCAGCAAATTGTCGACCTGATCGACTTCCGCTACATCACCGACGCTCTCACTCCTGAGGAGGCCCTGGAGATTCTAACAAAAGCCGAAGCTGGCAAGAAGGAGCGCCTGCAAGAGGCGCTTGACAGCCGCGCTGTGCCCGCCTACACCACCTCTGCCGGATGGCTGGGCTATGGTGAAGATAAGATGCGTGGACTTCTGCAAGACACGCTCTCCAAGGGCTACAAGCACTTCAAGCTCAAAGTTGGAAGCGACATTGCGCAGGATAAGCAAAGACTGAGCATTGCGCGCGAGATTATCGGTTTCGACAAGGGCAACGTGCTCATGGTTGACGCAAACCAGGTCTGGAGTGTACCTGAGGCGATCGAGTACATGAAGGAGTTGAAGGACTTTAAGCCATGGTTCATTGAGGAGCCTACCAGTCCTGATGACGGTAAGCTATTTTCCTCTTCTCCTCCCAAAAATTGATGCTAACGCAAACCCCAGTTCTTGGTCACAAAGCCATCCGCGAAGCTCTCAAGCCCTACAACATTGGCGTCGCCACCGGCGAAATGTGCCAAAACCGCGTGATGTTCAAGCAATTCCTCGCCTCTGGCGCAATCGACATCTGCCAAATCGATGCGTGCCGTCTGGGAGGCGTCAACGAAGTCATCGCCGTGCTGCTCATGGCCGCCAAATTCAACATCCCCATTGTACCCCACTCGGGCGGTGTTGGTCTTCCAGAATACACTCAGCATCTTTCTACCATTGACTACGTTGTTGTTAGCGGTAAGAAGAGTGTCCTCGAGTACGTGGACCATCTTCATGAGCACTTTTTCCACCCCAGTCGCATCGAGAATGGGTACTATGTTACACCAATGGACCCTGGTTACTCGGTTGAGATGAAGCCCGAGAGTATGGACAAGTTTAGTTTCCCTGGTGGCAAGGATGGATGGTGGCAATCTGAGGAGGCGAAGCCGATTCTGGAGGGCATTAAGATATAGTTGTGGTGATTTAAAATGTCATTTTAAGAAAAGTAATGAACAGTTTGTCTGGTATGAACTTTGGGGAAAGTTATATCATGTGCAAGCTTTATTTTCTTCAATGAAACTGAATACATTTGGTTGAGAGTATGGATTTGGTCCCTGCTGTTGTTATGTTCGGGTGGGCTGAGCATCATCAATAACGTGCAATAAGTTTCGAACATACCATCCTTTTGTATTAGTAATACAACCTTTCAAAGCTATGATAAATTCAGTGTTAGAAGTTTCTTCTGAGCTACAGTGCTTGAAAATTTATTGCGCTTTTGATCTATTTGTGAGCTCGACAGACGATGAGAGCTCGTCTTTTTGTGGGAGAAAGCAGCTTAAATGTATACTACATAAGCTATCACACTACGCTAGGATAGGCAAAGTGGTGAAACAAAGAAAGTGCAACTAATGGAGCTTGGCAATTTATGCACAATAGTGCGAGTTGAAGTTTGCTAAGAAAACAGTGTTGCATTGGCCAGCTTGTTGTATTGGTTGGTCATCCTCGGTACTCGGTGTTCATGATGTGTTGGTTGCCTTATACATTGGCAAGAATTGCAGACGGCCCACTAACCATGCTTCCTACCACACACTCACACTCACACACTAATACACGTACAGTACTACATTATGAGTTTCATCGTCTTCCCCCATGGCATGGAAATGGTTCCCGACAGGTTCAACATCGTTCCCCCTGCTCCAGGAGCAGGGCCGATAGACTGGAACGTCCAGGCAACAGAATGTGGCGAGACACGCACTCTATTTAAGAGCCATGTTCGATTGGACCCCCCTACAACCACGCACCCCACAGACGCAGCTTTCCCAGACTTCGACCAGCTACCAGTTGAGCTACAAGTTCGCGTGTTGAGCTTCTGCAGCAGCGCCACACTCTTTCGCGTCATGCAGACATGCGTTACGCTTCGCCACGAGGCTAGCAAGCTCTTCTGGTCACACCCAGATACCTGGTATGCTATCGACGGAAAATGGCTTTTTGCGGGAGGATTTGCGGGAGAGGCCTACTATGCATCAGACTTTCTACAATGGGTCCAGCACCTCGAAATTGGGATTATGGGCATGCGCAAACTCATACGTGAGACCGTGACAGACGACTACGACAAGCGGATAAGCGAGCTTTGGCGCGTAGTGCAGCGTCTGTTTCCACGGCTGATACACGTTGTCATAAGCCAGGATTGGCCGGAATATTCCAGGGATATATCACCATCACCTGAGCTTGAGCAAGTGGTGCGGAAGTGCCCGAGTGGCATGAAGGTCTCTGCATCACTCATTATATTGGATGCTGGCATGACAAACCGCAAAATAAGGATCCGAGGTCGCCTTGGAGAGGATGGCTGGGAAGTTACGGACCCGGAGTGGGTACGGCAAAGCGTTCAGCCCCCACCTAAAGCGTGGCGTGGGCCTGTGGGAGAGCTTGCTCAACTCAAATACCTGGATGAACTCAGCTGGGGGATGACACGAGCCAAGAGAGCGTTGATTATCGAGGCTATTGAGCGAAGTCAGTTCAATGACGGTGAGTGGTTCAAGTGCCCAGGTCGCTATTGTGACGATTTCTTTTTTGAAGGCAGAGCATGGGCGATACATGCTGTGGAAACGGGGCACTGTTTTCATGCACAGATGCCTCAGGAGTACAAAGAAGAGTTTGATCGATGGGAACAAATCACAAACGATATTAGTCACAAAGTTTGGAACTCGACGATTAATAAACGGTACAAAGAGGCAACCAGTCAGGAAAGGAAAGAGATTGATCAGAAAACCCTGGACCAGTTGGCATTGGACCCAGACTATGCTACAAGTACGCCACCGGAAGAGACTGAAATCTGGGAGATATACCAAAGTGTCAAAGATTTTCTGCGAACTATAGGCAAATTAGAAGATTGATCCTTTTCCCGTTCTAATACAAAGATGTAAGAAGGACAGCTAGAATGTGTTTCAGAGTTTGTCTCAATGCAAAATTGTTTTATCATTTCTGCGCAAGAACAGCTGCACGTATGTATCTGCTAGAATGCTTGTAACTGTCCATCTGACAGCTTTTTATTACATATTGCTGTGTAGCCAAACCGTAGACCATTAGAATAATCCTTTGCAGCCGTTGAAATTCCTCAAACTAGAATAAAACTATGCCTTCCATACCATATTTTATTCTCAATATGTACTATACATGAGATAGGGCAACTCGCTAATCAACTGTTGGTTCCCATATATGCAGTGCATTTGTTGGTGGGATTTTCTGGGACCTAAGATTTGCAGCGGCTTTGCAAGAATGGCTATTTTCACGACCATGAACAATCCGAGAACCCCTATTGATCAAACGGTTTGAGCTCAGGATTGGGAAGAGTCTTATTCCTTTGAAAGTTTCAGACATTGAGGGCGCCTCAGATACAGTCTTCATGAAATAGTTAAAGAACTCCGCAAGGCCTCGCCTCTTAACGGCTGATGTTGCGAAGTATGCCGGTATTCCCATCTTGACTGGTAGTTTGACTCCCATCGTAGGAAGAATCATATGTAGTGCACAAGATGAAGATATTGGCATTACGCCTTGGTGCTGCAATTCACAAAATATTTACATTACTAAATACTGAATAAAATTTACAACTCGAGAAAATTCAGAACGAACTTCTTGAAATTCTCCCTGCCTCCCCCGATAGTTCTATAGGTAACCATTCTTCATCAGTCCTTTGTAGTTCTGCATAAGTAGCGGGCACTCCCTCCCCTGTGCAGCTACCTATATGGTCCACGCAAGCTTCCTTTGTCATTCTTGACAAATGCTGTTGGCAAATAGGGCATTGGACAACTCTGGAGAACATCGAGCCTCTGTCGGAAGCTGTTATACATGAAGTCAGATGCTTTGTCCATGCCGTTCGAGAAGAGCTGGGCAATTCCTCATCGCAAACTGGACACGTGTGAAAAACATCCGGGGAACCTCGGCCACTAGAATTCCGTGACGGTAGCAATGAGCCTGGTAAGACTACAGGAAGGTTTCCCACAGCATGTGGATGCGCTTTTGTGCTCTTGAATGCGGCATAAGACTTTGCCAAAAGTTTACCCATCCGGCCCCGGCCTGCTGTTTGGCCACTAGAGCTGGATATGGACCGCTGGAGACTCCAACCATTCTGAGTGGTTTCAAAATCGTGGGTGTTTTCTGTGAATGTGATTTGCGGCACAGTTGTAGCGCTGCCAAGCGGCCTACATGCGACATTCTCCTCAGTGTGTATGGGGATATAGACTTCTTTGTCGATGGGAACAAAGACTTCTTTACCGGAGCTGGGATCCGGTCGTCCCAGGGTATCCATCACTATATCCACATCGCTCGCCGAGATATATGTCGTGAATGCCTTGATAGCAGCAGCATTCTGTGCCTGATGATATGTTCGATAGCCTGACACCGTGGATTGCTGTGTAGCACTGATTTTCACTGTACAAGTGAATCCCCAGGAATTTTTGTGGTTCGAATAAAGAGGTTTCTCGCCGCGCATTTCACAATACGCTTCAAGAAAATTGATGGTTGTCAGTTCCTCCGCCCTCTTCAGCTTGATCTTTTCTTCCCTGGTGGCCATGGTAAAGTTGTACCGGTGTTTTTAATCCCAACATTTCTCATAGATAGAAGCTCCGAATCTTGACTAGTCGCCTTCCAATGTTTGTAAGTATGGTCGTGAACCTGGTATTTCTGTGGTGTGTGATATCCCTCGTCCTCGTCTTCTGAACTTGAACTCTGAGAGTCTTCTGTTTCTGAACTGGATACGCCCTGATCCGAGTCTTGACTAGTTGCCTTATAATGTTTGCCAGGAGGGTTGTGAACCTGGTGTTTCTTCTTACTGGGATATATGCCGATATTGTCTTCTGATTCTGAACTCTGGAAGTCTTCTGGTTCTGAATAGAATGAGCCCTGCTTCTCTCCAGCCCTTCTCCCTGTGGTGCCAATACCTTTTACTGAGGGACGGCGTGAAAAGAGGGACCTTGGCGGATCGTGGTCCCCAAATAGAAGCTTTCGTTCGACTGTTCTGGATTGCAGCAGCGCGTTTTGGGCCTTTTTCGGAACCCGAGTGCCCGTGTTCGACCAAGACTCCAAACTTGGAGCGGAGGGATGTTGCAGTTGAGATACGCTTGGATACAACAACATAGACTGAAATTCGGGGACCGCCCGTTGCATGGCCTTTGCATGTCGCGCAAGCAAGGCTTTATAACCCTCTTTCTCTAGGCTCTTGCGTTGAAGTTCGGATATCTTTATCAGGAATGCCAGACAATTTTGGTACCCTGTATGCCCATTCTCGCCCAACTTTTTGAATCCTCGTAATGACTGGCGGGCCTGGAGGTGGGCCTCAGCGTAGTCTTCATTCATCACCATAAGCTCAGCAAGCTTCATAGTGTTCTCCAGGTAAATTGCATCCTTCCTTCCCACTTGACGCTCCATTATGAGTAGCTTTTCCGCCATTGTAGATCG
The DNA here is from genome assembly GCA_026367775.1 of Exserohilum rostratum. NCBI lineage: Eukaryota > Fungi > Ascomycota > Dothideomycetes > Pleosporales > Pleosporaceae > Exserohilum > Exserohilum rostratum. The sequence goes on along the minus strand of CP111156.1, from coordinate 1,551,338 downwards.
TGCTTTACCCCATGATCCTAATAAACAATAGGACTTGGTGAGGTGCTCGAGTAGTTCGCTTTTTGACACGCCACAAACCTTCAAGCTTTGAGCTGCTGTGAGTGACGCATAGCTCGCGTGTGAAGAAAGTATTTCTAGGCAGTTCTGGAAACTGTGGATGGCACCTGTCAAGTCACCCTGGTCTTTGTGCTCGATGCCCTGCTCGAACAGAGACCTAATCATTTCACTCTCTGTATCCGATTCTGCATCCGATAGATCTTCAGCCAGGGAATGGATGGACCTGGCATCGGATGGAGCAGGAAGGGGTGCTGCTACGTCTTCGTACTCATGCACAGTGTTTGCAGCGAACCAACGTAGCATAGGCTCATTCGCGTCTTTGATTAAAACATCTCCGAAGTCCGAGCCGTACTTGACGGAATTGTTATCGCATGAGTCTGTGTTGAGAGTTGTTGACGCGGTTGACACAACATCAGCGGCTGACCGAACGCACTCCCGTAAATTGCTCATGTAGTTGAGTTCATACTTGTTTGAATCTTCAGAGTGTGCAACGGTAGATTGGAGCTTGTCGATCTTTGCATTAAGAAGGCTACCGAATATACGGAACTCCTCATAAAGCTTGTCTAATGTTGGGACGATTTTATCTGGTAGCGCTTCCGTTGATTTCTGCAAGGCCACCTGGTTCCAACTGGGTGTTGAGTTAGTAAGCGTATCACTATAATAAAGCAGGAGCTCACTAGGCACTCGTGCCTGAGACAATAGTAGTAATCATAAATTCGCAAAGATCAGGCTAACTTACAGGATAATCGTGCTGAGCGAAAGCTGAAGTGCTGTGTGAGACGACTGGATCTGCTCTCGATAACGAGAGATCTGTGTAGAAGCACCCTTCAGTCTGAGCAGCTTCCGAGGAGCATCGAGGAGTGGTGTTTTCTTGTTTATGCCGTCCAACAAGGCGTGCATCTTTTGTAGAACGTCGGTGCCATCGTTCAAAGAGCGCGCAAGATTCTTCCAGTGGCTCCCCACATGTCCGGTCGAAGGTAAATTTGATTTGATGTCGCTCTGGTCGATAGTCTCCCTCATAGACTCGAGTACCCGTTTGAATCCTTCCACATCGCCGAGTAGGCCGATGAGCGTCGCATCCACGACGCTCGCGTCATCATGAAACTGCTTGATAAGTGCAGTCACCTGGACGGAAACCTGAATGAGCGTGATCACGCTAGCGGTGATAGATAGAGGGTCTGCCATTTGGTATCATTGTCGGTCACAACCGAACAGCAAAGGGTCGTAGGAGTGGAGGTGCACTCGTAGAAACAAGGCTCCAGCTCAGCCGTCTTGGCCGGGGAAGCGCATGCTGAGACGCGGGCGAGAACACAGCCTCACGACCTGAAGCGGATTTAGCCCCCAACGAGGCTGCGATTGCGCACCCTAATCTGGAGGTGAAATGACAATGATAGATATAAGAAGACTTGCATGTTCTTCAAGATTTTCGTTTGGAACAATCACTAGATTATTATCTTACATTTGGAATTGAGGCAAATGTCAAGGTATGGCAAGTGCATCTATCGGCAGTTTGTCACATAGCAAAACGGTGTGGACGCATTATTCACCCACAAATCATTTCCTACTGATTTCTGTGACGTAGCCATATTCAATCGGCATTGAAAGCAGATATCAACATGAAACATGTTTGGACAAACACATACAAAAGATGAAGATCGGAAAGGAGTTCTGGCCGCAAACGTTGGGAAAAATAAATACATTGGTGCCTAGCGCAAAAAGCAACACAAGTGAGATTTAACCGAGAGGGATTTTGACCCGTAAAACACAATACTGGAATATGTTTGGCTGAGTCTACCGGTGTCCCAATATCGATGCCTTTACACAGCCCCTTCCCCCTTTTCTCCCTGAGACACCGCCTCATTACAACCTAGCTTTTTTTTCTGCGCCGAGTTAGGATCTGAGAGAGAATGCGAGTGACGGTTGATGTTTTGTTGTCTGAAAAGGTGGGAAGAAGGTATATGATTTGTGGGTTTTGCACGACTTTGAAATAGAGATGTGATTAACGTTGGATTTCGTTTAAGGGAAAAACGGCCTCTGTGTAGTGGTAGACTTGTATAGCCTTCGCCTCAGCCGCGCTATCAAGGACGAGTAATCCCTAGAAAGCGTCAAGCAAAACAACATGCCTCATTTCTTTACTATTGTCTTTTTCTTTTCTCCGATTTACTTTAGTTAGGGCCCCTATAGATTTACGAAATCTCATTCATCTTTATCCAGCAACTTTCGCCCCGTCTCCACCAATGAACCGATGCTCACCAGTCTCCAAGACCTCAATCTTATCACCCACGGCCACACAACCCTCTTCCAACGGTGTTACTTGCATGCCTAGGCAAGCATTCTTGCTCCCTTCATCGATAATCCTGTAGCTGCGCAGAGTAGTCAATGGCTGGTTGGGATCTGCCTCAGCCGTCTTTTGATCCACATTCGGCAACTTGCACCTCGTAGTGCGGCACGACATGTGCAGGTCTAAGGAAGAAGGAGGATCAGACGAGGATATCAGTTTGGCTTTTTTCCAGTGATCTTCGGCGAAAGCAGGTGGGCCAGTGATGTAGATGTTTGCGCGGAAACGCATGGCGTCGAGGAGAGTGAGCTTATTTTGCCAAACGTATTCTGATTTTGGACTGGTGCCAGGGAGTTTGGATGCTACGTCGTGGACTGAAGCCATGTTTATGATATGGATGGGGTACTATGGGTGACATTAGCAAAACTCAGTTTTTGATGCTTGGGGACAAGGTGGTCGTGGAACTCACCGAATCTTGCATTCCAATAATCGGCTGAAATCCTACATCTTCCTTCGTTGGTGCATTCTTGTGCACTTCCCGGTGAGCATTTGTGTCGATTCTAAACAGCGCAATAGGATTTGCGGCACCGAGAGTGTATCTCAGCTTTGCAAAAGCCTCACGGTCAACTTCTGAGGTCATATTCAGGGCAACCGGACTGTCGTTCCAAATACGCAAAACCTCATTCTTGTACCCCTTGCTCTTGATGCGCTCTTGTGGTGGGTTGAAGGGTACTCTGAATTCTAGCATTGGCTCTGATCTGCCACCAAGTTTCGCTGCCAGGATCTTTCCGTAGTTGATGAGACCTTCCTTGCTGAAATCAGAGTCTGGGGAGAAGGGAAATCGAATCACGAGACAGCCGTCACTCTTGACCCATTCCCCATCTTCTTTGAAACTTCTCATTGCTCGATCAGGTACCCATATTTCGGTCTCGACTTTGGCGAGACGGGGAAATTTTCGCTGGGTCATGAATTGCCATTCACTTGTAACCTTGCCATCTAGACTTGGCAGGCTAGTAACTTGCTGTGCAAGAGTAAACTGACGATCATATTTCAGGCCGCTTCGAATGACATCGCTCTTGTCTAACTCAATTGGTCCACCAGATTTCAGAGGGTAGATGAAGAGTGCTTTTACAGTCCATGGCTTTTCTGGGGTGGGGTCTCCACCTTTGGCGTATCTTTTCGAGTACTGATCTTCCAAGTTGCTGCGCCCTCTGATTCCAAGTCTCCGACAGCCAGCTGGCGGAGGCAGTGCTTTAGGGATCTGGGAGAGGGCGAGGGCGAATACAACTATGAACGGAGAAAGGGCAATTAGGGTCGTGATGAGAATGCCTTGAAGTGAGGTGTTGATTCCAGCGTCTGTGAGAAATTTATCGTCGGCCATTTTGGCGAAGGTGTTGCGTGGCCAGTTCAGATAGATCTCGAGCTTGGAAGATGCGGCTCTTATCGCGAAAATGCCGAGACGTGAGCCCAGCAAATTCCGTCGACGCTAACACATACGAGGCAGGCGTAGTTGTAAAGAAGCAAAGGAACAGATTGCTTTTACCGTGTCGTGTCTCTATCCGCCCTCATCTGCTGCTGATGCGTGGTCGTCGACGACAGTTGGAGTGGGGTGAGGAGGTTCGAGTCATGTGCAGTTGCTTGGCTGCGCTCGTGACCTCGTGCCATGAGCGCATCACTCGCACTCAACTACGCGCACCCTAACTACACCGCGATTGCTGCCCCTCACCCGCGTCTCTCAAGAGTGCAAGACTGCGCCAGACGTAATGCACCACGAGGTTATATCACGGCACCATTGCAGACCCAGACGTTCCCGCTGAGACTTGCTCAATTGCATTCTCCAATACCATGGCTGGCGAAGAAGCCGCGCAGCTCTCGCCCTCGTCGCGTACGTACCTGCATTCTGCCTGCTCTCGACTACACACTCATCAGAAAACAGACAGACTGCCTACCGTCTCGGCATCGCAAGCCCTCCAGCACTTCAATGCCCGTGGCGCCCGCACAGTCTCAACAGGCATCGCCCAGCTTGACAAGGTCCTTTCAGCGCCAAGCCCTCCAGGCCATGATGTTTCGGGCGGATATATGCGCGGCAAAGTCACTGAGATATTCGGCCCGTCAGGAGTCGGCAAGACGGCATTTGGGTAATTGTGGTCGCATCAGCCTCACTATGACGGTGATTGAAGGCATCCAGGATACAAGCCGCCGTTTCGGCATTGCGCGAGGGCCAGCGAGTGGTTTGGATTGGTAAGTACATACGGCGAAGGGCTCCGAGACCACTACTATCCAAGTAGTAGTACGGAAGGCTAATATCTCGCAGATGCTGCCTGTGCGCCTCTGGTCCAGCACCGCGTCAATGAGATGCTTGTTTCATGCTCACAAGGACCTCCGCATGCATCTGGAGACAAGTCCGACCCACCACCTGCTGTGTCCTCGGAGGACATGCACAGTCGCTTTCACCACACAGCTGCACCTACACTTGCACACATCCTGGCTCTCTTCGTACACCCACCTGCTGCCTTCCCTCCGCAAGACACTAGCCTGGTAGTCATCGATTCGCTCGCAACCCTCGTCGATAACGCATACCCTCGCAATGCAGATGATCGCCTGGCCAAAAACAAGACGGAGCAGGCGCGATGGGCTGCAGGGCGTCGATTTGCTATCGTCAATGAGTTAATATCGGCATTTACCAGGTTTGCTGCGCTGCACGATGTCGCCTTGCTCGTCACAAGCCAGACCATCACCCGTATTCGAGGCGCCTCACGAGCACTATTGGCACCGGCAATATCAGGGATTGAGTGGGAAAACGGCATATCCACTCGTTTGGTTCTTTTCAGAGACTGGGTTCGACACGGAAAACCCCATGACAAGCCAGATGCCGACCGACTACAAAGAGCCCGATTTGCCGGCCTTGTCAAAGCAAATGGTGTAGCTATTGCCGAAGAAGGGGGTGTCGGGAACGTGGTGGCCTTTACGATTGAAAACGTGAGTCAGGCAATCACCCATAGATGCTTCATCTGGAGACATCCGGTCAGCTGTCCTCCGTGGAAATCTCCTGCTGACGCGATACAGAGCGGTCTTTGCGACATAAGCATCACGGCAAACGACATTACAACATCTCTCCTTGTTCCGGCACAAGCCCGCCCGCCTAAAAGAGTCTATTCCGAAATTGACGAGGATACTGGCGAGGAACCAAACTCCGACGAACTCTATGGTTGGATAGAGGATGATGAAGTCGCCACTGAGGGCTTGTTGATTGATGAAGCCCCCATCAACGAGGATGGCGCAACATCTCACTTGGATGTCGTTACAGACAGCCACAGGAAGAAGATAACACGAACTTCTCCTGCTCAAGACTGAGAGATTGGTCTTCTCACCGTGCTACAACACTAAATCAACATTCACGACGTTACTGCGCCGCACCAACACACCGGCGCTAATCCGACAAAGTGTGCTTGCATCCGGGGTAAGCTCGTACCCCCTTACTCCCCCAGACACAAGCTTCCAATAAAGAGGCACATCTCGCATCCTGACCGATGAGACAGGCCACCCACGGCCCACGGCACAGGTTCGCTGCTCATCCGTGTGGGGTCATTCAGACGCGCAGCCCCCGGATGATCACCCACACCTCGTCTTTGCATAGACTCGGACACACTCATCAACGGCTCTGACATCAGCAGCAAAATCCGCTTCGATGATTCAGTGAAGCATATTCCTTATCAACCGTCTAGCCCAGATGTCGTCCATTCTCCCGCCGGCAAATGGGCACTGCAACCTTTGTCCACTGATCGCATGCGGCATGCAGTCTCATGTTGCCACACTAGCGGTATCCCGCCCCGACATGCGAACAAAAGCAAGTATGGATTACCCGAACCTCACGCATGAGTGTGTCACACCAGGGCTGCGGTGCACACTAGCTGTACGCAGGGATCGGGGAAGCGCCCCCGGATCCAAACACTCGGACTCTTTCACCGGTAAAAGTCGCGCCTTTTGCTGATGCTGACACTCTTGGAGGCTTCGCAAGTCTGGGGTCAGCGGGGTCGATGGGTGGTCTGGGCGTGGGGGCGCACGAGAAGGCTGCTCGTCATCACAGAGGTGCATGGTGGTACACACCATGGAGTTTCTACCTGAGTATGTGATAGGAGCGGAGTGCACGAGAAGCGTGCGCAGCCCAGTAATCTACCATGTCACAATAAGCCCATGTATACCATTGCGCCTTATGGCCCCACTGTGGCGCCTGGTTGCTCCAGGCCTGCCAGAGAAACACAACTTTCCCATGCAGCCTTTGTCCGGACCCCAGGCTCCAAAAGTCCTCCTCTCGGAATGAGCGGGTGCGATAATAGGATCGACGTTGCCCCTCACCGCTACTCTGCCATAGTAAGGGCTTTGTCAAAGACGCAGAGGAAATCGTTTTTGGCTTTCCGAGCGCCTATCAGTCTCGCTTCGAAAAAAAGAGTGAGGCTTCTAGGCAAGAAGGAAGTTGGGAGCGCATAGCCTCGGCCGTGGCACCTCCACCACCAACACGACTCATTCTCGCTCTTTGTCATCCTAAGATCTTCCAAGATTTCCCAAGACAGAAGGTCGTAAGGACAAGTCCAACAAAGGCAACTCAGAATGTCACTATTCCGCCCCCTTTTCCCACCTAACCCGCGTACCCCACGCTCCTTCTCCACATATGGGGCTGGATGGCTGACGCTGGGGAAGAAGGTTCGGCATCAATGCAGTTTGTAGTCTCGCCTCGTCGCATCCTGTCTCATATCGTCTCGCTTCCTCCCGTTGATCTCTTGCCCCAATTAAGATGGGACGCACATGATGCACGCACGCAGCAGAGATGCACGCACGGCGGCTTACCCGAGTCCTGCTGCTGCAGCGGCGACGGAGGCGGCTCCTTTGTGCGTACACATGTCTCATTCGGGAACCTCGGTGCCGAATCCGAAATATTGACAAAGATCTTCGGGCTGGACCTTCGGGGGCGTGATGTCTGCGTGAGATATTTGAGGCGAGATGTTGGCATTTGTGGTTGTTGGGCATGTACCTTCTTGAACGGGAAAAGCGAACGAGAAAGTAGTGAGGTCTATAGTCATAGTTAATGAAAATGTCTTGGTACATCTAATATGAATGCGAGCTAGTTTTTCCTTGTTGATTCTTACTACGCTACTCCGTTACTGGATGTAGCACGGACGATGGAACACATCCGCCTATATGACTTTGATCTAAAATTATGTCTTTGATTTATCATCTAGTATCTATCCGGAGAAGGTATACGCGACACTTTGTCTGGCGCATGTGTGAGATAGATACATAACACCAGGGAATATGTATTAACATACCTTATTTCTTGAATGCAAACGTATACTCGAGAAAGCAATACTAAATATTATCAATCGATGCGATGAGCAAATCTCGGGATGGGTATTGGATATACACCTATAGTGTAAACATGGGTATCGCAACATCAGTCGATAGTTCTGCACTGGCATCCACGACGTCAAGAACGTGCGAAAATCACGGATTCCCAGTTTCCGTACCGTGAGCTTCCGCATGCGCACACATTGCCTTTTTGCGAATACCGCCTACCCCTCAAACCACAACAACGACATATGAACCTGTGCAGACACGATTCAAGAAGCGGGGTTTACCCCCCTCCCCCTCCACCTGGTCGTCCTTTCAAACGACAAAAAAAAACGTAAAAATAAGGGTCGTAGCCCGTATGTACCCGCAAACCTTAAACCCCGCGCCATAAAACCGTGAACCCTTGCGGCCCCATGGGCTTCCGAACATTCACGGATATACGGAAAAGTGAAGCAAAGCATCTACGTACATACTAGGTTTGAACCCATGATGAACCCAGACTCATCATGTATGTATGTAACTTAAACAACAAGGTACTTCGTCGATTCATGCAGACATGCATGCATCACAGAGAAAAAAAAAAGACCACAAAGTAAGCTTACATTTAGCTTATTTTTTCGCTCAGGCAAACCACCACCCCTCCCTCTCTCAACAAAAAAAATAGTAAAACAGCGAGAAATGAGAGTTGGTAGTGGTAGTACGTAGAGAGAGGAAGAAAATCTTTCCGACTGGTCGAGGAAATTTGCGCTTAACTTACTCGTACAAACTTACTCGTATAGTCTGGTCTGGTCTGGTCTGGCTGGCTTCAAGGGAAGGGGGCGCGCAAGGAAGCCAGATTATTTCCATGACAAATATACGAATGGACCCCTACATAGTACTTGGACCCCCCCTCCCCCTGAACCCTTAACTCTCACTCCCCGTACCCCGGTCCCTCTCTCTCAGTATGTATGTACATGCGCGACCGAGGCCTTGCAATACGATCCCTAGACTCTCCGCGAAGATCGCGATATTAGAAAGAGAGAGGAAGGGGAAGGAAAAAACGCGTGTTGTGCGTACGTGGACGTGCGTAGCCGTAAACTTACGTGCGTAAGGGCAGTCGCAGTCGTAACTACTCATTTGTGTCCATCGTGTTTTGGCAACGGGCAACCCCGTATTTCTCCTTCTTTCTCTCTTTGGGAATGCGGGTCCCCCGGGTGTTTTTGATAAGAGAGAAAGAGAGCGTGCATTCTCCACTTTGAAACAAAAGCCAAGCCAAGCCCCCCCGATACCCACCTTCCAGGAACAAGTATATAGTATGTAGATACTAGATATGTGACTTGATCGATGGGTACACTTGGGGGGTGTCATGTACAATATTGATGCGTGAGGTGGCCCACCAGACGCCCCCGGAAAATCACCGAGAAAGATACGGCACGCACGTATGTATCGTACATACAGTATGCATGTATGTATGCAAAGTGCGGTGGTTATCAGTAGCTCCGGGACGCAAATGGAAATGGAAACACGAGGAAACGCTGAGAAAGAAATTGAGAAAAAAAAAAGGGTCAGATTTGATGACAAAAGGGAACGGTGCAATGAGAGTAAGAAACAGCGAAAGAAAAAAACAAGCTTTACTAGGTTACGACGTACTACTATCAGATCAGCCCACTTGCCGAATGCTGATTGAATTATCGGCGTCTCCATGAGAGTGCATTTCGCCGCCAAGGCCGATGGCCGTTTGACCAATGAAGAGAGTTAACACGTCTCCGAATCATTGCTGCTTGTGTTCGTGTCCGTGTGTCATGCAAGCACCACCCACTGTACATAGATATGCGTACAACGCCAGCGCGCTATGTACCATGTAGCGGGTTCCACAGTTGAGGAGGGGGGCGGAGCAGAAAAAAAAATGAGGGGCCACATCCCGAGCTTGCGTGCTTGCTTGCTCGCTTTGCAAATCTCGGAGGGTATTTCAGAAAAAAGTAAAAGAGGCAATAAAACACCAAGGTTTTCCCCACACCGGAAATGCCCCGAATACGGGGCCGCTTTAATCTTGTTTCGTACCGACCTACAGTAGTTGAAGAGAAAAATAAAAACTAGGGCATTTCAGACGACACATGCCACTTGTTGTTTTTTCTTGATGTGGGTGTGTGGCTTTTGCTTCTTTTTGGCCATTCTGGGGCAATGGGAAAGACGCGGAAAAGCAAACAATGCCGCAGAGAAAACAAAAAACCGCGCATGTAAGATGCAAACATGAGCTGACATGGACTTTCTCTCACCCTATGTCTCTTCACCCTGTTTCTCCACAATTTGCTTCATTGTTTGACCAGACGCAATGGACAGCCCTTGCACAGCAGGGTGCGCAAAGCCCCGTTTTGCGAAATTTGAAATAATAAGCAGAGAGAAAAACAATAGTCCATCTAGATCATCAGCCACCGGGACTTGATTGACATTGTTCGCAAAAATGCGGCTCGTTGCTGCACGTGGGCGTGGCTTTTGCTCTCAACGGCTTTGCATCGCCCCATCCGTCCCGTGTATTGAACGGCCCCAACGCGGGATCTCAAAGTAGGTTTTGGTCTGCGCGCCGCGGCCCATCCCTTTGTTAAGCCTAGCACAGTAACCGATAGGTACCTGTCGTAGGAGTATTCAGCCGCATGAATGTTGGTGGCGAGATACTTTGGCCCGAGGTACAATTAACCTAGCGAGTTCTTCCGGGGGCTCATGAAGGATTGGCCTGGCGTGATTGAATGCCGGTCCGAGGTACCGCGGGTATACCGACACGGAAGAATTCATTCAACCAGGGATGTGACGCTCCCCAGGGGATCCAACGCAGTCTGGGGTAGGATGGCATTTTTGTTGGGCGCTTTGATACTTTTTTTTTACCCGCTTTACTTTTTTGTCGGAGCTTGGGGGTCGCATACGATTCGACGCGTCTATCGGTGTCATGGCCCTGGTCGGTTTCACATGTCGAAGAAAATGGACTTGAGAGATGGCGAGACTTTGAAAATGAATCGATATGAAGGACACGCGATGTGAGTGGTCATTGCCAGCGATGACGATGAACTGGCGGCATGCAGGTACAGATTCGGGACTCAACAACATGCAACTTCATACTCGTGCATGCTGTCCCAACCCCCCTCGGCAGTCTCCGGTTATTGATTTTTCTTCTTTGTTTTCAGATTAGTCTTGGGTGGTGTGGTCAGCAACGGTGCGACAAACTCGGGTGACTGGTATGTCGTCCAAAAATACTTTGTTACATGACCCCCACGTTAATCAACCTGAGGTGCAAGTGATGCCTGCCCACTTGAAGCTGTGCAGCGGGCGCATGCAAGTCAACGAGACAGGAAATCCTCCCAACGTGCTGCGGCGCAGTCTGTGTCTGGATTGCTTTCGCTTATCTGCAACAGTGGGCGGGTAAATGACTGCCTAGATTAAGGTATACGTATCTCTGGGTGTTGGTCCCATGATGGTGGAGTCGGCGAGATAAGGGAAAGTGTGGTTGATTGACTCGGTCGGCGACACTTTGTTGAATTCGGGCGATGGACACGCAAAGCGCGATCGCTTACTCTTTTGATAGACTGCTTTTTACCGTATGCTGATGCGCACAAAGTGAACTTGGCAAGGACGCCTGCCCAAGAAACCGCTATCTTGGAAGTGGATAACATGCGAGATGTGGCTTTTTAGCTGCGTCATTGTCAAGTTAGACATGGCACTCGGGATCATGGCATGTGACGTAAAGAATGCGAACGCTGATACGCAGTCCTCTCCACGGCGGCTTCATGTCGGTGGCATGGCTGGCGCGGTATACCAGATGCGGGTTCTACGGCGAAGGCGACGTCTAAGCAGGAAAGGTGCGCGTCTTGAACGTGCAAGGTCGCGGTCCGTTATGGCGAAGATGCTCGTGAAGCTCACATGTGAGACCCCTCTGTAGTTCACGAACCGGCGGTCATAGCTGCAATATACTGTGCATTGCCCTTGCGCAGGGCCGCAATGAGCACTAGATATTGCCATCTGGGCAGATGTGATCTGCAGAATATATTGCTGGCGCGGACCCAGATGCAGTCGCTACGGCAGAGAACCAGCAGCCCGGTACTGCAACGTTGGGTTTAGATGAAGTGCCGTTGTACAAGACGGTGCATTTCGTATGCCTGCTGCACAAGTGCGGGGATAGATTGAACAGGTACTTTGCAAAGTATGTCGAGGCCGTGTTTGCCCATTGCGGTCCCTGCACGCGGAGGTGGAGTCAAAGGGGAAGGTGTGCGGCAGAGAAGGCGCGACGAACATTCGATGGCTGGTGGGAGACGCGATCCAAGGACAAACGGACAAGACTCTGGATCCAAATCCGCATTGGCGCATGCGGCGTGTTTGACGAGTTTCCCTGCGTGGGTTTTGGGGAAGAAGAGACGGTTGAAGCAATAGTTTCGCGTCTGTCCCAAGAGCCGCATCGGATCGGAGACGCTGCCCACTTGCACTGGTTTCCGACAAAATGGCATGGCCTTGGTCTCGAGCCCGGCGGAACCTCCGCCGCTTTGGGAAGTATACGCGATGATCGAGCAGTGGAGTCAGGGTCTCTCCACAGTCCACGACGCTCCGTCCATGGCTGTGAGTGGTGCATTTACTCCCGGCAAAACTTCCTCGTGCGGCACAGGCAGGCTGACGGGCGTCATATCTCCGACCTGCTTGCGTGACTCGACAGGCGGCAGCCTTAACCGCCAATATTTCCAGCTCAGGCAGGTCCACTGGTGGGCAGTGTGGGGAACCCGCACGCAATTCTGGTACAAAGGATGGATGTGCGGCCTGGATTTGCGGCCGGCTCTAGAAGCTCGCTAGACGCCTTGTGCTGACCAGAAGCGGCGAGTCAGTCCCCAAGGGGCGGAAAGTCCTGGTAGGATTCGTGGTAGGATTTTTGTCCTTGTCCCGCCGGGCTTTTGGTTGTTATCTGGGTCGGGATCAAAGAGTGACTACGTGGGAGTATTTGCAAACGGCTGAGATGGAACAGTGATCTGTCAGCTGAGACACTACGGTGGAGACGGCGTTGAGGTGCCTTTCTCCTTTGTCGTGCGTGACATTTTGCTTTTGCGGATCCTAGTACCGAGGGGGGCAAGAGTCACCCACTGAGTTGATGGGCAACGAGAAGGCGTGCGAGCTAAGAAGCCCACGATGTCCAGGTTTGTGAGCAGATTGGCGTTTGGCCAGTGCCGCCCAGTCCACAGCGGAGCGGTGCGGCGACAATTTTTTTTTTCTCTCGCTTTCTTCCTTGCTTTCATTTCTCTCTCATGGCAAGTGCCGTGGCCCATGGGGTGGTGAAGCAGGTACTCAGAGCAGAGGCCCGGCTCGGTACTGGCGTCGGTAATGCGAGCGTTGCTTCTGCGTCTCCTTTCAAGCAGCCGTCGTGTCGGGCATAATACTGTAGCACTAAGGAGGGTGCTGTGCGCCTCTGCGCGCCGCGCCTGCCGGGCCGACAGTGATCAGACGGCGCAATCTGGCGAGGGCGAGGGGCGGAGCAGAAGCCGCCAGACCTGCCGGCTCGTACGGTCAGAGTGGTGAGATCGTCATAGCTCGGATTACGCGTTGTGGAGTAGCGTGTCTCCAGTCCGGGGTGCATGCCCAGCTGTCGAGCAGAGATCATCCCCTCAATCAACCGGCGGGATAAGTTTGGCGTAGCGCGGGGGGGTTTCAAGACGTGTAGATAGGCTGTTAGGGCGCCGTGGAGTTTTGGCGCTTGTGCATGCGGGCCTTGGTTGAGAGAGCGGCGGGCGCGTCTCGCCCTGAACAGTCATCGAGGAGACGAGGACGCTGTCGAATAGCGAGGTGTAGCGAGGGCATCCGCTGGTTGCCGACGGGCAAGGGTACCAAGTCGCCCAGATGGTGGACAGGACGAGAGATAAGGCAGCCACGATTCGATAGATCCCCGCAAGGATGTCGTCCGGCGCCCTCAGCGGGCGTGGGAAATTGGCACGCACAAGGCCTCGTCCTTGTCTGTTTCCCTCTGGCTGCGTGCCTCATGCCTGCCCCCCCGCACCTTCCCCCCCACCCCCGTCCAAGTGCATGCTAGGCATTCACGACGCGTGTTCCGCTTCCGGCAACGGCAACCACGCCCCTCCTGAGGGCAGGAGCGCCACGGGGGGTTTTGTCGTTGCTTATGCCACGTACTCCACATTCTGGGCTGTCTGTCCCCTTGCGTGCGTGCTTGCGAGCTGGCGGGCTGCTGGCGGGCTGCTGGCTGGCTGGCGACGGGCGCCGGCCACCGCGTTCCGCCCTCTCCGCCAAACCCAGAAAAAAACCCTTTGTGTGCGTGTGTGTGTGTCATGAGAGAGGCCCGCTAGCGCTGGTGCCGCAGCGTGTACCAGAACCGTCATGCGAGGCTTATCGCGCGGCATGTGAAAGGGGAAACAAGAATAGCTGCTAGCTGGCCGCTGGCTTGCAGTCAAGTCGAGTGGTCACACAAACACACAGCCCATGGACTGAAACATCGCGTCTCGGGGTTGGCTGCCCTCTCACCGCATCTTGCTCGTTGGGGGGCGAGACACGCAAACCCCCCGCACCAGGAGATCAGGTTCGGCGCCAAACAAAGTGCGGGTGCGACCACCACCACCACCACCACCTTCTCCTCCTCTCGTCCTGGTCCTCCACCTGCATCTCCACCACTATCCCGGCCGGGGCTGGCGTGATGGCCGGACGATCCCCTCGCCTGCAAGGTTTATCAGTCACAGTTCCAAATGATCAAACAAAACTTATCTGCGGGGAACAAGCCAGCGCGACCACACGCTCGTACGTAGGTTGGTAATAGTGTGGAGAGGACACACAGGCTGAGCATTTCCAGAGCCCTGGGCTCGCATATGCGCGTATACATGGTGGGTTCCCCGCGAATCATTCTCTTCGCCTTGCATCACTCGGCTCCTCAATCACGTCACCCACTGCCAAATCTTCCTCACCATAACATAATCTCTCGTAATCGCAAATTTCAATGCGCCATGCGCATGGGGCCTTGACGGTGGATGGGGGTTTCAATTAGGCGCTAACCTGGGCAACTACTGTCTAATCTTCTCTCCACACAGCCAACACACACACCAACAGGCCCTTCCCTTCCAACTGCCCGGAAGCTAAGACAACAAGGCTGTGTTGGAAACGTTTACAAGATTGCGATCGCCAAGTGCGGCTTCGCGGGGTATTGGATCCGACAAAACAACTAGGAAAGAAAAAAAAATAAAGAATGATAATAAAAAAACAAGAACAAAAAAAAGTCTATTGGGCTTGGTACGAGGCTCGTACTGTGATAAGGAAATCGTCATAAGCCACTGGCAATCACTCTCCAAACAGTGTGCCCTTGTCTAAACTCATCGCTTGCTAACGTGAAGAATGACGGAATGCAAAAATGCTGACTGAAAACGCCGATGCCATGCTAGTGGGGGGGGAGTCGAGAGTGGGTTTAGTTGCGATTCGAGAGGTCCTCGCCGGCTAATGACGCCGTTGCGGAGTTATTACCGGAAGAGAAACCGCTATTGCTCGGTCCATTGAGCAGATCTTGCACCGCAACCTTGGGCACTTGCGGTACCGGCAACTTGCGCTGCGCACCTTCAGGCTTGGAGATAATGTCACCAATGCGAAGACCTGATGACTGGCTTGGCACATAAGGTTGCTCCCGCTCCGTCGATGGTTCCATAGGGGCAAGAGCTGGCACAAAGTTTTGGTTCAGGCTCAGATGACGTAGGTGTGGCAGCTGAAGGTCGCTAAATCCGTGGGGTCGTAACCTTGGTGAGTGCGCAGGGGTTGCTAGGGGCGTGTGGTCAGGCGTGGGACTGCACGAGTCGTGCGAAAATGTAGGCGATGGCGGGGCCGTGGATGAGGGCGAGCCAGGCCTCGACTTCTTGGTCATCCTGTGCGCATACGGGTCGTCGTCCTCGTGCGAGTGAGATCTTGACATGGGTTGCGACGAGTAGGCATATTGAGAGAGGCCTGGCAGTCGGTTGGCGTAAGGGTGGTAGCCACTCGTAATGTGGTGTCTACTCGAGTGCGAAAAGTGTCCAGGGCGCTGCTCCAGTCTCGACGCTGCATCGGCGAGGAGATCCATGGGGCGCGACAGACCGTTGGGGCTGCTGCTGTTGCTGCTGCTAACGCCACCCTGATGGTAGGCGGCGAGGTCGTTGCCCATGCTTGGGGAGTAGTTTGAGAATGAGTGGGGTGGCGACACATTGGGAGAGCCCAGTTGAGAGCCTGGAGCACTGCGAGAAATGGGCTTTGTTGGCGGGGGCATCATGTGGGCAAGGTTAGAACCGGGCTCCATGAGGCCAGCTTGAACAGCGGCAACGGCAGCCTGGTGGGCAGCAGCATGCTGCTGGCCCTTGCCTCGCCGCGAGTTGGGGTTGTTGTGTATCCTCGAGTGACTGCGGGGGAAATTAGCTTTGTGTCGAAACAAAAGACAAGTTTTTTTCTTCTTGGACATACCGAGTCAGCTCATCGGAGCGAGAAAATCGTTTTGTGCAGCCAGGAAAGGTGCAGGCGTGAGGCTTCTCTCCAGTGTGGGTTCGGATGTGGCGAGTCTGGTGCTCCAGACGGTGAAAGGCCTTGTCGCAGAGAGGGCACTTGTAAGGCCTTGGGAGATCCTGTCGGGGCTCCTCCGACTGTTGCGGGGCGTTCTGGAGCAGCGGAGCCATGAGGCTGACGGTGGCAGTGGCCATAGAGGAGGTTGGTGCTGAAGTGGGTTGCTGTTGCTGTTGTTGAGTAGAAGCAGTGTCGGGGTTGAGCAGGTTGGCGAAACCTGTCGAGGCAGAGTTGGATTGCATGTGACCGAGAGGGAAAGTTGGGGGGGCGGAAGGGGGGATGATGGGGGGCTCGGATATATGTATGGATCAAACTAGGCGGGCGTGTGGGGGTCGACTGATGGCCGTCAGGGCTGTCTGTGCTGACGCGGGCGAGGATATGCCGGAGCTCGTGCAGAAAGAAACGCGGTGCGCCAGTGCGCCTTGGCTACCTTCGGGGGGGCGCGCTCGAGTCGTGGAGACGTATCAAGAAATGCGGGTCCTCACGCACACTTGCGTGATGACTTGCGGAGGGCAGCGTGCAGCGGGTGCAGGGTGTCGCTGGAGCGAGACCTTTTCGGTATCGCAGTCGTTTTTGGCGATCCCTTGGGGGTCGTGACAGCGCGCGGGTGAGTGTCGAGGGCAATGGCACACAGCCAGTGGCTAGCGGAACTTGCCTGGGGCCCGGGGCCGACGCTTGGTTTGATGGTTCAGCGGCTGTGGAGCGGCCACTGTTGGTTGAGCCCACGACGTAATTTGCAATTGTGAGAATTCTGCAGGCGAAATTTTGCAGCGGTGAGTGTCGGCGAGCGGAGGCGCTGGGCACACACACTGAGGGCGGCGCCCGTGGCTATGTGAGGCTGTGGACGCAGAGTACAGCGTGTATCAGCAGCTGACCGGGGTCCCCAAGACGCTGCTTATAGCTGGGCCCGTGTATAGCGGCGCACCGGACGAGGCAGTCAGTGAGATGATGCAACGTTGCCTGTGGGGTTGGGGTTGTGGGCGTGGCCGTGGTGGTGGTGGTTGTGCGTCGTCGTGGTGGTGTTGGCCGGTGGGTGGTGTGGTGTGGCTATGCGCGGCGGCGAAGCTGGGGGAAAGAGAGATAAGGAGAAACACGGGCGGCCTTTCTCTGGGGGGTGGGTTGGATTGGGCGCTGGAGACGTCACTGTCTGGGGTTTTGTTTGTGCCACCAGAGCCGACAGCCAGCGCCGTCCTGCCTGTTCCTCAGCTGCCTCGTTCCTGTTCCTCTGGGCGCAGGCGACGTGAGACGAAGCCCGCCGTGGCCCCCGACACGGCGTCTGCGTCTGCGTCTGCATCTGCGCAGCCAAAACACCACCACCCTCCCCACAGCCCTCCTTGCACGCTGCACCCGCACCTGCACTCGCTCATCTCGGCAGCCCTCGGTCGCGCGCCCGTGGGATGATGCTGCGTGCACCTGTCCAGCCAGCGTCACCTATTGGTCCCACCCCGCTGCCAATGAGGCTGCCCAGCGCCCTTTCGCTCTCCAGCCTGCCCACTGTCACTGCCACTGCCCTTCACTCGCGTTGCACGGCAGCCTGGCCGGGCGGACGCCGCTTTTCATCACTGTGGGGAGATCAAGACCTGGGGTTACGGCGCGCAAAACAAGCAACGTCGAGCCACCATGTCACTTGCATTCCGAAACTGTTCGCTCCAGCTCCTCGTCATGCACCATCGCAATATCGCTCGCAGCATCTGTCTGTGAACACACGCGCCAAGGGGTCGCGCACCGTGCGACCGAGCCGGCTCCCTCTACCCTACCCTACGGGCCGCATTCTATGCGTCTTCCCGGTCACTCATATGAGGGTAAACCAGTGCAGGGCGAGGGCGATCTCTGCCGAGACGTGCCCTCAAACCTCCCGAGCGTGTTCCGGTCGAGCGACAGGCTCTGCCTCATTGTCGTCTGTCTCTTCATCAATTCGTCCGGGGCCTGCACAGTGCAAAGGGGGGGCTGCCCATGTCGTCGTATAGGCCCACGTCGGGCAACCTGGCCATTTCCGCAAAGCCCACTGCTGGCTATCTTCAGCTGGCGCCCTTGCGCACCCCAGTCGCCGGCGCGCCCCTGTGCTTGGCTTCTCAGCAGATCGTGGGGACTCTTGCCCTGCGACGGACCGGCTGTCCCGAGCAGTATGACGTCCTTCGCCTTGGTCGCACTGCCTATTATGTGGACTGCAATTCCACTGCGTCGTCACTACATGCCCAGCACCCGTCTCGCACTGCATTTTCTTCGAGCCTGAATAGTGCATCGATGCGCACATTGCCCTGCAGCGCAAATTTCGGCTCCGCTATTCTTATCTGTTGTTCGAGAAATTTTTGAGTGCAGCTAGCCCTTCAATAGCTCGCCCCGCTTTGAGGGGGGGGACGCTTCCTCCGAGCATACGCCTATGCCGAGCCGACAAAAATTTCGCACGCCAGTAGGGTAGGGGACCTTTTGCAACAGAACGTGGCATCGGAGAATCTCGGAGAGTGCATCGCTGACAAGAATGGGGCTCCGCTATGTTCTGCGCTGGTGGCGTCTTGGCCTCTCCAAGTCATCCGAGCTATGCAAGGTACGCCTTCGTCGAAGCTTGGATGGAAGCATCGCCTTTGCCGATGTCACCTCCCCAGCCAGAAATTTTTGTTATGCCGATGTTTTTCCAGCACCGTTTCAGACACCATGGGGCGCCCGCGAACCTAGGCTACAATGCGGTTTCATGGTACGTTTGCGGACGCTTGTGACATGTCATCGCCATGTGCGACGGTCGCTCAACATCGGAGCACCCTAGCCCCCAAAGGTTCGGCTCCGCAGCAACATCCGGCTCCGACTGGGCGAACCACTTTGACCAAGATGTTACTATCTTTTCCACAACCCTGGCCTGACACCATCGTCACCTATCGTGATATTTTTCATATCCGTTGTCTAGAACGCCCACGGCTTCTGGCCGATCCCACTGATGCAATGTTGCCACGGAAAAAAAGAGCAGGTTACGCGTCAGAGGCCGATGTGGCCGAATATGTCGGTTGATCCACGGTTAAGCTCTCTGGGGCCCCGCACCGTTGACGGTGGCTCATGGATCGAAACGCAGCGATGACTTTCAGGGGCATTGGCAGATTGGTGCTGCCACTCGCCCAACGGAATATACTTATCCGCCTAATGCCACCATAGCGACTCATGTTACTTGCACAGGCATGGGGTTTCCCCTCGTTATACAGTAAGCCCTCGACGGGGAAAACTTTTAGGTGATAAGCCAAGCTTTTAGTGTCGAAGAAAGTGGAACACCTTACGAATGCCGCGCACTCATGGGCTCTCGACAACTTTCAGGACATGTACCTCTTGGGCACCCGTCGATCATAGATGGTTAATCAGGTTATTTTTTCCGCACATTACACAATGATCGTCGATAAAGCAAGGAACCTTACGTCAACTGGCCTTCGACTGCCCTTGTTTAAAGCCAAATGTATCCACATCAAGCTCTTCATTCGAGTTTGCACCTTGCAGTCATGGATGTTCATCTTTTCTCTTTCTTCACGGATCTGCGGGGATTCCGATCGCAATTTCCAAAAGCTGTCGCACATGCTGCGCGGGGAACAACTAGTATGTCGATCTGCCTCTAGCCCCGGGAAGGTTCAGGTTTCGCCAGGATGATCGCCACATCTAGAGCTGGGTGATTCCCAGGTCTCATTGATTTGAGTGAGAAACTCGCCCATGACTGGGGAAGTGCAAGCGCAACAGCAACGGAACTTGCCAGACATATTGGACGACTCGCTCTGTCAGCTCAATAACCGAGACCTCCACAACTCAAGATTACAATAACAGCTGCATTAAACCTAGTTTCGTATGTGCTCTATGAGTGGCTTAGCAACGCCTCAAACCATTCCATCGAGTCATAGACTTCGATTCGTATGAAGCAATGTCCATCTCTCGATAAGGGACAGGCCCCCTTAGGCACCAGGGTACATCATGGCATGTGTTGAGAGACAAATAATTTTACGAAACGACACAATTCTTTTCGTTGGGGAAGAGTTTACGTCAAGTGGAGATACACGAGTGTAGATTGGCCTGCAATGGACCGATACCCCCCAGAACCTTGTATAGACGGTAAAACGCTGATCTGTATGTACAGTGGTCTAGAATCCTGCGTCGGAAGCACATCTATCTACATGAAGCATGTCTCGAAATCTCTTCACAGTACGGGATGAGTCGACTCGCAGTGTTGTATTGCGTCATGATGTACATTCCACCGACCGGCTGATCGACAACCAATCGTCATACTGCTACCAACTAGTACCATATTGCGTCAATTTGCAATGGCGTGGGTATCAATTTCTTCACGTTTTCAATGACGGGCGCGCTCGGATGGGAACTGGATAGTTCGAGTTGCATTGGTACCACTACCGAGGCTACGGTGACTTTTGGCTATAGGAGGTATACCCTTGCAGCCGTTCGACCGATGCTCTCTGCTCTCCGCTCTCTGCTCTCCGCTCTCTGCTCATATCCGTCCATGCGATGCGCATCAGAGTCTCATATTCGTACATGTCGTCATAAGCCCGCGGGCCTTGCGATCCTTGGGATGGCTGATATTATACATATATTTTTCTCGTCGTCAATCTCAGGTCTCTTCTATAGGCACGGGCCATTCAAGACGTCGAGAGCAGCTGTCACGTGTGTAAGCATATCGTTGTCTGTTTACGCGATACCGGATGTGGCATACCTAGGTTTTCCCCAATGCTGCATGTCGCCGCAGTACACGAAGTTACGGCATTTAAAAAGGGCCCGCATAAGCAGTTGTCGTCGACGTTTGGATCGCACTTTGCTACTCCTACAGCTTCGTTCCAGCAGTCCATCTGAAACCTCGTCAGCATTACCGTCTTTGTATCATACAGGTGCTGAGTATTCGGCTTACGGGACATGCTCCAGCAGCAACAACACCAGCACCGATCCCGGGGTTTTGTCTCCGCGATAGAGGCATAGGCGAAGCAATGGCACCAGTTGCTACTATGGCAACAATAGATATGGTGAGGCGCATTTTGAAGAAGTTTGAAAAGAGAGTAACTTCGCAGTAGCGACCGTAAGAGGTAGATTTTGCAACGAACGGAAAGAAAGTAGTTTTATTCTTTCCACGTAGATTTAAATCACTCGTTCGCTTTCTGAACAAGCCAAAAAGATGGGTAATCTTACATCTAACCGTCTCGCATCTTCTTATATCATTTTACACCAACCCCACCGACCCCGCTCCCCCTGCATCTCTCTCAAGAGAACAAGAGAGGCGTGGCAACGGTTTGTCGCTAATGAGGGTGGATAGTTCGGAGGCGCCCATGTTCATGCGCGGAACGCACACTACACAGCCCGTTTCGCAATTCTGGCACACCAACAGTTACAGGACAGGATTGAAACGGGTGGGGATACGCGCGCGACCCCTCCTCCTTCCTTTCTTTCTCTCTCTTTCCGCTCCGCGTTATCAGCACGGCGCTTTATACTATTGCATATGTTGTTCATACCGATGAAAAGAAGAACGAGAAAACAAGGTTCCCAAGGCCCCGCCGTGACAAAGTCCAGGTTCGGTAGTTCGAATGCTCGTTTGGCCTGCCACGTCGTCGCTGACGCCAAGGGCGCAAAGAGACATGTTGAGTGTTTTATCCTCCTCTGCCTAAGCCCTGTATGTCATTTGCGTCTGTTCGAGAAGAAAGCAGGATGGCGCAATACATGTTTTCGACACGTATGTACCTGGGTGTTTTTGCGTTGTCAAATTCCAGTCTGTCGGCGTCGATTTCCCCATTCTCTCTCTTTACAGAAATTAACTTTTGTGGCTTTGTTTGGGAATGGCATCGCACGTTGTTTATTCGTCGATGTGGTGTTTCCGTGTATACATGTGGTATGTACGTGACTTGTACGCATGCGCCCACGATATCCCAAAATGGAAATCTTGGAAACTCTGTTTGCATTACCAAGACCCTTTCTTTGCCCTTTTTTTCTTTCTTTTGCCATATCCATCCATGTCCCCCGTTATGGATTCTCCAAGGGGACGGCGATGCCGGCATTACGCGTTCGTCCCGTGTCGGCCGACACGAAGCCAGAAGAAGAGAAAAAATAAAAGCCTCTAACTTCATATCTATATGCACGGCCTTACTCTTAGCATGCATCATACACTAAAACTACCCGAAAAGGAAATAAAGTCGAGAGATGTAATAGGGTACCCCAGCGCGGCAGCCTCTAAACCTTTTTGGAGCGTTCCCCCTACTTCCCGTCTTGGCATAAAGGCATACAGTACAACAACATACCTTACGCCCAGCGTCTTGCCTCAAAAGCAGAAAGAGAAAGAGAGACAAAAGAGAGCGAGACAGGCAGAAGAGTGAACTAGAGGAAAAGCGGGGCTATGCAAAGACCCAAGCAAAGCAATCCCGCCGCGCTGGTGCAGTGTTTCAAATAGATGGTATTCCTCATGCGTTGTTGTGCAAGAGACGGATGAGGGGGGCCGGGGTGTCTTGTTGTACTAGCAAAAAGTTGTAACCTGAGGAACTTCGAAACAAGGCAGTGTGGTAATGGTAAGGCAGCTAGGCAAATTCCGCTCCGGTAGTTGCCTCAGACACACATACATACATACACATGCATGCATGTAGCGGGGTGACGGGGGTGGGGACGGGTGGGTTCCGAGGAACGGACGAGGAGAAAGAGGAGGTGGTGGCGCTTTTTTCCCCTTTGCATGAACGCGGGATTGCGTAGGTGGCAGTGTATTGCTTGTCATGTATACATGCATGCAGGGGGTGTGGTCGCCTTTTCTTGAAAGGAGGCTTTTTTCCACGTGTGTTGCGGGTCTGACGGGCCGCGAGGGAGATAGATGAGTGGTTCGAGACGGTGGGGGACCAGAGTGCTGGGTGCGAACCTTTGTTATGCTAATGGTGTCCGTCGATTGTTATAGTCTTCGAGAACACTAGTAGATTCTTTGCGCTTTGCTAAAGGTAGAATTCATCGTGTTGAGTAACTACTACTACGATGGCTGGATTGTGAATTGCTCACACCACACCACTACACGCACGCCACGCACGGTACTCACAACATGTAACGGCCATTCGAGCGGCCCAGCAATCCCCATCTGAAGCAAACGGCTTACCTATCCCAAAGGAGAAAGCTCTCCGCGTCCTTTTCTCTGCTGCTCCGGAGCACGAGTATGATATATAGAAGGAGCCTGTTTCAGGCTGCCGTCTGCTCGCCGTCCTTTTTTGTTGTTGTTGGCTTGCACAGCCGGTTTTTCGCTTGTTGCTCCTTCCGTGCCGATAACGGTGCGGTGGTGGACGGAAGAAAAGGGCGCTGTATATTTGAGGCACGATGCGTGCCTGAGGCGCTGAGTGCATGAGGAGGGAGTACTGATTTTGATGAGGGAGTGGGAGGACGGATAGTCGGAAGATGGGAAAACGAGAGAGAGCGGGTCTTTGTTTGGGATGATGAGAGCAAAGGGCAGAGGTTGGAAGGTCAGGAGAGGGAGTGTTTGGAGGGTGGATAGTATATCACACGAGATATCGCATGAGATATCGCATGTGGGTTCATGAAGTGGGACTACTACATGGATGGCTTACTTTCAGTCAAGGAGCGTTGTAGCCGACCTTATCCACCCATAAGTTGCCGACTCATCAACGTACCTCAATCACGGCCACCCTTCTCGACAACTTCATCGATCCACTGTATCAGCTTCTCTCGCTTGTCCTCCAGAAAAAGGGGAGCATGATCGCACTCCACCCTCGTCACATCGACTTTCTTTCCTTCCCTCTCCGTGCCTACCCAGCCACTTTCGATTCTATCGATCGACTTCTGCTGCACCTCAGGTAGTACGGTCTTGTCCTTTGCAGTAAAAAACCACGAAACCGGCACATCTTTATGTCCAGCATAGGTCACAGGCTCCACCATACAGCCACCAAAGTGCTTGCCCATCTTCGAGACTTGGACAATTCCTTCTTCGAGGGGGAGATCGCTGCAGCAGTATGCTGCCAAGGCGGTAAAATCACCCTGAGTTAGCCAGCCATTCTGATGCGATATTAGTCTCGGTGCCCATATCAAAAGGGTAGAAGGGGAAGAATGATAGTAACACTTACCTCGTCAGGAATCACGGGAGTAGGAGCTCCGCCTCCAATCGTCTGAAAGCAACTTTCACCTAGTTCGGGCACCACGGCTCCAAGATATGCAACGCGGACCACACCTCCTTTTTCTCCTTTCTGTTCTCGCTCTTTCTTTGTGATGCCTTTCAGGGACTCGGTCGCGACAACACCTAGAACACGTCACATGTTAACTCAAATCCGTACCTCGATTTTTTTTTTAATTTCAAACTTACCGCCATAGCTGTGCGCAACAATAACGACTTCTTTCCCTTCATTCGCTAGGTTTGTCACAAAGTCGTTGACGTACTTTGCATCGGCGTACAAGCTTGGTGGTGGGCCGCTGCGGTTGTAGCCTGCGGGGTAGCAGGGTGGTTCGACAACGTGGATTTCGTGGCCTTTTGCGCGCAGAGACTCGGCAACCACATCATACATGTCTGCAAAGCAGAAAGAGCCTGGGATCAGGACAATAGTTGGTCGGGTAGACATGGTGGCTTTGGTTCGTAAGCCATGGACGGATTTGTTTTGTGCAGGATAAGAGGTAATACTTGCAGACTGGGTAGTTAGGCTCGGAACGTCAATGTAGAGCTGTGGGTGTCGATTCAGAATCCAGTACAGATGGACGCTATTGCTGTTTACTTATACGTTGCACAAGGGGTAGAGCAATCAGCGTTAGCACGGTTTCTTCTGCAGTCGACCTCGCTAATTCGTAGGATTTGTCATGCGGGGGGCCGTAAAGGGCAACTGCCAACAAAGAAACATGAAGCAACTAAATTGGCAGCCTGGAGTGGATATGACTTGGGATATGTTGATTGGTGTTTTGGCATGTGCGATGATAGAAAATACTGGTGGGATGTGGTAGGATCAGCGGTACCCCATTTCGCATCGACGATGCTTAATAATGTCACCCATTTACGCCCTGCGGCAACTTGTAAGCGGAGTTAAGTATTACCTGAACGAACTCGGCAATTGATGGGCATGGCTTTAACTGCATATAGCCGATAAAGCCTTCTCTATGGAATTCATATTGTTATATGCTGAAGAACGATGTTGGATTTTGTATAGAAAGATTACTACTCGCATCACAGCACTAGAATAGGGTCAACCAATTTCAGAGTCCTAGTCAAGGAAAAATATGTGCAGACTCTAGCGTGAACTCATCTTCAAGCCATGCATGTTACAGTTGCGTTTTTTTTTTCAGCGTTATCAAGGTAAAGTAGTCAAGCTAATGAAGCAGAGATGTTGGAAAAACCAATTATATTAAGGCATTAAACTAATGAGAAAACGATCATCCATCATATCCATACATTAAATATTCTCCTGTTTCCATATCATTCGATCATCCATGCGTTATGCAATCTATTGGCTGATGAC
Organism: Exserohilum rostratum; assembly: GCA_026367775.1. Lineage (NCBI taxonomy): Eukaryota > Fungi > Ascomycota > Dothideomycetes > Pleosporales > Pleosporaceae > Exserohilum > Exserohilum rostratum. The sequence continues at coordinate 1,525,706 of CP111156.1, read as the reverse complement.
ACCGCTGTCCTGGGTGGTGGCAGTGTAGGCGGCAGTGCAGACAACGTTGAAGACGTCGCTACCGCTGGTGTAGCCGGAGTTGACAGCGTACTTGCTGTCAATGGGGATAGAGTAGAGAGCGCAGTAGGTTCCGAGAGGGATGCCGTTGTCGGTCAAGATGTAAGAGGTGAAGTAGTTGCAAGGAGTGTACTTGCCATCGGTGACAAGGTGCTCCTTGTCGAAAGCAGTCTGAGCCTCGCAAGCAGCAGCGCAAAGGCTGGGGTCGTAGGGGTTGGCATTGAAGAGACGCATGCCGTTGTAGGTGCTTGGGTCGGGAGCGTTGACGGCAGCAGGGAGGCTCTGGACGCTGTAACCAGGAAGAGCAGGAGGGCTGGTGCATGAGGACTTGGAGTATCCTAATTCTATGTTAGCCCAAGCTGTGCAAAGAGAAGTTGAAAAGACTTACCGTTGCTGCCAGTGATGACAACCTGGAACTGGTCCTGCCACTGGCCCTGGTTGGTGGCTGTGGCTTCAGAGACGGGGTATCCGAAAAGAGAGCACTTGATGTTGGTCTGAGGTGCAGGGTTGGGGCAGTCCGAGGTGGGCTGGACAGTGCCGTCACGCTCGTAGTAGATGTTGAAACCAAGACAGAACTTCTCGCTGTTACAGAAGTCTGCACAGGCACCAACGTCGTAGGCAGTGCCGTCGATGATCTTGTAGGTCAGGTAACCGATCTGCTGGGTGGCTCCGTTGAGGGCCTTGAAGTTCTGGACGTAGCCAGAGGGAGTGGGTGCCTGAGCGGCAATGGCATTAAGAGCGTTTTTGGAGTTTTGGTAAGCAGTAACTGAGTAGTCATTGGCGGCAGGAGCAGCACTGTGTAAAAAATAAGTACATTGATTCAAAGCGTAGGTATTTAGACAATGACGTACCCGACAGGTACAGTAGGGCAAGAAGAAGTGTCACGCTTGTTCTTGGAGATAACACCACCAGTAGCAACGGCTTGCATGGCCGAGCTGACAGCAGAGGACTGGTTGTATTCGACGGGGGCGTTGGGAGAGGCGGTAGGCGCGGGGCCAAGGGCAGTGGGTGTAGGAACCGCCTTTGCAGCCTGAACGTTGATGGCCTGGGGGAGGGCGGCAGCCAAACCGCTGAGAGCGGAAGCAGCGAAGATGGCGGTGCGCATGTTGAAGGTTGTGTTTGGAGGAGAGGAACCGAAAATGGTTGTAGAGTTGAGAGAGGCTGTGGAATTGAGCTGGTTGTAGAGCCTGTGAGTTGCTTGGGGTGAGGAATCTGAACTGGCGAGACGAGACGTCGTACTTATACAAATTCACGGCATCATGGTGGACAACATGGGTGAGTACGTGGGCCAAGGCGGGCAGCGTTAGTAGCAAGCCACCTTCGTCGCTAGAGACGGTCCAAGAGCCTGGGCGATGGGCAGCCAGGTGCGCCGCTGGGGTCGCGAAACTTGACGACTTGGCTCGATTGGGACATGACTGGAGAGTGCAAGTGTGGGAGACAGCAATCGGGCCCCAGAGTAACGAGGCAAGCTTCAGCCATGCGGCGCTGGCTTTGGTGGCGGAGAGGCACCATGCTTCCGTGCGGTGCTAGAGCGCAGTGAAGATGGGGTTGAGCAGGGTCTGTTGCACGATGGTACGATGCGTCAAGCCACCAAGGCGGCCAGCAGCTGGATACGTCGCTCTCACCGAAGAGCACCAGTCAGTCGAGCATGGGGTTGAGGGGGCATGGGAGTGTATCAAGCTTGAAAATAGCTACGCGGGAGAGTGACTGAGGCTAAAGCTTATTCCACGAACGGGTTGAGGTTGGTTGCTGGCGCTGATCTCCCCTTAGCGAAGTCGGGCTAGGGCGGGAGATAGCTCGTCGTAATTTCCCCAAGCGGGCTAGTCGCCAGGCACCGCTCCCACACCAGCGGCCCAACGGGGCCTAGCGCGCCCCACGCCTATCAGCCAGCCTGCTGGTTTCTGCAGCCTCTTCCAATATTCCTCGCCTAACCGCTCCGACATGGCCGCCGTCGTCGTGTTTCCCATACCTCGCCATTGGCCCTTGGCCGTTTGATTGCTCCCATTCTCCTGCACCCTGACACCTGCCATCGCCCCGAGAAGCTTTGCACCCCTCCTCGAATCGCCCAAACTCTATCATAGCCGCTCAACTTGGCCTCGACCCGACAACACAAAACACTGCCGCCAGCGAGCGGTGAGAGTGTGCCGTTTCGACGCGGGCGGCGGCCAAACCATATCAGGCCGGTGAGCTCATGTCACAGGGCTGCTCTGGTGTGTGTGGGCATGGCAATATTGGACAGCCTGCCGCGCTATCTCGTTGGACCTTCCGGCTTACTGGTTCGGTACGGTACCCACGGACAAGTATCCGGACCCAATGCCACGTTTTGCCATGACTCTTGTCTCCCACCACACCCATGGGAATAATGCGCCCAGCTTGGCCATCTTGCCGTCCAACATGTCTTTCAAAGCATGCCATGGCGCTGTTGAGTGCTGATGGCTTTGCTCCCTTTGTCTGCATGCAACAACTTCTCGCCCTGCCCCCATCCTCGTATCCCTAGCGCGTTTCGCTCCAAGCATCTAGGCACTGCGCCAGCCATCGCTCATGACCGACCAAACACCCAGTCTGCCACGATGGCTGTCTCCAGATGCACGCTGTACTGCGGGGCCGGTACTGCCCTACAACGCGGCAGTCATATTTCCTATGAAGCTATCCTGAGGCTGAGGCGAGGCTGTCATGCATGCGCATGTTCCTTGCATACTGCTAGCCAATTCCAAGGGTTCAGAAGCGAGCCCCGTCCCACGCGCCGAGTCAGTTGTCACAATTGGGGACCCAAGTGGGATCAAGCGACGAAAAATTGCTGGCCCATAGCAGGAAGGAAACAAGTCTCTTCACCAGTGGCGTGGCTCGAGCGCTTACACTGGGCTGGTTCGGGACGTTGGTTCCTGACTCCACACATGGTACCGTGGAACACATCACCTGGACACATGCAGGTATCGACCACGAAACCATGGAAACCCCATCTGCCCTGCAGGGTGTGCTCCTTCTCCACTTTCGCTATGTTGGCACAAGGAGGCTGATACTAGACCATCGTGTCCGCTTCCAGCACCTTGGTCTCGACGAATCTAGCAGCATATGCGACATGTTCGCTACCTAAAAATGTACAACGACAAGCTCCAAAAAGCCAAACGTCGATGCCAAGGCCGGTGAAGGTGGGCCCGGAGAGTTGGCGGCAACATTGCTGCCGCTCGTACCAAAAACGCTCCGTTGAATCGCGATTCCCCAAGACCACCCCAGCCACTGTGTGGTCATGTCTTTGCCCAGAGTCTACCCGGCAATGCATTTCTGCCATATACCGTTGGACTTTTCGATGCATAGACCAGCAGCCATGACGACGGAGGCCGTTGGCTAATCTGATATGACTCGACTACCAAGAGTTTGGAGTTTTTTTTTTAGAGTGGAGACTTGCACTGTCACTTGCTCCATTGTTTTCTTTGAGGAAACACTGCACCAGTAACAGAGAAACACACCGCTGCTTCGAGCCTCAGTATTTTGTTTACTCAGCCCACTGACAACACGCCACACATACTTGCCGCCCTCGCCTACAGCTACGTAGACGCTCTGGGCACTGTACGGCAGCGCCGACCCGTTCCAGGAATACTAACATGTGTAACACGGCGCTTGCCAGGCTTAGCATCAAGCTAGTTGTAGGCGAGGCCGATGAGATGTGGAGAGCCGTCTTTGTAGGAATGAGGATCTAGAACCAGATCAACACCACTGCACGCATGCATGCATGCTCGGTGAATTCATCACACCGAGATGATCTGCTCAAGGCTCAGCCTTGCATGGGCGTGGTCGGTGGAGTCGAACACGAGACAGACTCTGAACCTCACATGAGCTTGAATATATTTTCTAGTGAACAACTAATTGATGGAATTAGGAGGTGCTGTGGGATAGTCTCGGCCAGAACGCAAGACCTCGTGCAAGTCACCATGAAGCCGAGGATTGTACTCACATGCAAAGCTGCCTTGACTGTCGTGTCGATTCCGACCCAATGCCTGAAATGGTGTTCTCCACACCAATTCTAGAACACTCATCACTGATCTCGAAATCCCAATCGCTATCCCATGTCATATTGCATTGCCAAAAAGGCAACCTTCACTCCACAACTTGGTCTCGCTTGCACGGATATCCCATCTCAGCTGAGTATGTAGACGACGACTCAGGATCCTCCGCAGCACCCCAGAAGCCTAAACTACCCCACGTTTCCATTATATTGGAAAACCTCCTTGGACTGGGCCTCGCCATGCCATCAGGCGTGCCGCCCAATGCAGCCTTGATCGACGGCTCGCTCAACCGCGACGCCATTTTGTTTCTAGCAGTACCCAGCATAGCCTCTGTATTCAACTCGCCCAGCTGTTCTTTGGTGTCAAAAAATACCTCACTGTTGTGCTCCTCGCACAATGGCATGCAGTCATGGTCCCCCACAGCCAGCCTCGTTCCCCTGGGTACTCGCGCGCGACAAGCTCTATACGAGCAGCGTAGCGCCCCCGGGGTTGCGGGAAAGGCAGTACTTGGCGATCTATTGGTGCCTGCTGGAAACGATGGGCTTGGGAGCACTATTGACGTGGCGACGCGCAGGCTGTGCAAGGGCGATGGCGAGATTGACGCATGGGTGCTGCGCGGCTGCTCGACTTGATGATGTTGCTGGTAAGTTGACAGCGATAGCTTGTCTTTCCATGGGTGCTGCGGGGCTGCGGCTACGACTATTTTGGCCGAGAGGCGCGACGGCGCAACGTGCGTAGCTGAAGAAGGGGAGTGCAGTGGATGCAGAAAAGTAGTGCATTGGGCGCATGTGCAGGAAATGTTCAGCCTTGCCATGCTGTTACTTTCCCAAGTCTCTATTCTGTTAATTAGAATTTCTGCTGAAAATTGTTGTTCTTCTATTCAGAAAAGATACTGTCTCTCTCTCTGTCTTTGCTTACGCTGATGCATGCGTGCACAGCTAAGCTTCTCTACCCCTCCCTTCGTTTATTCCCGCAACCCACCTTGTCCCTACCTCACCCATGGTTCTGGTAAATACGACGACAAAGGACGATCCCTTTGTTCCGCCTCTCCTCCATCCCTGTCCCTGCCCAAAAAAAAACACTAAATCCCCTTGTTGTAAACCCTTCGACGAAACAAAGACCAACAAACAAAAAAACAACAACCCCCAGCACAGCTGTACATGTACGTACATAGCCCACCTACAGTGGATACCAACAACCATGGTACTGCCCAATGCAGCTAAACCACACCCTTTGTTGTTCCCATTTTCAGCTGTGATGTCCTCTGCATATACGGAGAGTGCGCGTTTCGCCCGTTTCTGACTTTTTAACCACTTTGGGGTGCTGAGGGTCCTTTGTCAAAGGCCCAAAGTGGCATGGGAAACACGTGTACGTCGCGCCACAAAAATGCACATGCAAGCTGCTGCAAGTGGGGGGGCGGGCTGGCTTGCAGCCGCATACATGGAACGGCAGTTAGCCCGGCATATCGGCATTATTTGGGCATGTGCGTATGTGTCTGTGTGTGTATGTATTTGCTGGACGCGTACATGTTATACGCAGCACGCGCTATTTTACGATTTTTTTTTTGTTGTTTACTTATATTTAGACGTCTCGTATCTAATTCAAGACGAGAATACGACGAGTATCGCACGTAATCTTCTCGCGCTATGCAATGCAAATAAAAAAATCGCAGGGTAAATATTACAGTTTTCAACTCTTGATTTTTCGGTTTTTCCCGAGGTAGTCTCGCGTAAACTGTTGTCCATCGGCCTCGCCGTTAGTATACTCCTAAAGACTAGACTATTCGCATACATGTGCATACACGCATACATGCATATGGACATCACATGCGTCACCCCTCATGCATAGAAGCGGAGCACGAAGAAGGAAAGAAGAAGCAAAATATGTGCACAGCCTCAAAGACCCTGCCTTGTATGTCCTAGGTACACATGTATGTACATGTAGGTGTATTAGATGCTCCAGCCACATGGTTTGATACCTACATATCGCGGATGTATGTGTAGTTGTGAGTATATAAGGCTTCAGCTCAGTGCTGGCGACTATGGTGGTGGCTGTGCGACCTCCCACCTTACCATTCAGCCCTTTTTTTCTTTCTTTTGTTTTTACTTTTTCCCTTCTTTCGTGTTATTCTCCGTTGCCAGGCCTGCCATTTGCTTATTCTCCCACACACAGCCTATCTCAATATCATCCATGTTTCCTTTTTTTTTACGTCTAACATCACGACGCCAACTCTTCTTCTGTATAACACACTTCTTGAAAAAAAAAGTTGAGGTATGACTAGCACAATGACTGGAGAATAATGCATTTCAGCCCATGCCCGACTCATGCAACGTGTGGCGCACTCTATATTTAGCAACTACTAGTGGCGTTTTTTATCTTTCCCTTATCTTCGTATACACACTTTGATATCCCCATACGATGCTAGTGTGTAGAACAAGTGACTAGGGTACTGATAACGCATGAAACACGTAAAATTACGCGCGGGGTGGAAGGGGTGGGGTTGTCTTGCCCTTTTCGGTGCGAGATGGGAAACGCTCGGCGATACGGCTATACGGCGACAATAGTGTGATTATCACATGATAGATGCACAAACAGGACGCGGCTGACTGCTCTTTTTGGGAGTTGTTGAGGGGTTTCCTTCCCCGATTGGTTTTTATGTTGGTCGTATAGGGTATAGTGAGAGTAAGCTAAGTGCTTGTGCATTTTGGTAGTGGAGGCTTAGATGACTTCTTCTTTGAGGTAACGTGCATCCAGCCGAACCGGAACAACCCGTGTAGCAGAACGAATAACATGTGCTTTGAATATATTCCAATGAATCCCCGCATACATGGTGGATTAATATCATAAAAATACTAAGGCTTGTGTTTCAGCTATCTTTCTGTATGAAATACGTCTCTTGAGTAGGAAAATCCGAATTTTCTGCTACCTTGATAGACTTCTTTACAGAGAATGTTCTGGTGTGGTGCAAGACAGGATATTAACAGTATGATAGAGTAAGAAATAGACTCTTAGAGAGTTTAAAGAGGGTAGTTGAGGCAGGTCGTCCTACTTATTTAGTTAGCAATCATGGACGAATACCCTTATTTCTAGCGGTAGAACATAGGCTTCTAAGTAAAGGGTAATATGTAACCAATGAAACAACACTACACGATTGTCATTTTGTTAAAGAGACACAGGCAGTGGTAAAATGAGGCTGACAGTAGAACCTCGGAGATAGTCCATGTAGTTACAATAATAAGTAGGGACAACAGTAGTAATGACAGTCTAGTTTTAGTATCATCATTAGGGTGAGTAGTTCCTCAGACCCTCAGTACATGCCGACTGTTTTTATGTTCTCCTTTGGGACTTTGCTTATAACAAGTTTCAAAGAAATTATATCAGGATAGCTCTGTATTCTATTACCCTATGCTCATAGATACATATAGTCTCTTGGCTAAGTCAAGTATGCTCAGAGCCTGTTATTCAGACATCGATTACAGACCCTTGTCCTGCATCTGGTACAGCTGTTCACAAACTTGAGACGATGATGGCATATCCCACACGTTTCGCGTGCACCGTGCTTGCCATGTGTTCGTTCCCATTGATGTTCACATCCGCCTGAGACCTGACTGCCATCTTCGTCTGTGTCTTCGTCGTTGGCAATCACAAATCCTCCGGCTACAGTTGCAAGTCGCACGCGCAAATCTTCCAAGACGTCAACTTTCGGATCTGCCTCGGGTATCTCACTCTCTTCAGGCATTGCGATTTGGCTGCGTGGACCATTCCTAGCTTGTCCGCCAGCTATGAGGCGAGATTCCTCCCACTGAGGGCAGTCGCAGGTCTTCCATAGCTTTGCGCACATGTAACAAAACTCTGTGCCGCACCGACATCTATGCTTTTATCAGCAGTGATCAGAATCATGCTCTGTTTCGTTCTTACCGCACATGGTGGCAGCCTATGGATAACTCAACCAATGTCCTGCAGTTAGGACATCGCTGCCATTCCTTTTCACTAGCTACTTCTATCAATAGCTGTACTGATGGATCTTTCGGGCACACCCCTCTGTGTCTTGGGCCTTTGCAAATAGCGCAAGTTTCCATTTTGCAAGTTGGACATACTGCAGTATCAGCTGTGATATTACGAGGCTTGATGAATTCAGCACAATTTCGATTGCTGCAGTATACAGGATTGGGCGTCGCCAGCTCCATTTGTTTGTCCTCGTATTGTGTTATCAGTGATGGCGGGCATAGTTGCTTGCAACGGGACATCGGCAAGAGTTTGCCGCAGCACCGAGGCGGAAAAAGAGTAGTGTCTGCGAGACTAGTGTGAAATAGGTCACTCAAGCACGCTCTGCAATAGGCATGAGCGGACTCTTCGGTTGGGCGTTTGCAGGAAAGCTCAAGCGCATCAAAGCGCGGATGCGGTTCCATGCAGGCAGAACACAGGATGTGGGTCGCATGCTCATTGTCGTTCGATGCAGTTATTGCCTTTCCTTTGCCTTTGGCTTTGGCTTTGCCTTTTACCTTGGGTTTGGAAGGACCAGCTTTGCTGTAGAGATCCTGGTTCGACGCGGCAGCTGGTGTGGTATTGTGTTTGGCGGGCTCGTAAGCGTCAATCATTGCCAGTGTTTCCGCCAATAGGTCCACGTTCTGCGTCAAAACTAGATCCTGATGATCTTCATTGACCCTTGGTGGTTGCACCATGTCGTCTCTCCTCGTTGAAAGCGATCGCATTACGTGTTCATTAGCGATACCGCTAAGTCTACACACGAGATCGTGATCCTCTTCCGCTTGCCTCTCTTCTCGAAGAAATTCAGTGAACGCAACTCGATTGTCATGATCTTCTCTGAGGAGATCCATAGCAAAGACCTGGTCTTGCAGGAGCGATAAAGTGCGTTCCAGTTCATCCTGCAACGTCTTCCAAGCCGTCCATTCATCCCCCTCATCCGACTCTTGCAGGGCCGACTCGACGTCGGCGAGCTGCAACTGAATCGCCAGTTGTGCTGTCCTTGGATGAATGCCTTCCAGCTCCATGGTTGTTACTGAAGTTTTGTATGATAACAATTGATGATGGATGTATGTAGTTGTAGTTGTACGTATGTTGAGGCGAGACCATGCAACCCAGCCTTATACCAGCCCCGCACGAAGCTTGTGCACGGACTTAAATGTACTTCTTACTAGTCATGTGATTTCGTCACGCTGAACTCTTATCGCGAATTATGCTAATTACTTCCTTAGCAGAAAAACTTTCTAGTTACTATTCTAATCTACTATCTAGCATATTGAGACAATGACCCGAAAATCATCATGTCTAGAGCATAGCTAGTGTGTCTAACGGCAAAATGTAGAGTAAGATAATGACGTAGGCTACGTAAGGTGTGAGCCGAGGCTTGACATGTCACTACTAGTAGATTAACAACCTATAGCCGTACTTCCGCATATTCTTCTATCTGAGTATTAGCTACATGTGAGATATATACAAATGGAGATGAGCAAAGCTTATGAACCGTGCCCTTTACACTCGGCTCTTATCTAAATATATACATGGATGTTATGCTGCTTCAAAGGACGTAATTGCATAATTAGTATGTAAGAAAAATACCTTAGAAGGGCTAAGTCCAGTGTTTGACAAGATACACGTGGTGAGATTGGATAATAAGTCTATGTTGTGACTGTGATTAGACGTAGTGGCTAATAGAAAAGGAAGTATTTCGTCAAATCATTTTCTTTTAGCACTCACACTCATATCTTATAAGCCGTAATTTAAGATGATGAAGTAGACAAGTAAGATTCAATCCGTTATTTGTGAAGCAGGTCTATGACAGGAGATTGATAGATTTTTTTCATGTATTATCAAACGTAATATGCCCTTCTCTGTACGTGTAGAAACTTTATAAGAAGAATGAATTGTCTGATATCGAACTATTCCAATGCATGTGGTATACAACTAATAACTTGAACTAATGCTCATCGAGCGAACGTGCAAATTCCTTTTCGTGCTCTGGCAGACCCTCTACATACTCGCACAAAAGATGCTGCAGGTCTTCCTCAAAAGGCTCACCCTGGTCGGCAGCCATTTGGCGCCGCAGCTCATGGGCCTCAGCCATGCCTTCAAGAGTTTCAACGATCTTCTTCTTGTCTGCGCAGGCCATGTTAGTTGATAGCTTTCCTTGACCTGAAATCGCTCAACCATGGGACGATGCACGGTGGTACCAATTTCTATAGGGGCGTATCACTGACTAATCTTTGGCTCATCTGGTGCGGGTATCTCTTTGTCAGGATGGATTGGCGGCACACCATTCTCCCAACGGTGGAATACGTTGATTGTACCGCAGTCACCTACAGCAACGCACCACTGGCCATCACGGCTCCATGAAAAATGACGGAAAGCAAAAGCCTTGTACTTGGGCGTCTCAACAATCTTGTGGGCTTTGATTGAGCGAAAAGGGTCGGATATGCCTCGGTCACGGACAATCTCTTTCACCTTCTTTTGCTTCGTCTTGGTGTTGCCAGAACCAGCACTGATTGCGGAAGAGGTTGTTGAGGCAGAACTGCCTTCTCGAACATGTCGAGGCAGACCGAGCGGAACTCCTTTTCCGCCATAGATTCTATCATCGCCAGTGCTGGATTCACCCATGCCAGAGTTTTCAAGTCGTTGGAGGTCCCAGAAGAATGTCTTGCTCTTCTCATTGCCTGCAACCAGGATGGGAGGGCGACCAAGCTCGTGGAAGAGAGAAAAGCGAATGTAAAACTGATCTGTATGAGGCAATTCAAATTGGAGAAGCCGCTGGAAGCGACCGCCCCATGCTGACCGTGTGCTCGATGTCGAGTTTGCTGGGATTGTGACCGTTGTGCGGCTGTTGACTGCGCTAGATGTCGGAATAGGTGCTGGAGGCGGAGTAGCGCGGTCTGAGCTAAAGTGATCTATACTCCAGAGGATGATCTTGCCTTCACGACATGCATGACTCAAGACCAAGTCGTTGTACCATTGGACGCTAAATGACGTCAGCAGCTGCAGCCCGGCAACCGGGAACAGGGGTGAGATAATCACCAGTCTATAAAGTCCGTATGGATTTCCGTGGTGGAGAAATGTGGGTAATGTACCATTGCCGGCTTGTCAGTGCCGGCATGCTCTTTAAGATCATCCGGGACAGCCCACTGCAGGCACCGTTAGGGATCTGCTGTTGAACGCTTGTTTGCTCGAGTGCCTACCAAGTTGATCCTGGTATCCATACCTGCAGTGAGGATGTACCGGCCTTTGGGGTGATAGGACTGTCGACATGAGTAAACTTTTTTACAGTGGTACTGATAAGCGACGCACAAGAGTCAAGACCTGGTCTTTGTGACCCTGGCCATAGCATATTGCTCCGAGGGGCTGCTTTTCATGCGACGGGTCCAGACTCCATATGCGGAGGCTGTGGTCGATGCTGACGGATGCCAGGATGGTGGGATCGACCGGGGATATGGCGAGGTCGTTGACAGACTGTGCAACGTGAGATGGCATGTACGCGACGCACAGCAGGCATACTTACATCACCATGGCCTATCAGCGTCTGTGATGTGCATTAGTGGCTGCAGCGTAAAAAGCAGGGCGGAACCTACCGACGACAATTTACCAGTTCGAGCATTGAGGACCTTGATACGGGCGTCGCCAGCCACGCACAGCAGTGGGTCTCCGTTATTGGCCTGGGACCATACCAGGCTGTTGTAGTCCATCTGCTAAGGGAAAGGGTTTATGCGATTAGTAAGATTCGAGCAACAGGTGCGGCAGCCAACCTTGACGTTTGGTGTGCCATGCTCTGTGGTGCTCTCCTCATCCTCGAACCATTGGAGAATCTCAATGGTGCCATTCTTGTCGAGTATGCATCGGCAGACGATAGCCTAGACGGATGAGTAAGGGGGATGCAGTACCCGGGGCCATGGTGGTACCTACAAAGGGGCCTCCACAGACTGCAAAAACCGGATCCAGGCCTGGTGCGGTGTAGGGATAGAATTCAACGTCGTAGAATTGGGCTAGTACCGAAGCGATCAGCAGTGCATGTCGCGGATGCGGAATGCTAACTCACTGGAGCTCAGGCGGGATTTTGTCTGGCCCTGGCGAGGCGTTAGCAGTGGCTAAAGCCGGGTTGAGGTGAGCAGGTTACGCCTAGTCTCATGGTGCCCCTCAGAGTAGGCAGCTCCCACCTGTCGTCCATCTTGGCATGCATGTGATGGTCGTGTTCCACGGCCACAGTCGGGGAGGGTGATATGCAGGGCAGGGCTTTGTTAGGGCGGAGGGCAGGGGGCCTTGGCCGAGGCGACTTTTTGATAGCAGTCGGACCTATAATAAATTCCGGGCGGGGAATTTTACACACGGACTGGGTTCATGGCACAGCAGGCGTCGTGGGCATGAGCAAACGGCGAAAGAGTGCGCATGCACGGGTGGCAGCAGCAACAGCAGCAGCAGCAGGATGAAGGATGGAGGAAGGCTTGTTTGCGCGCCTACAAGCGCAGCGACCAATGGCGAGGCGTCGGGTGAGGGCGGAGGCGAGAGAGGTGAATTGGCGGCGTGCATGCGGCTTGTGGCGTAGGGGAAGGAAGGGGGGCAGATCGCCGATGACGAAATGCGGACGCGAGCAAGAGCAAGAGCAAGAGCAAGAGCAAGAGCAAGAGGTGAGTCGCGGTAGCAATGGGGGGCTCGGTGCTACCAGACGACGCGCACAGCAGAGCACAGCAGAGCACAGTGCGATGCTGCGCGAAGCGGCAATCTCTCCGACGGCCGTTGGCACGCGGGCTGCTGGGCAAGGTCGGAGAGATGACGGCGAGACGTTGCGAGTGGGTAGCGGGGGCGGGTGTAGGTTCACTTGGGGTGCTTAGTGTAGTCGTTGCAGGACATGATAGACAGCACAGCACAGCACAGGCAGCTCGCCAAGCCTCCAGGGCAACTCAGCAGCAGTAGCAGTAGGGCCGCCGTCGCCGTCGCCGTCGTCGCCGCAAAGGGCCTTGTCTTGTCTGCTTCACTTTCGCCTTGGTCCCTGCAATGGCCTGACAGACTGTGTGCTGTGCCAGTGCTGCCGTTTTGCCCCGCCCCACTGCCCCTGGCCTGGCCGGTTCTTCGTCGTCGTGATCCCCAGGTCCTGAGTCTCGCATCGCGCTCCCACGGCCTCGCCACCGCCGCCCCAGCTAGCTAGCCCGCCTCAGCCCTCTCTCCCTCCTGCTATCTACTATTTTTCTTCTTCCGCACGCCTGCCCTCCACCCCCCATTTAAAACTGTCGCCGCCGTCCGTGTAGCGCCCGCTGCCTTTTCCGTTGCTCCCACCGTCAACCCCCTCCATTCCATCGCAAAAACCCTCCTTTTGTCCCTGAATAGCATACATATTATATTACTGCAGCCGTTCGCTCGCATTGACCGCCCCCCTCGTTGTCGTTCGCACCACCCTGGCCGACTCGCTGTGACCCACACGCAGCGGTCCTCTTCCGACCCAGCAGGGGGGCTTGTGTGCGTCACTTTTGCCCTCTCGTAGGCTTACTCCCTTACTGCAAGACGCCCAAAAACTGCCCTCTGCATATATGCTCCTGGCCCCTAGCCGCTTTGGGCCCCCGTCTCCCGGTCGCATCCTCGCACACTAATTATACTACTCGTCTACGCTGCTCGCTTCTGCCTCGACAACGCGACTGAGGGGCACTCGCTGTGGGGACGTCGTGATCGCGCATTACATCATTGCGACTGACTCGCTCCCCAGTCGGCCATTCGTCCCCTTCCATTCACTCTCCCCAGCCTTCGCTTTGCCCCGTCGCACCGGCTTTGCTGCGCTTCTCAACCATATCCGGTCCCGTGCGTGACCCTGGAGCAACCGCGTTTTTTGTCCCACCTGGACCCTGCCTATTTGACCTGCCCACCGTCCCTCGCCTCAGTCCTTCGACAATCCTCCCAGTCCGAATTATTAGATTCGACTTGCTCTGGGTGAGACTGGTGAGCGACGGTCCAAAAACACTTCAGCAATCTCTTCTCCCCACGTGTCTGTCGCAATGGATACCACCTTCATCACCATCCATGGTATGTCTCCTCCACCTTGTCTCCACCCGCTCGATGCTCAATAGCCGCAGACCTCTCCGACGATGCCCACATCCTGTACTCGTCAGACTCGATTGTCGACATCCTCGGCCATACACCTGACGAGGTAGTCAACAGGTCTGTGTGGCAGTTCTTCCATCCAGATGAGCTTCCCCTTGCCAAAGCACAGCACAGCCGCGGCGTGAGGCTCGACAAGGCCGCAGTCTTGTCCTACTGTCGATTGAAAAATCGCCAGGGAGAGTGGGTCGGCTGTGAATGCTGCTTCTCTATTGTCTACGATGTCCTTGTCTGCTGCACTAGTGTCTACAGGCAGGGCATGCAGAGTCAGAGTAAGTCTCTAACTATTATCTGCTTGGTCGTGTATTCTAACTTTGCCCAATCAGAACGTGCTGTTGAGGCGCCAATAGTTCGGAAGCTATTCGCCTCATCCCCGAAGGACCCCCGCTACCATATGTTGTCGCATCTCTCTACCAAGTTTGACCTGGGCCATGAGGACCAGACCCACGAGCCACGAGCAGCCTTGTTCCTTAACAGGTTTACTCGAACCTTGACTGTCATGTACGCGACCAGCGGCATTGAGCAGATCATAGGCATCTCGGGCGAGGCCATGAAGGGCCGTAGTTTCTACTACTGTATAGCCCCAAACTGTCTCGAAGATGCCGTTCGCTGTCTCGAGTCGGCCAAGGGCAACGACTCGATTGCGTACATGCGCTTCTTCTTCAGGGATCCCCGCCAGGATGATGCACCCGAGGCTACTTCATCTGAGAGTGAGGACGATGTGATGACCGACGTGACTGGTTCGGATGACGACTCAGAGGGTGGGGTCGGGCTCGGCGTCCCACCCGCTTCAGATGGTGCAAGCTCCAGACAGCCATCCTATCCGAACCATAGCGCCGATCAGAGTGCAGAGCCCTCGGCGTCACGCTCCAATTCAAGAGAGCACCCCAGTTATCGCTCCAATACCCATCAAGCAATGTTTGGTGGCTCCGGGCCTCGCTCGTCCATTTCGTCCGCAAGCTCGCCTCGTTCCGAGGTCCGTGACGAGCAAATTGAACTCGAGGCTGTCATTTCCTGCACTTCGGACGGCCTAGTCGTCTGCCTGCGTCGTGCGCGCCCAATGCTACCAGGCGCTATGCCCGTTGCTCAACCCACACAACAGTACAATGGTATCTTTGCCGCTCCCTGGGCAACACAGCCCGTCTTCCATCCGCCCCCACCCCAGATGCCTCAGTACCCTCTGGGTGCGCGACACCCATCCATGGTACATGCGGGACCTTCTCTGGAATTCCAAAACAATTTCATGAAGAGTATTCGCGATGTCGCCGTGTTTGCTTGGGCGCTTACTGGTATCAACGGCAGCCTCGTTGATTACGCTCGTGGCAAGCCGGTAGGGGAGTCTCAGCCTCCAGAAGGATTTCCTATCTGGAACCCGTTACCAGATCCAGCGTTTGTTGGCGGCAAACAACCATCTGCAGCTCCTTCAGGCTATGTTTCTGGCTCCACTAGTTCTTCTAGTAGTGATCCATTTGGTGATCCAGGTCTCCGTTGAGACCTTTTCCGCAACAACAGCAGTGAAATGCCTCGACGCATAATGCTGCTATACTTGGTACTTTGCCACTGTTGGCCTTACCGATCGCAGTCCCTTATCCAACTGAAAAAGAGAATAGGCTGCTTTGTGAACAGGAGTTAATATGATGGCGTATCATGGGCAGCTTACGAATTTACGGGAACAATAGTGCAGAATATACCAGGCCAAAACGGGGCTATGTTATTGCGGCAAGGTACGCTTTGTCGGGCCACTCCTCTCATTCTCTACTCCATTGTGAATAGCAGATTGGTAAAAAAAAAAATCGAATATTTCAACTTAACGTTTCCGCTTCGACGTTCGTACACCCGCGTTTTCAAGATAACTTACAAACGATGCCGTGTTCGCAGCTTCTTGCACCTGGTCCTTGCAGATATCATCCGCACCGTTCGGAGCGACTACAGACATTATGGTGACCTCTCTTTTCGCTTGCATGGTGCCAGCTGTCGTTCCGGACGTTGAGGGGTGGAGTTATCAATCCATACCCATACCCATCTTTAAACATGCTCGGCAATCCCTATATACATGACGAAAGCACTGGCGGCACATGTACATGGATGTTGACGAAGGGCGGCCGCAATTCTACATGTAATACTAGCTAACTTATCATGACGAGACGCTTTGTATTGATGTCTTTGTTGGCATGTGGCACCCGCATGAGATCACCTAGGCCATTCCCATTCTGGCATTCTCTTTGTTACAGCAGAGCCGAAAGCTGAATAGCGTTGATTGCCAGCAAATCGAGGCTCACTTGCTACGCCACTCCCGCAGCTACAGACGGCTAGACCTATCAGGTACCCGCTGTGTCTTGGATATTCTTTGATATTTTGGTCGCCTGCTCCGCTTACAAGCCCTTGTTTACATTGCCACTGCCGTGGAGCACTGAAGGATCGCAGCACTGACTATACTCCTTCGTTCTCATGTTTTTTCTAGGGGTTGGAGTCGCATCTCCCTTTGACCTCACCCTGCCTCATGGCACTGTGGAAGAACGGCTGCAACATCCGCCTCGAGAGCTTTGCAATTGCACGTAAGGCTTTCAACATGCGTAGGTCACGGTCTTGGATACATGCAGTCTTTCTGGCTCTTTTTGTTGCCATCTATCTTCCGACATGTCTGGCACAAGAGAGCCCTGGATCCAGCGCTGGTGGTCCTACAGCATCGTCAATAGCATCCGATCGCCCAAGCCAGACAACCTCAGCGCCTGCACAGACATACACCATACAGGTTGGCCTTGCAGACCACAAATTCAAGCCCGAGGTGACGACCGCCAATATCGGTGATGTAAGTTAATCTACTACCCTCAACCCTCAGTCTTCCACGCCTTTTATCAATATCTAAACACAGTGCTAACCTGCGAAACAGACCATTGAATTCGCCTTTTACCCGCTCAATCACAGTGTCGTCCGCGCAGAATACGGTTTCCCATGCATACCCTACGAAATGACCGGGGCCTCCAAAATCGGCTTCTTTGCTGGTTTCCACCCCGTCGACACGGTGCTCTCCTCGCCGCCCACCTACCGCATCGTCGTGAATGACACCGAGCCTATATTCTTCTACTGCTCCGCGCCTGGCAGCTGCCTGACATATGGCATGGTAGGTGCCATTAATCCGAATGCAACAATGAGTGTGCAGAAGCAGCAGCAGCTAGCGTTAAGTAGCACTTATATGCTCAACCCAGGCGAACCCTTCCCAGCCGAAGACCCTTCATCAAGCAATCCACCTGCCAGCTCTGCCACCGCAAATAATGGGAAAGCAAATGATGAAAAGGGGCTTTCCACCGGCGCGATCGTCGGTATTGTAGTCGGCGGGTCATCTATCATTTTCGTCGCCGCGCTCCTCTTCTTCTTCTGGGGCCGCACCACAAGCCTCGCAGACGAGGTAGACCGGAAAGCCAGTCCAACACGTCGAGGTACGCATCCCAGCGCAAAGAGCAGCACAGTAATGCTAGATTCAAGCCGTGGAAACAATATGCCTGGGCCTGAGAACCTAGTACATCAACAGTACTACTACCATCATCCCTACCGCCACCCTCACGAAGCACCCGCTGGACCTCACCCAACAGATGGCACAAACGGCGGCTACCAGCATTATCCTCCTGCTCCCCATCACCATAGAACTTACTCTCCCGTCTTGGAATACACAACACCACCGCCGGTAACATCACCACTGTACTTTTCCTCACCAACACCACAATCCTACCCGCCTGTTGCACCACCACCACCACCTCCTCCTCCTCCTCCGCCTCCACCGCCTCCACCGCCTCCTCTTACCACATCAGCATCAGCAGCACCAGCAAAACACACAATTTCCCGTCCAACCTTCTTCCTACACCATCAACACAACCAGTTCCCCCCTTCGGCACACACCATGCCCCACGAACTCAGTCCAACAGGGGACTCGCCCACTAGCAAAGCCATTAACAGCAGCAGTAGCGCTGGGAACACCGCTACTGCAGCATCTGTACCCACTACGACTACGACTGCTGCTGCTACTGCTACTATTACTAGTTCTAAACCGCATACCCACCAGCATCAGCACCAGCACGCCGATGTAATTGAAAGCGAGATTAGACCAACGGCAGCAGTAGCAGCAGCAGTAGTAGTAGGAAAAGAGGAGAATAAGAATGTTAGTGCTAGTACTGAAAACCGTTCTACAACCATGACGACAACGGCGAGTATAGCTGCGACGGATGAGACGGCGGCGGCGGGAACATCGGAGTGGGTGCCGAGTTATTTTGATGTCGTGTATCCGGGACGGGGATGAATGCTATGTAGGAAGAAATGGAGGAGTAGTGAAGACGGAATAATCATGTTTTTTGTTATAGTCGTGCTGGTGTTGGATTCTTTTCTTACGTGACTTTTCTTTCTTTCTTTCTTTCTGTCTTGATCATCAATGTACATGTAGATAAAATCGCATCATTAGTGCTTACAATATCAAAACCCCCATATCCCTGTCCATGGATTGAAAAGACGTCACACGTTCTGCACAAATACATGTGAAATATCATAAAAGTCCACTGTGAAGAAGGTAATTGATTTCTTTAGATTTTTTTCTTCTTGTCCATCTCTCCGTCTGCGTTGTGCGAGAGAATGACATATCAACATGTTCTCCCCGCTCCCTTCCAGGACGCTCCGGGGAGACACATGTGAGAAAAGACGGGGCTGCCCATCCTTTCTCAACCTTTTCGCTATAGCCCAACATCCCGCTCCCTTGACATTGCAATTGCAAACAGCCGACGACGCCCAAGCCAAGACTCATGCACGTGTGAGTTATCCTGCTTTTTTTCTCTTTGAGACTTTCTTCCCACCCCGTCACATAATGTTAAAAAGAACCCCCGACCGAACACTTCAAGTCGTTTGGATATGGAAAAAAAAAGAAAAGGGATAAAAGAACGAAGGAAGAAATGAGAAAAATCGTTCGACTTGTAATCATTACATAGTGTTACACTCCAAAAAAAAAAGAGGGAGAAAAGGACCATGCGAGTCGCCCGGCGGCCCGTAAAACTGGTTGCAAAATAAGAGCGGGGGTATCGTGAATCATGTCGCTCATGTCGAAGTAGAAGTAGCCGTTACAGTCGGTGCAACAGACACCTCGGCAGGCTTCGCCTCCTCTGCTACAGGTGCTAGGACGGGCTCCACGGCCTTGGGCGGTGGAGAGTTGGTGTTTGGAAGACTGGCCGCTGATAGGGTGGGGGAGCTTGTGGACTGCGATTGAGCTAGTGGTGGCGTGGCGTTTGTACCAGTCGATTGTGTCTGTGCCAACTTGGTCTTGCGATTGCGGTTGGTGTAGTCACTTAGGCTGAGCTTCTTGCGAGCCGGCGTCGGCTTAACGGCATTGTTGACAGCAGGGGAGAAGGGAGACGCGATTGTCGATGCACCCGGAGATGGCGCAACGCTATTTTCGGCCGCTGGCGTAGGTGTCGACGCCGGTGCAGCAGTAACAGGGTTACTGGCGGTGCTGACCGGATCCGGCTTTGCCGGAGTTTCGGCGTCCACATCAGCAGGCGGTGGTGCGGGGGCTGATACGGATTTTGGCGATTGCTCGGCCGGTATAGAAGCCGACCACGGTGGAGCGTGTGGTTGAGTGGGTGGACACGAAGCTTCACGTGGAGTCTCTGGCCTGGGCGCATCAGGTAGCTCTTCCGTCTTTGGTTCTGGGGGCTTGGGGGCAAAGACTTCAGCATCCGTCATCTCAACGTCTACCGAAGGCTCAGGCTCAGGCTCAGGCTCAGGTGTAGGTTCCTTTGCTGGCGTGAGCTCTTTGTGTGTCGTGTCAGGTAGAGGATCTGTCGATGTATCCATTGCTGAGGGTTCATCGAGTGGGGGTGATGGCGGAAGTGGAGAAGGTTTGTTCGAAGATACGTCCTTCAAAGCTGGCGATCTGGCCTCCCTTTTTACTGATGTCGACCGGACTCGCTCGCGCTGCAGCTTGTCCTCTTGGGCCTGCTGCAAAAGCTTGCGCTTGAACGACATGGGGGGTTTCAGCTGGCGTGGCCTGATGGAAATTTGTGGCTTCGCGTTTTCGTCTTCGGTCGTCTGCGTCGATGCATCTACATAGACGGGCTTTGGTCTCGATGGCGTGCGTCCATTGGTCTTTGTAGAGCTGCCGGAAGTTTTGCGTGCTACACCGTGGCTGTGTTCCCGGTGACGAGCTGACGGCGATGGCTCGGGGTGTCCAGAACGTCTCTGTGACTTGGAATTAGAAACATCAGTCAAAGCAGGTGTAGGGAGTCTTACCGAGGATGAGGCGCTCGGAGTGTTGAGATTGGATCCAGCGCTTGTGCGCTTCCTCTTGCCCTTGTGCTCGTCGTGATCGAGCTTCTGGAACAAGAGCTCTTGGTGCTGAATCTTCCTCTTCTCACGCTCTGATAGTTTGAGGTCGCCGTCCAAGGAAACGTGGGTTGCTGGTGTGATGTCGCGACTGCTTGATTTGTGTGAACCAGAGGTAGAACGGGCGTCCAATTGGTCATCGTCGACGGCGTCGCGGTTGGCTGATTCGCTGCCCGCGCGGCTGTTGGTCGCATGGCCGGTGCTTGTGGGAGAAATTTGTGATTTCTTCATCTTCTTGCTCTTAGTCTTGAGGGCTGGCTCCGTAATGGTATTGCGACGGGCACGCTCCAAGAGGCACTCGTTGCCGTTGGAAATGTCGCAAGCACAGCCGCCAAAGTTGGCGAGGACACACGACACCCAAGGCTGGATTCTCCTGAAGCCTTCCTTGGCACCGTTGGTAACAACCTTGGCCAGCTGCTTTTGTACCTCCGAGTCGATATCCCAGCCAACAGTCAGCTCTTCTCCGGGGCTGATTTCGCGTGTTGCCAGAAAGCTGAAGTGGTAGTCGTTGCTCGAGTCGATGAGAATCTTCATGGACATGTTGGGGTTGCAGCTCCTTCTAGCATATCGGAGCAGGTTACCTTCGCGCCGCGTGTCGATGTAGATGGGCAGGTGGGGAGGGAAAAAGACAAAAGGTTCGGGGTGTCGGAGCAGATCCCACCTATTTGATGGGTCCGCGTAGTAGTCGGTTTTGCGGCCGATGAGACCCTTGAGCTCGCCAACATAGCCACCTTCAGGCACTGGGGTCTCGGCGATGATAAAGTGCCATTGGGGGTGCAAGCCATGCGCTAGTATAGCCGAGTCGACATCTGTCTGTTTCACGATTTCTGGCGCAGTTTTGGTTTCGAGATCCTGTATGGTGCTATCAATGCGTGAAAAAATGTCTTGTGGCTTCTTCCCTCCGCTTGCTTCTGCCAGAGCTTCCGGGTCCTGGAGCCACATGGCAATATCGTTGGCCACGTCGATGCGCGTGTATGAGTTGGACTCTGCAGATGGAGGCGAGGGCTGCCGATAGAGATGCATAAACTCATACGAGTAGTCCTCAACGGGGCCATCGGGATTTGAGGGTGACTTTACGGGGCTGTGGCCGTTGAGCAGGATGGATCCGCCTCGTTTCCGCGATGTGGGTGCAAGAGCTGGGGCTTGACTAACGACACTCATGGATGCAGAGGAGCGATGGTTCGTCTTGGGGCGTTTGCTTGGAGGCGGCTGGTCTCGCGGGCTCCCGCTCTTGCGGTCAGGGGTGTAATGGAGATCGCCGTTGGTTTGCGTCGGCCATGCATTGGGTTGCACCGGAGCTAACGAGTCTTTGGGTCGCTTCTTGGGGTTCTTGGCAGATGCCTTTGGCCTGCCTTTGCGCTCGCCGATGTTGTGCATCTCTCTTCGGATGCGTTGCTTCTCAGAGGCGCTTTTTGCGTCGACGAGACGCGGGAGACAGTCGGCGCATTCGTGCACGTCGGGTACGTGCTGAGCAGACTCGTAGTAGCACACAATGTGCTGCCACGTGTCGCACTTCTCGCACAGCACCGTGTTGCCATCGTCATCGGCATAGCCGCAGATGCACTTGATTGTGGATGACTCCTCCTCCTCGATGACGCCGTCTAGGGGTGGAGAAGCATGGGCGAAGGTGGGCGGCGGAGGACCGCCGTAAAGGGCGAGGGGAGTCGGCTGAGCATCAGCATACGCCTGGACCGCCGAGACGTCTGTCATACTCTGGCAAGCAGGCTCTGTACTGTGTGGTGTTGGTGTTTTGTGGTGCTCAAAGTGTGTGTTGTTGGGATCGCATGACGCCCAACACGCGTGTCGAGAGAGCAGGGCTACCAAAAGCGACTCGAGACGGGTCTGGTGAGCAGCGCCAACGAGATAGCTCGAGGGAGAATCGTGTGAGCGCCTAGAAAGCAGTCGTGGCTAGGGAAAAGAGGCTTGCGTGTCCGGTTGCAGCGCGGGCGAAGAGGGCAGAGGACGGTAGCAAGGGCTCTGAGACGTCACTGAGAGGGCGGTATCGAGAGGCTATCATGAAGAGAGGCTATTGAGACGGTATGCTGAACCGGAAGCAGTGCGCCAGCAGCCAGGAAGGGTGTCGAGGGGGGTGAGTGGCTCGAGGCGGCTTCGGAGGGAGCAGTCGGCTGGGAGGGGAGCAGCGGCCACAAAGAAGGCGGCGCGCGCACTCTTGCGAGGTCGGGGCCGAAGGAGCGAGCAGCTGCGACGTTAGTAGTCCAACGAGAGGGTCGCAGTGCAAGGAGGGCGTGATGCGGTATGGGAGTCAGAGTGGCAGTGGAGAATCGAGAGTGCGAATGTCCTGAGAATGAATGGCCCCGACACTGGCGAGCGAGAACGGCTTAGGGTGCGTGGTCTGTGCACCACCCAAGGACATGGCCAGGAGTGAAGGCTAGAAGACATTAGTCACCGAGGGGTTACAAGAAGCGCGGTGTCAAGAATCAGCATGTTGCTGGCGTCGCCGTGGCGGCCGCCGCTCCCCCCGGGCCTTCATGGTGCGCGGGGGGGAGGGAGACAGGACGGCTGGGGGACGCAGCGAAGGCATGGGAGCCGGCATCAAGAGGACGACAATGGAGAGCAGGAATGCGACGCCCTGAGGGGGTTTGGGCGTAGATGTGACGAGGAGAAACGGCAGCAGCGGATTCCTTGAAGCAGGCTGCGAGGGGGGCGGCGGCGAATCAGAGGCGACGCGACCCACGCCGTGCAGTGGCGCTAGCCGCAGGCGGGCTGGTGCCGGCCAGATTGCATGCGCGCGCAGATCAAGTTCGCCCGCGGTCCGAGCGCTGGCTCCCAAGGTGAGCGTGATGGGACGCAGCAGGCAGCTGTCTTGTCGCAGTCGTCTTGGAGAGGCTGCGCTGGGCGGTGCGTGTGGCAGCGGAGCGTCGTTTGGAAGTCGCCGCGTCCGGACAAGACGGCTGCCGGCGGCGTGGCGGGCAGCCGCGGCGAGGCGAGCGAGGCGACGAATAAACAACGGTAGTCGCTGCTGCAGCTGAAACACGGCTTCGCCACCCACAAACGTCATCACCAAAACGGCCTGCAGCCGGGGGCCTGGCCTGCCTCGCGGCCATGCAGCCGCCATGTAGGTATATACAGCACAAGCACCAGCCGGCCGTGTTTTGTTTTGAGCCCACGGGCCTCTGTGCCGCCCCCCAAGCACCACGCACCCCCCAGCGCTGTGCACGCCCGCCGGCTCCGCCCTCTCTGCAGTCTTGCACTGCGCTGCGCTGCACTGCACCCTCTCTATCGATGTAGGGTGCGCGTGCTTGCACAATGACCCTGACCCTATAGGCCCCCCGCCCCCCGTCGCGCCTTCCGTTTGCCAACCTTCGCGCCTCCCAACAACGAGCCTCGCCTGCCCGACCCTGAGTCCTGTGAACCTCGCTCCTTCTCTTCGCCACGAGACCTCTTTCCTCTCTCAACACTCGTCGAATAAGCAAACAGTCCAAAAAGGGCCACATGTCAGGCAACGCGGCACACTCCTGCTCTGTCTCCTTCTTTCTACCGATGCTCCCATTTCACGCACAGCAACCTCGCGCAATGTGGCCACTAGACGCATGATGAACTGGGGCAATACTCATACGATGCACGATTGCCTGTTTATGATTCAAGATGGCTGCGACTCCGAGTCTGCCATAGGTGACCTACAACGTTGCAATGACAGGGCTACGATAAATTTTCTCATCCTTTCACGCTTTCGACCTCATACGACCCCATTCTTCGCGGCATGCTCACCCGACGTCTCAGTCCCCGTACGCACTCAATATGCTGATTTCAGCAAACAAGAGGCTTAGAATTATCACACCCTGAATACGAAGACAGCACATGTTCAGATCGTACAGACACAGACGCAGACGTCAGGGGCAAGCCTGATGGGCTGTAGACAAATGCCGGAGGCTTCCAGTAGACAAGCGCGCGACACTTTGAAGCCGCATGGGTAAGAGCTTGCTCGCGTGATCACATACCCAAGGACAAGTTTACATGGACGATGGTGCACACAGTGCAATCTCGTCACTTCTCCGCGGCAACCGTTTACCCAGAGCTCAGGGCGATTGGAGCGAATGTCAAGCTGACAGGCTAGTGGATGCCCAGTGGTCTATGTACGGCGAGATCGTAATAAGGTCTTCACCTCGGTCCTTCTGGCTCGGGCCAAACCTACCTACCAGCAATAATAAGCATGATGCACTCTCCGAGGAACTTCCGGTTCAATTGGTGCTCAGATTAATCAAGGTTCGGCATGGATCAAAAATATCACTCGGGTGATCCCATCTTCTCATATTGGCATACGATGTCTGGTTTCTAAAGACAGATCATTGCGGCACAACCCGTCTCCTCCTTTCCCCGGTAGACATTCTCAATCAGATGGATATCCTTTACACGTGCGAGGAACACGAACTCCGATAGGGCTTTTCGCCGCCAGGACACTAATGAATCCCAAGCATATACATACTGCAACTTCCATAGCGCAAAGTCTTTCTGAGAACCGGCATACGTGTCCAGGACCACGACTTCACACGGTGACATAGTATGAGAGCAGGGTGTGTGGGATACATACATGTAAAACACAATAAAAAGAAAAATCAATAAACGCAGTCATCGTCACAAGGCCACGTGAACCTACCTTTCTACACCATCACTTCCCACGTGTCCCCCCGAACCCCCACATATCCCGCAAAACGCATTATTCACTAATTACTCGCTCAACCACACTTTGCCCATGGCCGCGTGCCCTCGTGCCCAAGTTACCATGGTACATCTCAACGCAGGGTCTCCCTCTAGCAACGAGAAAGCCCCCTCCCCAAAAAGCAAAAACAACAGCACCATGTGCAAAACAAGCAAAGCGTAGAATTCGGGGGTAGGTAGGTAGGTGCGTGAGCGGTTCAGGGGTCCAATCGAGAGCAAAAAAAAAATGAGGGGCCCCGGTGTTTTGTGAGTTGTGCTTTTGCCTTTTCTGGATACCTCCTCCTCCCCCTTCTCCCATTCTATGTACTGTCTTGTGCACATCCCATGTGATGTCACGTCATGTATACACACGTACCCTAGTAGTAGTAGCGTGGGGAAACAGGAGGACGGTGTGTAGATGTAGAGGTTAGGGGAAAAAGCAAGTAGAAACTTGTCATGTGAGAGTGTGAGGAAGAAGGGAAATGGAGGGGGAGAGAGGTGTGTGTGTGTGTGTGTGTGTGTATGTGCGTACATGGTAAAAGTTTATTTCAAGGGAAAGCAAAAGGAAAAGGGATGGTTGGGTGGGTGAGTGGGAGGGAGGGGGACAACTAGACCAGGGTGGGGTCTGAGTTTGTGTGTATGTGGTGGAGGGATAGATAAGGGAATGTGTATGGAAATGGTACAGGGACATGGGGTAAGTCAGGTAGGTAGGGGTCTTCTAACTGAAGCCACTGCGATATAAAAGTACTTCTTGGGTATCTTCCTATACCTAGGTCTGTTACAAAGCTGTATGTACATATACTTGGATGCCTCACGTGTACAACAGCCTTGAGGAATACTTTCAGTGTCACCTGGTGTTGCTTCTTTCTTCTTTGACGGAAAAGAAAAGAGGATAGTCAACGTTTTTTTTCTTGTCAGTCACGCTACCCGTAGCACGTGGCAAGTCTTGTGCTAGAAAGTCACGATAAAAAAAAGAAAAGGAATATCTTCACATCCACTCTATGTCTATCATTATCGTCCTACTCTCCCCACTCTCCCCTTCCACTCTCCCCCCTTCTACAACTCTATTATCCTACTTTGTATATGTCACACCACCACCTATTATTCAAGTACAATCACTCAGCGAATGACAGGAAAAAAGATAGTACAAAGACTGCTAAAACAGTTGGATATCGCGTTCGTTTGCGAACAAAAGAAACAAAAAAGAAAGCGGATATATGAGTTTGGTATCAAAGGCAGGGACCAGCCATGTTTCCATTTTCCCCATTTTTTCCATTTCCCTCCTTTTGCCTCCCCCCATCATCATCCCCCCACCCCCCAACCTTTGCCTGCCCATAGGATATGACCGACCGACCAACCATCCCCATTCCAAAGTCGCCACACGTCTTTATTCTTGTCTGATGTCTATTTCTTGCATTGAATGAACAGAGGAAGGAAGAGGAGATTCACGCAGGGTAAGAGAAAAAGCCTCCTACAGCTGTTCTTCTTGCACCTTTGTGACTTCTTCCCAGAGCTGCTTTGCGTTTTCGGCTTTCATCTGCACAACCAGTGTTAGTGTTTCTGAAAAATAAAAATAAAGCAAAAGTCATGAGTAGATGAAAACGCTCAAATAGGTGAGAACGCCGAAAAAGACGAAAGAAGGAAAAAAGAGATATCCTTACCCTCAGTAAATGCATCTCCAGCTCGCCATCCGCATTGGGCGAGTTGAAGAGCAGGCGTCCGTCCTTGGGCTTCTCGCCTTGCGCATCGCCGCCAAAGACCATCTTGCGCGTGACTGCTGCGTTGAGAAGTAAACGGTGGGTTCCCTCTGCGCGAAGAACGAACCGAGCTTTCTTGGGCTCATCAACTGTGATGTTGAACTTGAATGTTCCAACACCACGCTCCTTCCAGCCTCGATTCGAGCCCTCGCCAGCCATGTTGTAGAGCTTAGCGCGACCAGTCCAGATAGTTTGCTCGCCCTCTTCACCAGTCTCGGGTGCTTTGAACAAAGTTAGTTGATGATTTTCAATGTACACACAACGACTTACGTTGCTGTGAGAGAAGAGGCTGGCTTGACTGCCTCTCCTCCTTATCTGTAGCCTTTTCTGGGTCTTCATCGTCACCATCCTCCTCGTCAGAAGAGTCACCATCTGCGGCCGCTCCAAACGGCTTCTCCTTTTCCTTGAGACCCTTAATCTCCAAGTTGCCGCCAGGGGCCGCAAACGATCCCAGTGTTTTTGTCGCACCAAAACCTCCGAATCCGCCGCCAAAGGAGCTTCCGCCAAAGCCAGAGGTTCCAGAGCCTGCAAGCGCGCCAAATCCACCACCACTGCCACCCAATGTTGGAGTAGCTGCGCTTCCACCGAAGGAAGTCAGTTTGCCTCCGCTTGCCGCACCAAAGGGTGAACTAGAGCTGGAATTGGCAAGTCCGAATGGAGAGGTAGTTGAAGATGCGAAACCGCCGAAACCAGAAGCCTTGAATTTATCGTCTGATGTCTGTGGTAAAGATTCGGGCTTATCGGAGCTCTTTGCTTCCTGAGGTTTGGCGGCCATGGCGGCGAAAGGCGATGCTGCAGAGGTGTTGGCAAATCCGCTCCCGGGGGGTATCTGGGATCAATGTCAGTTTTGCTGTGACTCAAAGTTTGCAATTGCTTGTACCTTTGTCTTAGACTCTACTGTATCCGAAGTAGACTTGGATCCGTCCTGGTCTCGTAATCGCTTGGTATCAGGCTGGCCATTGGCAGTTGCAGCCTCACCACCTTCAGCCGTCTCCTCTGCGTCCTTCTCGGCTTCGTCGCGCGTCCGCTTGTGCTTGGGGCTGGTACCGGAGCCAGAGGCCTTGTCGGTGGTAGCTGTCGAGTTTTTGCCGGGCGACACCATGTGCTCGTCGGCATCGCTCTCCTTGATGCTTGTAATGGTGTTGCCAGAAGGCTTGGCAGCCACGCCGGCCTCTAGGTCCTTTGTAATGTCTCTCGACCTCTTGCGCGTGTGTCGCTCAATCTTCTTCTCGGGCTGCTTGTCCGCTTCGGCATCGTCTTCAAAGTCTTCGCGGCTGCGCTTTCGCCGTAACCGTCCGCGCTCGCTATCCGAGCCTGAAACGCTCTGATCTCCTGGTTTGGTGCTGCCGTTGGGTGCGTTGTTCATCGCCTGGTCGGAGCCAGAAGCGGGGTATGATGTGGCCTGCGCATCAATCTGGGTGTCCTTTAATTTCTCCCGTACGTTCTTGCCTTCGCTATCGCTGCTCTTATCGCTCCGTGCAGGGGAGTTGGGCGCCGCCTGTGCGGTATCCGTGGTTTCGGAGGCGGAAGTGGGAGCGGTGGCAGCAACAGCAGTGGGCGCCTGCTGCTCCTCAGGTGTGTCGGCCATGGTATGGTAGAACTACTATGGTGGACTTTGGGGGGTTGTGGTGTGCGCCGCGGAACGAGTACAGCTCGGTCGGGGCTCGGTGGACGATGCTTCGCGGGCGAAAGGCGTTGTCGGGTTGGGTGCAAAAGGCTGGGTGTGCAGTCTTGAACTCGGATTGCAATCCTGGATGCCGCTATACACACAATAGCAACTCCAAACCAAGGCGGAGACCAAGTTGCGGTGGCCGAGTTGTCGACGGTCGCAGAGGTGATGTGTAGGTGCAGCTAGTGGCGAGCTGACAAGCAGGCCGACAATGGAACGCGACAAGTCTTAGTCGGATCCTTCAACAAACGCAGAGGCTGAAAAGCTTTGCGAACGCCTGCTACGGCTTGCGTCGTTAAGCCAAAGGGAGTTGGTTGTCGATCGGGTGGTCGAGTGGAGTCGGTCAAAGCGCTTGGTACCAAATTTCCACTCGCAATGCGCCGATGCGACAATGTTTAATTACACAGTCGGGATCCAGAACGCGTCTGCAGCGAGGGGGGGAGCAACAAAACCGCGCCGTGGGTGTCGAGTGGTTGGCCGAGTGCAGAGGGTTGGCGCTTGAGTCGGTCGTGGTCGAGTGCGTTGTCGCTGCAAAGACCCAATGACGAAGTGGGGAAGACGGACTGGCTAAACATGGGCTCGGGTGGCAGCTCCTCGTGCGGCTTTTGCTGTTTTGGGTATGAGCACATTAGGCGCGTGGCATCGGTGAACGCACGTCAAACGCGTTCGAGCACAGCAAGTCATGGTGAATGTGGTGGTACATTTGCATAGCATGTGCGCCAGGCCAGAGCTGGCACCCGCCCTGGCCTGTCCTGACCTTAATGAACGCCTGGGGGCATGTCAAGCATGCCCTGCCACCCAGCAAACAACTTTTACATAAATCCAGGGCCGGCTCCACACTAGCTGATGAAGCAAAGACAGCCTAGCGCAACGTAGAATACAAACAAGGGGTATACTGCAATCCCGACACGGTTCCTCACGACTCCTGATCCGCCCATGATGCTTACTCCTGCTGCCAACGACCACGCAACCAGAACAATGTACACGGGTATCCGCACAATGACCGGAATGCCCACAGCGCTGAGGACCGACGCAATGACGAGCGGAAAGAGCGTGTAGCCAATAATCGAAATTGACTGGAAGAAGGCGCTGCGACATTGTTAGCATGGACTTGGTCGACGTGGGCCGCGCGTGTACGAACATGTTGCCTCCCAGCAGCTTGATTTGCAGGGTTACTACCGCCTCTCCAATCCACACCATGGCAAAGACGCCTGAAAAGACCAGGTCCTTCTGGTCGCCCTTGGCCCCCCAGGAGAGGAACAAACTCAAAAGTAAGCAGAAGATGAGCGGTCCCCACAGGTCCCAGTCTCTCAGTCCCTCGCTCATGCCGCCCTGGAGGATGACATCGGCATCTGGCCATCTGCCTGCAATGTTCCTGAGGCGACCACCCACACCGTCTGCTTCACCGCGCTCTGCAGCCCCAATGCCTCCGCCGCGCTGCATCATGCCGCCCAGCAGGTACTTGGGATACAGCACCTGCTTCATCTTCTCCCAGATGGCGAAAATGTCCCGCGAGAGCGTCTCCCATACTGTCTCGTCGATGGTGTTTGTGGGCGCGCGGCGGTCCTCGCCGGGGATGCTTGACGTCAAATACGACTGTGTCTGCGCCGAATCGCGCTGGATGTTTCCCGTCAGCGGCGCGCGGTCCGACGAGCCTTGAAGAGGATCGTCCAGGTCATCGAGAGTAGCTGGTGAAGGTTAGCTCGCCGTTGACACTGCCGCCTCGTCCATGTGCACATGTACATGGCAGGGTGGAGGGGGGAGGCGCAGGCTGCTGCTGCATGCGACGCACCATCGTCCGGGTCAATCAAATCACGCTCCACGGCATCGTCATCGTAGGGGTTGCCAGTGGTTGCGGAACTGGGCATCATTGCCGCCATGTTTCGGTACAAAGCCCTGCGTGGACAAGTCGCGGGCTAGTTCTCGAATCGGGCAGCTATCGTGGGTTGATGGAGAGGCTCTGCTGTCCTCAATCTCAACGCGCAAGCTCCCGGAACTCTAACCGCAGGGTGCGATACCGCTTCCGGTTAGTGTTCCGCCGACAGGGAAAGCTTGACCCGTTAGCGCGCTGCGCTCCATGACTGGCGTCACTCTCACTATTTAGCTCGCCGCCATGCATTCTGCTCCTACTGCCGTCGAGCCTTGCTGTGCAGTCCACATATATATGCTTGTATATTTACGCCCATCTTGAATCCTCCGTTGTGCCTCTCCGCATTCTCTCTGCGTCCTCTCACCCTTGACTCTGGACGATATGACTGACCCCGTCCTAAACGACATCTCCCACAGGCGCTTCAATCTGTTGCGAGGAAGTTGGGTACTGGTCTCTCCGCACCGGACCAAGCGGCCATGGCAGTAAGCATAGTCGTACAAGTCGCCATCGGATTAAAGACTGACCCTTCGTAGAGGCATGCAAGAGTCGCCCTCCAAGACGACGCTCCCCGACTATGACCCAAAGGTATTCACATCACACGGGCAAACCGCGTACCTGACTGCACTACTAACACTACCCAGTGCTATTTGTGCCCGTCAAATACGCGAGCCAATGGCGAGCAAAATCCCAAGTTTGAAAAGACCTTTGTCTTTGTCAACGACTACAGTGCCGTGATGGAAGAGCAACAAGAATACCACCCAGACTCCAAAGACGGATCTCTCGCCTCCCGCCTACTCCGCGCTGAAGCCGTCACTGGAAAATGCTATGTCATCTGCTTCTCGCCGTCTCACAATCTCACTCTTGCCGACATGTCACCCGCTCAGATTGTTCCGATAATAGAGACTTGGACTAATATCTACGTCGCTCACCTGGACCCAAAGTCGCCCATGGCCAAGCTTGCTTCTGCAATGAACATCCCAGAACTGGCGCAGGGACCTCTCGCACCACCAAACGCACAGTACCGCTACATGCAGATTTTCGAGAACAAAGGCACAGCAATGGGCTGCTCAAACCCCCACCCCCATGGCCAAATCTGGACGACCACATCATTGCCTGAGGAGCCAGCGAACGAACTCGTGCAACTGAGCAAATACCGCAAAGAGCATGGTGGCTGTCATATGCTTGTAGACTACGCTGAGTTGGAGTCCAACCAGAAGACACGCACAGTTTTTGAAAATGAGAGCTTTTGGGCCGGTGTCCCGTACTGGGCAGTGTGGCCATTCGAGATTATGATTGTCCCGAGGCAACACAAGCGGTCGCTGGTTGACTTCACCTCGAACGAACGCGCGCAGTTGGCAGAGACCATTGCTGAAATTACGAGGCGATATGACAATCTCTTTGAAACACAGTTCCCATACAGTGAGTCGGATAATCTCGGGTATATCAAGATAGAGACTAACGAAACCAGGTATGGGACTGCACCAAGCCCCTCTTACAGGTACAGCCGACGAGATTGAGTCCAGCCACTTCCATATTCATTTTTACCCGCCACTACTACGAAGTGCCACGGTCCGCAAGTTCCAGGTCGGCTACGAAATGATGGCCGAGCCTCAGCGCGACATTACCCCCGAGCAAGCAGCAGAGCGTTTGAGGGCTTGTGACGGCGAGCTTTACCGCAGGAAGCTCGAGGCCTCACCCGCCACAAATGGTGTGAACGGTGTGAACGGCGTAAACGGCACGAATGGCACCAACGGTGTCAACGGTGTCAATGGTCACCACTGAGCGCCACTATCTACACATCCTACGAATACCCTACTTTTATTTTCTTTCTTTTTACTAAACGTTACTTGCATATTTGCAGCTGAGATCTAGTGGGGCCTGGCAGTCCACATACGTCCCTCAGTGCAAGACGCGCTTACCATGGGAGAAGATACCCAAGACGCGTGACGAAGAATGATCACGACAACGAATTCATGCATGTAGTAGCGGCGATGCATATATGGGGGTGTAGAGTTAGTTGCGGAGATATTTTCCCTTCTGTATATATGAAATTTCCTGGATTTCCATGTTCAAAGCAACCGTGCAACCAACAACCACCCGTGTACCACGCACATGTCATCAAGCAAAAACATGTTGGGAATCTTAGTTGCATGCGCGCGTTTCACGGGCACACGGGTGTGGTAACGTCATACCCCTCAAAGGTCAGGCAGGCGGGCCACGCAGGCGGGCACATAGCATGTGCCCCACCATGGAGCGAGAGTTGCCCCTCGGAACCTGTTCTCGAACCCCTCCCCTCCTTTCCTAACCCATAACACTCTCTCAACTCCTTTCTCTCACAAACCCACATACACACACGTTATCGCGAAACAAACACAAACGCAAACATGCCTTCCGCGAAGTTCACCGAGGTCTACAAGAAGGTTAGCGCCATGGGCGAGAAGCTCAAGGCTGCTGGTAAACAGGGTCCTAGCAACGACGAGCAGCTCCAGGTATGTCTGTCACTGTCCCTTCTACCACCTCTTTTCCTTTCCTGAGGAATAAGAGAGAGGGGTGGCAGGTAGCGAGACGCTTTTTAGGAAGAGCTGTTTTGCTAACAAAGACACAACTAGCTGTACGCGTACGCCAAGGTAGCAGAGGGCAAGGACTTTGGCGAGGCAAAGAAGCCTGGCATGTTTGATCTTGCTGTATGTGTCTTCTCTCCTGCTTCACTCCCGATATACACACACATTTTCCCGTTTCAAGCGACCCCGCGTCATACCGTATTCCAGATACACACTGCTTGTCTGAGGTAGAACGAAGGAGAAGAGGAGGAAAACAACAGGACATGCCAAGCATATGAGAAGAAAAACGGGCGATGCTATATTCACACACCAGTTATGTTAAAGTACAGGAGCTGACAATAATGCGTGTATAGGGCAAGGCCAAGTACAACAAGTGGAAGGAGGTTGTCGACGCCGGTACCACTCAGCAGCAGGCTGAGGAGAAGTACATTGAGATTGGCGAGCAGATTCTGGCTAAGCACGACAACTAAGCGTCCGTCTTTTGTTTTCCCGCCCGTTGACCACCAAGCTCGCTGCTCGAGAGAGACAGGAATTTGAGGCTAGGAATGGGAGAAACGGGATGGTGATACGGCACGAGTCTATGTTGGATATGTACTAGGTTTGATTACTAGGTATGCAATATAAAGCTTGGTCAAGACATTTCTGATCTTGGTGAATACTTGGTTGGTATTGTCGTCACATGTATCCGGGGAGAGAGACAGGTTGATGAGCCGTAAAGTGATGTAAAACAATCACGCTCCCACTCCGGCGCCCATACTCAGCCCTACCGCATATATCTACGTCCATGGCGATCTGGCTCAAAATAAGAAAGCGCTGAGCACCACGGCCTCTCATCCGCCGCATATGGTACAAGCGGAACATCATACGGCATGCGGAAACCCACAATCGTCTCTATTGCCGAGTCAAGCCCACTCCCATCCGGTGTATCAGTCCCAAACGCCGGAACCATCTCAACTCGCTGCGCTGCTTTCTCCGACTCTGCAAGCAAAGCAGGCCAAACGACAACCCCCGTCTCCCAAGACTGAATCCAAATCTCGCCCTTTTTGTTCACCACATCGCCCCACGCCTGCTTGCTCAAGTTTGCACTCGTAACCATGGCCCAGTCAATAGCTGTGTAGTCCTGATCTCTGAAGCGAATGTATGTCTTTATATGGGGTGCTGCTGGGCCACGATGCGCTTTTCGCTGAGAAGTGCTGGTAGATGCATGGGTCCAGTGGTGGAGCAATGGATGCATGTACTCAATTTGTTTTTGCTGTTGAGCTGATTGGAGTTTCCAGTGGATGGAGGCACCGGAGACGTATCCGTCAAGAGATGAGCGGATTTCACTTGGGGTGGGAAATATGATGCTGAATTTTGGTGGTGCATCCACTGTGCTGGTAGTAGTAGTGTTGTCGTTGCGCTTTGTGAAAGATGATGGGTTTTCCTCTGCTACCTTGGTAGATGAACAACGGGAAAGAATAGACTGGAAATGGTGAAGCCATGCTGGTCTCGGACCCAAGGTCGCTACGGATGAGATTTGCGTAATGATGTGAGGAGATGAATCGTCTTTTGGCTTTGAGACCGGTATGCTGGATAATATCTGGCCTAGTCCTAACCAGCCAAATGCGGTAGAAGCAGAGTCAACGGCCTCGGGTTTCTGTCGTGATGGTGCACTTCCAAGAAATGCTGCTCTAATTCTGGAAAAATCGTAGTCTTCGAGCTGTGTAGGCAAAATCTCGAACCGCTTTCCGTATGCTCGTATATACCGCAAAAGATCGACTTTGAACCGTTCTCCACTTCCAACTGGATGTGCCGTAGTAGAATCTGGCTGGCTCGATGATGTCTGAGACAAGAGGGGAAGTGGCGGCGACGCCCAAACTGCCTGCGTCATGTTTGACCAATCGCGCTGAATCATGTTTGCCGTGTGAATAATAACCTGAGCAGTATCGTCGTGTCGGAAAAGAATAAGCATCTTGGAGTGGTGAGTACCGAATAGGTCCGGGACATATGCACTCAAAAGTTCAATATTAGGATACCGCTCTGCTGCTTGCTAGTCGTGCGTCAGTATTGAAAAGATAAGAGACGTGTGTTGTTTACCAGTAAAGCGAGTCTATTGTCGTCCTCCCTCCTCCAAAATCCATGCACAATCTTGACTTTGACCATGTCCCTCACATCTCCATCGAAATGCTGCCTTATCCCAGTCAGAATCAAAACACTTCTCAAGTTCCCTTAGCCTTTGGAAGCACTCACATAACAAAGTCCAGATCAAACAGGTAATTGAAGTTCCAGCATTCCTTAATGAGTGGATCCCCTAGTAAAGCCCCTAAGCTCACAGCGTCAACATTTTGTTCTCGGGGCAATCCTTCAATCCGCGTGAGCTGCACTGGTGACGGCACAAGCCGCGTCTCTTCAACATGATCCTTCTTTTTTGCTACCTTTCCGTTTGTCGCAGTAGAAGACACAAACGTCTGTTCTGGCACGCCATCGAAATTCCAGGTTGGGGTAAAAGAAACAATTGGATCCGGACTTGGACGCCGCAAAGGCGGCGGGCTAATGGGTCTCTCTAGACCTTTGGCTGGACTTGCATGTAGCTGCGTCTCTGCTACTTCCACTTTGGGTAGACCGACGCTAAGCTTGCGACGCTTAGTGGGCGGACTGTCCCCGGGCTCTTGCTGCATCGTAATGAGCTATGTGTCGTGTGACGTCGTGAAGAAAGAAATCCACCTAAGGCCTGACGTGACGGGAGGACTGGAGGCGAAATCTAAACAAGCAGGTTGAAGTAGGCGTGGGCACGGGCCAGGTAATTGGAGGCAATCACCCTTTGTTGGTCCAAGTGTCAGTGGCAAGTGCTAGGCAAGAAGCGAACGGAAACCGGTAATTACCCCAATTCACCATACGCAGAGGTGATGCTCAGGTATGTATAATAGTGGCAGCCTAGATCGGGCTTCCTAGAAGGTGATAGGGCGAGACGCAAAGCTTGCTTGCTATTGGTTGGATCTATCAATTTAGTATCGACCATAAGATAACAAAGCATCCTCGTTCTCTTGCGCACTACCATTTTGGCAATTAGATGGTGGGTTTACTTGTATACTTAGCTTAGCGAATCCGCTAACTATAGACTCCCTAGGGCAATACAAGTATATAAAAACAAGAAATTAGAACTTAGAGCTTATTGTGTTTATTTCCAAATTCAGAAGAAGAGTACTTTGTGACGAATACTCCGTCACATCTCAACCCCATCACCCATCAAGAAAAGAATCCTTGTTACCTGCAACAGACCTGCTACTTTACCCACATCCGTGGACTTTAAGTGCTATGTATATCCATTTGTACAGCCCTGAGGGTCTGGGGAACAAATAAGACCACCAGGACCGTGGTGGCACCACCCGTTCTAGTAAACGTTAGCAGGAATTCTGGCTCTTTCATGTCAACATGTAGAGCTTACCCTGGCGCCAGGCGCATAGTAAATACAGTGGCTACAGACTTCACTGGTATACAGATCCGAATCGCATGTCGACGATTGACAAGCGGGCAGGAGTGCAAACAGGCTGAGTAGCCCGTACAGAGATATCGCTGTCTTCATTTTTGAGATAGAAACGCGGGGGTTTGAAGTTGTGTTTTCGAGAGGCAATATGTGATGATGATGATGATGATGATGATGATGATGAGATGTTAGCTTTAGAGTGTGTAGGGCGTGTTACGGAGCTTTCTGGTGCCTCTTATATATTACTCGAAGCTTACGGGGGGGGTATTTGGTCCGGAATATTTGTGAGCCTGATAGGAGATAAGGAGCTGGTCATGTCTGCTGGTGTATGGTCGGTTGGAAGTTCCCATTTGGATTCGTATTTAAAATGAGAAAACAAGCAAAAGCTGATGTAGAACCGAATCCTCTGACACTATTGAAGAAGCTACTGAGGTCAGGGCAAAGAGATGCTACAGCTCTTGGTACTAACGCTTATAGCCCCTGATCTCCCCTTCTAGACGAACAGCCAGCTCGCTAATTAGCGCAAATCACAATGATGAAGCTTGCTTGAGCTTGCACGAGTCAATAGCATTCTACTGCATTTGCTCGAAGACCTCGATCTGAATATGTATCGCCGAATACTTCGCTCTTGCTTCTGTCAGCCTTCCAAAGATACATAGTACAGTGTTGCTATATAGAATGGACTTGTAGCATATTCGCATCATCAATTATTCGGTAAGACTGCCTATTCTAATAAGAGTCAGAAGCCCCCTGATCTAAAAGTCTTGTACGCATAAGTCTTATGATCTCTCTCGCGTCAGCAGGTTGTGCCAAGTAACAATCTATCTCACTGTTTTGTTCGGCCTAATTATTGTTGGGTTGTCGTAACCTGGCTATCCCAATCGTGAGCCTAGTGGGTCAGAGAAGCATCTTATGAGTAGCACGAGGATACAGCAGAGCAAACGACCCTAAGATCCATGAGATGAACTACTAGTGAGCTATAAGTCGGTGTGAACCGGAAGTTGGCGGGCCCTAAAGCCAGCCAGACAGTATATAGTAGTGTGTAGTAAAGTAAGCGCTAGTACTGACAGGTCCTTTTAGAAGAATTATCGGCAACTAAGTCGGACATTACTATGTTGTCGAGCTTACCTCGACGTACTTTCCCTGAGCATACATCTAGGGGCAGGATCGTCATCTTCAGGCAGCGCAATCGGCGGTGAAGGTCAAGGTTGGATTGCAATGGCGGAGCTGAGTATTTGGCTATAGACGCTTCTAGACAGCTGCCGACATGCGTCATAGCTATTATTGACTGTTGTCGAGATTTGATGTACATGTTTCTGTAGGCGCTGGCTATTCGTCTAATCGATTGATCAGGCATCTTTTTCCATAAAGTGCTTCTGCAATTATAAGCTTCAGTGGGTATCTTTCCAACACTCCAGAAAGCTCCTTCGAGAAACGCATGAACCTGATCCGCACAGGGTATCCATGACTAGACATTGATAGCTTTTTTTTTTTACAAAGGCTATTGCTTTTTCTCCCGGAGCAAGGTACTACGCATGTTGAGCAAGGGCCTCTTTCAAACGTTGTCCATGCTTGCGATGACATAGTGATGTGGAGCTCACGTGATGTAGTCATGTTGACGAAGTTGAAATATTAAAAAGCACGATTCATTCCAATGCGGGGTATTTCTGGACGATAGATGTTGCGATAAGATAAGGAAGAAATAGAGTTAAACCAAATGGACTCTAGACGAGCTGGTTAAAGTACATAGAGTCGGGCACGGACTCTCACTGGAGACAGTCACTATTGCTTGATCAATGTGTTAGATTGAGAACAAGGCAAGACACAACAATCACAATTCACAGATACGTAGATTGAAATTCAGGGATATCATTCTTGGTCTAGACCGTAAAAGCTCACTTTTCTAAGCTTGTTGCTCATCAAAGGCTACAAACAAACTGTCTAAGGGTAGTTGAGCACCGACCCTGATGCTCAATAGCGAAAGCTATGAAAGGAAAATAGTATTATGCCCCCCAATGTCGAAAGGCACCCCAAACGCCAAACCTCGCTGAATCAAAAGAAGGAAACAATCTATGCCGCGCTGGCGCTGAGCATAGGCTGGGCAACCTTGGTGACTTGGTTGCCAGCGCGGATGATTGGGTTGCCTTGGTCATCCTTCATGATGTTGACTTCCTTGTTCTCCTTCTGGGCACGCTTCCAGATCTCAACCTCGCATCCACCACGGATGACACCAACCCTCATGGTGGAGAGCAGGTTGTGGGCAGCGTTGGAGTGGAAGTAGACACCACCGTTGAACATGGCAGTAGCGTCCTTGCCAATGCCGCTCTTGATCAGGGTCTTGCCTCCGGGGTGCTCGTTGATGAAGTCAGTGACATCGTGGACAACACCAGCAACAGCGATCAGACCACGACCGTTCTTGGCCTGCTCAACGTAGTCGTCCCACTCAATGACAGGAAGCTGCTCAAGAGGAACACCCCAGTCGAGCTTGGCGCGCTTCTGGTCAATCTTCTTTTGGAGCTGCTGGACACGACCCTTTTCGATTTCGTTGGCACGGAACTGCTTGAGGTTGGAGGCGAGGCCGAGCTTGCTCCACAGCCAGATGGACCACTTGGTGGGGTCGTACTGGTGCCACTCGATAGCGTTGCGGTAGTCGGAGGGGAACTCGTGGTG
Source organism: Exserohilum rostratum (assembly GCA_026367775.1). Taxonomy (NCBI): domain Eukaryota; kingdom Fungi; phylum Ascomycota; class Dothideomycetes; order Pleosporales; family Pleosporaceae; genus Exserohilum; species Exserohilum rostratum. The sequence goes on along the minus strand of CP111156.1, from coordinate 1,486,553 downwards.
GAAGTTGTGGTAGCCCTCACCAAGAGTGACAAGCGCAGTGATGACGTGGTCCCTGGGGCTGTTGCGGTCGTCAAAGGGCTGCTCACCGAGCCAATGGGCGAGAGAGTTGACGCAGAAGGTGGCCTGCTGAACGAAGAAGATGCGGAGGATACCAGCGTAGATGAATCCACCCTTCCAGTCGTTCCAGAGAAGACCAGCAACAGCAGAGGGGAAGATGAGACCCATGAAGATGACAACCTTGATGTAGTGCTTGTGCTGCCAGACGACAACGGGGTCCTCGTTCAGGTCGGTGATGTCGGTGCGGCCGATACGCTTGGGGTTCTGCTTCATGACCATCCAGCCAAGATGGCTGTACAGAAGTCCCTTGCGAACGCTGTAGGGGTCCTTGTTGGTGTCGGTGTAGCGGTGGTGGGCGCGGTGGTCACGGCTCCACCAGCGGATAGAACCCTCGACGGCACCACCACCAACAAGAGCGAGGAAGATGCTCAGAGGAAGACTGGCGTTGTACGACTTGTGTGCCCAGAGACGGTGGTAGCCGGCAGTGATACCGAGGCCAGTCCAGAAGTAGTAGATGACGGCCCAGACGGCAGTCTGCCACTTGAGGGGTGTCCAGAAGGCAGCGACGCAGCCGGCGAGAGGGATTCCGATAATGAACGTGACCTGTTGGGCGTGTTAGCCAGCTATCACCTATGACAGACGCGTGGCGGCACTTACATTGAGCCAGTTGACGTGCTTGTACCAGTTTGCCTTTGTGATGGGCAGGTCGGTAATGTGTGGCTTCTTGGGGTCGTATTTGGGATTGCGGTTGGGCTCCGAGGTGCTCGCCATTGCGGACGGCTGCTGGACGTAGTCGGGGTCGACAGCCATCATGCCAGCGGTAGGCTGGTGGGAAGGCATTTTGGGCGAGTTGCAGCGGTGAAGGATAGGGAAAGCGAAGGACGGCAAGTAATTTAGACGGGCGAGGTGAGAGGCAATTTAGCGTCTCAGGGCCCAAAAAAAAAAGGGACTGAGGTCCGGTCGGCCTCCGGTGATAAGCAACAAAAGTGCTAAACAACGATGGAAGGCACCACCACGATCGAGTCAACGACGAGGCAGAGGGGTGGGATGAAGAAAAAAAGGCAGGCGGCGGAGGGTCAGACGTGCGTTTATATTACAGAGTGGCGGGCAGTTTGGTGCATCCCAACACTCTGCGGGCGGGTAAGCGAAGCAGACTGGGACCTTGCATGGACGCTCGAGACGCCGCCCATGGGCCCGTAACGATTGACGAATCAGGCCTAGCGCGGCCTCAAGGGTCCCCGCACAGGCAAAAGCACGGTGCTGGCTGTGACAAGGGCGAGAAATTTCCGGGACTGGCTTTCCTTTCTTCCTGTCGTTTGCGTGGCGGTGCGACTCGCCGCTGAGCTTGCACACGCCGCCTTTCCCCAGATTTGTTCCTCACGGCCACGGCTCGGCGTGCATTGCGACTGCACCCTCGCCTGACACCGGCCTGCGCCAGAAAAAACACACGGCAGCAAAGAAGAAAAAAAAAGAGGGCTGCAGAAGATGCTCGGAAAAGCGGTCTGAATCATAGCTAATCGGCAGCCCGTCGACGCGAGCGAATTGCCTCACTGGGCATAGAAAGCTCACGCCGTGGTGATGCCACCTCGACAAGTCCCCGTCTTTGCTAGCCGCCTAGCTGTCCTCTTTTTCCCTTACTCCAGGCCCCCGCTTGGCTTTGCTGTGGTTCGCACTATAGCCCAATGCTTCAGGATAATTTTTTGTTGATATCGCAATGCATGCTGCATCCGCGCTGCCGGCTCACGGCTGCATCCTTACGTATGCCATGCGTATGCCGTGACGGATTCCTGGATAACTGGGCGTGATGAACTGCTGAGTGAGTGAGCGAGCAGGCAAGCAAGCTACAAGCACGCTTTCGGGACAGTGGCAAAGAGCGAGAAAAATCCAAGACTCTTCTTCCCCACCTTAGCGCACGCACATCGTTGATCAAAGATATAGCGGGTCTCGACCATGACTCTGATGCAACAACGCCCCTCATCCGAGTTGCCAGCAACGGCACAGAATTGCGAGAACGGCTGAAAATTCCAAACAGCGTCGTCTTAGTTTCCATATTGCCGCCATAAGCCTGCTACAGTTAGCGACGGCGCCCGGGGGCCAATACGGCTCCAACCAAATGGGTAGTGCGTTGTCCGTTGTTGTTCGCTGTCTGGTTGTCGCAAGCTCTGCTGAATCGGGAACAGGCGGCTTCTCAACACCTTGCCCCACCCGCCGTATATACGTACTTCGGCTCCCACCCACACATCAAACACACACCACGCATAGGTGATTACTTACGTGATCCTGGGTCGCGGTGTCCCAACAGCATTGGAAACTCCGCGACACGCCGGATGTCTGGGGGGAAGGCGTAATGCTCTGCAAATGAGCTTTGCAGACGTTATCCCTCGGCTGAGAACTCTAACATTGTTGGTTGGCGAGTACGTCACGTGATGCCCGGATGTCCGCCGGTTTCATGTCAGCCACGCGATGCAATCAAGCCCACCGTCTCACGGTAGGGCTGGAGAAACAGACTGCAACGGGCAAGCAACGGCGAACAAGGCATCCACCTAGGTGTAATTCCAACATATCTGTGCGTGTGCGCTGCCTATGCGCGAATCATAGACGTGTGGCAAAAATCCTTCTATACCACTGACGAATCGCAGGCCGTCGCTTCGCCAGCCCCCTTGTTTGCTTCCTACTACTACTTTTGTACTTGTGCCGAGGCTTCTGGGGGTGGGGGCAAAGTATTTTGTAATGAATTCATTGCTACCTATACTGTACATGTACTAACTGTATGGTATACCGTGGCTCCACTTCTTTCCGCCATGCCCCGATGCCATTGTCAGCCGCTGGCATATCTTGTAGGTAACAATTCATGGAGCTCTGCATACTCATTTCTTCTTTAGCATTCGACGTTGGTCTAGAAGCAAAAAGTAGTTGCGGTTAGGACGATTAAGAAAGAGGGTATCAAGGCAACCCCAAAGACGAGATGACGTTCAGTCAGAGAAGAAAAAGAAAAACATCCCACGAAATTTGAACGCCTACATAGCTTCCGCTTTTTTACTTTTACGACCGAGAAAAACAGGACATTCAGACATGTAACGCAACCATCGCTCATGCAGCCTTACTAGGCACGATATCCGAACTCGCTCTACCCTCAACATCCACACCTCCGTCCGCAGCTCCTTTCTGCACCTTGGCCCATTCCTCTTCATCCCTCGCCTGCTCGACCTCGTTGGCCGTAATCTCCTGCGTCTCGTCATCAATCTCCTCCGGCAGCGCCAAATTCAGGATAACCGTAACCAGAGCAACGAGCGCAAATCCTGTCTCCATAACAAGCACAATGGCATTGTAGAAGCCGAGCAGCGCGGTGTTTGGCCCCTTGTATGTGAAGACGTATGAGAACCAATCTGGCACCATTGTCGCGCCGAAGCCGAGCGTAAAGCCTGCAGCGAGAATAAAACGGTTGCGCCGCGTAAACGGCATGGTGCTTATGATGCGGATTCCGGACACGGTCACGGAGCTGAAGAGGAAGGTCGTCATGCCGCCCAGGACCGCCGAGGGAATGGCGACAAGTGCCGCGGCAAACTTGGCAAATATTCCCATCACGATGAGCCAGAAGCAGCATGCGTAGCCTGCTTTGCGGTTTGCGCATCGCGTGAGGGCCACGACGCCGCAGTTTTGCGCAAACGTCGACATGGGCGTGATGGTGCAGAGGGCGGCAATGGCTCCCGCAATGCCGTCTGCGAGCACGCCACCTTGGATTCGCGAGTCAAATAACGGGCCGTCGACTTCGACGCGCGATACGTCGCAGGTTGCCGTGATGTCGCCAATGGCTTCCATGGCACATACCATGTAGACTGCCAACAGCGGCAGGATGATGGGCGGGTAGATGGCGAGCTTGAAGGTCCTGACCCAAATGAAGGACACGACGGGAGCCGAGTCGATGGAGCTTCTGTCGAAGTAGCCCGTCGCACCTGCGATGATGCAGCCTACAAGGAGCCCAATGACGACGGCGGTCGACTTCATAATGGGCGCGCCGAACCGTTCACACAGGATGATTGTGATGAAGACGCTGAAACCAAGGCCAATGAACTCCGCGCTTCCCCAAGGTAGAGCATGAGGTGCATTGATATTGGGACACAGCTGGAAGAGACCCGATTCCGGACGCGACTTGCAGTCTCCAGAGCCTCCAGCCCAGTTCTGCAATCCAGTCGTCACAAGCTTGACACCAATAAGCAGGACCGTAGGACCCGTGACCAGCGGCGGGAAGACCTTTTTCAAGATACGCGGACTGGTAAACGACATTCCGATTTCAAGCAGCGCACACAACGCACAGGTTCCCAGGATAGCGCCATACCCATCTGGGCAAGGTAGTCTTGTTCCATCTGGCGCCGAAGGACAAAATCCCGTCTGGTACATCTGGCTCAGCGCGCCCGTTGCAACAGGAATCGTCGCAAATGAAGTTCCCACCACCGAAATCAGGCCCGTCCCGATATAATACGGAGTTTTCCAAATATGGAACCGCGTAATCTGTACCGAAGACAAGATACCGCAGATGATGAGCGAAGTGGAAACAAGATAGCGCTGCTCGTCGCCACTCAGGTTCGCGGCGTTGGACAGGATAATTGGAGGCGTAATCACGCCTGCAAGCATAGCGAGCGAATGCTGGAATCCGAGGAGGAGAGCTAGCAGAACGGGAACCCTGTCGTTGAGACCGAAGAAGGGGGCTGCTCTGCGTTCGCGCTTCATGAAGGGGAGGTTGGGCCGGAAGAGAAAGGCATAGTCGTATGTGCCGATGAGTCCTTCTCTGTAACATTTGTTAGGGCTATGATAGCACTTCACTGTAAGAAAAGGTGTGATTTACTTTGTTGTAAATGCTTTTCTCAGCCGCCTCGCCTTTTCTTTGAAGCTGCGCCGAGGCGTGTGATCGGGTCCGATCATGTCTGCCATTGTCTCTCTCTTTTTCTCTTTCTTCCGATTTCAAGAAACCCTGTTCGGCGAGGGGAAACCGCTGGGAGAAACGAAGATTTCGCCTCTATTTCACCACCACTAGCTCTTTCTATAGCCTGCAGATCTGAATGGCAAACTTCTGGTCCTGATAAGAACTGGCTATCAGTGGCTGAAAAAGGACGCCACTCTCTCACAGCACAGCCAATCACAGTAGTGCCGTGTGCCAGCTCTCCAACAACAGCCTGTCAAAAAGGTGCTCGCGGGAAGTTGTGTATCAGATCTTGAATTTTGACCCTCTGTAAAAAAAAACTTGGGGAGAAGTCGAGCTATTAAGCGGGGAACGTGGGGTTTATGGATGGCAAAAAAAAGTAGCGTCTCAAAGCGGGAATAAGTAGTGGTCGAGCTCGCTCACTCACTCACTCACTCTGAAGGTTGAGCAATTCCAAAAGAGAGCACCATGGGATCCAGATATATACACCGAACATGTGGAGACACACATAGACACTATCTATCAGGCTGGCGCACGCGGCACCCATGCCCTCGCGATACACAATTGCACTATTACCACAGGCGCATGCCGAAGCCCTTCTAGGTCCACGCCCCAGTCCCAGCCTGCGCGCCGCAAACTACTATAGGAGCCCGCCGACGCAACACTCCGTCACCCGCCGGCTCCAGCCAAAAAAGCAAATGCACGTCTTTCTCCACGGCACATAGATACATACGTACGCGTGCGAGGCACTTTTTCCCCGTAAGGCACAGCTATGTGCAAGGGGGGAATCAACGAGGCGACACCCGCGTGTGTTGCTAAAACCATTGCCTGTACTGATAGCCCGGCGTCTTGTGATTGGCTGGAAGAAGGGTCTACCTAGCTTGGCGGGGCGGTACACTCCGATGATAGAGGGAAGATGCGCGCATCCCACACTACTACAGCTGGATAATGGGAGGCGCACATTCTGCATCTGGATCTTTGGGGGTGTGATTTTTTGATATCTACGTACAACAGGATCCCGCTTTTCGCTGGATGCCGATGAGGAGGGGGGGGGGGGGGGGGGCGAGCGGTACTTTGCGCGGTGTGGGATCGGGAGATGGGGGAAAAGTAACTCTGTGCTTGGAGAGGTGATCGCCTGGTTGAATGGTCCGCTATCGGCACGACGATACTACCATAGCCGAAGCAATCGGTAATCTGGGGGAACACGTGAATCTGGACAAAAGCAAGATGCTTTATTTGCCAATTCCCCCTTTCTCTCTGTTCTTGCTGCTCTCGCCTTGTTGGTTTATGAATTTCTATACGCTCGCTCTCCTTTCAGTGTCGCGTGCTGCTGTCTCTTCAGGTTCATCTGCACATCAACATAATACGAGGCTTGCCGCCAAGCATAATCTCAAGCATACTTCCACAGCCTAATTGCGCAATGTCGTCTTTCGTTGGATACTGAGAGTGCCTGTGTCTAGGCAAGCCGACCATGTCACCTCACAATCGCTACGTGCACGACAAAGCCACTTCCCTCTCGCAGCCCCTCACCCAACATGCCATCCGGAACCTGCCACACCCAGAACTTGTCGTGGAAGCTTTTCAGCCACGTCTCAAACACATCTGGACTGCGTAGTTGCTGTGCTATGAGGCACAACGTCGGCTTTTCTTGGCTATCTCGCAGCTTGCATATGGCGGCGCAAGTGGAATTTAATGGTTCGATGAGAGCTTCGTTGTAGACGCAATCGCATGAGATGATGAGGTCGACGGGAGGAAGATGTGACACGGAATCCGTTTCCCAATCTAGTTCCATGGTCGTGATACGGTCTCCGGTACCGGCTGTATCTCCGACATTTCCACCTCTTTTACCACTGCCCTTAGCATTCTTTGCCTTACGCTGCTGGGAGAAGACGGTGTCAAGATTCTCAGCGATGTTCTGACGAAGAAGCTTCAACACGTAGGCCTGATCTGTGGCTATGTAATGGCCCACACTGGGACCGAGGGATAGTGCGACGATACCAGAGACGCCGGCGCCGAGCTCGAGAACAGTCGAGGAAGAGTTCAGTAAGGAACTGGTGATAAGGAAGTTGGTGGGAGAGGCGATCCAGTTGGCGAAGAGAGGCGTGACTTTCCAGATTGCTGAAGGGTGGACGTTAGTATCTGATGCAAGAGCGGTATCTGTAACGTGAACGTGCGTAAATTTGTTGAGTTATTTACAGCGAAGCCAATCCTTCAGGACGGAAATTAGAGGTATGTTGTGGAATCGAAAAATGCAAATTTTGGTCAGGAGTGTTTCATGCGCTTGCCTGGCACGAGACAAGAGCACAAGATGCTTGGCAGTACCCATCGACTAGTTGACATGTTGGGACTGAAGCTGAATATGGAAGCAGACTATACAGAGAGAGGTTCCAAGAAACGCCAAGAGAGGCTGAATATGGCGAACGTCTGGGGCAAAGCACGACCCCATTTAAGGATGACGGCCAGTTCCACTTACCAGCGCCTGTGGTGCCCGCCTTGCGGTCCGAGGTCAGAAGGCCTTTGGAATGATGGATGACCAAATCATGGCCTGCCACATGGAATTCCAAAGTCGCAGCCGAGGAGTCGAAGAAGCCCAGCGACTGAGAGGGTAGTTCTTGCGAGAAGACAACAAAAGCTTCTGCATGACTTGATGAGCGTGATCCATCCCAGTCTACCGATGTTGCTGCCTGTTTGCAGTCCTTGGATAGGTTTTACAGGACCATGTTGGAGGACGAATCTTACAGCGCGAGCAATACGTCGAGCCGAGGAGCAGCAGACAGCTGTGATTCGACGGGGCCGCTTCAGGTACTGGTTACACACCTTCTTCAGGGTCTGCGATAGGATGTGATCCTAGCGTACCGCTAAGATCCATCACGGGACTGGCTCGGATTACGCCTGGACCGTGGGACCCAAGGCGCGCGTCTGAGGCCTTGTGAATGCACAAGTGCCGCAACGAGACTGCGTGTCTTGGTGTTCGGTCGTATGCTTCCTTGGCCGGCGGGCTGAGCAGCAAATGCCTGTGGATGATAGCAGACGTCGCTAGCCAATATCAGAGGGCGACCGCGTCCTTGAGCAGGCGAATGGCAGGGCGGTCGAGACGCGAGGTGCCAGGTGGCCGCGCCAAAAGGTGTAGGGATACGGGGTGCAGTGTGTGCTTGGTGACAACATGGGCAGGAAAAAAAGAGCGGAGACAAGAGGGGGCGGCAAATGCCCAGAGCTGGCGCTGGCCTGTGGCTTGTGAGGTCATTGCCCAAGAAGCTCGGCCGCGCCCCCCAGCTCGACGCTCGAGCTTTAGCGACATTGAGCACGTCGAGCGCATAAGCTTGCCAACTCCCTTCGCGTATATCATCATCACCACATCCGCCATTCTCCGCTGGCGACGATTCCCCTTTGCCCTCCTGCTGCTGTTGTTGGGCCTTTCTGCGATACCCCTTGCCTTTTATCTTGATACCCATTCCCTCCCCCTCCCGCTTGCCCTGCGCAGCTCACATTCACGAGCCGCCACGATGCCGCAAGATCTCAAGAAGCTGATGCCGCAGGCAAAGATGTACAGGTCTGGCCCGTACACATGCGAAGTTGCTGGTGTCGACAAGGTTGAGGGCGAGACGATACCGCGCCGCAACCTCGCGGCCAAGGACGGCCTCATTATGAAGCCCCACGACGACGTCTCGACGCTGCACGATATCCTGCGGCATTCGGCCGCCAAATTCGGCAACGCAAAGGCTGTCGGTGCGCGCCGCATCGTCAACGTACACGAGGAGACAAAGAAGATCAAGAAGATGGTCGACGGCAAGGAGCAGGAAGTCGACAAGAAGTGGCAGTACTTTGAGCTCAGCCCGTACAAGTACAAGAGTTTTGTCGAGTTTGAGAAGATGGCCCTCGCAGCAGGTGCTGGTCTCAAGTCGCTGGGTTTCCAACCACACGACCGCATGCACTTGTTTGCAGCCACCAGCATGCAATGGTTGGCCTCCGCCCACGGTAAGCCCAAGTGCTAGGTGTCTGGGCGAAGAAGATGCTAACTGCCTTCTAGGCGCCATTTCGCAGTCCATGGCCATTGTCACTGCCTACGACACGCTCGGAGAGGAGGGTCTCAAGCACTCGATGCTGCAGACCAACGCAAAGGTCATGTTTACAGACCCCGAGCTGCTTCCTAAGCTCGTGAACCCCATGAAGGAGGCCAAGGACGTCCAGGTCGTTGTATACTGCACAAAGAACGACCCCAAGCAAAAGGACATTGATACCCTTACCCAGGCGCACCCCCACCTCAAGGTCATTAGCTTCGACGACCTGATCAAGATGGGCGAGGAGAACCCAGCAGAGCCCATCCCCCCCAAGGCCGACGATCTGGCCTGCATCATGTACACGTCTGGATCGACCGGCACCCCTAAGGGTGTCATGATCAAGCACCGCAATGTGGTCGCTGCTGGTACGTGCCTTTGGATCCCCAATCACAACGCGAACCGTGCTAACCATATTCTTAGTTGCTGGTGTCAACGTCATAGTTGGAAAGTACCTTGGACCCGGTGACGTGCTCATCGCCTACCTTCCTGCAGCCCATATCCTCGAGTTCGTCTTCGAAAATGCCGTCCTTTACTGGGGAGGTACCCTTGGTTACGGAACGATCCGTACCCTCTCGGACACATCCGTGCGAAACTGCGCTGGTGATATCCGTGAGTTGAAGCCCACTGTCATGGTTGGTGTCCCCCAGGTATGGGAAACCATCAAGAAGGGCATTATCAACAAGGTCGAGGCGGGAGGCGCCGTCAAGAGCAACATGTTCTGGGGCGCTTTTGCCGCCAAGAGCTTCCTCCTCGGCTCTGGCCTTCCAGGCAGCGGCATCCTTGACGCAATCGTCTTCAACAAGGTCAAGGAGGCCACTGGTGGTAAGCTCCGTATTTGCATGAATGGTGGTGGACCCATTGCAAAGGAGACACAGCGTTTCATCTCCATTGCCATCACCCCCATGATCAGCGGTTATGGTCTCACGGAGACGTGCGCCATGGGTGCACTCATGGACCCCCTGGCCTGGAACGAGCACGCACTTGGTGAGATGCCTGGCTCAATCGAAATGAAGCTGGTTGACTTCGCCGACGCTGGATACTTCTCTACCAACAACCCTCCTCAGGGTGAAATTTGGATCCGCGGTGGCGGTGTCACGGACGGCTACTTGGACATGCCTGAAGAGACCAAGGAGAACTTTACCGAAGACGGCTGGTTCAAGACTGGTGACATTGGCGAGTTCAATGCCAACGGAGAAATCCGCATCATTGACCGCAAGAAGAACCTTGTCAAGACTCTTGCCGGAGAGTACATTGCGCTAGAGAAACTCGAGTCAGTGTACCGCTCTGCGCCCATTGTCGCAAACATTTGCGTCTACGCTGCCGAGGACCGCCAAAAGCCTATTGCTATCATCGTTCCTGCTGAGCCACAGCTGAAGAAGATTGCCGCCCAGGTCGGCGTCACTGGTGACCATCTTGAGGAGCTTGTCCACGACAAGAAGATCAACTCTGCTGTTCTCAAGCAGCTGCAAGAGGCAGGCCAGAAGGGTGGCCTTGCTGGCTTTGAGATGATTGAGGGTGTTGTTCTGGCCGACGAGGAGTGGACACCACAGAACGTAAGTATTCATCAATACAATGAATGTGGGAAACAAGACGCTGACAATGTTCCAGGGCCTCACCACTGCTGCTCAGAAGCTCAACCGCAAGGGTATTTTGAAGCACTACGAGAAGGAGGTCAACCAGGCCTATGGCAAGTCGTAGATGGCACCGTCAAAAGTGCACTAGCCATATTGTCTTCTTCATTGCTCCGACTAATCTCCCCCCTTCTTTCGAAAAAATGGATGACGATGCTGACTTCTGTTTTGTCTCATAATGTTTTCATGATGGCTGGTCAAGGGCGGTGCGAATTTCTGGTGTGGAGCAATCCAGCCATGAAATCAATGTTTGTAATTATATCCTGATAGTATAGCTTGGCGCGCGTACGGGCGTTTTGTTCAAACAATCAAAAATTATCAAAAAGTCTTGGGGTGCTACGTGATCCATGCAAGGGACTTGGTATATTGGCATTTGGTTTAGTTAAATGTCATATATAGTGGTACTAAAACAAGAACGTGCAAATAAATGAGCAAATACTCTCTTTGATGCACAATTCTTGGGCTGAGAAGAAAGGGGCTATAAGCTCATCGATAGCGAAGAATATTTAACCTTTCGTTTAAAGAGCAAGGAGCACCATGCGTCGAAGCATATCTACTGCTTCTTCGCCTCACGCTCAGCCTTCCTGAGCGCACGCTTCCGAATGCTCTCATGCATGCCCCTGTTGACCTTGACTACGGGATGCGAACGCTCGCCCAAAAAGCGCGACAGGAACCAGTGCATGATGCCGTGGCTCCAGTACGGTGTGCTTGTAAAAGCGACGCCCTGTGCACCTCCGCTCCTGCCGATCTTGCTCAAAGTAGCATTGACAAATTGCTTGGGGTTGGGGACGAGGGCCGATGTCTTGCGGATCTTGGACATGGCCGTGGTGACGAGATGCGACTGGACGCATTGAACGTAGACACCGTGGGGCTCGAGTTCAGAGGCGAGGGCAGTGGACCATTGCTGGAGGAAGGCCTTGCTGCCGGAGTAGGTGGCGAGGAGAGGGGTAGGGAAGAAGCCGCCGAATGAGGCCATGGTGAGGACGAGACCGCGGCGGCGGGATACCATGCCAGGGGTAACGAGCTGTGTCACACGGAGCGTAGCCATGCAGTTGATCATGATGATGTCCGTCATTTCTTGCTTTTCAGTCTCAATGAAGGGCACAGGGATGCTGTGGCTGAGTCCAACGTTGTTGACCAGGATGCTGATGTCGAGACCGTCAATCAGCTTCTTCATGTTGTTGTAGTCGGAGTCTTTGTTCTGGGCAAAGTCCATGGCCAGCGTCTTGACGGCAATCTTGGGGCCATATTTCGATGTAATGTCGGCTGAGAGGGAGTCGAGCTTTGACTGCGTGCGCGAGACGAGAATGACATTGTAGCCTTTGGCGGCCAGAGACAGGGCGAATTCCTTGCCAATGCCGTCCGAGGCTCCCGTTATGAGGGCCCAGGTACCGCGGGGTCCGAAGGTGCTGAGCTGGTTCAACAGTCAGAGTTGTTCTTCAAAGCGAACTGAAGCTCAATTGGTGAGATTGAGGCGGGGTCACATACCGACTTGCCCGGTAGCACGAACAGGCTGAGAAGCAGTCGAACAGCGCTGATAAGTGGTGCTGCAAAGGATGCAATGCCAACAAACAGGAAGCCGTAGACTGCGGCTTGGACAAAGGAATTGTCGGCATCAATGTGCACGCCGAACATCTTGGTGATATCTGCCATGATGACCTCAAGTTGACGCAAAGAGAGGTGCTGGGAAAAGTGACAGTGCACCTAGCGACAATGTTCCCATGGCTGTTCGTCCCAAAGTCGCTCTAGGCCGTGCCGAGGCTGGCGGGCAGACTAGCGCGGCGCTAGACGTCGGCGCGGAAAAACCTGTTGTCCACACTTGCTAAGCGAATGCAGTGTGGAAATTGTGAACGAGCGACAACGAAAGCACGACAAACCACACGGATCCGCAACCATGGCCACCGAACTTACGTACGTGTTGCGATACCACGAGCGTTGTCGACAATTGCTGACTGCGAAAACAGTGTCCAGTCGGAGCGCGCTTTCCAGAAGCAGGTACTAGACGTCCAGCCGGCGATATTCCACAGCGTGCACGATACTAATGCGATGCGATAGCCTCACATCTTCCTTAACCACAAGGTCGGCGGACCGCGCAAGAACACCCGCTCCAGGAGATGGTACAAGGACGTTGGTCTGGGCTTCCGTACGCCCAAGACTGCCATCGAGGGTAACTACATCGACAAGAAGTGCCCCTTCACCGGCATGGTCTCCATCCGTGGCCGTATCCTGACCGGCACCGTCATGTCCACCAAGATGCACCGTACGTCAATTTTCCCGTGCCTCTGGAGATGCGCCAGTAAAAAGCTCGCCAAGGAGAACGCACATATGAAGTCTGGGGGAGCATTTGAGACTAACCGAGTGTGCAGGCACCTTGATCATCCGCCGTGAATACCTCCACTTCATCCCCAAGTACTCCCGTTACGAGAAGCGCCACAAGAACCTCGCCGCTCACGTCTCGCCCGCTTTCCGTGTCGAGCCCGGTGACCAGGTCGTCGTTGGCCAGTGCAGGCCTCTTTCCAAGACCGTCCGCTTCAACGTCCTCCGTGTCCTCCCCCGAAAGGGAAAGGCTGCTAAGCAGTTCAACAAGTTCTAGATGCATTAGAAAAGGGATGGTGTAACGGTTCATGATCAGCAAAGGAAAGAAATATGGCTGAGGCGGAGCGTGATGGTTTTCGATATGGTCGTCAAAACTCGGCATCAGGGTTGAGGATTCGGAGTCCAATGGGCCATGTATGTTTCTTCAGCTACGATCAATGAAAGTCCTCGAGTGGTCAAATAAGCCGCCGAGGCAGGTCAAAAGTCCAGTGTGGTTACAGCTTGTACGTGATGGATCGAGGGCCTCGCTCCGCCTCGTGGTCGTAGTATGCCCTTTGTCACCCAACAGATGCGACAGCACTTGCTGTTAAAAATACGTCACACATGTGCAGAAGCGTTCGATCATCTATTAGCATTATGATACCAATACCACTCCTCCCCCTTTCCTTCCATCACGCCATCCTAAGCCTTGACATAGTATCCCCACTGCATCAACATCCAAAGCAAGCTCGTGTTTGCAACGACGACTGGCCCAACCAGCGGCTTCCCCCACCTAGCGGTGCCGAACACCCACCACTCGCTCATGAAATGAGCCCAGGCGACGGCATAACTCCACATGGCCAGCTGATACATGGCGGAATTGTTGATGTTGTAGGCCGCGTAGAACCTAATTAAACACGCAAGGAAAGTCCAAGTTCCGAAGGTGCGTGAGGAAAGGGCCGTTACGTGTTTTGGCGTTGTCGGGGGCGGGTCAATGGGCGTGGGGTTGTAGATGCGCGACGTAAAGGCCAGTGTGCTGTAAGCTTGGATACTGTTCCCGACGGATATCACCGAGACCTGGGAACCATGTGTTAGTATTGCTGGGGTGCTGGACTGCACTCCATTCGTATGGTATGCGTGTGGAAAAGGAGCGCAACAATGACAAAATTTGCGGCTGAGGGCGTTGACATGAAAGCGAGAGTGAGACACATACGAAGAGAAGCCATTTTGGAAGCAGGCCTTCGGCTTGAGGCAGGTATGCTTGGATGGCTTCCATTTCCTGGGGCAATTGGGCTGTTGTACGGGGTAATTTGGATTCAAGGATGGGGTGACGCGTTGGTGATGGCCCTTGAGTCGCATTCAGCCTGACGGCGGAGACGTAGCCGTGAAGAACCTGGTCTGTGCGGAGGACATGTCTGTGTTAACTTTGCGGATGTCCTTACACCCGTCTCGTATTCGGGTATTAGTCTAGTTGTTTTATATCTACATGTATTTTTGTATCTATTGGAGTGCAGAAACCAAAAGCATGCGCGATGCGACGGACATGGCGAAGAAGCAGCCACCAGCGCCAAGCAGTGATGCGCCCTTGGGAGAACGCATTCGAGGCAACTGTTCGGAATCTGGTTGTGATGGAGGGGGCATGATACAAGGCACGGCGTTAGACGTGTCAGGCACTGCCAATACCAAGATCGCAGGAAAAGATTGGCACAACAAGAAACGCGTGTCCGCTATTGATAGAGCGCCGGGGCGAGTGATATGCTAGAAGCTGACCCACTTATTGTCTCAGCTTTGGCTTCCTGCTCTTCCGCACCAGAACGATATAATACGACAATGAGCATCCTCTTTGCCAACCAACTCTCTTAATAATTTCTAGTAATCCAGAGCGCAATCAGGATGAAAAAATCGTTAAAATATGGAGATGTCGGCGATTACGCTCACGATGAGGCGCACAACGACATCGAGCGCACGGCCAACGATGAAGACGCGCGGTTACTGAGGGAAGAGATGGAATATGAAGACACTCGACTTCCAGCATCGTCTCGTCCTCGCACCCGTCGAAAACGCTTCCTGGACTTTCTGCGCGGGCCGCAGCATCCTCACTTCCAAACTATTCAGCCCTACTTCCCATCGATCCAAAGGCGTCCATCTGATTGGCTGGTAACCCGTCGGCTTAACAGGCCACTCTCACTTGTTGTTGTATTACTATCATGGCTCGCCATCTTTGCATGGTTTTTGTCTTCCCAATTACCGCTCCAAGATGGCGATGGCAAGGACGTAGTCAACCTAAGCTGCGACGACACGCTATGGGAACGGAAGAACGGATGTGGACTTGAGGGCATCGATTGCCGCCCATTTACCAACCATTCCTTTGCTTTCCGATGTCCTGCGAAATGTAAGGACGTGCAGCTTCTGAATCCACGTACGATTGGAAGTGTCGAAGTGAACTACCGGCCCCTCGTCATCGGAACAGGGATTTACCGTGGCGACAGCTTTCTGTGCGCTTCAGCGATACACGCTGGCATCGTCGACGACAACAGAGGTGGCAGTGGCCGTATCAACCTACTCGGATACCACGACAACTTTTCCAGCACCAGGCACCACGGCATCGACTCCATCGAATTCGACTCGTACTTTCCATTATCCTTCTCTGTCACTTTCGATGAAAGTTTCCAGGCAGCGAGTGACCCTCGCTCGGTCTTGCTCCCGGTCTCGCTTTTCTTTACATCGGTGCTCGCCATCTTTTGCAGCTCACCGAAGATTATCTTTCCTATCTTTACGCTCATCTTCGCACACGTCGCTTTCGTCTCTGATCCCCCGACGGTGACTTACCTCAGTACTTCGGTTCTACCGGATCGCATCATGATGTTCGCGCAGCGACTGCTGCCTGCCATGTTCGTGTTGGTGGTGTTGTACCACACGACAATCAAGCAGACACTATCCGGATTGATGGCTCACTTTGAAAAGACCTTGCTCTGGCTTGGTGGCTTCTGGATCGGAGCACTGTCAAACTACACACTCGAATGGATCCCGATATCGCGACTCGATGCCCATGATCTCGAGCAGCAGCCGGGCGCTAAGCTGGCCTTGGCAAGCATTATCCTGATGTTGGTCATGATAACTGTGGGCCAGGTGTACTACTTTTGGCTCGAAGGACGCCTGCTCCACTATCTGAAGTTATACGGCCTCTTCGCCATGGGAATCGTTGTCTGCTTGATGATACCGGGTGTCAACTTGCGGATTCACCATTACATCCTAGCGCTCCTGCTGCTGCCTGGAACCAGTCTCCAGACGCGGCCATCGCTGCTTTACCAGGGTATTTTGCTTGGTCTTTTTGTAAACGGTATCGCACGATGGGGCTTCGATTCAGTCCTGCAAACTTCAGCTGCTCTGCGTGAGGACGCAAAGATCGGTTCAGTGGTACCTGAAATCCTCGATGCTTTCATCGACTGGGATCCGGAGATTGGAATGATGTTTGCTTCATTTACGTACGGCAAGCACCCTCCTGGTGTTGAGGGAATCAGTGTCTTGGTAAACGATGTGGAGCGAGCCCGTGACTTCTCCGACAGTGAAGATAAAGAGGATTGGGATAACTACGCATGGAAGCGACCCATGGACGGCGAGCTGCCAGAGTATTTCCGTTGGGCTTACATTCAGGGTGGACAGACATTAGATTACTCAAAGCCTGCTACATTGTACGGCAACGGTACATGGACTTCCATACCCGTATAGAGGATTAGAAAAAAGTAGATTTTAATAGACAATGACTCACGTTCAACAAGTCCCAATCTGTCTCGTTGGTTTTACTGGAACTCTCACTCGTCATAGTATGCCCCGGACCACGGTAGCAGCGTCGTCTAACCCACTTCCCACAGCCATACAGCTGCTCGCAATATCTAAGGGATCGAAAGATTTATGTGTCCATAAAATACGCCTTTCCACCCACAATTCTCCTGCTCTTCTTGAAACCTTCTCACGTCTCCAGGACCTTATACCTTAGACTTCGCTAAGATGGTAAGTAAGAGTTGCAAATATATTTACTGTGTATCGGGATCTACTCAGTGCTCAAAGTCACACTGCTGCCATTTGCGAACAGATCTTAGGAAGCTCTCTCCAAGTCACATCTTCGCTAACAATACAACTGCAGTACGGACTCCTTCTCAACGTGACTGCTGCTCTCGTAGGACTGCAGACGCGTCAGAACAGGAACTGCCCTGCGCAGCCTACGTGCCCACGCTGGAACAACTGCGTCTCGCAAACCACCAATGGCGCCGTATTCCGATTCAACTGTGCCACTGATTTCAACGGCTCCGTCATCGCCACTGCCCAAGTAAGTCTTCTTTCTAAGCCAATATCTGCCAAGCTACCACAAGAAACGTTCCAAGTACTCACATGTGAACCCAACAATAGGCCAACGTCTTCGTCGACTGTGCCGACGCCTGCGCCCGCCGCACCACCTGCACAGCCTTCAACATGAAAGACAACTTCTGCTACCTCCTTGGCCAGGACGTCGGCATTATTCGAAACGCGTGAGTAAACCTATCTACACCACTATATTCCTATACCCCCAAAAATTAACATTCCTACGAAAAAGCTCAAACGTAGTCGCCGGCATCCAGATCATCACAGCCACCGCTCCCGAGCCCACTCCTGGCGCTTCCACCTGCGGCTCCTCGATCGACTGCCCCGCCGATGACTACTGCCGGTACACGGCCAACAACAAGGCCTACATTGCGCGCTGCAACTACGACTACTACGGCGGTGACATTGCCATTGGCGAGACGACTTCGCTGGCAGAGTGTGTGAAACGGTGCTCAGTTTTCCCCGGTTGTGTTGCTGCGACGTGGGCGGGTGGCATGTGCTATCTTAAGAATGGGGATACAAAGGTCATCTACAATAGCTTTGTGGATAGTGAGTTGTCCTTTCAACGTGCATTGAAGAAGGAGGCTTTGGATTCTATTTTCGTTTTGTCGGGATTGCTGTGACTGACATGTGATACTTAGGTGTTTATCTCGAGGCTTAAGTTGGATAGCTTGGGATAGCTGGGACATGGGTTTTTTTAAGACCAATGGTCTGCCACTTGAACTACTGGTGATGGAGTGGGAGGCGGTTTGGCAGAGGCGGAAGTGTAGACCTGGCTTTTTTCTTGGACGTCGACCAGAGGCTTGTTTTTTTGCCTTTGGTCAGGAGACATGGTTTCGGTATAGGCACTACAGCATTATGCTGTTGAAGCTAGGCAGAGGGGATCGTGGGAATTACATTCTCATCTTAGCACTTTGATTCCAGGACGTCCCGGGTGAATTTGACTCTTGATATTAATCTAACTTTGGTAAACAGGGCGCAAAAATCTCGTCAAAATACAGACCATGTAATGATCTGTATTGGATGTACACGATGCAAGCTTGTCTGAATGAGGTTCTGAGACGACTCCGCAGGCTAGAGTTGCGCGAAAATCCATTGATAACACATTTCAAGAGTTTCTCAAATGCAGAGATATCGATTGGGCGGTGCTGAAGTAACGTGATACAAGTCATTTGAAATACGAGCTACACTGCTAAACGGTGAAGTCGAGTCATGGGGCTGCTACAACAAAACGATAGACAAAGGCGACTCGATATATCGCGGGGGTCACGAGAAGTAAGAGAAATCGCTCTGACAAAGAATGGATTCAAGCCGAATCTAGAATTGCAAGGGCGTTGTCGGGTATAAGATAGATCGACCATATGCCCGGGTGCGCTTATCGGAGCTGATAGCACCCCACTAACGAATGAGGTGACTCAACCAATCCCAACGTACATAAAGCTACGAACCCCGCAAGTCCTTGAACGTAATGAGTCTTTTTTCGCGCTTTGATTCTCAATGGCTTTGCAAGACCTGATAGTGGGCGTTGTAGGCACCCACTTGATGTTGACCCTGACCTTGGGCCCTCTTCTTGTCCTATTCATTCGATCCGTATACCGCGTCTACTTCCATCCGCTTTCGCACATACCAGGTCCATTCTTGGCTAAAGTAACATCCCTTTGGCTTCACTACCATGCCTATGTCGGAGATGAAGCAACTACGATTCACAAGCTCCACCAGAAATATGGCTCATATGTCCGAGTTTCGCCTAATGAGGTCGATTTGAGCGACGCGGATGGCATACCTGCAATATATGTGTCCAAAGGAGGTTTCCCGAAAGCATCATGCTATGCAAATTTTGATATAGATGGCCACAAGACTATCTTTTCGACTACCGATACCGAGTACAGGAGTCCAAGAGCGAAAGCAGTCGTACCATTGTTTTCTACGAAAGCTCTGCGCGAGAATGAGAAGGCTATTTGGGGATGTGTGGATCGCATGGTTGACAGGCTGGCGGAAGAAGCAAAGACAAAGAGACCTGTAAACGTACTCAACCTAACGCGGAGTTTGGCAGTTGATGCAGTGTCCACGCACTTGTTCCGAGAAAACTATGATGGCGTTAGCGAAAGAGGACCGGTGTTGAGTGTAAGCGCTTTTGTGGATCTTTTTGTTGCAGTTGGTCGCTTCTTCTATCTCCCTAACCTCGCCTTTGCTTGGTTGGAGTGGGCTGTCACTACATTAATACCCGATCGCGAGGCCGACGACAGTATGTCACTAGTCGACAAGTTCGTTGGCACTGTGGTTTCTAACACGACTTCCAAGTCAACAACCTATCCGGGACGATTGTTGGCGGCTGGACTCAGCGACTCTGAAGTCAGGGCGCAATGCAAGGATCTCATCTTTGCAGGTACGGATTCTACAGGCATGAATCTGGCAACTATCATGCGTAGCCTTGTTATGCATCCTGAGAAGTATCAAAGATTGAAGGAAGAGGTTGCGAAAAATGCCGCTTTAGGACCAGAGGCGCAGGACGCTCAAGCACTACCCTACCTCAACGCTGTTGTTAAAGAGGGCCTGAGAATCAGCATGGCAAATCCCACACGTCTGCCTCATGTCGTACCAGCTGGTGGCTGGAATTTCAAGGGCACTTACTTTCCTGCTGGTACCATTATTGGCTGTTCAGCTTACGAACTCCATTTCAATCCTGCCGTATTCCCCCGGCCTCAAGAGTTCATTCCGGAAAGATGGTTAAATACTACAGAGGAAATGTCAAAGTACTGGTTCGCTTTCGGTGCCGGAAGCCGAGCATGTATTGCTAGGAATCTGGCCACTGTGGAATTACAGTTTGCGACAGAGAGACTAGGCAGAAATGGGATCCTCGACGGCGCAAGAATCGTCCAAAGCGAAGTGGAGATTTATGAGTGGTTCAATTCAAAGGTCAAGGGCGGTAAGATTGAGTTGGTGTGGGGATGAGTTAATTGAATATGCCGCTATAACTATGACTAAGCGATCACATAAGCCTAGCTTCGCGAGAGTTTGTACATACAATTGATACTACTGCTGGTGTAGGGTCGGACTCGGAAAGGAAAAGTATTGGTTGATTATTTCCTCATTTCTGAGAGCATACTTAGTTTGAATGTAACAGTACTAGCCAACATCCATAATCTATCCAACGAAGTAAGGACGCTACTGAAAAAGAAAAGTCTTTTGTGCTCGGAGCTTCTGCCGGAGCTACGGACTGTATTTGCGAGTACATATTGCCTAGTCAGACGAGCTTCGTAAGAAAACCAGGGAAATGCGTGGTCGTGAAAGCAAATATCAGCTCGAATAGGCATTCGTGACAAATACTTCAACCTCCGGTGTGAAAGAGTGGTGAACTCCTTCGTCTCGGTAAAAACCCCGGGTGCAGCTAAAAAGAGCGAACGACTGGTCTAAATTAGTCTTCCCAGATCTAGTCCATCAAGGCCGCGGCACTAAGTGCACAGCTACCAAAGCGTCGGGCTTCAATTTTTGGATTGGACAATCTAACAGGCATCTGGTGAGGCGGAATGCAGGTACCTTGCTGGTGCTTTTGAGCCTCCGACTACATGGTATAGTGAGCAGACCATAGCAAGGTTAATACGTAGAAAAATCAAGTCACATTCCGGAACTCGGCTTCTGTTCGTATACAAGTCAAACCTTGCTTCCTACCAATTCTCAACAAATTTTCATGACATGATGGTGTGCGGTAAAGGAAATGGCGGCATCGGCTCCTGATCTCCTGATGCTCGGCTAAGCTCATATGCAAGGACGGCATCGGTTGGAGAGGCAGCAAACAAGATCGGGACAAACGGTATCTGCGGTGCCCGACGTAGTGATTGCGACACGTAAAAGAATGGCTGGGTACATGAGTCGACATTGGTTTTTCCGTGGTTCTGCCCTGGGGCTGACAGCGATGACATCACGCTAAGATATTGCCGACAGCGCCGCCGGACGCCAGTTTGCGGGGAACCCCATCATCCCTCCATTCCTCGACGTCCGCCATGCAGCCCGATGCTTCTGCCATGCCTTTGCTGACGTCCCATCGTGACCTTAGTACCTGTTAGGAATACCGCCAAGGGCAATGGTCCGCGCCGTAGCTGCACGCGCCAGCCACGTACGTGTACTGGCCGGTCACCTACCCGGGATTCGTGCTGCAATGGCAAGTTTCTTGCAGCCTGGCGTTGCACGGATGGGGATATAAAAGGTGGCTGGTTCACATAGGATGTCTCGGCGAGGATTTCTCTGCTTTCATTACGGTGAAATTGGCCTCCAAGCGATGGCTTCGTTACGTTTGTTGGCCACGGCCCTTGTCGCTGCGGCGCCACTTGCCAAAGCATTGTACATCAATGGCAGTGTAATTGCGCCGTGCGACTCTCCCATTTACTGTTATGGTGATCTGCTCCGCGAGATCGAACTTGCGAGACCGTTTGAAGACTCGAAGACATTTGTTGACTTGTGAGTGCTGCTGACAGACCAACCCCTCGTTTTTCTAATAAAGCATAGACCAACAATTCGTCCACTGGATGAAGTTCTCGCCGCTTTCGCCAATCTCTCCCGGCCTATCCAAAACAATACTGAACTCAATGACTTTTTGTCAGAGTACTTTGGAGAGGCGGGTTCAGAGCTAGAGGAGGTACCCAATGACCAGCTGGAGACCCAACCAGATTTCCTCGACAACGTCAACAGCTCGGTTGTAGAAGAATTCACTCGCAAAGTCATAGATATTTGGCCAGACCTGACACGCCGTTATGTCGGAGCTGGAAATTGCACTGGCTGCGTCAATTCATTCATTCCCGTCAACCGCACATTTGTGGTTGCGGGTGGTCGTTTCCGAGAGCCATACTACTGGGATTCATTCTGGATCATCGAAGGTCTTCTCCGCACCCAGGGATCATTCACCCAAATCGCTGAGAACATCATCGAAAACTTCCTGGATCTCGTCGAGAAGATTGGCTTCGTGCCTAACGGTGCCCGGCGATACTATGAGAACCGATCTCAGCCACCGCTTCTCACGCAGATGGTTCGCGTTTATGTTGAATACACGCAAAACTACACGTTGCTTGAACGCGCTCTGCCCATTCTCGAGCAAGAGTATGAGTTTTGGGTCAACAACCGTACCGTAACGCTGGAACGCGCCGGTATGAACTACACGCTAAACCACTACGCGGTCTTGAACACACAACCACGACCGGAATCCTTCTACGAGGATTATGTGACTGCAAACAATGAAACCTACTTTAACGAAAAAGGTGAACAGTTCAACGTCACACAACCGCTCAACGAGACCGAAAAGGCCACGCTCTATGCAAACTTAGCGTCAGGTGCTGAGAGTGGATGGGATTACACAGCTCGCTGGATCGCCAACCCCTCCGATGCTGTTGACGACACATATTTCCCACTCCGCAGCCTCAACACCAGGGAAATCATTCCGGTTGAACTAAACTCAATCCTGTACTACAACGAAATGACTATCGCCGAGTTCCATCGCCACCAAGGCAACTACAGCGCCGCACGAAAGTGGGCTGAACGAGCAGCAAAGCGCAGCGAAGCCATGACGACACTATTGTGGTCTCCTGAGCACTACAGCTACTTTGACTACAACCTCACTTCTCACAGCCAAAATATCTACACACTCTTGGACAACACTAGCACACCTCTCTCTACCCAGGGCGCACCAGAAGGCAAGCAGGTCTGGTTCGAGGTCTCGCAATTCTACCCATTCTGGACTGGAGCAGCGCCAGAGAGCATCAAGAACGACCCCAAAGCCATGCGACGAGTCTATGCTCGTGTAGCAGAACTGCTCGATTCACGAAAGGGTGCCATCGCAGCAACAAACCTTGTGACTGGTCAGCAATGGGATGAGCCAAATGTATGGCCTCCGCTGCAGTACATCCTCATGCAAGGTCTACTCAACACACCACTCGAGGTTAGTGAGGATCAGGATGAGCAAACAACCGAGGACTATGTTTGGACACAAGATCTGGCCCTCGAACTTGCACAGCGCTATCTCGACTCTTTGTACTGCACCTGGCGCGTGACTGGTGGATCCACACAAGACGTCCCGCAGCTCCCTAATTCCCAAGGTAACGGGACGATCTTTGAGAAGTATTCCGATGAAAGCACCAATGCGGCTGGCGGAGGTGGAGAATACACCGTCGTGGAAGGATTTGGTTGGTCGAACGGAGTGCTCATTTGGGCTGTTGATCAGTTTGGCCAGAGGCTGAAAACGCCCGAGTGTGGAAACATCACCGCCGCTAACATCGGAAATGGCGACGCAAAGAAGAAGAGGAGTGCGGTCGAGCTGAGCAAGAGGGACGCTAAGTGGATTAAGCAGACGAGGTCAAGCCGACTGCAGTACTAAGGCTCCAGCCTGCTCGGTAAATAGACGATTGCCGACTTCCCCGAGCTGGTGGTTCTGGTACCGATGTCCTTTAATCAGGAACTTAATTTCTAGTAGTAGTAACTATGCCATGCAACATTTTGCCCTTTTTCCAAATCAAGTCATCAAGAAGGACATGTGAAGTGGAAAAAAAGTCCCTCGGCAAGCATGATTCAGCGCAATTCGTATTGAGTAATAGTTTTGTTCCAGATGATCCTCAACACGGGAAATGGGAGACAAGAATGCCCCATCTGTCCGCATGATCTACACTGACCGTGCCGCCGTACGGTTGATCCCTTCCCCCACCATAATTCTGGATAACTCGGCAATGGGGGGAGGCAGGCAGCCCAATTCGAATACGAAGGAGGAGGGCGCTTTGAACGAGTCATGTGAAGGGGGGGCCAGACGACCGTCTCGAGACACCTTATCTCTAACACAGGCGGGTACGTGCAACCACTCTCCTGGTGCCTTCTTCCCCCCCTGCCATACATACATAGACATGGAGCATTGTTCTATTTTGCTTTTTCGCTGCATCGAATATCGCTTAGGCCCTAGTTTAAAGGGAACCGCTCGCATCCGGTTTGCTTATGTCTGCGCCGCCTGCGTCTTCAACGTGATTAACGGGCGGGCGAGCGGGCCTGGGAGGGTCCTGTTTCATATCTAGGTACTTGGCGGCGAGACCGAGAGAGCCGCAGCAGTCCCAACCAAGCAGACGGGGCGAGAAACGAAAAAGAAAGAAAAAGGATGTTTTGGAGTGGCAGCATTGGCGTATTCTAGGCGTTTTGTTTTGGGGGCGGTTTGGCCGGTCTATGCCGGCGAGACTTGGGAGCATGTAGTTTAGCTTTTTTGAGTTTGTATCTGTGTGCAAGTTATGTATAACTGGGGCGCGGCGGCTAGAAAAATTGCAGCTGTTTTGATTGGCTTCTTTTCTGGAGAAAATGCTCAAGTCGGGGAAAGTAAGGTCGGAATGAGGCCTAGCACTGCGACTTGCGACTTGCGACTTGTGACTTTGCGACTCTGGGCAACTTGAGCAATGACGCACTACCGACACGGAGGATTAGCTGCATCCGTCATGAACAGGTACCGACAAGGGGGTGATGTTTTGTGCGGCTGGGGGTGGTACGGACGCTAAGGTCAATTGACCAACTATTACTGGCTAGCTCCATCTGCGCATGTCCTTGTGTCCGTTATGTATATTTGCTTTTGTGTTACAGGGCGATTTTAATGAGACACCACGACAACGTCCCTGGTTTTCTAGGAACAGGTCTGTTCTGTCTCTACGTGTGCGTGTCTAATTTCTTGGTTTTTGTTGAATTTTTTCTCGCCCCAGGTACGGGGATTGGAGATGTTACTTTTTGTGGGTTTATTTGAGACACAGAGCGAGATGAGTTTTACGAGGTTGAACCGAGATTTACGTGGGGAAACTGATAACGAACACACGCAAAAGAGAAAGCGATGTACGAAGTGGGTAAAGTAGATGATCCTGTGGGCACACACAAACACACACATACTGTGGGACTTTGTGCTAGATGTTAGTACGGGGTAGTGAACCTACTACTTACGGGAATAGCGTGCAGTTGTCACTATGTCAGTATGTCATGCTAAACTCTATTTTTTTCTGCATAGCGACAGCCCCGTAGTGCCACGACGGAGCTGGGTCATGACAACCAATCACTCTTTTCAGGTGACTACGCTATAGCCACAGTTAGATACCCATTACAGGATAGATGCCAGGCGTAAAAGTGGCGGAGGTGTCGGAGATCTACGTCAACTATTTGCGTTCCCCACGTCCTGAATAGATTAAAAATCCGACCAATTGGTGTGACTTTGTTTCTTTTCGCCATGGCCCGCCGTGGCTGCTGTACCTTCGCCGAACATAATGGCTGAATCGGTGAGGGCGCGAAATTAGCGCCAGGACATGACTTGTACATGTGCCAGGGATAAGATATATATATGGACTTGGTGCTTGCCTTGAAACGAAAACGGACATCTAGGACATCTACAGCCATTCGTTTCTTGCAGTATTTTTACTACTTTACATTCGCTTTTTTCTTCCCACTCTATCTACCAGTCAAGTAACGATTGTCCATCATGAAGTTCCTCGCTCTTTCTATGATCACCGCCCTCGCGGCCGCATCTCCCATTATCCCATCCGCAGCAGTCTCTGAAACAGCGCTTGAGAACCGTCAGTTGAGCGGTGGACTCAGCACAAGCAATGATCTTGAAAACGGAAGGGCAGGTGCTTGTCCCAAGGTCATTTTCATCTTTGCTCGCGCCAGTACCGAGCCTGGAAACATGGTAAGTTTTTTGCTGTAATCAAGCATGTGTGATATAAGTTGTACACGTGACTTACAAAACTACCAGGGAATCTCCACAGGACCAGCCGTAGCATCCGCTCTCAAGCGCACCTACGGCGCCAACAACGTCTGGGTCCAAGGTGTCGGCGCACCTTACACCGCCGGACTCCCCGAGAACGCCCTTCCAGCCGGAACAACCCAAGGCGCCATTGACGAGGCAGCCAAGCTATTCAATGAAGCCAGCACAAAGTGCCCTAATACCCCCATTGTTGCAGGTGGCTACAGGTACGTCTCCCACTATCCTTTCTTTCTCAAATCAATGTTTCTAATACGTGGATATAGCCAAGGTACTGCCGTCATCGCTGGTGCCGTCCCCAAGCTCTCTACTACCGTCCGCAACAAAGTCAAGGGTATCGTTCTCTTTGGTTACACCAAGAATGCTCAGAACAGAGGTGGAATCCCTAGCTACCCCAAGGAGAATCTAAAGGTGTTTTGTGCAATGGGCGATATGGTGTGCACGGGTACTCTGATCATTACTGCGTCGCACTTTTCGTACAACCTGGATGCTGCGGGTCCTGCGCCGCAGTTCTTGGAGAGCAAGATTGGTGCTGCTGCTTGATTGTGAGATTGAAAGTTGAGGGATTGACGATACGAAATGGCGGGGGACATGTATATACTTTATGAGGATTGTGCATATGAATTCTTTTCTTCTGAACGTTGCGAGCGGTCTGATGTTAGATTGTTGAATATAAGTTCTAACCGTCATTTCTCATGACAGCAATGTCAAACCTTGTGTCGATGTTGAGTGTTCATGTGCGTCATACGTGAAGAATACCCCGAAAGATTAAGCTGATGTACGCACTTTATCGACAAAAAAAAATAAGAATTTCAACCAGCCTCGCTGAAAATGCGCTCAAATTTGACATACACGTACAAATCAACTCCAGTCTATCCCTTTTGTCTACGCTACGACTTGGTAATGGTCTTTTGTGCCTTGGCTTCGTCCCTCATTTCCTGCTTGATTCTGCTAATTGTGCCAGCACCTCCATAGATCATGGCCGTGTACACCTGCGCTACACTAGCTCCGGCATTAAGAACCTCTCGTGCTTGACGACCATTGGTGATACCTCCAGTGGCAAAGATGACCTTGCGTGGTGCGTCAGGTGCAGGTGCCGTCCTGGGTGTGGAGTTCATGGTGATGGTTGGTGCAGATTCGGAAAGGTCGTCAAAGTCAGAGGATGCGGGCGTGGGAGCGGGTTGGTCGATGTCGAGTGTGGGTTTGGTCTTGGACGACTCGGTGGAGGCTGAGGGCTCAAGTTTCTCCACGATACTGGACGAAGGCTCGTCGCCAGTGCTTTGGCCAGCGACAGGCTTCATGTCTTCGGATTCTGCGGGGAATGTAATGTGCTTTGGGCCTTCGTCAAGAGCCTTCCGGTACTTGCTTACGAGGGCCAGGGTGCGCTCAAACATCTGCGGCCCCGAGTATCCACCTTGCTCGAGAAGAATCTTGGCCTCTGATTGTGATAGCACATAGCCCTTGGGAAGCGGGTCCGGTCGTTTCTTGGTCGTGTTGCCAACAATGACACCATCAACTCCAGAGTCCCACACGGCCTCACAAATACCTGCAATCTGCTCTTCCGAATCCTCGTCGGGGCTGACCTTGACCATGATGGCGGGCTTGGTCTTGCGGTCAATGTTCTTGACAGCGCTGACAACACCGGAAAGGAGTCTTGTCAAAGGCTCGACATTCTGGAGGGTACGGAGGCCGGGGGTGTTGGGCGACGAGACGTTGACTATAAGAATGTCTGCATACTTTCCAACATAGCCAACGGCAGTCGCATAGTCGCGTACGACGGCGTCAATGTCGTTCTCAGAGGTCGTCTTGTTCTTGGCGACCTGCACAGCCATGAGTCGTCCTTTGTGGAGCGAACCAGGCGGCACACCCGCCTCGCCATCCAGCACTCGTCGTTCGGCATCCTCGTCCAGTCCAAGGCCAGCATGGTAGGCAAACTCGCGCACGCGTTGGCGCAGCCTTGCAGCCACCAGCTCTGCACCCTCGGAATTGAACCCATATCGGTTGATGAGGGCGTTCTGGCTGGGGATCCTAAAGACACGCGGCTTCGGGTTGCCTTCTTGCGGCAACAGTGTGATTGCACCGACCTCGACAATGCCCGCACCCAAATCGAACAGCGGTGTGGGGACCTCGGCGCCTTTATCAATACCAGCAGACGTGCCAATGGGGTTGTTTAGTGTGTAGCCAAAGACCTCGACAGCCAGGTCACCCTGGGAGTCGGCCACGCCACGCTCGCGAGGATTCATGCCGAAACTGTGCAGGACCTTGAGCATCTGGGTGCCGGCATGATGCGCCTCCTCGCCATCGGGGTAAATGAGGCGTAGTGCAGGCACGACCAGCCATTCGTGGATGCTCGCACGCGTGTCGGTGACATAGAGATAGCCAAAGGTGCCTCCAATGGCAATCAGGGAGCCGTATACAAAGTTCTTCGCGCGGGTCCCCGTCGAGCGGACGTTTGTGGTGGCCTCGGTGGCCGTCGTCGATGTCGTGGCATGTCTCGTCGTCGGCGGGTGCAACGGGCGAGGGGACAGGCGGCCCCGGAGCATCGAGGGCCGCAGACGCAGGGCACGCATACTGGCGACACTGTTCATGATGGCGAGCGCGGTGCGCAGTCCATGCGACGCTCAATGGCCGGGCAATTGGTTGGTCGACGTCGAGCGTGGCCGTGGCCGTGTCTGGGGCCGTGAAACCCTCGCAAACGGCCCAATGACGTGAGCTTGGCACGAGCGCCCTAGCTCCCATTGCCATAAACGCCCTTAATCTGCTTCCGCTTTCACTCTCACGCACATGTTTCACCCCATTTAGTGCCACCGAACTCTCCTCTCGGGCTCACGCCTGTGCTCCCGTTTCAGCAATGCTTGCGGCTGCTGATAGCTTTTTTTCTTTTGCTGACCCTCAATAAGACCATCCCGCCACGCGTCCGCCCACAGTTCTGCCGACTTGAACACTGACCATTTTCAGATGCGGTAAACGCTAGCCTTCATTCAGTCTCACGAGCATGCTGCACTTCTTCACTGATCCACCAGCTGTTCTTGTGTCGGCTCGCAACACCTTCGCCAGTGACTCTCATGAGCCCTACAATGGCTTACGGCTGCTCTACTTTCCATGTTTTAAATAGGCTCTGCAGCGGTAATTTTTCCATCATTGGCATAAAGTTTCAGTCACTTCTACAATGCCTAGTAACAGATTGTTCACCGTGCCCCGCTGGTCGGCTATCTAGATTAATTACTTCTACCTGAAAAGCCGCGATCAGCCGTGTTTCTGCCCGGGAGTACGAGGGGACGGGCGCCACTGACAGTATTCGCGCCAATAGAATGATTCAAATCATCATGCTCAAATTTCCCGTTTCTCCAAATGTGTTTCCCGACCGAGACAGCCATCTAATATGGTTCTAGGGGCTCCACAATTCCAGCAATAAGCATTTTGGACAAGATCGTTATATAGCCAAGCTGCACGCCTCCAAAGCTTATCGTGCACATCAAAGCATTCTCTCGTTCATCATGTATCTTCGCAAGATTGCACAGCTTTGCCTCTTGGCCGCCCCAGCTTTTGCTGGCATGACCAAGAAGGGTTCCGTATGCACCGTCACCCCCTCTGGATCCAACGATGACACCCCCGACATCTTAGATGCCCTCCACCAATGCGGACAGAACGGAAAGGTAGACATTACCCAGGGAAACTACAACATCGGAAAAGTCATCGACGTGCTCAACCTCACCAACTGCGAGATCAACATTTACGGTAAACTGACCTGGAGCACGGACATTCAATACTGGGTCAAGAACAGTATCAGTGTCGTCTTCCAGCAGAGGAGCACGGCACTCCGCTTGGGAGGCGAAAACTTCTCCCTCTTGGGTCATGGACAAGCACTGTTTGATGGAAATGGCCAGGTGTGGTACGATGCCAACCGCAATGGCGCCAACATGGCTGGCAGGCCAATCAGCCTGACACTTTGGCATGCAAAGAACGTCGTTGTCGACGGAATTGCCTGGAGACAGGCACAATTCTGGTAAGTTTCTGTCTGATTCTTCCATGTCACCTTGCTTACAACAACATAGGCACACATTTGTCGCCTACTCGCAAAACATCACTATGACAAATCTCGATATGAAGGCCGTCTCTTCATCGCAGTGGGGTACTGTCAACACTGATGGCTTTGACAGCTGGAACGCGCGAGATCTTGTTCTGAAGAACTGGACCGTGAGCTGCGGCGACGTAAGTTTTCCATCAAAATCATTCTAGCACCCATGTGTCTAACCTACCTCAAGGACTGCATTTCCGTAAAGGGAAACAGCACAAACGTTTGGGTCAAGAATGCCACCTGCTACGGCTCCGGCGCCACCGTCATCGGAACCCTGGGCAACCCACCAAATATTCCTGAGACAGTCGATAACGTTCTCTTTGAGGATATTACAGCCATATGGAGCTCGAATGCTGCATGGATCAAGACGTACCCGGGCACAGGTCACGTCAAGAACGTGACTTTCCGCAACTTCAACATCAAAGGAGTCAACCAGCCCATCTACGTGTCGCCATGCATTTACTCATACAAGAACTGCGATTCTTCGCGCCTCAAAATCTCCGACATTACCTGGGAAAACATCAGTGGCACATCGGCATACAACGTATCTGCGGCTATCTACTGCAGTGCCGCGGCGCCTTGCACAGGCTTAAAGTTCAAAAACATCGACATCAAACCCGCAAAGGGAGGCCAGGAGAAGATCCTGTGCTCCAACATGAACAGTGACAGTGGATTGGCCTGTACCGGCACTTGCCCCGCAGGCTGGAAGCAGCAATTGAGCGGAAACGTCTAAGCGGAGAGTCGGCTTGTGCCTGGCCACGTGTAAGCATGTATATATCGATATAAACTTTACATACCTTTGTAGACTCCGACCTTGCCGAATGGATACTGTTTTTCTGCCTTTGAAACTGCTGCGTCATCTCGAAAGTTCGACACGTTAAGCTTATGTACCAGCTGAGAAGAGCTAAGCTGACGCACATCCTTGCACCTCCAAACTCTATTTTCCTTACACGGTTGCAGGCCGGAGCAGCACCGGAACGGCACAAGTGTAATGATTCGACGCAGAAGGTGATCCGCTTCCTCCGCTCTATGCCCGATATACAAGGCATGCTATAAGTGAGCATCTTTCGAAGGTGGGGCCTACACGTAATATCACCACACCGGCGCCTGCCATGGCTCACCTCTGGATACCAACGGGGAGCACCCAGGCACCACGTGCGGGGTATAAATAAGCAATATATAAGATGTACTCTAAAAAGACGACTCGACTTTTTATCTGTCTTGTCTATAATGAGAATGCCTTATCTCTTCTATATTTTACTGTTGTGAAATTAAAATCTACTACTAAAGTGTTTTTCTTGTTGAGCCGTCCTACCCAACCACCACCACTAATATACAGACGGACCAACCATGCCATCCCGCCCCACATCCTGGCCAAAATTCCACTCGGACCTCCTCCCAAACATTGTTTTCAACCTCGCAGCCCAGTACCCCTCTCTCACATTCGCTCGTTTCCCACGCGACCCCACCGACATCTCAAAGGGGTACCGCGACTTTTCTTATGCAGAACTCGCAGATGCCGTAAATGGTTTTGCGTGGTGGATAGACGAGCACGTGGGTAAACTCGAGGAGAGCCGTAAAAATGGGAGTGAGACGCTTGTCTATATGGGGCCGAATGATATTCGGTATGCAGTGTTGTGTTTGGGGAGTATAGTTGCTGGATATAAGGTATGGTCTTCTCACTTCTCTAAATCAAATCTCCTTGAGGGAAAAATGTGGAGTGTGGTAAATGCAAGATGTGGTTTAACTTGGTGAATAGATGCTCTTTCCCTCGCCACGATATGGCGCTGAGGCACTAATCAAGCTGATTGAAGCTGCGGATGCGAAAGTGATACTCACGCCTGAGACACCGTATCCGGTACAAGCGGAGATTGTTGAGAAGAAGGCGGATATCCAGAAGCATCAGGTGCCGAGTGTGGAGGAACTGTTTGCGAAGGGTAAGAAAGTGGAGCGGTATCCGTTTAATAAGACGTTTGAGGAGTGTAGGAATGAGCCTATGATTTATTTGCGTAAGTCTTGTTTTTCATTGTTGCACTTTCCCTTCAGACTCGATGAAACCTCCATAAATGTAGAACATAGCAGAACTAATTTCGTCATAGATACATCCGGTACCACCGGCTTCCCCAAGCCCATCCCCTGGACACACGACTGGATCAGCGCCCAATCACGCAACATGCACCTACCCGTCCCCGCGGGCTTCATACTAAGCGACCACTACCTTCATGGCAGGAACGGCCAAGGCGGCGCCCGTGTTATGGTTGCCTATCCACCCTTCCATGCCAGCGGAATCATCAGCATGATTCTCTGCCCCTTACTCATGGGCACCATACCCATCTATCCCACTACGGGCAGCACCCCCGAGGAAGTCGTCGACAACGTAATTTACGCTTTGAAATTCCTCGAGATGGAAAAAAAGAAGAGTAATAGTCTACAGAATGGAAGCCATCGTACCAACGGGGAAAATGAGAGTGAAAGTGACAAAACAGTAGATTGTATCAACATGGTACCGCCTCACGTTGAAATCCTAGCCAGACACCCCGACAAACTCGATGCTGTTGCGTCGAGAGCCCGCGCTGTACGCTATGGCGGCGGCGGCATATCTCGTGCTACAGGCGACAAGGTGGTGCAAAAAGTGGAACTGGTAATGGGAGTGGGATCCACAGAACAAGGTTTCTGGCCGTGCATCCGTCACGAGGGTGAAGATCGAAAAGAAGATGGAAGATGGGCGTATTTTACTCCACATCCAGCGCTTAACCTGCGGTTTGACCCCATGTCTGAAGACGTGCAGGGCCAGGCTATCTGCGAAGCTGTGCTTGTACGCAACGACGGCAAAGTATGGGGCGGCTATGTACAGCCTTTCTTCAAGGTGTTTACCGATTTACAAGAAAGACGAATAGGGGATCTTTGGATCAGACATCCGAAATATCACGACTTGTGGAAACATTATGGACGCGCAGATGATCTTCAGGTTTTCCTGACAAACGAAAAGTTTTTTCCGGCGGCGGCCGAACAGCGACTTGCGTCGCATCCGGGGATCGCAGAGGCACTGTTGGTGGGGACGCGGAGACCGAAAGCTTCGCTTATTGTGAGGTTGAACCAAGGGGTGAAGCTGGAGGATGTGTGGGGGGTAATCGAAGAGGTGAATGCGGATTCTCCCGTATATGCGCGTGTGGAAAAGAATATGGTGCTTGTGGTGGAGGAGCCGTTCTTGAAGACGCCAAAGGGGAGTGTCAGGAGAGTGGTCATGGTGGAGAAGTATACGAAGGAGTTGGATGCCTTGTATGGAGAGAGTGCAAAGTAGAGTATGGCGAAGATACATTTTGAGCTGGAGCAGGGAATTCTCTAGGCATAGCAGTCGTAATTTATACTACCTTTCTCCAGTGAAGACTATGAATTTGGAATTGAAATGCCTGTCAAACTTGCATTTTAGTCAACCATATCGTAGCCCAAGACTGTATTGATTATTAATTTTGTCAGTGTAGTCTGATAAAACACTGTACTCCTGCTCATTATGATTAAATATTCACTGGCTCTTCATTACAAAATGTCGATCTATTAGGCAACCAAAACGAAACCAAAAGTATGGAAAAATGGTCCATGCAGGGATATTATGGGTATAAAACTATGACTGATTAACGGCGCTTGATATGCTCTAACCAATACGCAAGACAGGGGAGTGTACCCTTAAACGCCGTTGAATGCAAACAAGGCGAATTTTACCAAACTAAACATCCAAATCCGGTATTAATATCATAATGATGAAAGATGCGCCCAGCGTGTGTCTCTGTCAAATTCTCCGTCCTCACTGTGACGCGGTCAGCAAACATTCTCTGGCACCCTCACACAACAGGTACTCTCGATGCCACATACCTGCCGAGTCAACCGCGAACCAATGAAGTCGCGCAAACCTACCAATCATACACCCACCCCGAGTTTGCGCTCATGAACTCTTCACAAGCTTCTTTGAGTGCAATATTTGGTCTCAGGTCGTTAATGGTCAATGTCTCACGAGTGAGTGGGTCCGTCGGGCTGCGCTTTAAGTGCTCAATAAGGGTCGCGCGCTCATAGGACCGACCATTCTTTGTGACTACCGGGTCATGCATGATTTCAAACGTGATACCATCAACGAGGTAGTCTGGCACTTCGCGCTTCTGCTGGTGATCCGGGTCAGAGATTGCAAAGGCTGTTCGCAGGTCATCGCGCTTCTTCTCGAATTCCAGTTTGCGCTCTGCCTTTTCTTCTTGACCATCTGATCGGCTGGTTTCTCCAGTCTCCATGCGCGCATCGATCTCGTCCATGTCTTTCTTGTACTGTGTTTCTAGCATGGACTCGAGGTCAGCGAGAAGGTCGCCCCGTCTGCGTATGCGTTCGCGCTCGCGAATGTCCCATTTGGCCTTTTTGCACTTGAGGACTAGGGCGGAGATGGTGGCGGCGTTCGAAGTTTGCTGCGTCGATGTGGTGCATAGCTCATAGGCTCTGAGGGCAGAAGCCAGGGCCTCATTGGGGTGGTTGATGGCTAGTTGTGCTTGCGCTATGTGAATCTTAGCCTGGGTCGCTATGCTGATATCATGCCATGTATGCGGCGCGGTTGCGGCACTAGGCAGATGTGTGGAGAGTCAATCATACCCAAATAGAAAAAGGCCTTCATGTTTTCCTGCAGCAACTCAATACTCCGAATGCAGTCATCAATGACGCCCTCCCATTTCTCCAGCTTTAACCTCGCATTTGCGCGGTTGGTAAAGAGCAGCGGGTTGGCAGAGTTCTTCTGGATGGCCTGAGAGTACAGCCCCTCGGCGCCCTCGTAGTCGCCGTTTTTAAAGCACTTGTTGCCGGCGTTTTTCAGCTGCTCGGCGGCATACTCGTTGCCTGGCGGAGGCATCACGGGGCGGTGGACAGGGCAATGGAGAGGGCGAGGCTGAGGGATAGTCGAGCGGAAGTGAGGGCGGAGTTTAGCTTCGATGATTGGGTAGGCAGCGGGGGCGTGGGGCCTCTTTTGTTGCGCCTCGGTATGGAAGATTCGAGACGCCGAGAGCGCTGATGAGGTGAGCAGTGCGGAGACGGCGGATGGAGCGAAGATGCAGAGAAGATTCTCTCAACGGTCAGCTCGTTCCATCACGACATCCATTGTCTTGTTCTGTCGACGCCACGTCTCTCTTGACCTCAGCACGTGCACAGCCACAATCTCATCACGTAACCCCCGGTCCTGTACCGGACTGGGACGCAGGGGGTGCACTACTGTATGCACGTACAAAGAACATGTGTTCTGATAACCGCCAGACGCCGCAATGAAATTGCACTATGTACCATGGCCCTCTTCCACATATCATATCCAGTAAATACACAGCCCCATAACGCCGTCCCAAGCCATGCCTATACGTATGCACATGACTACGTACATAGGCGAACAAGCCAGCATGCTAGTGCTGCTCATCATCGGTGCTGTGGGGCGCCTCCGTGACTTCTGTAGTGGTAGAACCCACAATACCCACCTCATGCACCTGCTTCTCACCCTCACTCTTCGAATCCCTTCGATCTACCTTGTAGAGGTTTGGATAGCTCCTCTGTCGTCGAACCTCGCCCCCCAGTTCGGTCTCGTCCAGTCGGTGCCGACTAGGCGGGGGACTCCTCTTCCTGAACCGCTTGACGTCATCCTCGCTTTCTATGCACACATCTTCATCTTCTAGAATCGGGCTCCGGGTCCTTGGTCGGCTAATGCTTCTGTTGCGCGCTCGGCCTCTGAATGTGTGATCCGGCTCCGCATCACTGCTCCTCCTGGTCTTTTTTTGCGTTGAAGAGGGCGGCGAGATGGATGAGGTAGGCGACGATGGACGGTGATGCTTCCGGTGGTGGTCTCGATAGCGGGAGCCGCTGTTGCGATCGTGCCCGCGCGATGGAGAGGATGCGCGGCGTGGAGAGTGCTGAGATGACTGCCTACGTCGCTTTAGGCGGCCACGCTCTTCTGCATCGCCATTCGGTTCGACAACGATTGGGATTTCTGCTGTGGTATCCTGCGCAATTGCAGACTCAACGGGCGGGTCTGTCATGGTGACTGGTGAAAGGTTGGTTAGGTAGTGCTACCTCGTAGGTCTTGCCTCAGCTATAAGGGGTAAAAGTTGGGGTAAGCGGAGCAGAAGGGTCTAGGCATATCAGGTCCGCAGTGACCGAGCGGTGCATGAGTCCCGTGTCTGACGCAGACGGGCCGTTTTGTAAGGGTGATCCGCCTGTGCCTGCATGTGAGCATCATGTTCCAAGCATGACGGTAATGGGAGTAGGGGAGGTGTAGCGTCATTGGCCCGAGCGCTACACCCTGGCGCCACAGTGACCCTCATGTGCGCTGACGCAGCCGCCCTGGGGAGAAAGCCACACATGGAATCCTGCGTCGTTAATTATGGCAGCCTTTGAACTTGATATCCCGGTGGCTAAAGCATGACATGGCCTTGGTACCCAGTGATCCAATCATTTCTCGTTCAGGGCCATGTCAAGTGCTAGTAGTCCTCAAGAGCGGGCAATCCCATTCCCAGTCCTGCGGACCACGGTGGTGATTGATTTAGAATATTCTGTTTCAAACAAGGACATCTGACGTACATGCTGTCGAGTATAAACTGTCACACCCTCTTAATGTCCAGGCGGATGTGGCTCCCTTCTAGTCGTCAATCTCTGAATGACTATAAAGCTCAATCATTCGTTATCCTCGTCGTTCGCATGTTATGCGTAAATGATTTGCATTGTCCCTAGCTCTCGTGTACATATTCAGTCTGTGATCTTTGAACCAGCGACAGTCTTCCCATAATCTCAGCCCCTTTTCCTGATCGTGCACACGGACACATCCCCATTCTCACTTGTGCAAACAATAATAGATTCTCTCAAGTTTCATCGAGCGAATGCTGATCATGTCATACAGGCGTATCCAAAGTAGTTGAGAATAGAGTCGGATTAGGGCGAGTAAGCATAGGTAACTATGCCGAGTTTGCATGTACCGAGCCAAAGGTTACATGATTGTTCCCTGGGTCCGAAAACTGTTGGGTCTTGGAATGACTCGCAGAGTTATCGGAAGACGTCAAATTTCTCTACCGATAGGCCACTGCATGGGTATCGGCTGTAAGCAAGGAATCAGGTAGATATCCGAGCTGACACTTGGCACAATGTCCGTTAAAGTTAGCGAGTATGAACTTTAAAATCTCAACATGAAACTGGCCTATCTGCCCATATATCTCACTATCATATGAACTGATCAAAGCCGTCCTCTATCAGGGAGTCACACAAACAATCCCTTAACTAGCCCCTCAACAGCATTATACACAGGACCTTCTTTCATCCCACCCGTAGCTCTCTCAGTAATCACAGGGATTTGATCCTTATCAACCTTGTAGTTCCTCAAGTTGCTATCCAACTCCAAGTCCTTGACCAATTCCAGAATCTTATCTCCGATCAACTCTGCATCCGCTTTGGTGTTCCCCGAACTACGCTCACCGACAAAAGGGAGGAGGCGTGCAATCTGTTCTGCTGCAGAGGGGTCATGCGCTTTCAGCCTAACAACACGACCCAGTGTAATGCAAGACGTTATGCCATGTGGTATGCCGTATGGTGAACCAAGTGCGTAGCCCAGTGCGTGAGAAAGGCCAAGTCCACCTTTGATGTTGTAGCCTAGAAATCCTAGGGAGCCAAATGCAGCAAGTTGAAGCTTGGTGATGATGTCCTCATCCTTAGGGTCTTTTTTGTACTTTGGCAACAAATCGAACAGAGTGGCTGCACTCTGCAACCCCAACCAACGCGCCGGCATCTCGGAAGCGGTGGGGTGGTAAAGCAACTCGACAGCATGATCCATGGCGCGCAGACCAGTGCTCATCCACAGTCGCTCAGGCGTGTGTAGAGCAAACTTGGCGTCGTAAATAACAACATGAGGCACAAGCTCCTGGGCCCTGACTCCTGTCTTCACACCGTCGGCTTGCGTATAGCCTGCCATGAGAGTGCATTCACTCGCACTCAAAGTGGTCGGAATAGCTATGTGGTATAGGAATTTTCCAGTCTTTTCGTGCAGACGGTAGCTGATGGCTTTTGAGCTGTCGATGGGACTTCCACCACCAATCGAGATGACAGTATCAATGCTTCCATCCTTTTGCACCAGATCAGTTGCTTCGTCGAGCTGTGCAACAGGTGCGTGTTCGCCAATCTTGCTAAATGTACCAGCATGCTTTCCGCCTAGAAGCTCTTCTACTTGCTTCACCAAGGGGGTCTTGGTGGCCAATGAGTTTCCCGTGATTACAAAGGCCTTGCTGGATTCTTTTGGGAGACATGCAAGCAAATGCTTCTTGACTGAGTCGGCGCCATAATGTAGCCTTTGCAGTTGCGTAGGCTGCCATAAGCCAGAGAGAGGGTGGTTTGTCGCGTCAGTCATTTTCGACTTGGATTTAGACACCGTGGAATTGAATCGTGCGCTGTAGATAGGTCCGGAGAGTCTCGATACACGAATGCTCCGGTGATTTGAAGTATTTAGTATAAATTTGTTTACTTCGCAGTCTCTTGCAACGGTGCTGGTATGGCGTGTGGTGTAGTGAGTACGTGAGAAAACAGAGCCTGGTATGCAGATGTACTGAGAATTCGAGCAGCGTGCATGGAAGACAGAAGCAAAGATGATTAATCTTGGCCACGCATCTGTGAAGTCTGAAGCCACGGAAAGAGGCGGTTCGCTATGACGTAATATATATGAGAGACCTCGGTGAGGCGGGACGCCGCCAGCACACTGCTTACCAATTCGACTTTATGTAACTATGAAGGGTGTTTTCGTAATAGATTCGCTCGACGAAAGCATTCAATAGGTCACAGGATCACAACTTCTTCAGGATTTGGAAATGAACATTTCAATCATTCATTGTAGAGCGGAGAAGTTAGCTGAGCGCTACCATCTCTCATCTCTAGGCTATGGTACACTCATTGGCTCTGCCATGGATTACATCGTTCATCCCACATCATCTTTTGTTCGCCAGAGGATATCTCCCTTTCGTTATTCCGACATGAACCAAAGATCCGTAATGGGTAATAAAACAAACGCTAATGTGAGAAGAGAAATCGTCGAAATATGGTACACAGATGCTCAAACACGGAGAGGGACATGAAGTCTAGGCATAGACCTGACAGACCAACCGTGACCGAATGCAAGACGCCTACTTTTTGGACGTGAAAAGATACCAACAGAAAACACAACACCAGACCTTAGCGATTAGAGCATTTACTGCTTCTTCTCGCCCTCGCCCTCAGGCTGCTGGGGCTCGCTCTGGTTTTGGCTCTCGGAGCGGGCCTTGTGCATCTGGTCGAACAGGCTCAGAGAAGCGTTCTGGAGCTCGTCGGTCTTCTCCTTGATCTCAGCAGCGGTGGCAGTACCCTCGCCAGACTGGCTCTGGGAGATGAACTCGCGCATGGAGGCAATCTTCTCCTTGATCTTCTCAGCCTCGGCCTTGTCGAGACGGTCCTCAAACTCCTTGAGGGCCTTCTCGGTGTCGTTGACGACGCTGTCGGCGCGGTTGGCAGCCTCAATGGCGTTCTTGCGCTCCTTGTCCTGCTCAGCGTACTGCTCAGAGTCCTTGACCATGTTCTCGATCTCGGCCTCAGAGAGACCAGAGCCGGAAGCAATGGTGATGGACTGGTCCTTGTTGGTGGACTTGTCCTTGGCGTGAACGTGGACAATGGAGTCAGCGTCAATGTCGAAGGTGACCTCAATCTGGGGCACACCACGGTGGGCCGGAGGAATGCCAACGAGCTGGAAGTTTCCGAGGAGCTTGTTGTCGCGGACAAGCTCACGCTCACCCTGGTAGACCTTGATCTCGACGGCGCTCTGGAAGTCGGCGGCAGTGGAGAAGACCTGGGACTTCTTGGTGGGGATGGTGGTGTTGCGGTTGATCAGACGGGTGAAGACTCCACCGAGGGTCTCGATACCGAGCGACAGAGGAGTAACATCGAGCAGAAGAAGGTCGGTAACCTCACCAGCAAGGACAGCACCCTGGATAGCAGCACCAATGGCAACAGCCTCGTCGGGGTTAACCGACTTGGCGGGGTCGCGGCCGAAAATGCTCTTGACAGACTCGGTAACCTTGGGCATACGAGTCATACCACCAACGAGAATGACCTCGGAGATGTCAGTGGCCTTCAGGTTAGCGTCCTTGAGAGCCTTGCGGACAGGCTCAACAGTGCGGCTGATGAGAGGGTCCATCATCTTCTCGAGCTGAGCACGGGTGAGCTTGGTGTTGATGTGCTTAGGACCGGAAGCGTCGGCAGTGATGAAAGGCAGGTTGATATCGGTCTGCGAGGAGGAAGAAAGCTCAATCTTGGCCTTCTCAGCAGCCTCACGGATACGCTGGATAGCCATGCGGTCGCTGTTCAGGTCGATACCCTGCTCCTTCTTGAACTGGTCGACGAGGTGGCGGACGAGAGTAATGTCAAAGTCCTCACCACCGAGGTGAGTGTCACCGTTGGTAGACTTGACCTCAAAGACACCGGACTGAATCTCGAGAATGGAGATATCGAAGGTACCACCACCAAGATCGTAGACAGCGACGACGTTGTCGGTGGCCTTGTCAAGACCGTAGGCAAGAGCGGCAGCAGTGGGTTCGTTGACGACACGGAGAACGTTGAGACCAGCAATCTGACCAGCGTCCTTGGTAGCTTGACGCTGGGAGTCGTTGAAGTAGGCAGGGACAGTGACGACGGCGTTCTTGACGGTCTTGCCCATGTAGGACTCGGCAGTCTCCTTCATCTTTCCAAGGACGAAACCACCAACCTGGGAAGGCGAGTACTTCTGTCCTTGGGCCTCGAGCCAGGCATCACCGTTGGTGTGCTGGACGATCTTGTATGGGACTTGCTGGATGTCACGCTGAACCTCGGCATCTGTGAACTTGCGGCCGATGAGACGCTTGGTGGCGAAGAGAGTGTTCTCGGGGTTGACGACAGCCTGGCGCTTGGCGGCAATACCGACGAGACGCTCGCCCTCCTTTGTGAAACCAACGACGGATGGTGTTGTGCGGCCACCTTTTTGCAGAGTCAGCATTGATGTCGAGCAATGGTCATACGAGTTGGAACGCACCCTCAGAGTTCTCAATAATGCGGGGGACCTTGCCCTCCATGACGGCAACAGCAGAGTTGGTGGTACCCAAGTCAATACCAATGACTGAGCCCTTTACCTTCTCCTCGCCGCCCTCAGCGTATCCTCGCGCAAACATGGCCGGAGCCCTGAATGCGGGAGTGCGACGCGCTGCCGAAGCCGCACGAGGCAAAAACTGCAATGAGGTCAGCGAAATGCATTTCGCAAGTCAGAAATTGCATCAATTACTTACATTCCGTGATAACCTTGAGGACAGCATTGTGAGGGATGTGAGACGCTGCGGATGGGGATGCAAGCGACAGAAAAAATTGGGTGGAGGGATGAAGGGTGGGTGGATGGGTGGGTTGGAATATATGATGTAGTGATGGAAGCTTTGACGGTAGACAAAATTCTCGGAGAAGGTTCTAGCTCGTTTAGGTGGTGGATTGCCGGCGGCGGTTCCGCTGTAAACGTCTGTGCTTCCGAGTAGTAACGAACAGTGGACGCCGCGGAGGCGCAGGACTCAGAACAAGAGGCGAGGGGCCTACATTTTGTCATGCCTACACAATTGGCCCTGCCGCCACGACCGTCGGGCGGTGGTGACACTGCTGCGTGTCGCAGTGCTGAAGGGCTTGGCGCATGTGGCCGGGTGTGGGGGACATGCTTGTCGGTCGGTCGTGTCGCCTGGAGCACCTCGAAACACTGCCACTCGTCGACCGACCCTCATACAGACCCTCATACCGACCCTCACCCCGCCCACCACGCGCCTCTATAGGATACCGCCACTAGCATTACCCCCGCCTCTGAACAGTATACCTGCTATTGCCCTGCCGCCACGATCCCTACCCAGTGTTGTGCCGCCGAAGCATCCTGTGACGTAGAAGGCCCTCTCCACCGCTGAGCATCACCAAGCTCCGCTCCGCTCACCACCCTACCAAGCACGAAGACATGCAACACTCTCCCACCTGACCGCAAAACTATGGCAGTCGATGACTTTCTGTATGTCTCCGCGCCTGCCGTGGCCTGTCCATCCGATACTAACTGCGTCAGGAGTCGAGACACAGACACTTTTGTATTGGCTCACAAGGCCTACTATCCTACCAAGATACCCATCGCGTGAGCGCTTCACAGTCACCTAAACTGCCTGGCCGAGAGCTAACCCCCGTAGACACTATCAACTCCGCCATTTTATCTCGTGCCCTGAACCCGACCTTCTCTACTACGCCAGCGGCGCGGCCGTCTACTGCCTCAATGCCGCTACACGAACACAAGCACACGTAACCACCCTGCCCTGGGAGGCGCGCTGCACCGCATCTGGCCACGGCTATGTCTGTGTAGGAGGAGAGGAGCACGGCAACTTTGCCGCCATCAAAGTAACTGGTTTCCCACCGTCAGACCCATCCGATGTGGACGCCTCGCTACCGCTAGACTTTGAACACCGTCTGCCCCGGCCGCCACTCCTAGGCGCTGCATCGCGCATACGTCTTGAGAAGATTGGCTCCGACATTGTCAACTCAATATCAATACACAAACTGCCTGCCGAAGGCGACGGCCCGGATGATGTCGTGGCGGTACTTACCAACAACGACAAGACGGTGCGCGTCTACTCGCTCACCCAGAACTTGGAGCTCGCGGTTCTTGATCTGCCCTTTGCGATGAACCATGCTGCAATCTCTCCTGATGGGCAAATGTTAGTTGCCGTAGGCGACGCCCCTATCGGCTACTTTTTCGAGCGAACCAAGTCACAAAAGACCGGTAAAGTAGCGGAGGGATGGATACAATCCACTCCGCCGGATTGGGAGCTACTGAAACATGTCGCCTTGCACCGGCCTGCAAACTCGCATGCGGACGGTTATTTCACTACGGCGTGGTCGCCTTCAGGGCGTCTGTGCGCAGTTGGGTCTGAATGCGGATATATTACGGTGTTTGATGTTGAGTTACTCAAGATTGTCGAGTATGGAGAAGATGCTATCCTGCAGTTGATTAGTTCCACTAGGCCTGATACTCGAACTGGGCCTGGCGCGGTGCGGACGATGCACTTTTCACCCGCGCCGTGGGATTTCCTCGTCTGGAGTGAAGACCAAGGCAGAGTATGCATTGCTGATTTGCGGGCTGGATTGAAGGTGAAGCAAACAATTACGCTTGACCCGAAAGAAGAAGGATTAGAGAGTGTCGAGCTCGCTGACTTTGACTTGACTCTGAGTCCAGAGATGCACGAGTTGCGCCGCGAGGCAGACTTCATCCGGAGATATCGCCGTGCCCTAGACACTGAGGGAAACGCATCCACGGTGAACGCCGCCAATGAATACAATTTTGAAGCTGATTCCGAGCGGCAGAGGCTGCATCGCCGGCTGGGCGTAGTCGAGTCGGACAATGATCCACTTGGTTTGACGGCGCGCGAGAGGCAAGTCCTCAGCGCACTTCGGACGAGCCATAGACAACGTGAAGAGTCGCGTGAGCAGGATATAACGCCCCGAAGCATCAACTATACGGCTTCTG
This sequence comes from Exserohilum rostratum, assembly GCA_026367775.1. Classification (NCBI taxonomy): domain Eukaryota; kingdom Fungi; phylum Ascomycota; class Dothideomycetes; order Pleosporales; family Pleosporaceae; genus Exserohilum; species Exserohilum rostratum. Next base: position 1,442,835 of record CP111156.1, on the reverse strand, counting down.
GGCCACTCGATACTGTGCCGTAGGTTGCGCACCGGCCTCTACAAAGACACATTTGAGCTAATATAATACAGAGAACCTACTGCTCGAGAAGTTGCTGAAGCAATGGCTCAGTTCATGTCGGAGAGGACAGGTCAAAACCACCCCCCTCGCTGGTTTCATGAGCGTACAACGCCCCGGCGACAGGCTTCTGTTATTGTCTCCATAAACGAAGGCACAATCAACGCACCAGCAACACTTACCAATATCACCGACTCGGCTATTACACGGTCGCCAAACCCAGTGCCGGCACAAGCGCGTCGCGTGACGAGTGAACTCGTCGCATCCACCGACGAAGCGTGGCGCACAGTTGAGGAAGCCCTTGCTGCTGAACAGACACGGGCCGCCAACCGCAACACCACATCACATCCAGCTCCTTCCGACAGTAATCCTACCGCACCTGAACTACGCAACGAGCTTCGTCGCATCCGTCAACTCACACAAGCACGCGAACGTCTCCGGAACGCTCGTGCTGGTCAGCCCATCACCGAAACCTACGAGTTTAGCCTTGGCCTCCGCAGAACAAGTCGCACCACTCATGACCCGCGTTTGGGAGTGCGCACAGCAGGATTGGCAATGAGCCAGGACGGACGGACACTGTATTGCGGAACGGAAGAGGGTATCTTTGAATTCAAAATGAACCTTCATGTGAGGAAGGCTTTTCCAGCGATTGCGCCACGATAAATTGCAGCACGTGGTGGGGTTTTTGTCTTCTTGTGACTCCAGACTGGGGGATTTTTCTGATTGAGCCGGCATTCATGGCGTTTGTTGTGATATCTTCGCACTGGCATTCGTCTTGGCGAACAGGTTCAGGCGCATCGCGGGTCTTTGCTTGCTGTATTGATTGTAATTGTTCATGTAAGCTTAAATTGGTCCAAGTAGGTATACCCGCACATCCAGGTAATCAGAAAAAGTATTTTATCAGTTCCGGGGCCAATTCGCAGACATGTTGTGGATGCATGGGCTGGTGGATTTGTTGTCTCAATCTGGGGTAATGACCCCCTGCCAGCTCCTCCGGATGCGGAACCGCCCGTGCGATGTTCGGAGCGGAGGGCGAAGTGCCGATTTGCTCTCGATGGCGCAATTCCAGCGGTGACTCCCCACAAGTAGGGACTAGAGGGCCTTGCAGACGGCTCTTGAGGGCGTTCCGTGGTGCCTTTGCTCTCTGGACTCATACACCTGACACCAGCGCGCGCGGATTGCATCGATTATCGCTGCACCGGGCCTTATTCTCTTGTCAACACTTGCATTTCGTCATCGCCTCAACGCGCAGACGACTCCGTGAGCCCCACGCCACTCCGTCTTCACAAAGTCCGCAACGCGGACGCTTAATACTCGCAATGGCTGGAGAAAACTCCAAGAAGGCCGGCGCCGCCGGGAAAGCTGCCATTCCGCTCGACATTGATGGCCACAACCTGCCGCCTTCGCCTGCGCCTAGCTCGCCCCGCAATGGCAGGAAGTATGCCCTCATGACGGAGCTGGTGTACACGGAAAGCAGTGACCAGTACAATGCCAGCTCTGTTCCCATCTACCAGGTACGCCAAGATTTGCATGGCGATAGTCATGGCTTGTTTGTATAGTGGCTAACATGCGCAGACTGCAACCTTCAAGCAGGACTCCGGAAGCGGCGGCGGCGAGTATGACTACACACGCTCGGGCAATCCCACCCGGACACATCTCGAGAGACATCTTGCCAAGATCATGAACGCGAACCGCGCACTTGTTGTTTCGTCCGGTATGGGCGCGCTCGACGTCATTACACGTCTCCTGCGACCTGGCGACGAAGTAATCACTGGCGATGACCTGTACGGCGGAACAAACCGGCTGCTCAAGTATCTCTCAACCCACGGCGGCATCATAGTGCACCATGTCGACACAACGAACCCCGAAAAGGTGCGCGAAGTCGTCAACAACAAGACAGCCATGGTCCTCCTGGAGACGCCGACGAACCCTTTGATCAAGATCTGCGACATTCCCTCCATCGCCAGCATCGCCCACGCAGCAAACCCCACTGCCATTGTTGCAGTAGACAACACCATGATGTCACCCATGCTATTGAACCCGCTCGACCTCGGCTCCGACATCGTCTACGAGTCTGGTACCAAATACCTCTCCGGCCACCACGACCTCATGGCTGGTGTCATTGCCGTCAATGACTCCGCACTGGGAGACCGACTCTTCTTTACCATCAACGCGTCTGGATGTGGCCTTTCTCCATTTGACTCGTGGTTGCTGCTTCGCGGTATCAAGACTCTAGGTGTGCGTATGGAGAAGCAACAAGCAAACGCTATGCGCATCGCCACCTTCCTTGAATCGCATGGCTTCAAAGTCCGCTACCCAGGCCTCAAATCGCACCCGCAGTACGACTTGCACTGGAGCATGGCACGTGGCGCTGGCGCGGTGCTATCGTTTGAGACTGGTGATGTTACTATTAGTGAACGTATTGTCGAGAGTGCGAGGCTCTGGGGTATTAGTGTGAGCTTTGGATGTGTGAATTCGCTCATCAGTATGCCGTGCCGCATGAGTCATGCCAGTATTGATGAGAAGACGAGGAAGGAGAGGAACATGCCAGAGGACATTATCCGCTTGTGTGTTGGTATTGAAGATCCGGAGGATTTGTTGGATGACCTAAGCCGTGCTGTAAGTCCTCGGTTGTCCGTATGATGACGACACGCTAACAACGGGTAGCTGGTACAAGCAGGGGCCGTCAACATCACAACCGAAGGTTTCCGTGCCCTGGGTACAGAGGCGCCTGCTGCTAGTCAGCCCACGGAAGATGTTCCCGCTCCGGCGGAGTCGTGAATCGACGACTCTTAGTCACCGCTGTCCTGCTTTACAAACAGCAGGTTAACGTGATACCTTTGTTTTTCTCACTTAGTCGGGGAAATGTTTCGCTTCACAACTCTCTCTGACCCAGTCACCTCTGTCACCACGTCTTGCCCAGAGCGTGGTGTTAACGTGATACTTGTCTGCTTGGTTTAGCATAGCACCCCAAACTGCTCGTGCTTGTCAGGATGCATAGATGTTCTTGCCGTTGAATCAAAATATTCATACCACCAGCTGCTCTCATGCTTTTTGTTGTGATTATGCTGCTTGAACATGCAGAGAATCAACGATGCATTATACGTATGCGTGTTTTGAACCTCGTTTCTCTCGTGACTGTCGAGAGAGGTTTAGTTTCATGCCCGGACGATTTCTCGTCATGTGTGCATTGCGCATTGGACCGATGGGGCCGAGTACGGAAATCCGATCGCTCACGCCAAGCATTATGCCATGCTTATCAAAACAGCCGGACCTCCCGTATTTGCTCACTCCACGAATCTCTCCAACGCATCTTCAACGAGCCACTCATCTCAAGCGCCCTCTGCGCGCGTGTACGTGTGTACATTGCTCGAACCTCGCACGGCTTGTCGTCGCGTTTGCTCAGCCCTAGGACTCTCCCCTGATTTGAAACTTACCTCGAACATAGCATCGTCCCTATGGGACCTCGATACAGGGTGTACCTGCCTGAAACAAGTGTCAGGCACGCCAGAAGCATCAGGGCATAGAAGCATAAAAGAGATTTGTAGCCTTCTGGAAGCGACTCCAGCCCGGAACCCCCGGGATCGTGACCGATCGCCAAGAGCAAGTTGGCGGTTGTTGACGGGTGTTTGGGTTTGGCCGTGATGCCCAAGAACTCATACACCAAACACGAAGAAGAAGGTTATTTTGCATTACGATGGCGCAATTCTTGGATCTTCCCCGCGAATTGCGCGATATGATATACATGGAGTTGCTCATGCCGGTTGGGCCTCTCCCGAGCCTCCGAGATACCCAATTAGCGTCCAACTGGTACCCCATGCGTCAACCTTCAACTGTCTCGGAGTTTAGGTACTTTCTCTCGAGACGGCACATGCCCAGCACGTGTGCAAGCTTTTTGGCGTGCAATCGCCAAATTAACCAAGAGATGATGCAAATGATGGACAGAGGGCGGCACACGGGGCGGCTTGCTACGCGACTGGACTGCGCTGTGCAAGATGACGCGCACTACTTTACCTGGGTTGCTGTACCATTCGTCAAGCCCGCCAAAGAGGGGCCACCACCATACCGACAAGCAGAGGCCCAAGAGACGTGGATGCACAAAATCTTTGGGAGCTGGATAGCCGGCTTTTTCGATGTAGGACTCGAAGACATCAAGTCCACAGCTGTCGGCAAACTCTTCTGGCCACACATCAAGCTGACTTACTCAACTGTTGAGCGGCTGTGCGTGGATATTCGACCATTAGAACGAACTGCAGCACACATAGCAGGGTCACAGACAGCATACACTGATATGACATGCTGGGCTATATGTGCTGCCCTCAAGCACATGTTCGAGGATGGACCTGACATGGTACACAGACATCGTCGGATTAGCAGTGTCGATGAAGTCATATTGAATCTTGTTGCACAAACACACGACGCCTGGATCAAGGCCCAAGGAGACAGCAATGATGCGGATGCCGCAATTACCGCAGAGAACGAGGAGACTGCAGCAGAGCTTCTGCGGAACGAGCTTGTCGATGTCTGGGACAAGATCTGGTCTGCCACGGATAGGAACAGAGGCGACTTCAAGGCCAAACAATACCGCACATTGCTCGAGAGGATCAAGCGAGTCAGAATATGCGTCAACGGCGTAACATTCCGGACGAGGAGTCTGTCTGTGGAACTGGAGAGGGGGCGCGCTGAAATGAGAAGATACCAGATGAGATGATGGAGACAATATGGAGATCGAACTCCAGGCTTGGTATGGCTCCTTGTTGGTCGAGGAGAGATCAAAGCTCGGTGGGGACATGCGTGGTTCGGAGATTAGCCGAGAGAAGCGCCCTCTGTGCGCGGTTTTTTGATTTTATTTTTGGCCTTGGTTAGTCTTGACGCATGTAAGCCCCGATGGTATGTGGCAAGGCTAACGATGTATGGGTAAATGACCAGTGTATAGGATGTAGGTGTATATATGTATGGGTGCTCGTGTGAGCATCAGCGTTTTACTACATGGCACGATTACCGGTTTTGTCTCGGCTAGTACATCCATGAGACGGGACGTCGGTTGTCGAGCTAGAACGCCACAGCCATGGCCAGGAGCATCTAGAAATGGCATATGGCGGTAGAATGCCAATGCCCTGCCGGGACGCTGACGAGGCTTTCTCCACGTCAAATCCTTCTTGCGTGCTGCTATTGGCCAACGGGGCCAGGGATAGGCTTAGCCTCGGTTCGGCACGAGGTTGTCTAGACCAGCCCTCCAAGAGTCAACCCTCCTGACACACCACGCATGGCGATCCAACACAACTGCCCGCACCAGCACCACTAGTCATGCGTCTGCGGCCCTAACGATCACAGCTACGAGGGCCGTCGCCATCGCCAGGCATAGCCGCCATGACGAGCGCCCGTCTGAGGAGCGGAGCCGCGCAACCTGCACGTCGATTCTGCCCAGGGCGGGGTACTGACTACTTGGACAGCGATGCACACCCTCCCCATCGTGGGTGGCGTACTTGGCGCGGCGAATATGCGTTTCGTGAAACACAACTCCGCGTCGCGCCCCTTGCATTTTGAGGCTCCCACCCTGTCCTCATTCGCCGCCACGCTGAGGCCGTACGACGGGACTCCACCCCTCTCCAGACGCAATTGGCCAGACCGCAGGGCCTCTGCTCAGGGGGCACATTGTGCAAAACGGCCCCTGCATGCCAACGTGTGTCTTCGATCGCATGTCGGACCAAGACGGGCGACTGTCAAAGCGGCGGGAGCGAATCCCCGTGGGCGCCATGGATTTGTGAGGAATTTTTGTGCCTCTGCAGCTGTACGCGTGTTTTATATTTAAATACGGGGTGATGATCCCTACGCCGTCTGGAACGTTTTCCGCTCTACTCTCTTTGCGAGCGTCCGTCGGCGTCTCTTCGCTCCTTGCAACTTTTTTCCTCCTTTGAGTACTTCCAGTCCCTACCACTCGCCTTGGTTTTATCCTCCGTCTCTCGCTATTGACTCGCATTAACTCGTCGCCCTGTCCTTGCTCCTCTTGTCATATACCTTTTGCAACCGCTGGGCGGTTGTTCGTCTGGTCCTCTTCCAACTTGCAAAACACAATGGCCGCCTCTACTACTTCCACCGCGAAGACTCTTCGTCCAGACAACCTGGAAATCCGACCAACCTCGAGCGGCACTCACAATGCAAACGATGATGGCCCCATGTCTCCACGATCATGGCGACACCGAACCGTCACTTACCAAGTCCCTTCGAGGCGCCAGACCACTGGCAGCTTGGATGCCGAGGATTACTTTGTAAGAGATACCACGTCTTTATTGTGTCCTGTTATGCTAACAGTAGGGTCTAGGTTGGACCTCGCGACATGTCGAAACATAGCAAATGGCCCTTCTTTATGCGAATGCATGGCTCTGTCTTTCCCAAGATGATCCTACCCTTGACTATCGTCTCTATTTGGGCAACTGCCATTACTTGCGTTTCCCAATTCGTCCACGAACTGGTTGTCAGCAATCTACTTCTGACGGTTCTTGGTTTCGTTGTCGGTTTGGCCATTTCCTTCCGAACCAGCACAGCTTATGAGCGTTACACCGAAGGTCGCAAGTACTGGAGTCAGCTCATGTTCGTCAGCCAGAACCTGGCCAGGACTATCTGGATTCACACTGCAGAGCGCGAAGGTGAGCTTGGCAAGGAAGACTTGCTGAACAAGCTTTCTGCACTCAACTTGCTCAATGCATTCGCCTGCTCTGTAAAGCACAGGCTTCGGTTCGAGCCTGGTATCGATTACCCTGATCTTCGCGACCGTATTGAGTACCTGGACACGTTTGCTCGTGCTGCCGAGGTGCACATCCCTGGTCCGTCTGAGAAGAAGAAGATGAAGGCTATTGGTGAATACCTCGGTGTTACTTTTGCCGAGTCCAACCCCCGCAAGAGGCTCAAGCGCTCCAAGAAGCCTCTCGGTAACTTGTCGCTTGAGATTCTCAACCACCTTGCCGCCTACGTCCACAGCATCATCGACAATGAAACCCTCAAGGTCGGATTGTACCAGAACCAGGCCATTACCAGTATTGTCCAGCTGAACGAAGCCCTCACTGGTATGGACCGTGTTCTACAGACTCCTCTCCCTATTGCCTACTCGATTGCCATTTCTCAAATCACCTGGGTCTACGTCATGATGTTGCCCTTCCAACTTTGGGACAGCCTCCGCTGGATCACCATTCCCGGTTGTATCTTTGCCGCCTACATCATGTAAGTCACTCCCCTACACGCGCGTCAGTACAACGAGCCAGATCTAACAATCCTCTAGTATTGGTCTTTCCGCCATTGGTCGCGAAATCGAGAACCCCTTTGGCCACGACGTCAACGACTTGCCGCTTGAGGCTTTCTGCGAGGAGCTCGAAATGGACATTGACTACATCACCTCTCAGCCACCACCAGTCCCCGCGGAGTTTATGCGCCGCGACGGCAACAGGCCCATTTGGCCCCTCAGCCAGAAGAACTACAACGACTGGAAGGGCCGCAGCAAGCAAGATATCCGCGATGCGCTCATGACCAAGACAAAGGCCGATATGGCTGTTCGAAAGAGCTTTGCTGTTCCACGGGAAAGCGAGAGCGAAGAAAAGGAGAATGGCTTGACGTCGCAGCAACCGCATCACGAGTAATTTGCATTTTGCATGCCAAAAGAAAGTATTTTATTTTTCGCATTCTTGACTTTATTTTAGAGCGGTTGGCGCTGGTTCGGAGTTCTCATCCTTTTTTTCGCTTCTCTGTTCCGACCGTTCATGTACATGAATGGTTCTTTATTTTCTGCGCTGTCTGTGCATAGCGAACAGACGAAGATGTCCCTTGTTGTAAGATGAGATGTATCCGAGTATGTAAGGTATGGTGCTGTATATGAGGTTCAGCAACGCAGTTGGTTGTGGGGGTGGGGCGGGGGAATCAAAAAGCATTCATTTAGTCTGTTTTTGAGAAAATATGGGATACATGTCTAATTTTGCAAAAATTAAATTCATCATTAACTTTATCACGATCGCCTTGTGTACCTTCTTTGTGAGGGCTTGAACGCGCGGTCATCATACAACTCATTTATTAGTTGTATGTACATCACTGACTACAGACGTCGTCAACATATACACACGAAAGCAGGCCCGATATCGTATCCATCAACGGTCTGTGTACTGCTGTTGTGTGTGTCAGTGTGTGATCGTCGTTTCGTGTTCTCTCATCAAGCTTTATAGGGCTGGCCTGTGGGGTTAGCTAAGACTGGGGAAAACCAAAAAAGTTGGCACAGTGCGTTGGTTGCCTGTGTGTAATAATGTGGAGAAATAGGGGATCGATCTGCTGTGTGTGTGTGTGTGTCAGTGTCAGGGTTGTCACATATTATGGGGATCTGCAGTTTTGTGGGGGTGAAAGTGGCCGAACAATGGCCCGGCTAATTCAGGACCCGTAACTACTTACACACGTGAGGTTCGGAAAAGCGTTTTTGCGGAATGAGGGTGCACGGTGGGTCTGTGTGCATACGTATGTTGCTTTTTGCTGATGGGTTGGCGTCTATGATAATGTGGACTGTGCGGGAGATCTGGTTATGTTTAATTTGAGATATTGGTGATCTGGCTAACGATGATCACGAATGAACAAGACACCTTTACTTGGGCTGTAGCCACAACATAAGCTTTCGTGTGACTTGATGAGTTTACTAACATGCTTTATAAACTCCTGGTTTGCCTAAAAAAATAAGCAAAAAAAACATACAACAGCGGGGATTCGCCAGTGGTCACCCACCTGACTACTAATCCGCCGGTACACTGTTTGTGTATGCTAGATCAGACGGGTTAGCCACCGATCAGTGTCCTATGGTCGTATGTATTAGATATTTCTAGTAATAATTATTATATACTATAGTGGATTTCAATTTTCGATAGCCAAAGGAAGATGCGGAGATAAAATATGCAATTCCGACATACTGGAGGCTATCGCTCTTCGCAAACATTTTTTTTACGTATATAACTGCCTGCATTTTTCGCATAAGGTATAGGCAGAAGTATCTAAAGATATTGTATATTGTGTGCTGTGCAATGTTGTAAAATCCGTTGCGACTGCGCGTTGAAATCACATGATCAACAATGTTGCAACAGAAGAACCGATGGATAAGAAATATTACAAAGAGAAGGCAATCGCGAAATCTTAGGTGGATTTGTGAAAAGTGAATAATATCCATTCTTTTCCTATCACAAGACATCTATACCCATCTCCATTACTCGCTCATTACTGCCGGCTTTAGCACTACACTAATACTTCCGTCATCGTCCTGCAATTCGATATACCTCACATTGTATCCATCCGCCCACTTGGCCACTTCTGAAGTCTTCCAGATATTTGCAGCTTCAGTTATCAATTCTTCGCCTTGAAGTCCTGCTACAGCATCTAGAACTATTCTAGTTGCATCCACCTTCCTATGTCTCGCCGACACCCAAGACTTTCGCGTCCACCACGACAGGCTGGCAACAAGGATACCCGATGCAGTAAGGCATAAGAGCGCGCCGATCAAGATGGCAGGAACATATGTGATACGGTAATATGTCGTTGTTCCAATGCCCTTGACCACGACTTCGGTATCAGTGTCGTTTCTCGGCACGGTGGCTGCAATTTCATACACCATGCGTTCTATTTCTCCGGCTGCATATAGAAAGTTCGCCGCATGTTTCTCATATTTGAACCGTGCCCACTGGTAGTAGGTGTTTCCAGTTCCGGTTCCAGTCGTGCCGCCGATTCTTCCGCAGGCTGTCTCATCGCAGAACCGAGCACTGACAGCAAGCGCGCCACCAAATCCAGAAAAGTCACCTGCTTCAGCCTTGAATGCGACAATTGTTTGAATTTCTCTCATGAGAAGAGGGAACCTGTACGGTTCGCCTCGTGTAGAGTGGTTGGAGATGCTCCACCCCGACAGTGTCGACGCGCTAGAGGCATTCATGATAGTTTTGTTCGGGCGAGATTCACGGACAAGTTCATGAAGAGCATCCTGTTTCAGGACCGTACAGCGCAGTCCCCAGATTTGTGGCTGATCCCCCATGAATGTTCTTGCGTCCCTAGCCTTAGGATCTTGATAGGTGAGATTTAGGATCTGGGGTATGATCATCCCATATTCGGTGTTTGGAAATCTTTGTCTAGTGTGGCCAGCCTTGAAATTGGATATTACTGTTTCGTCAACCACGAACTCTGAGCGATACCGAGTCATCGCGCCGAGGAAAACGTCAGAACTTTCATTAGTTTCAGGAAGCCCATACCCATAGCCTACGAACCAGTGTATGGGCGTAGAAAAGTTGTTGTTTTGTCGTAGCAGGATTTCCTCTGGATCTGATACTGAGAAGGCATGGAAGCTCAAAACCCTAGGTCTCTTGTGATCCGTCATCATTATCTGCGTGACTTGAGCTTCGAATTGCCTGATATGAAAGTCGTTTAGCGTGAAGTTTGATGTACAGTTGATTGTCAGTTTGAACCCTGGAACTCCTGTGAGGCGAGTTATATCAGAGTCGATTGAATTCAAGGAATCGCTGGTGACATTCACGCCTAGGTAAGAGCCGTCTGAGAAGAGCTGTGCGGTGTTGTTCCGAATATTGAAGTCTGTATACAAGCTGGAGATGCGGCCTGCAAGCGAGAGATGCTGTTCTAGAGTGAAGCCATACAAAATCTCAGTGGTTTTCCAAGGTCTAGATATCTGTGCACGCGTATTATCCAAAACCGTTTTGTCGCTCAGCAGCCTCAGTGTGACATTGCGGTCACCTTGGGCCACCGTAAATGATTCGTATGCGACAATGTTTGACATCAACGTTTTGGAAACGGCCGAAAGCAGCGTTAGCACCGCGAGAACGGTGAATTTACCCTTCCTCGGCTTGAGAAGTTTCTGGAGCTTGAAAAAATCATACACTCCGCTTGATGTGCAGCTTGCTTCAACCGCGACGCTGAGAGGAACTGGCTGGGACTCATGCTCGGCAAATGCTGACGTTTGCGCGCTGTCGAACCAACACCAGTTAAAAGCAGACATGAGTATTGGAGCGAGGATGGCGCCAGATACGAAATCGACTCCTTTGGCTAACCCGAGTGACATTCTTCCTCCTATCGTCGCCATTTGGACTATGCTTTGCAGGCCATGACCTGGTTGCGCGACCATGACCGACCAGATTATAGCCGCTACTACTGGAACAGCAAGAGTCAGAGCAACTAGCCCAATGCTGATGCTGCGGTCATGGCCTATTGCTTCATGGCCGGACGATTCTGAGGTACATGCGGTTTCAACCTTAGACAATGGATATTTGTCGGCGGTTGATCGTAGGGATGAAGGCGTGTTTGATATATTGCCCTCATTGGTGGATATAGAAAGAACTGATTGACGTCTTGTCGGAGATCTCGAGGTCTGGCTTTCAACGGTGTCCATTTTCGAGAATGAGATGGTTGATCTCTCGTAGCGATCTGAGGAGGACGGTCGCCGAAGATAAGAAGATCAACAGTGTCCAAATATGGTTTGATCTGCCCTCTAGCGTTGCATGTAAACCCTGCCATTGATTGTGGCATGTGATAACAATTTACGAAGGTGTATGTGCCGAGCACTGTCTCTGAGTGGTCCATATAGGATCTTTTGCTTCTGTCCCGCATGCCAAGATCAGGATCCAACGCCACCGTCTGGTTTCTCAGCCTTTCTTTTGCATACCGATATCGCGCCAAAATGCTACAGGCTGGTTGTCACTCTAGCACTGAGAGTAGAGGGTGCCAACCTGTCAGCCTGCTCGCTCCAAATATAGCTAACGGGCGCAGTGTACTTCAAAGACTGTAGATAATGCAGCTCAACCATTTTGGCATAGCAAAAGTATGCCACGGGATCAGCCTGCCGCAAAAGTCTAGCAAGACCAATCTACCGAGCGCTTTGGAATGAGGAAGCCACATGCCGCTTGCAACTCAGATTTTAACCCGAGTAAGTAGAAGCGTAAACAGCTTTTGTGATAAACTTGTCAGTTCAATGTTAGCGAGAGTAGAATAAAATGTTTGCGACAAGGCTGAGAATGCAGCCTCGTGAGGCAGTGCATGCAACCGGGCTAAAGGTGCTGCTGGCTATATCGAGAGCGCAGCGTCCTATACTACCTCGCCTCACCATCTGCATTGAGGCAGTGTTTTCCTGGTAAACTCGTGATAGGGTGTACATGTGGGTAAGGTGCTAGCAAATACAACTGATCTGCAAAGGTTATAGTTACTTGCTTGGCTCTATGCGAAGGGGGCGGGCAAGAATAGAAAAGCTACTCACAAGTATCTAATGTTGGTGTGCAATATATGATACCCTTAATGATTTTCACGCCGAAACAGAATCCAATTACTAATAGGTAAACAGAGACGAAGATAAAAGATACAAATCCGGCATATGGTTTCAAGGTACTCACATATAGTTATGATCAAGCATAAGACCTTGATATGTTCAATGGGCCGGGTAAACTATTTGGCTGCTGGATTGAATAACATGCGCTACTGTGTTGTAGCGCAATGGTTTAGTGTCTCCACTCATAGAACACAACCATGTCAAGTCTGTGGTGATGCCCACTTTTTTTCACGCGGAAAAAGCAAAGGTGATGGCATGTACTAAACTGGGCAACTCCGCGCGAAAGCCCCACATGTCGGCAAAACCTTCCGCCGCCCAAAATTTCGAGCTACGACCAGCCGTAACTTTTTTGCGCAACCGTTCGCATCGCCGAACAAACTACCGCCCACCCAATTGCAGCCTCGACAATCATGTTCGCGGTACCCGGATGGAACGTTTCTGCGCAGGTCAAGACGCAAGTCGAAGCGCCCAAGCCAAAAGAACAGAAACCGGGAAAGAAGGCGCAGAAGCGGAAGGAGAAGCGCGAGGAGAAGGAGGTTAATGCGGACAATTTGGTAGAGAAATGGGAAAAGATTGCGAGTGGCAAGGGTGGAGAGGAAAAGAAGAATGACCCAGAAAAGACAGAGGGTGCTGTAGCGACAGACGATGCGGCACAAGAGAAGCGTGGGAAGAAGAGGAAGAGGGGAAAGGCTGGAAGCAACAAGGAAAAGTCGCAGGGTGAAGACGGCGCAAAAGAGGGCGAGGAGGCAGCGAACGATACAAAGCCTAGTCCTGCAAAGGCTGCTACGGAGAAGCCTACAGAAAACGACGCCGAGTCGAAACGCGACAAGAAGAAGCGCAAGAAGGAATCCAAGGCCGACAAGCTGCTCGCCGCCAACGCTGCCGAAGCCAAAACCGCTCCCCCCGCCCCAACACTCGAGAGCCTCCTGCCCGAGCCAAAGGGTCTCACACCGCTGCAGCGCTCCATGCGCAGCAAGCTCGCCAGCGCACGTTTCCGCCATCTAAACGAAGCGCTCTACACCAAGCCCTCGGCCGACAGTGCCTCGCTGTTCAAAGAGGACCCCTCCATGTTTGAAGACTACCACCGCGGTTTCGCCCAGCAAGTCGAAGTGTGGCCCTCGAACCCCGTAGACGGCTACGTAAACAGCATCATGGTGCGCGCCAAACTACGACAAAAAGACCAGCGCAAAGACCGCAAGAAGCCTGCCGTACGACGAGGACCTGGCTTTGAAGATGAGGAAGAAGAATCTACAAACATTGCGCCACCCCGCGGCGACGCGAAACCGCTTCCCCGTGACTTGAAGGGCCACAGCACAATCGCAGATTTGGGCTGCGGTACAGCGTCGCTCTCGTACCGACTACAACCCCACCTCAAATCCCTAAACCTAACATTCCACTCGTTTGATCTGTCGAAACCCAGCGGCCCCTCGGCGGACCTCGTCACCGTCGCCGACATTGCTGCGCTGCCCCTCCCAGACAACAGCGTCGACGTCGCTATTTTCTGTCTGGCGCTCATGGGCACAAACTGGCTCGATTTCATCGACGAGGCATACCGCATCCTGCGGTGGCGCGGCGAGCTGTGGGTCTCGGAGATCAAGTCGCGGTTTGGCCGTGTAGACAAGAAAAAGGGTGGTGTGCCCATCAATTCAATTGGGTCACTGCGGAAACCAATGGATAAGGGCAATAAAAAGGGACCTGCGAAGAAGAAGAAGAAGGCGGGTGAAAAGGCTCCTGAGGAAGGGCCAGAGGATTCTGCAGACGAGGCAGAACTGGCGGTTGCAGTGGATGGACAAAGTGCCGCTGAGGGCACAGATGTCTCTGCGTTTATCAATGTCCTGCGTAAGCGCGGTTTCGTGCTTGATGCGCTGCCTGAGCGACCGGGCGACGCGATTGATCTGAGCAACAAGATGTTTGTCAAGATGCAGTTTGTCAAGGGGGCACACCCGAGTCGGGGCAAGAACGCGCGCGAGGACCAAAAGGAAGGGGCTGTAGCGCAGAGGGGTGGCGGACTCAAGTTTGGGCTCAAGGGCAAGAGGATGGCGCAGGATGATGACGAAAATGAAGAGACTGAAAAGGCGGTGCTGAAGCCCTGCTTGTACAAGATTAGGTAGATGGGATCAAAAAATCATGGCTCACGGGATTTGAGTGGCGTGGTAATACAATGGTTGCAAAGAGAGTGTTCCCTTGACTGCACTCCTTTGGTCTATTTCATCTTCAACTATGTGTAGTTGTCTCGTTATGAGGATAATTCTTTTCACCCAGTAATTTTCCTTAGCAATAGACATGGATGCTGTTTTGCACCATGTCAATGTCGTCATTTCGTAAATCCATCTTCTCTCATCCATATGTGAATCCAATGATTCCAAGCGGGAGGTATTGCGCCATGCAGGCGTAAATGAGCCTCAGATGCTCCTTGCATCTGCTTCTTTCCCTCACTCCTACTGAGTGCCAATCTATCCACCAATGAGGAAGCTTGCAGCATGTTCTACGTTGCCGCCAAACATTTCCAGAGCCTGGATGGCTTCTTGTTCAGAGCAGCCAAACATACTGGTGAGTTGCTGGACATGTTCTCGCGGGATATTGCTATTTGATGCGGGCGGTGCAGGCGCCTTGGATGACGTAGGCTGAGCTTGTGGTTGCGCGGGTTGAGACGATGACGACGATGCACCAGTGTTGGAGGGGCCGGCTTGTGCGGAAGCCTTTGGACGAACAGCACCGGTCTTGGCACCAATCTGCTCGCCATTGGGGCCAGAGACGGTGGGCTCATTTACTTCGGCCTCTTCGAAGCTCTTGGGAATCTCGGACTCGTGCAAAAAGGGTACTTCTTGGCCTTCGAAGCACAGTGCATTCTTCTCGAGATCGATCTTGGCACGGTAGCGCTTGAGCATGTCCAGACCGAAGAGAAGATCAACGTCCTTGCCTTCCATGACGGTAAAGGCACAGGGCATGACTGCGCCTCCAATCTTGATCTCGGCATGGTGGACGCGGCCTAGGATGCGCGCTGTACCAACACCACGTGCCATGCCTGCATATCGGACATCCATGAGGCGCATGATACCGCATCGCTCGGCGCAGTCTGGAGACATGATGGTGGCCTGGGCGCCCGAGTCGACAAAGGCCTTGACGGGGACGCCGTTGACTTCGGTGTTGACGTAGAGCATGTGTACGCGTGTAAAGACTGCAGTGTGTTAGTATAGGCTACGCAAGAAAGATTGCGGGTACCCACCCTCTGGATTCTCGTCGTATGCCTTTTGCAGATTCTCGACTACACGGTCCTGGCGGATAATGTCTTCAATCTTGCGCTGCGCCTCGACGTTGAAAGGGTCCTCGTTGAGCAGGGCAATCTGGTTCTGGCGCTCGCGCTCCGATTCCTCTGCCTGGCGCTGCCTCTGGGCGTATGTATTCCTCCACATGGCGGGGTCATTGACGGCGGCGGCAAGTTCTGGGTCGGCCTGGCGCAGCTTGTTCATCTGCTGGGGGTCGTTGAGGACGAGCTGTCGCACACCCTCTGGGTCGGGTTGGACTGGTCTGCCTGGCTGGTGCATGTTCCTGTTTGGTCGAGGTGCGGCGCGCATGACAACGGCTAGCATCTCGCCATCTTTGATGCCGGCATCCTCTAGTGTCTGTGTGTCAATGTGCAGCGGCTGGCCGTTGAGGTAGAGGCTCTGGGCGGTCGAGGGCAGGCTGGTGTCGGCCTCAATGAAGCCCTTGAGGTCCTTGACGGTGCTACCGGGAGGCAATTCGAGCGTCAGCAGGTCCGAGTCGGCCTGGGTGCCGGGCGCTGTGATGGATATCGTGACGCGCGGCCTGAAGGCAAGAGGTTAGCAGTGTGTGCCTGGGGGATGGCGTCGCGGTAGCACAGCAACGGCGTTGGTATCAACTCACATGGCGGGTCGGGAGGGGCGGTTTGGAGGGGCGTATGCGGGCACTGCTGGAAGAGGCCAAAGGCGGTGACACGGGAGGGGGGAGAGGGAATATGGAACGAGGGACTGGGGCCGGCCGTTGTGTTTGCTCGCAGTATAGTATAGAGGGCGAGAGAGGCCAGTGTGGAGGGACAGGGCTGGAAGGGAATGGAAGGCAGTGGAGCCGCAAGAGCAGCAGCAGCGGCGGCGGCGGGAGAGAGAGGGCGCGAGGGCGGGAACGGGTGGGATGGATGAATCAGCGATCAGAGGCTCGGGGCTGCAGGGCGGCCATGTTGTGAGAGCGCGAGCGTGGGAGCAGCAGCAGCAGCAGTGCGCCGGGCATCAAGACGGCGGTCACGCTGCAAAGGTGCCAACGTCGTCGGGCTGGGACAGAGACGCGCAGTCGAAGGAGCACTGGCGGCCATGACCTGAGGCCATGTCGTTGGCCGTGTGCGAGCAAGGATGGCCAAAGGAAGCGGGGCTCCACGGCGCCATCAGCACCAGCGCCGCTGCCTGGACGCCGCATTGCCATGGGTAGGACATGGGCTTTCGCATGTGTCTACCGTGGGAGATGAGAGACTATAGTATAGTACACATGCTGACCATCGCCAGTCGCCTTGGCCGCGCTGCGGGTGGCAGTGGCAATGGCAGTGGCAGTGGCAGTGACATGACATGACCTGGCTACTGTACGTATGCTATGTTGAGCAGCGCGCATTCACCGACTACCCCATTGCCGTACCGACCGTATATCGCTCAGGAATATCCCTCATCAGGTAGCCACCCACCCAGATGCCCGGATAGCCAGCTAGACGCCACGGCCGGCATGCAGGCGGCGAAGAGTCTGGCCGCTGCATATGGCGGCGGCCATGGCCCAGCAGCCCCTCGTCCGCCCTGCATCCTGGGCGCCGTGTAAGTAAGCATGCTCACTCGAGAAAAAAAAAAGGGTAGCATCAACACCAACACCAACACCACCACCAACGACACCCGCCAGGGGCAATGCCAGGAACAAGGCCAGGAACAGGCAAAAACCACATCATCCGCCCGCGGCCAGTCCCTTTCACCTGCACCGGCACGCGAGTCGTGACGACCCGCTAGCAAAAGGCGGGGCTCAGATCGCTGACAGTCTCGTGACTCGCTCACCAACACCCCATGTCCGCCTACTAATCTGCACCTCCCTACAGTCCAGCCCGGCTTCGCCCTCTGTCCTGTCTTGTCTTGTCCTGTCCTGCCTGTCTGCCTTGCCCATTACCACATCTTTGCAATTCACCCCACTCCACTCCCCTCACCTACATACGCCTCCGCCCCGCACATCCCGAGCCACCATGCCGCGAGACCTGCTGTCTGAGAAAAAGACGCTCGAGAGCATGCCCAAACTATCCAGAGAGCCAAACGCCCCCAAGAGCCCCGAGCCCAAGGACCAGTCGAGCCTCGTGCCCCATCGCAGCTCCAACATTGCCCAGGAAGACCGCCTCAAGCAGATGGGCGTCCGCCCCTACTCGTCGCTGCTCAACATTGACGATCTCGACGACTGTGACTGGCTCGAGCACGCTGCCTTTGATCCAATCGAGGCTGCAACACGGGAAAAGGTGAGAGCCGTCCAACATCGTTATCATTATCATCATCACCAGTGCGGTCATGTGCATGTCACAGTCATTCCTGTCTCGTATATATGTGCAACCATGCATACACATGATGCTACACTCCCTGTCACAAACGCTTTTCGTCGTGTCACAGGTCCCGTGGCTGCATAGCATACCACAAGTGCTCCGTTCCCTGCCCACTTCCAAGTGGCCGCCTAGCACTGCCGTGCCTCCTAGACCAAGCCACTAACCCTCAAGCAGCTCGACTACCGTCTGCGAACCTGCGGCGAACTCTGTAGCGGCCTCTTCTCCTCGGCCTACCCCACCACATCGGGGCCCCTAGGCGAAATGCTAAGGACTCGCACCTTCCCCTCGATAAATTCTCACGACAGTGACAGAAAACGTGTCCTGCTAGCTCACATCATCTCCACCAAAGCTTCCTCGCCCGTCGTCACCGACGACGCCATGGACTATCCCAAAGACTGGAAATCAAACTACCAACTAACCCCCAGCATTGGCCACAATGAAGACGGCAAAACTGTATGTCTGCACTCACTCTGTGTCCATCCAAAGTTTGCCAGAAAGGGCCTCGGCTCAATATTACTCAAGAGCTACTGCCAGAGAATCAAGGACTCGGGCGTAGCTACCCGCATAGCCTTGATTTGCAGAGACAGATACATTCCTTTTTACGAACGCGCTGGCTTTAAGAACGTAGGGCCCAGTAAGTGTCAGTATGGAGGCGGAAACTGGGTCGACATGGTTCTTGACTTTGAAGACGGCAGTAGTGATGGCTGGGAGACTTGAGAGACAGACATGCCTTCAAGCTGGTCCTTGGAACAAGAAGAAGAAAATGATGATGTATGTATAGTAACGACGACACGTGAAACATGTGGACAAGCCAAGCCAAATGACGTTTGAAGAGATATACACGTCAGTCTGTTTGACATGCGTCAACTGTCTTATCAAACTGCAGCAGTGCATTGTGCGGATCGTAACTCCAAGTGCATCAGACGCGAATTCCAACATGTAGGACACTCATGTTCATGAACTATTCCACCATTTTCCCTTCCTTGTGGCCCACCAATAAGAATTGAGCACATCACATCTAGTAGTAATAACATCTCGGCAAAAGTTGACGCGCTCCTGCCAAAAACACAACACGACACTTTATTCTCACACTAAAACCTCAAGCATACATACTCCGATCCATCCACCCCGGCTGCAACTTGTCCCCCTCCACATCCCCAAACCCAAACCCACTCTCATATCGCGCATACTCGACCAACCTCAGCGTCTCCAATTTAGCCCCTTCCCCCGTTTGCGCCCACAAAACCACACTAAGCGTATTCTGTCCCTGCATATTTAATATCCCAGGCGGCACAGGAAATCTCGTCTGCGGCCCAATATGCGGCCAGAATTTTCCATATTGGTACCCGTTTACGAAGAGCATGACGCGCGCAATCGTGTTCTTTGCTGCACCGAGTTCGACGCCAATGGGGATGTCTAGATTAGCCGGGATGTCGAGGGAGAAGGTCGTGGTGAACCATCGGATTCCTGGGCTGTTTGAAGCAGATACGCCGTCGGCGGTTGGACTAGCAGGCTCCCAGGCTGAAGTATCGAAACCGGGGAGATGCCAGCCGAGGCGTTCACCGTAGAGTCCGCCTTCGTTCATGGGACCTCGCACAGGGTCGATATTTGTTTCTCCCCCCGCGTTCCCTTGGATTTTCCACTGGGAAAATGAGAGCTTGGTGTTGTTTGCGGAGAGGAGTTGGGCTCCTAGGATACCGCGCGGGTTCTGGGCGCCTGCGGGTCCGGTAGATGTTTGGTCGTGGCCTGTGTAGTCGGTTATGACGGTTATGACGTTGCCTTTTTCTTGGAGGGTAGTGTTGCCGAAGGAGAGTAGGGCGGTTGTAGATGTTTGTGAGGCGTTGCCGGGATTGTAGCCGATGGGTTGGCCGTTGAGCCACGCATTCCAGCCTGCGGCTAGGCCGCCTTGCACCGTGATGTTGAGAGATGTGGCGGCCTTGCCGGAGAAGTATCCTCGGTAGATTTTGGCTCCGGTGTAGAATTTGTAGTCGCTACTGAAGAGGACGGGCAAAGTAAGCGGTTTCACAGGACTGAGAGTGGTAGTTTTGTTTGCAATAGTCCATTTGCTGTCGTCGTATGAAGGGTTGATCTCCGGCGCTGAATCTGCAGCTTTGAAGTTGGAGAGTGCTGGTAGCGTGATTTTGAGGTCTGAGATGCCATTGAGCTTCGCAGTGAGAGATCCGTATGGCGTCTTGGAAGTGTCCAGCTCTTTGCCGTTCCACGATATTTTGTCAACACTAGCACCAGCGTAGACTTCAATGGAAGTAGCATTTGCATTGTCGCCAACGACAGAAACAGTCTCACCTGAGATACTAGCCGATCGGACGAGGTACGGTCCGAGGACGAAGATTTGCTTGTCAGGCTTGACGCTGGGATCTTTAGTCGTTGACGGCGCAAAGAAAGTCCACGCCGACGGGATATCCAAAAGATACGCCAGAACTCCATTGGAAAATTCAACAACCGTCGCACCCTTGCTTTGAGTAAACTTGAAGCCCGAGTACGTGCCATTGGCTTTCCCACTGGCAATGTCCGATTTGGCACCCCATGATTTGAAGGTCAGGTTGCTGCGCGACTTGAAGGCAAACTCGCCAACCTGCCCTTCCCGTGTGTAGAAGATAAGAACAGGGCGACCGAACAAGCCATAAGATGCAATCTCCGCCGAAGAGTAAAGCAGTGTCTCGTTGCCAATCTCATAATCAGTAGCAACCCATCTGCTCTGTCGTCCCGCGAGCTGCATGCTTGGAATCGTCACATCACCCTCTGATGTCTTGACCGTAATGGAGAAATTAGTAACGTCTCTTGTGCGTGTATTGTTGTTTTCTGTGAGATAAAACCTTGCATCCGAGTCGCGATTCTTGAGCTGCCAGGTCCAGATGTTAGAGCTGGAGACGGCATTTGCAGTTCCATTGGCTTCCATGGCGGTATTGTGTAGTCCCTTGCTCACGCGGGTAAACAGAGCGAGAAGCTTGTATTGAGAGAATTTCGGGCGGACTTCTCGTGTTTCGCGGAGTGGCGCGGCGTAGTCGTAGGATGTGTAGACAACGGGCGCAGCCGTGTGACCCCAATTTGTACCGCCATAAGCCTAGATGCTATCAGTAAAAAGGCCCTTACACACATTCTCCCTTTAGCAAAGCATACCATGTACAGATTTAGCAATGTAGCCCTCTGCCCGATTAGCCCCTTGTAGAACACATCCGCAAACTCTGGGCTCTGCTCTGCCAGGCACTGGTCGAAGAAATACCCACCCCAAGGCTGAAACCAACCGCCCTCAAACTCTGGTAGATACTCTGGCTGCGTCGGCGACACCTCTTGAAACCACTGATAATACGTCCTTGGCAGGTTAAATCCCGTGTCTGGATTGGTGCAGCTCATACCCCCAGGATAACTATCCAGTCCGTAGATGTTGATTGCTCCGCCTACATTCTGGTAATCCGTCGACCAACTCTTGGACCTAAATCCCTTTTCGTTGTGGGTTAGGGGCACAATGATGCCAGCCTGTTTGAACGCCGCTTTGAGTTGCTCCATGTAAACAACCAGCGTATCACCAGCCACATGCCGTGTCTCTTGCAGTTCATTTTCCACCTGTGTCAGCACCACTGGGCCTCCGTTCGTAATCTGGTTCTTCGCGATAATCTCTCCAACCTCGGCAACCCATTCAGACCAGGCTTTCCGATACGTCTCGTCGCTTGTGCGGTACTTTCCACCGCTGCCGTCACTCGTCCACAGCGCAAACCCACCCCCGTTGGTCTCGGCATTGCAGTAGGGTCCTGGGCGTGCGATGACGTACAATCCAGCGTCTTGCGCAGCCTTGAAGAGACGCTGCAGGTCCTTTGCCGGACTGGTAAAGTCGAATGTGCCGCGCGAGGCCGAGTGGTAGGACCAGAAGAAATAGATGCTCACAGCGTTCATGCCATTGGCTTTGAACTTTTGAAATACATCTGCCCAGAGAGCAGGTACAGGTAGACGGGCATAGTCTGAGGTTTAGAATCAGCTGGTTAGTATGCTTTTAATTGAGTGCTCGAGTCCAGTAAAACAGGCTGCGTACGGAATTCTCCACTCATGATCATGATGCGCTCGCCATTGACCATGAGTGAGCCATTGTCCCATTCTACCGTGGTTTGAAGCCCATTGTCTGTGGCTAGGGTGGTGCAGAACAGCGATATCACTACCGCCACAAGGTTAAAGAACCGCATGGATAAGACGCGCGGGACGACGGAGACCCTCAAAGAGAAATCAAAGTCCAAAGATCCAGCGCGACGTAGTTTTTGTGCCGTCGCGCCGGCTCAACTGTACATAAGCCGTCGCGTGAACTTTAACCGACGGTAGGAATAGTCTGACCGTGATGTGCGTAGCGACGCGATGTGATTGACGGTACATCTTTTGCTGATGGAAGAATGCGGCACGCGAAAGCGGCGGGGTAGCATGCAAGGTACATGCTAACAATATTACCGGTTCCTGAACAAACAGATTGGCGAGGACCAATGGGGCAATATTTGACCGAGGCGCCGAGCTGCCGAGCTGGACCCACGATGCTTGCCAGAGCAGGAAGCTTGCCGTATTACCTTAATCCACCGAAAAAAAGAAAAGGGGACATGGGGTCCCATAAGGCCATGTTGCGCAATCTCACTCGTTTTGCAATGCTGACTGGCGTTTCACCACCGGCTTACATACAACTGCCTGATCGAATATTAACGTTTCTAGAGTAATAAGTTCGTGCTTGATCTTACTGTCAGTGCCAAATAGATGGAAATGAGTTGACAAACTGCAATGACTTAAGTCTTGCGTTCTTATCTGATAACTACACTGCTCGGAGCAACACCCTCCAAGTGTGCCCGACAGCCATGTTTTTGGCAGTGATAGTCGGTACTGTGCAAGCGACGGTAGGTCTTCGGTGATTGATTTCGGCGGACTCTCTGCCTTTCTGCCTACTGACTGCTTTACGAAAGGCTCTAGATCAACACAAAGAGAAATAATGCTGCAGTACAATACAATGTGCATCATGCAGAATGGTCTGAGAAGCTCCAGAACAAGCTTTTTTAGCTGCCGTGTTCCCCGATATCTGTCAAATGCTTGTGGGTCTCGTATTTCAAGTTCGCCCACTTGGCATTCTTATCCGAATACGCTCCCTGGGTGTCAACAGTCGAGATCCTTGCATCGAATCTACTGAACAAAAGATTTCGTATTTCGTATCGAAGCCTTTGAAGAAGACG
Source organism: Exserohilum rostratum (assembly GCA_026367775.1). Lineage (NCBI taxonomy): Eukaryota > Fungi > Ascomycota > Dothideomycetes > Pleosporales > Pleosporaceae > Exserohilum > Exserohilum rostratum. Next base: position 1,419,668 of record CP111156.1, on the reverse strand, counting down.
ATTCGCATCCGCATTGAGCAAGCCGTGGTGCGAGCAACTATCCACTTAGTGCATTTACTGAACATGCCCCCACATAGTGGAGGTTGAAACAGTCCTCCTATCTAGGAAAAGCAGGATACGGGAAATTACCAACGCGTCAGCCACGTTGGTGAAACTTGGATATGCCGTTTGTTGCGTGCTTTCCAATAGCGAGTCAGGATCAAAGCTTAACTTATATAAGGGTGTGGCGAAGGACATCGATTCATAGCCAAGTCTTCAGCCACTCTTTTGATTTTCTCACTTCATACTCTCTTTTACACAATGGTTGCCCTAACTGCTAGCATTTTCATTGCGTCGCTGGCGGCGTCTGCTGCCGCGGCACCAGCCATTAAGCGCGATCAAGGCTGTACCTTCTCTGGTTCCAAGGGAGCCGAAGCTGCCTCCCAGGCTCAAGCAAAGTGCTCCACCATCACCCTTTCGAATGTGGCTGTGCCTGCAGGCAAGACTCTCGACCTCTCTAAGCTTGCCGATGGCACTACTGTCGTCTTCGAGGGCACCACTACTTTTGGCTACAAGGAATGGGCAGGACCTCTCGTGAGCATTGGCGGAAAGAAGATTACTGTCAAGGGTGGCAAGGGAGCAGTTCTGGACGGTGAAGGTGCTCGCTGGTGGGATGGCAAGGGAGGCAACGGTGGAAAGACTAAGCCCAAGTTCTTCGCCGCCCACGGCATGGTTGATTCTACCATCACCGGCATCACCATCAAGAACCCACCCGTTCAGGTTGTCAGTATCAATGGATGCGATGGCCTCACCCTGACCAGCATCACCATTGACGGCTCAGAGGGCGACAAGCTGGGCCATAACACGGATGGTTTCGATATTGGCTCGAGCAAGAACATTGTTATCGATGGCGCAACGGTCCACAACCAGGACGACTGTGTTGCTATCAACTCTGGATCTGTAAGTGCTCAAATTTCACTACTCAAAGAACATTCTAACCTTTGACCAGCAAATCACCTTTAAGAACGGTCTCTGCTCTGGTGGACACGGTCTCTCCATCGGTTCCGTAGGTGGCCGTAGCGACAACACCGTCGACAGCGTCACCTTCACCAACTCCGAGGTTACCAAGTCTGTCAACGGTCTCCGCATCAAGGCCAAGACTGGAAAGACTGGCAAGATCAGCAACATCACCTATGACAACATCAAACTCTCCAATATTTCCAAGTACGGCATTCTCATCGAGCAAAACTACAACGGTGGCGATCTTCATGGCACCCCTAGCACTGGTATCCCCATTACTGGATTGACTATGAACAAGGTCTCAGGTGATGGCGCCGTCAAGTCTGGGGGCAATGGTGTCGTCATTGCTTGCGGCAGCGGAGAGTCTTGCAGCAACTGGAAATGGGACGATGTCAACATCTCGGGTGGTTCCAAGTCCAGCAAGTGCGTCAACGTTCCGGGTATTGCCCAGTGCTTGTAAATATCGCGCATATAACGCACTGCACTTAGTGGGGAGTAACTGAAGTTTGTTTGGGATTTTGTGCTGGGTCACATTCTTCCCTCTTTCTAGGCTTTGGCCTGTATATTTTAGAACACATACCGAATTGTAAATATTATTTTATGATCACTTTTACATGTACTAAGCTTGTGATAATAACATCCAGTCGCAGAATCTTGTAGAAAACTCAATTTTATACACCTTCATCTTCCTTTCGAATTATTGAAGTCTGATCAATGGCATAGATTGTGCAACGTATGTCTAGGCTTTCCTTCCTTGATACTACACCAGATGAGAGGCTAAACTCGTATTTCACCTCTTCTCCTCAGATACAATTCCAATATCGAGACTATACACTTAGATCTTGATTACTAACAACCATAAGCTAACGTGATTCGTTGAATGCTGTTGCCTAATTCAGTACCGGTCAAGCTGGTTGGCTATGCCTTGCAGGCAAGGCATCCAACCACGTCACGAGCTCAACTACCACCCAACTTTCCAGGCACCTGTGCAATGCTCGAACTTCACGCAACTCACCTGAAAAGCTTTCAGAAACATCCTAAACATGTCTCCGATTCTCACTTTGCAAACCGACCCAAAGCAGCCAGACACACTCGTATTGTCGTCCGACAAGGTGTCTAACCGGCCAAGCTCAAGTACCACCGAACACCTCGACATAGCCGACCAAATCCAAACACTGAGCCTTTCTCAAGATGAGACCCATCCGATATTCTGTATCAATGATCCTCAAACGCTGTCGTCGCTAGCCGCACAATTAGCCACATCCGAGCCCAACATAGCCGTCAGAACAGCAAAAGGCAGCACCGACACGCTCGACAAAACATCTATCAAAACTCTCCGGTTAAGCGTCTTCAGTCCCATCATAGGATGCAGGGAGTTATCTGAGCTTGAGAAATCAGGAAGCTCGGGGCCCATCATAACGCCTCTGGTCCAGTCGTGGCGAGAGGCATATCGCTCACTTCCACAACACCATCATATTATGATGGTCCAATGGGATTTGAACTGTTGCCACCAATTTGGTGGTATCCGCTCATATATCCTTGGAAGGTTTATTCAAGAGGTTAGCACGGGGTTGTATATGAAAGCGAAGAAACATATGGGAAGAGAAGTGAGATTTGCAGTGACGGGGTATGAGAATGATAGTGATGGGGAGTTTTATGCGTCGGGGCTACCAGGGAACGACATGGCAGCGAAGTTGCTTGATGGCAAAGTCGATGAGAAAAAGAAGAGCAAAGAGAAAGAGCAAATGCGCATTGTCTTTGTTTGATTTTCTTTAGGTTCGATATCCAGTTGGACTTGGGCGCGATGCAAACTTGATTCTATCTTGGGCAGATATACAAAATATAAATTCATACACGTAAATGCACAGCCATAGAACTACATCCATCATACACCACCTATTACCGTTTCGGCCTTATCTCAGTCATGCCCATGTCACCCCTCACACCGTCAGTCAAAAGCTCCATTTCCATACTACGCTTCGCCTCGCGATCCTTATCACCCAGTAGCACGGGAAACATGCCAAATGCAAACCCGGTCCCTACGGCAAAATACACCAAGACAGCCAACCCCTTCACGCCATCCTTATCCTTCTGCACCTCGAGCTTATCCTTCCAGACACTCCACATGTACGCCGCCATGCCAGCCACAAAGTTAGAAACAGACAGACTGATGAGTTCATACGGGGCTTCCATGAGCGTTAGTGATGCGAGTGAGCTCTGCCATACGTAACGTTCGCGCGCATTACGGTACTGAATGCCGTTTGAGAGCCAGACGCGCAGCGCAGACGCAGAGCGTATGTAGCCGAGTTCGCGCTGCTGGATACAGGTGAAGAATGTGGCCAGGAGAGAAAGCATGGTGCTTTGTGTGAAGCATGCTCGCACGATAAAAGTGGTGTCGCTGAGGGCAGGCAGGGAAAACGCTTGTAGCGCTAGTGTTGCGAGGAGAGCGCCCTGTATGTGTGACCTTAGTGAACCCATCCTTGTTACATCCCCATCATGCTTTTTTCTCTAGTATATCGACGACGAAGAATGAGATGTGACATGATACCAAAAGATAAGATAAAAAACAAGACATACGACCAAAGCTACGAGTCGGAACTGCTCCAACTTTGCTTCCCGCATTTCCAGAACATCTTTGTCGGACCCCTCGTTGATCAGGTGTTCGAGCTTCTCCAGGTCGGCCGCATCGAAAAGTAGCCACAGACGCCAGCGGTACGACGGGCCGTACCGCGCAAGCGCATATGCATTCTGGTTCCACGCTCGCAGGTGGGAGAAGCCGTTGAAGATGTAGCGGGGCGTGACGAGCAAGCGGGCCACTACTCGCGCGGGGGCACCCAGGGCGCTGAAGACCTCGGCTGCAGACATGAGTTAGTAGGAGAACTGACCGACGCGGTCGGGGAGAGAGATAAGGGCAACTCATATGTACGTACACTTGCTATCGGCCGAATTATCCATGATCGCAGCGCGTTTTGCATGGGGGCGAGGGTTCCACTTTGCAATCCTGGAGGGCGGACGGCCGTCAGTAAATGCGGTATGGTCTTTTGGCCCCCAATATTGAGCGTGATGCAGGCCTGTCGGCCTATGATTGGTCCGATGGAGACGTCAGGACGAACATGGTACAAAAGGCCGATGAACACGCGGAAAACGTCACCATGGAAACTGCACTGGCATCGAGTTCGTGGAGGGTTAACGTATGCTTGTGCCGCAAAGGCGACCTAGGGTATAACAACAGCATGGAAAACTTATTTGCTCATCCCTTGTGAGCTTTGTATCCTCCAAAAAAACACCACACAACCGTTTCTACACAGCTGCGCCCGAAGTCTTTGCCTTCTCCTGCGCCTCAAGCTTCCTTCGCGCAGCCAGAATCATTTCCTCTCTCCGTCTTTGCAGGTTAGCCTGCCTCTCCGTCTTGTCTGTACTCCACGACTTCTTTGGTTGCTCTTCTTGCGCAGGCTGAGATGCCTCATTAATCTTTGCGGATAGGTTGTATCTCGTAATCAGATCCGGATGTGAGGGCCGTGTGGGGGCTGCTGGCCTGGCGGGGGCAGGAGAAGCCCGGGGACCAGGTATTTGGAAGGATGGTGGTGCCTGGGTTAAAATTAGTGGACTGGATCCTCGTGGACACATATTCTCAAAGGAATCCCTTACCGTATCCAAGCCCCTCCCACTCAATGCCCTCTCTGTGGTTGCTGCAACATTTCCACCGTTTCGTTGCAGATCCCATGCAATATCTCTTCTGCTAAACTGCGGGAGCATCTCGGCGACCTGGTCCACCTGCGCCAGGTTTATCCGGGGCGTGGCGCGACCTGCCGCTGCTCGCGTGCCTGGCGCAGTTGGTGCGGGCTTGCTAAAGTACCATCGCACGGCCAGGAAGGTGACGACGATAAACACGAGGACCTGGGGGACGTTGATGCTCTGCTCCGTCATGACTGCTGGCTCACTTTGCGTCAGGGAATGCTGAGTCGATGCAGTGGAGTCAGAGGCGTGCCCGAGAGCGGCGGCGTGGGGAGCGTTGTAGGCGGCAGCAGAGGCGATGTGGAAGTGAGATCAGGGCGGAGTTGAGGTGTATTGTCTCGGATGGCTGGCCGCGGGCAATGTCCAGTCAGAAGCGTCGACGTGGGATTGGCAGAGGTAATAGTGATGTGTCGACTGTCGTGGTTGAGTTGACGTTGATCTGCTTTCGGAGAAGCGCGCCATTTGCCGAGGCTCCTCCGAAACCTAATTGCTAACCGCCTTGACCCCTTCTTGACCTTCACCCCTCGACCCACCAGTCCGCCGTTTCTCCACACGTCAACCTGGACCCTTATTCGCACACCAGCTGGGCACGCCGCCTAGCCGTCCGCTCTTTTGTTTAATCCTGTTGTTGGGTGGCAGCGTGATGCGTATTTGTCCAGAGAGCCCCTTAACATATATATCGCTTCGCGCCCGTTACGCGCCGTCATTCCTTAGAAAATGAGTTCAACAATTATTCCCAGAAAACCCCTCCCACAGCCCGCGCAGGCACATCTGAAGGACGGCCCAGATGTCAATCCAACTTTTGCCCCAGAACTAAGTTCGGCTGCCAATTCGTACCATCAGAATGCACTTTCAGACGAGCAGAAGAAAGATGTGGCAATTGGGGATACCTCGTCCTCAATTGACGAGAACATTCCCAATGGCCAAGCACTGGATATGAGACACCATGCAGTCGGCGGAGGCGCCATGGGATCAGCAATTTCTCGTTACCTAGACAGGTTCCTGCCACCAGAAAAAAGATATTTCAACAATAAGATCAGCCGCCGCACACTACTCATCATTATTGGCGTCGCATTTCTCTGTCTTCTGGCTCTCATAATTGGTCTCGCAGCTGGCCTGTCTGGTAAATCCAGGTACGCCATTTATACTTCTTCTTGAGTCCCAAGCAATTGCTAACTGTGCACATTAGTGAGGCCGCTCTACCTTTACCAGGAGGGGCACAAACCTATACTGGTGACTTGACGTACTACAATCCTGGTCTTGGCGCCTGTGGTGGGACTTTTGGCGACAATGATGCTGTCGTGGCAGTGTCTCATATCATTTGTAAGTTGCTTCTTTTCAAGATGTAAGACACGTCAACTAACGTATGATCTCAAAGGGGACAAGAACCAGGTCGGCGGCAATCCCAACACCAATTCCTTCTGCGGCAAGAAAATCCGTGCCCAGCGTGTGGATGAGAGGACAGGCAAGCTCGCCAGTATCGACGTAACTGTAATTGATAGGTGTAAGTATTTCCTGACGTCGCCCATTCTATGATCAATCGATGCTGACTTTGTATGAGGCACTGGCTGCAAGCCTACCGACCTCGATGTTAGCCCTGCCATGTTCAAAAAGCTGGCCGATCCAGACCTGGGTAGGGTCAAGGTGGACTGGGCTTGGTTGTAGATGCCTTGATATCTTTTTGTCTCGTCGGTGCAACTCAGGAGTGAGCCGATGTTGGCACTTTGCGTATCTTTGCGATTGTTTGTCTTGCGTTTTTTGTGCTTTTACCACCAGATACCACTGATGTTTTGTTTGCTCCTTCTCATGTAAAGCCAGCACTTTGATCATATTGCACCGTCTTCATGCTGCGATTAATAAGTTTACCATTTCCCAGTTATTCATGTTATCATGTACGAAACTTTACGTTCTGATACCCATCCTTCATATATCCAAACAGCGCTTTGAAATTCAAAATCATATCACCATTTACTCAACATGACTATCCGAAAATCGTCAAACCCACCATATCCCCTCAAACAGCCCAATGGCTACCAACAACATCCTTTGGCAAAACCCCAACATCACTCTTCATCCTATAAATCTTCAACGGCCCTCCTTTGACATCATACACCAACACCGCCGCCCCCTCTTTCGTCTCCTCAACCGCTCTCTTAATCCTTACCAGCAATCCTACCATCTTCTGCAATCTTTCTTGATTCGCAATCTCCCACTGCGCAAACTCCTCACTAGCATGTATAATACTCACAGCATGCACAGTACCCATCTCGTGTTTCCCATTGATAAAGTAAGGGGTGCGACCGAACCACAACTGAGGCATAGCGTCTGCAAGGCGCGTGAGGCGTTTTGCCTTGATTTCTGCGAGCGCGGTCGGACTAATAAACGTTCCTTTTTCCAGTGCTACCGTGGGTTTGTCAGATGACGGTCTTTGCTTGTTTTGGCGGCGAGATGCTTGTGGAGGAACAATGGGATCGGCAACGTGCAGATTGGATAGTGCGGAGGTAAGGGAATCGGTTGGGTCTTCCGTATGCTTTGAAGCCGTAGCAGTAGCAGCAGTACCAGTATCACTCGAATCCTCATAATAAGCATCAACTTCAAACCGCACGACGCAATCCAAAGACCCAATATGGTATCGTATAACGCGATGATGGCTACTCGACTTGTCCAGTCCGAAATCAGGTTTGGTAAAACTGGTTTCGAAATTATGCCCATAGCCTGAATTCGGGGCCCCGTGGATCATGTACTCGGCGCTCCGCTCTTTCCGGCTGATGACTAGCGTGCTGTTGATCATGTGTAGGCCCATGCAAAAGGGATCGAGTTTTTTGCCGGCGGCAAGGTCGAGGAGTTTGCGGAGACTGTTGCGGTTGGCGATGATGTCGACGGCGTTGAGATTCATGTTTGGGTTCATGAGGGAGAGCGCGCGGAAGGCGGGCTCAAAGGGGTATTTGGGCACGCGAGAGGCGTTTTGGTCGATGTAGTGTCGGCCCTTGTCTTGGGCTAGGGTGAAGGGGAGTGGTGGAGGGGTCCATTTGGGAGGGCCTCCGGGGACGTAGATGGCCCCGTCGTTTTGCCAGTTGTAGCTGCAGAGTGTTTCGAAGCCTTGTGAAGAGGAGACTGGATTGCTGTCAATTGGTAGTGATGTCGTGTCAATGGTATGCAGGGGCGTCCCAGTGATTTCTTTGAACATCCAAGCCGTCTTCCATGTCTGTTTCTTTGGACTTTTTGTTTGCGACGATCGCTTTTGAGTCGGCTCTGATGTAGGTTTAAAGGGTTTTTGTGAATTTGAATGTGATGCTATCGCTCCAGATTCCTCCTTTTTGGCCAGTGGTTCTTCTGATGGCGACACTACTACGGGTGCTGTGGTTGACAGAGGCTCCTCGGTATTGAGCTCGGATTCCGCAATTCCTGTTGATTGGACATTGGGTTCTTGGGTAACTGAAGCTTTAGCTGCTCGTATCTTTGCACGTGCACTATGACTATGGTGAGTTTGAGGTTTGCATAAATATCGCCTTGCGAACGTACGACTTGCTTGGACGTGGCTTGCTTTTCTTCGGCTGTGCAACAATTTCCGAACTTCCATTCGGAGCAGGCTTACTGGTAGCCGAAGATTTATTCTTCTGGGTTATATTCTGTGGCTGAGAAGCTTGATTGGATTTGACGTCTGACACTGTAGCAGATGTTGCATCAGCTGGTTTTTCGGGCTTGCTATATTGGCGATAAGCTATATGTGCACATAACCAGAATGAAATCTTACGGCTTCTTTTGACGGCGACTGCCCCTATGAATTCCTTTTTGACCAGTATTACTTGTTCCCACATTTGAGAGACCTGTTCCCGCTGAAGACACGGTACCATTTTCTTGCTTAGGCACGGCTGCAGGCTGCTGGTTTTCGGATTGCTGCATGACTGTGACAACCAACAACCTGTTTCATCCTCTAGGTTGTTTCTCGAGAACTGTGAAACTTCAATGCAGAAATGCAAAGTTGGTTGTTCGCAGAGCAGAAACAAAGCGGGGTGTTTGCTGCAGGCAAGTCCAACTTGTGTAACCACGTGCCATGAATGTTTGTGCTTTATATTGAGTGGTTCGTATATGCACCACTAGAAAAAGTCTCAAAGAGGATTGGTCGTGCTGAGGTTTGTGCCGGGGAGTGCTGTTGAATAGCGAGGCGCAGGTTTCACGTGCGCAGGCGATTGATTGCTAGGGTTACGCGTCAAGGCACTGCAGACCATCGTCCACCACCTCGCCTCTCCACGACATGGTCACGACATTTCCAATTCTCTTCTCACCTGGCCCTCATTTTAGTCCCTTGTAATGTTTATTTGACCGCCGTGTCGCCCTTGTACCAGCCTGCACGACGATACCGCATGTCTGGCACCACCCCTGCCTGTGGCGTTGAACGCTTCTAAACCTCATGTCTACCGTCTTTTCTTCCCTCGTGCGGCCGCAAAAGTCCCGCCGGCTTTCCACACCCTTCCGAGGAGCATCCGCTTCTCTCCCTTCAATCGACAGCCATGGCCTCGACGAGCCCGATCTCCGCGACCTCAATACCTCGCTCCAGGTGCTTACCGACGTTTTCCCAGACATCCAGCCCGAGGTTTTCCGGGAAATGCTCTCTACTTTTAGTGAAGAGAGCAGACTGCAAGTAATCACAGAGACGCTGCTGAAACATGCCAACAAATATGTGCGCGGGAGGTACAGGATGCCGGCGGAGCAGGAGGAGCAGCGAGAGACGGCGCAAAAGTACAAATATCGCAAAGAAGACGCCCCAAGGGACACGCGCGGGGCGCCGCTTGCACTTGAAGACAAGTTTCGCTCACGGCGGTACAAGGAGGCTGCAAAGGAGGCCCTGTACCAGGAGTTCAAAGGCCTCAGCCATTCGACCATTAAAGCGGTTCTAGCCGAGTACAACTGGAGCTACACACATGCGCGGCCGACGCTACTGGACCTGTCGACTAGGAGTTGGAGGTTAAGCATTACGAATTTTCTGATGCGACGGAAAGCGCCCAATGCAAACGATCACCCCCTGGTTATATGGACCCCCGCCGATGAGAGGCTGAATCGCCCGCCCATGCCAATGCTGGTAAAAACAAGGAGCGATGAACTGAACCAAGAACTATACAATTCGTTGATTGTGCCGGAACATGAAAAGTACCGGAACGAACAGTTGCGAAAGGATTTTGAATTGGCGCTCAAGTGGAATGAAGAGGAGGCTGAACAAGAGGGCGAAATGTACGATTGCGAGTGCTGCTTTATACCAAACACGCTCCAGCAAATGTCGGCCTGCGATGTCCAGGGTCACTACATATGCTTCCGCTGCATACGACACGCCATCAACGCAGCTCTGTATGACCAGGGGTGGGCGCGCAACATCAACACCGAGTTCTGTACCTTGAAATGCATAGCGCCAATGAGTGGAGGGTCGGATGAGTGCACAGGTTGCATTCCACTCAGCTTTGTGAAGCGCGCCCTTGAGGAGGAGCAAGACGACAAGGACAGCTTTGCCAAACTCAACGAGCGTCTCGCCAGTGACGCATTGACACGATCACAGCTTCCACTCGTCCAATGCCCATTCTGCCCTTATGCCGAACTGGACGATCTTGCGCTCCCCAACACAAGTCTCTATACCAATCTGCATTTCAAATCCCAGCCCACCATCATAGCCCTACTAGTCTCCATCCCCTTACTCGAGCTCCTCTGCTTCAAAGCCGCACAAATTGTTCTCTTAGCATTCCTCCTTCTATACGGCTGCGTAGTCATAGCCCTCCGCCTCCCCATCGTCGCGCCCTTCAAAGCCGCTCTCCGCCGCATCCACCTCAAGCGGCGGGGCCTCCGCTTCCAATGCCTCTCGCCCAGCTGCCAACGCGCATCCTGTCTCGCGTGTTCGCTCCCGTGGCACGACCCGCACACCTGCTTCTCTTCACAACTCACCTCTCTCCGACTCACGCTCGAGCGCGCCACCACCGACGCCGTCAAACGCACCTGTCCACAATGCAACCTCGGCTTCGTCAAATCCGAAGGTTGCAACAAGCTCGTATGCCTATGTGGCTACAGCATGTGCTATGTATGTCGGCAGGGCCTTGCCACAGAAGGATACCAGCATTTCTGTGGCCATTTCCGCGAGCGCCCCGGTCAACCCTGTGACGAGTGCAACAAGTGCGATTTATACCGTGTGGAAGACGAAGATCGCGTTGTTAAGCGCGCAAAGGAGAGGGCAGAGGCAGAGTGGTGGGAGGCGCAGGGTGATGGTGCGAAAGAAGGGTTGCAAAAGGAGGTTGGCAAGGATGGAGGAGGAGGAGGCAAAGGTGTATTGGGGTTGAAGAAGAGTACGTGGGAGGCTTGGATTGAGACTATTCTTGATGCTGTGCTTGTTTGAGTCCAAATCAGGACTCTTATTTTTCTTCTCTTCTCAACATTTTCATTCCTCATAGTCTATTTTCGGTCCGTTGGTTGGTTTGCAAAGGGACAATCAGGACAAAGGGAAGGAAGGAGGCGTTATCTGGAGTTTTTATTTCCTTCTTCCGCTTCGTCTTACTTGGTTGGTCGCTTTTTTGGATCAAAAATTAGCGACAAGGACATGTGATACCCGCGTTTCCAGAATTGATAAAATCCCTCCTTGTTTTTAAGAACAAGCATTGATTCATTCATTGTCTTTCTCTGTTGCCATGGGCGGTATCTGTTGGATGCGTTGCCGCTCATTTTTGTATGTGTAATCTATTTGTTCGGTCCATGCTAGTACAGAGGAATGTATCAATGTCATGATATGACTATATCATATCGGGTAATTCTTGCTAAGCTAAATGATAGGGTGAAATCAGATGTGTCATGTACACGGGAAACTAGCGTCTTTGAAAATACATGGTAAGCAGACTATTGCTCACTCAATACCAAGACTTTACTTCAGAAACAGACGCAACACATGAGAAGTTTTTTTTGAACAGATTAATCGATTGCTTGTGCACATGGTTTCCCATAGGCACCGACTGTCCTCTGTCTACCGACTATCCTCCGCCAAGCCACAGACCAAGCTAGCTTTACCTACCCACCTACATCTGTCTGACTAACCAAGACTACGGAAGAATCAACGCCCATCTTTCATTACGCAGATGGGCCCAAAAAACAAGGAAAACACGGGTATGATGCAAACAACAAACACACCCCAAATCCAACCCAATCCAGACCAGACCAGACCGGACCAATCCAGTCACGCTTACTCCTCTCTCCCCACCTCGCCCCTCCTCTCCAATCCAACGTGGTCGAGGCCAAAGCCAAAGCCAAAGCCAAAAACAAAAACTATAAAGGAGATTCGTGTCTGTTGCCAAAAAAAAAGGAACCAAGAGGTATTAAGTACAAATTTGCAAACAATAAAATCATTGGATGGGGCGTTCAATTCGTGAGTCGCCCTAGTAGAGATACGTATTTCCCACCCTTGTCTGACTGGCCCGGGGGGAAAAAGAGAAGGGGATATCGAAAGAGAAAACCGCATGTGGGGCATTACGCGCTGATGAGAAACAAAACATGTACTAGGTTTGCGCGCTGAGCGGGGGTGGGGGATAATCGGAAGGGTATCTTACGGGATCTAGCAACGACGGACATGATGGTATGCTCGGTCGAACGGCGATGAGTACCACGGTCAAGCAGAGAGCCGGACTGCGGCATGCCCGGGCCATGAGACCAAAGTTTGGTGTGGAAATGCTGGCAATATCCAAAGAAGCTGACCCATGGAAGCTGACACCCACCACCGTTGCTCAGACACTAGACAAACTTAGTGGTAGCGAGGCGGAGTCCCTGTGCCATTGGCCATGGGGGGACCGTTTGGCTGGAACTCCATCTCACGCTTCATCATGTCGAGCGTTGAGGGGAAGTAGGGCTCGACGCCATATGTCTTGAGGTAGCTGGCAGTCTTCTCAATGCGCTTAATCTCGCGCTTGACGTCCCAGCCCTCGCCCTCGCCAAATCGGCGCTGGACAACGTCGACCATGGTCTCGTCTAGGCGGTTGTAGAAGTCACGGCGGGCAGCAATGTCCTCGGCGTCGGCGCTGTCAATGCCGCCGTGCGAGTTGAGGTTGCCGCCAAGCTTCAGAATCAGGTCAAAGGCGTAGCGCGGACCGGACGGAAGCAGCGTCAGGCGCTGAATGTCGGGTAGGAACTTCAACATGGCCGACGCAAAGTGCGACGAGGAAATGGAGTCGTTCAGGTCGTCTTGCAGACGGTGCAGGTCAAAGTTGACAATGGTAATCTTGCGATCGAGCTGCGCGTTGAGCGTGGGCGCAGCGTCGGCAGTCGTGGTATCCATGATCTTTGCGATGGAGGGAGGGACATCTGCAGCAGCTTGTTAGTGCGCGCCCACAGTATGGAGAAGAAAAAGAATAGTGGTCGTACCTGGGCGCAGTCCGCGCTTGTCGATCCAGTTGTGCACCTCGGCACGCTGCTGCTCGAGCTGGTCGACCCAGGCCTGCAGGTCTGCGAGCTGGCTCTCGAGCTGCTCAATCTTTTCCGTGTAGGGCTGGACGGCCTGGTTGAAGGCGGCCGTGAGCAGGTCGGGCATGCCTAGGCCCATTGGGGTGGCGTTGCTGCTGGTCGAGGGAACTTGCTGGGTCCTCATGGGCATGGCGTTGTGGGAAGTGGGAGCACTCTGAGCGTACGCGGGCTCCTGGGGTTGCTGTTGGCGGGGGTACATGTCTTGATCATCAAGCGACAGTGGCTGGCTGTGGTGCGACTCCTTGCGACTGGATTCTGGGCGCTTTTCCGCGTAATCGTCAAACGACTGGGAGCGAGGGTTGGGTTCGTTTTCGACGTAGGAATTGGCCCTTGATCGCCTGCATGGGGGGGTTAGCTCGGCGACAGCGGTGAGGGTGAGGGGGAAGCGGGTGACCTTTTGAAGAACATTATGCGGCGGGAAAAGGAAGAGCTTTGCGGCCGACAATGACAGTAGTCGGGGTTATAAGCTTGGAGGAGGCGGGAAGCGAGCTGACGCCACCAGGGAAAAATAAAGGGAAAGGTTGGGCTTTTTGATGGGCTGAGATTCGCAGAAAAAGTGCGAGGTTGAAGCACTATGGCCGGGGGGCGTGCTGCCAGTGTCGTGTTGGCGGCGCGGCGGGCGGGCGGGCGGTGGTTGGGACGCGGGCCCCTGTGCCTGTGCATGTGCGTCGTCCAAGAACAAGATAATCAATGACACCCATGGCGCGCGTCCACAGCCACGCCGACGACGACGACGCTGCGCTTAACCTTTCAGCTAACGCGACGTGCTGCGAGGGGGAGCTCTGCAGCGTGTGCGAATAGCGCGTGCTGCGAGGGCTGTCCGGGTACGTGGGAGCTTCCCGAGTGCAAAAGCATTGGGTTCCAAACAGGCGCACTGCCACTCTCTCCCACTAGGCCCTACGTATGTACGTAGATAGCTGGGACGGCTATTACTATTCTTGTTCTTGTTCTTACTAGATGCTACATGCTACATGCGACCTACAGCACACGACCCCCCGGCTAGCCTGTGGAGCCCCCCCAACGCTCACCCAGCCGCCGCTTTTCCCAGCCTCGCACACGCTCACGCACATGCACATGGACACACTCCAATCTCCCCCTCGATTCCTTCGTCCCGCTAAAGGCTGCCCATGCCGCAAGTCGCAACATGACATAGCCTGCGCATGAGCCGATAGCCGGGCCTTGATTTCTCGACGTGTCCATGGTCTGCCCCCCGCGTGGGACCCGCCCGCCCCCATCCAAGTGGGCGCACACGCCTTGTTCCTACCTACTCTGTACTACATGTACCACCACCACCACAACAACAACAACAACAACACAGCAATCTCTCTCTTTCCACACCTCGTCACATGATTGCCTCCTGCTCAACATCACACACTGTTGCCCAGCAATACCACCCCACATCCCACCACATCCCACCACACCCCTCAACAGCTTGCATACGTGCTGAACATGGTCGGGCGACTGCATCTTCGACAACATTCTGTTGTTGGGCTACCTTGCCCATCTAGCGCCTGTGGAGCCTGATCACCACTGCAACGCCGTGCAAGCTGCGCCGGGCTAATCATGTACTTGTATTAACTATCCTCTGGCGTCCTTTTGCTTCTGCCCACCAACTATGCAAAACGAGACATGCACAACAACGCTCTTTTGCATGCTGCTTCCCACGGTACTGACTACGCCGTCTTCCCATTCGCCTTGCCTCCGCCAATCTTCTTTCCGCCAAACTCCACCCCGCGGATCGTCCACTCACTATAAATCTCCAGCCCAGACACAAACACGCCTAGCAGACTAGCAATCACAAAGTGACTAATCGTCGTTCCAATGTCCAGCCAGCTCCCTTCGTCTTTGACCATGTAGAAGAAGCTCAGCGTCATGACATCGCTAACTGCCATTACCACCATGAACAGCGCAGAAGGCGCCACTCCCAGCCCACGGTTGAGCAGCCCAAAGTTGGCCGATAGCACTGCAAACGGCGCCATCAACTTGAGAATGAGCAACGCGCCCTGAGAAAAGGGATCGAAAATGGGAATCAACCGGTACACTGCTTCGAGCGAAAACGACGACACAGACGCAATGTTGGACGCACTGAAAAAGGCCGACTGGATGAAGAAGATGAAGAAGAGAGCAGTCCGCGCGTCCGCCAGCGTCAGAGGCCTGTACTCTCCTTTCTGCAACGAATTGAGGCGGCCCGCCGCCCCATCCTTGGTCGGTTTGGCAGGATCAGATGCAATGTCCGACGCTGATGCCTTGCTTGAGCTGTGCAAGTAGACTTGCTGCTCCAGTCTCGACCAACTAAAGAGACACATGCAAAAGGCAAAGTAGAAGAGCCCTTCGTATGAGATCGATAGGATGATGAATGTTGGCGCAAACTGGAGGAAAATGACCACTAGGCGGTGGATATAGTGGCTGTTGGGGTACAGCCCATGCAACTGCGGCACCACCAGCGACGCTGCCAGTGTTGCCCGCCCCATTGTGAGCACGCCGTAGGGGATACCCTCACGTGCTTGTAGGTAGCTGATACTGCTCTTGGTTACAATCATCGAGAGCAAGACAAGTCCCAGCTGGATGCCGAGAATGATGCGAGATTGGTTGTTGAGCTCATGAGACGTCCCCTCGGACTCGGACTTGGAGTCTGCTACCAAGTTTCTCTCCAAGAGCAAGTAGAGTGCGCCAACGGCGAACATCAGTGCTCCTCCGAGCATACTGTGCCATGTTAGTCCATGATCAACACCAGATTTGATAGCACATACATCAAGCGTACATCCTCTGCCTTGATTGCAGGCAACAGTGTAAAGGTGCTCATAGCAACACATGATACCACCCATGCCGCCACTGTTACCACGTTTTTGCGCATAAACTCTGCGCCGTAAACCGCGGGCCAGCATGTCGCTAACAGATAACACACAGTGTAGATTTCGCGGACGAAATAGCTTTGGACCTGTTTAAAATTAGCATGTGTACTTGGCACACCCCATCTCTTTCACATACAAGAGCCTCCAGGAGACCGAAGAATCCCAATGTTGCAAAGACAAGCTTGGCCACATCAGCGCCCGAGTTGAGATGGCTGAGCAGTATCTTGCCTCCTTTGACAAGCGACAACCTCCGGGCGAAGATTTCCTCCCAGAACAAGACCGGGAAGAATGCATATGCGTAGTAGACAACGGGCGACTGCTGCTTCAAGAGGACCCCGTAAAGTGCGACGAGCCCCGAAGAGAACACTATCATGCTGGGAATGGTCCTCTGTGCCGGTGTCTCTTCAGTGAGCACATGCAGGTCAATCACCGTTGTAATAGCAAAGATGATCCACCCAACGTAGCCAGCTGTCACCAGTGTTCTTAGGAACAGCCAGTCGTAAGTCTGAAGGTAACGAAGTCCCTCAAGGCCAAGCTCAATTAGCTCGTACGTCTTACGAATAGCCCCCTCAGCGTCACCTTGATCGATCGCTGCCTGTATCTCAGACACTCGATGTTGGGCCGAGTGCGCCTCATCACCAAGACCAGGGAAAGGCTTGTACTGCAGCGCGGTAGACTTCTTAACCTCCTCCTTGACGTGGTACATTTCCAAGATCTCCTTGGCATTGGTAAGAAGCGCTTCGGCCTTTGACTTCATGTCTGTGTCAAGGTAGGAAAGGGGCAAAACTCCGACCGAGTTGGTGGGAAAGTCAAGTCCGACCAGGTAGGCCATCAAAGCCGCGACATCGGCCTGGGCGACATCATGTCGCTCAATGTCGTCCAGATTCCAGTCCGACGAGAACTCAGTATGTCCCTTGGAAATACCTGTTGTACTTTTCGCCGGGGGTGCGATACCAGCGCCCCATGTAATCAGGGGTGTGCGCGTGTTATCCGGGTGACCATCACCGTGACTGCCCCAATCGCTCATGCCATGGTCTGCCGTGAAGATGAAGGCTGTCTTGTCATCGCCATAGAAACCCTCAATGAGTTCAGTGATTCGCTGCACTCCGCGGTCCACAATCTGGAGGTTGTGCAGATACTGCCACGAGTATGGTCTGTGGATATGGCCCGTTGTGTCAAGTCCGAGTAGGTGAAGGAAGAAGACATTCTTCTCCTGTCTTAGCTCAGCGTCCAGCGTCGCATTCGTCTTTGCCTCGGCAAAGAGTCGCTCAACACGCTCAAACACCCACTTATCCAGTGCCCAGGCGTCCTTGGACGAATCCTCTTCCTCAGCAGCGTAACAGTATGCGTCTACTCGCCCGGGTACCGCTCCCGCCTCGAACATCGGAAGAATGTCAGGGCTACCCCAGCTCCAAGTGTGCCTGCTTCGGTTAAAGACACTGTCAAAGTTGACTGGGTTG
The DNA here is from genome assembly GCA_026367775.1 of Exserohilum rostratum. Lineage (NCBI taxonomy): Eukaryota > Fungi > Ascomycota > Dothideomycetes > Pleosporales > Pleosporaceae > Exserohilum > Exserohilum rostratum. The sequence continues at coordinate 1,402,144 of CP111156.1, read as the reverse complement.
AGCTTCCATCCTGTCGTGACTGCGGAAACATCCTCGTACAAGCCCGCAATAAGCGCGACATGTCCCGGGCGTGATTCTGTAGGGACGCGAGTATGCGAGACACCAAAGGTGCCCTTCTCAAGGACGCGAGAGCGAAGGAATGGAGCGAGAGGGCGGGGTATGTCTACGTCGTCTGCGAGATGGGCCGGTGGATTGGGGTCAGGGTTGGGAAACGATTGAAATGCCTTGTCTGCGCGAAGACCATCACCTGGGGTATGGTCAGCATGCGGTCAATTGCTGAAGAACAAATTCCTGACCAACAAAGAGTACCAAGCGCTTGGCGGGAGCTTCTTGTGTCTCCACGCGGTGCTCGCGCATTCCATGGACGACTGGGCTGACAAAGTAAATTGAGAAGATGCTGTATATGTATACCAAATGAAATACCACTGCTATTAGCAGGAACCGGTAACGACCAAACTGCGCCATTGCGAAGGAGTGTGGAGGGAAAAGACGCGCCTCGTGGACACGTTTTGTTGCGACGCGACTGGGTACTCAGTACTCAGATGGTTTACGCACCACGATGGTGTCCCTGCCAAGAGTTTGCGTCGTCATATCACCGAAATCACCGTCGTATCTTGTGCCTCGTACCAGGCTGAATAATCACACATTTTCAATCATGGGCTTTGACTGGCTTCTGCTAGTCGAACGCAATGTCCGTAGCGCGTCTGTGAGCAATGGCGTGGTGCAGTCGCCGCTTCGTCGCCCAAATAGGAAATACCGAGCCCGAGCTCCGCAGAGGCTACTGCCGCTCCACCATATGGAGTCTTTAGTTGTTATGAATGCATATCATTGCTATCAAGTTCTGTCCCTGCAAGCACCCAAAAGATCTACTAAAATGACCGATTGCTGCTCGTCTCATCCACCATCCGTCATGTCCGGACTGTCTATTCCTCAACGTTGAAGTTCGCGCCGTCCCTCAGGCCTTCAACAACTAGCTCTTGGCCCTCTGCACGCTGGTAGATGTCCTTGATATCGTCTAAATTCACGTCAGCACTGCCACATCCATCTTTGGCTGCCATGTCTTACCAGTTGTTGTCTCGAAATGGCTCGTAGCATCGTAGCTCTTTGACAGGTAGATGTTGTCGTTGGCACCGCTCTCGATTGGCTCGTAGAGTGGGATAGCTGGGCCCATGAACTTCTCCTCAATCGCTCCCAGACGGTCGAGACCGGGCTGGAGCTCGAGGTGGTGGTTGCTGTCGCCCTCGGCAATCGTGGAAACGATGGCAATGTAGTATCCCTTAGGGCAAACGTTGTGTGCGGACGAAACGACGGCAATGTAAATGTCTAATAGAAGCGTAAGCACAGTGTCACAAACCACTCATTCATCCGTCACGTACCGTGCTTGCGTCCGACTTGAGACTGAGGGATAATCAGTTGCAGGGAGTCGGCGTCTGATGTGTTGGGCACGGGGTGGTTGAGAATGCAAATAGCCTTGAGCAGGTGTCCGGTAACGCGGACCTTGTCAGGGAAGTATGAGGGGTCTGCAAGGATCTTGCCCGCCTTGGTCTCGAACTTCATGCCGTCACCGGGGACGTCCTTCTCCTTCATGGTGGCCTTGATGCCAACAACCTTGCCGCCCTCGTAGATGAACTCGTCGACATCGGTATTGAGCATGTAGGTACCGCCGTAAATGGCAGAGAGACGAGCGAAGCCCTGGGGAAGCTCGCCGAGACCGTAGAGGGGGTAAATGTATGGCGACTTTCCGTATCGTGCCATGGAGTTGACATACAGCCTAATGCGCTGAATGGCATCCTCTGCCTTACCCTTCTCGGTGATGTAGTCGTCGGTGGGGTACAGAGCCATGGAGTGGCCGACAAAGTCGCGGGTAGTGGCCTCGAGGCCGAACTTGTCGTAGATGTCCTTCATGGTGCTGTTCTTAAGGTCGATACCTGCATCAAGCGTCAGCCGCAATCATCCCTGATTCGATAACACGTTGTCCGCTATATCGTACCCTTGTGTGTAGCTGGGTCATCCTCCTTGTATGCACCAACCCATTCGAGGAAGTTCCTCGCCCGGCGCTTCTCGAAAAGACCCATGAGGGGAGATCGAAGAGCCTCGCCGGCATCTGACGGGACCTTGGCAACCGTTGCCTTGGCTCCGTTGCCCTGCTGCACATAGCTGCCTGCAATCTGCTTGAAGTCGAGGTATTTGGTGACGTCGGTGGAAACGAGGATGTTGGTGAGTTCGCCGTTGGCCATGAGAAGCTTGGGGACGAGGTCGATGTTCCAGTCGTTGACGCGGCCGTACTTCTTCCACGGCTCGCCCTCGGTCTGGCCATATCTCTTGAAGAGCTAGAATGCCAGTTAGCATATTGCATGATCAATAGAAGTCTTGGATACTTACTGCCTCGATGTTCAGTGATGCTGCCTCACTACGACACGTCAGTCTTGGAACCCCCCCAACGATGACCCTCGATGCCACTCACCCGCCATAGTGATCATTGCGATCAATGTGAAGCACCTTCTTGCCCTTGACGCTAAGAACACTGCAAGGTTATCAGCATATGTACAGACTTGCTTTTTGCTCGAGTCCTTGTCTTACCCTGAAAGCACACATTCGGTGAGACCTGGACATAGTTAGCATCGGGGGCGTCCATGTTAGGTATGCGGGGTAGTGGAAACCCACCTGTTCCCAGGACCACGACGTCGTATTCGGGCGCGATATCTTCCATGGCTGTATGATGCGGAGTTGTGGAAAAAAGGGGTGTTTGTAGTCTGCAGTAGAAGTTGTCCGCTAGAAAGCGCGTGGGTAGGTCGACTTGGGGCGGTGAGGTGGATGTGGGGTTGGAGCTCTTTGGGAAGCGCCTCGCCAAACTGGTCGGCGTGTTTATGCTAGCATTACTTTCATAACTTAACGCGTTTAGCATATGCTAACCTAGTGCAGTTCACTATTTTCACGACATGCTATGATACGTGCAATATGATGCTGAGAATAAGCAGTATGTCTCGACGGCTGCAAGAGCCTCTGCACGCTGTGCATGCTTATAATCTGACACCTGAGCCCGCTGTACAACACCTCGTCTCGAACTAGAATTACACTACGTATTGCCTTCCCCCGCATCATCAGAACCGGCCACAGAAGACTTGCCAGGGTGCACGCTAGATCTGCGGCTTTTGCAAAGTCAAGGTCACCCAGGCCTTCTCAAACAACCACCTTTTCCTTAGGCTCTGCTGCTGTCGAGTCCTTTGCAGGCTCCTGGCTTGTCGGCGCAACTGGGGCGTCGTCCGGTGTGTCATCCGCTTCTAGTGGGTCCTACAGAGAGTGTTAGCTCATGGCAGTCAGTCGTCTTGAGGTGCAAAGCATACGTATGGTGGTTGTGTGTACTGCGGGCCGTCCGTCCGCGACAAATCAATGTCGGGGTCGCGCTGTGCCAGAACAAACGCTTCTTGGTACGCCTGGTGCCTTTCGGCCAGTGTGTCCAAGATTGCCTTCATGGTCTCCTGCACCGTCTTGTCCCGCTCCTGAGTCTCGTAGTCACCGTAGCCGGCATTGAGGCGCTTGCGCTCAATCTTCTCGGTTGCAAGGCGATTCCGCTCCTTGACGCATATCCACCACAGCTGGTGAAGGGCATCCCAGTCTCGACTGCGCAGCTCGCCGACAGTCCACGCTCGGCCTGTGTCTCTGTCAGCTACCAGCCCATTTGACATGCCATGAAGCCAGCGGCTGCATACCGTGTCTCTGCTCCTCTACCGGTGTCTGCAGCAGTTTCTGGTCCTTGAAGAAACCCCACAGTCCGTGGTCGGGCGTGCCTGTGACTTTATGTGTGACCTTGACGGGCGTGGGCAATCGCTGGTTTTCAAAGTCCTTTTGGCGGACTGACAGCGTCTGCCGTGGCCGCAGCGCCGTAGCCCTCACTGCAGACACGCCTCTGTTTTTATTGTTGTCCTTCTTCCACCGTGCTGGTGACGTCGAAAAGCATGCCCGCGAGGCATTGCTTGCGCATTGAGCCGAGGGAACGAGAAAGGCGAGGACGGCATCGAATTGCGTCGGCGCCAGGCCGGGTCGTAGTAGTCGTGAAGAGGTGAGCATTGTCGCCATGGCGTGGGCGCTGGCGTGGGCTGTGCGTACCGATGCAGAAGGGCGCAGCAAAGTTGCTGCTGGGAAAGTGCGACCGGGGTCCGACCATTAGCGCGCGCCGTTGATGGTGGCCTTGGAACCTGCCTGCAGGCCGGCTCCGTCAGCCCCAGGCCCTCGTTATAAAGAGAAGGCCGCCCCGCCGTCGCCTTTTGCTCCTCATCCCATTCCGCGCTCATCACCCCGTGTTGGGCGCCCTCAGATAGTTTCCAATTTCATTTGACGAATTCTTCGATTTCACCAGCGGGTATCAGGACCCGCACTACACCATCTCGACATGCAATATTCCGCCGCCAACATGCAGTTCCTCTTTGTCCGACCCATCCGCGTCTTCTGGCAACCTTCTCAACTCCGTGTTGTCGTCAAGCCACCCTGGACCCCAGTCTGCTAACTGGGATTTTGCGTTTTCCTTCTCTGCCTCTCAAGACGACGTCTCTCTACTCGGCACCTCTTCTTCCCTTGTTCCCACTACATCCTCGGCCGCCTTGACGGGTGACCTCATCGCACCAGACGCTTCCCTTTACGCTACTTCTGACTGGAACCTCCTCCCTGCTTCTGACTCACAGTACCTCGGCCATGGTACTCAGCTATATCCCGGCGGCCCCGACCCACTCTCTTCTGTTGAGAATACCATGAATACGCTTCCCATGCCCGAGGGCACGGACATGCCAAACAAAACAAATACGTCAGCGCAGATGACAAGAGGTGAGAAGCACTCTCAGCAGTTGATTTACTCGCATCTAATTCATACAGACTACTCTCATTCGGGTTCTTCTTCGATAAGCTACAAGGACCGGAGCTCTTCGTCTCCGGAGCGCTCTTCGTCTACTTCTTCTTCCAAATTGCTATCTGTCAAAAGCAGCCCTGCTGTTCAAGAGACGCCGTCACGTATCGAGAAGCGGAGAGCTAACACTCTTGCTGCACGTCGCTACCGCCAAAAGCGGGTCGATCAAATGAGCACCCTCGAAGCCGAGCTCAAGGAGGTCAAAGCCGAGCGGGACGATCTCAAGGTCCGCAATGCTAGACTTGAAGGTGAGGTGGAGACGCTTCGTGCTCTTCTTCGATCTCAGAAATAGCTTTGCATTGGTTGTGTCAGCGTTCTGTTAATCTCCTTGTTTCACCAAAAGGGTCAATGCATGGCCTCTCAGACGATGTCGGAAAACGGATCGATCATGGCCCGCTTGTTCAGGACCGTGGCTCAGATCGGCAAAAACGTGGTGTTTAATCTTGGAGACGCGACATGGGGTTAGGAGGTTGAGCACTTACGGGGTGGCTGAATCTGGGCTTTTATGGGCGTATGATGCATTTGAATTCTGGCTCTATGGATGCTATGGATATCTAAATACATTTTATACCGACTTTGCACTCTCCTGTCTTGCTTGCGATGAGGATCATATTTGCTCATTATGAGCAAGCAGACGATGTGATTGAAAAGGGGCGTCTCTCGATACCCGTCATTTGGAGTCTGTATGAGTCGACGTGAGTCGGCATGAGTGGTACTTCCTGTGGCTTGTTCACGTAACCCATAAGTTGGAAGCTGCCCCGTCTCGTCTCGCCCCGCCCCAAGCTTGAGCTACGTACATACTACAGGCACACCACCACGACAACCCAAGAGCGGCTGGATACGATGCTGCTGCCGCCATTAGACGAGTGTAGTTTGAGGCGTTGCTCAGCCCCTAAGGGGTCTAGCTGTCGGCTGCATTCGGCATGATCTGTCGTCGGCCCCACCCAGCTGTCTAATCAGCGATGGGCATAATGAGTCATTTTTGCTCACTATGTTTTGTACCTCTTGGCTCTGCTGTACCTGCACTCCTGACCACAGCCATAGTACTAGCGCCGATGCGCAGAAAGAGGGACTCCTGCCTCCATCTCGACAGCAATGCGTTGAGTGCATAGCGAGACGGGACTGACCCAACTGGTGTTCTGTTATGTCATCACCCGCAGCCAGGATACCTCACCCTCGGCTGCTCCTCGTCCGGACTTCCGCTGCTGAGCTACAACCAACGGTAATTGCACTCCATCTCGGCCTCATCCCAAGCGAGCTCTAGCCCACGGCCACTCCGCACCTACTAGTAGTAACCTGTCATGTCAATGTCTGCATCCAGCCACGAGCTTTGATGAGATTAATTTCGTTAAATCTCTCCGACACGAGGCTGGCCCGCGTGCGGGGGCGCGTCTGCCATTCTTACCTTGGATGCCCAAGGGGAGAAGAAAAGAGAAGGATCCTGAGAGCAAGAAGGCAGTAATTCCTGATAGCGACTCATGGCCGATATCCGCAGTGCCAAATGTAACAAAGTCAGTCAAGAGGCGCCTCAGGTCGTAGTAGTCCAGCAGCATGCAACACGGGTTTCAGCCTCAAGGACCTCAAACACAGGGAACGTAGTGTTCCCCCCCGGGCCCACTCCCATGTCCCGCTGCCGATTCTATCAGTTCATGCATGCTGCAAGCTTTCTGTTACTCGGGACTATCCATGCGACGGTCCCGTCCATTCCACGTTCAGTTAGCAGACGTTTTGGACGTTATCATGCACCTCCTCTTAACTGTACCACCAGCGTCGAGACCACTAGGTCGTCCACATTGTTTTTCTTCAGCCCTTGCCAATGCCAATTTGCCCAAGTGCCGGGCCGATCATATCATTGAACAATGCTATAGTCCGGTTTCTAAACCCAGCATTCCACGTTGTTCAGGCCACCCCCCTAGCGGCATCGCTAACCTATCACGTCTCGGCACACAGGATTGCGGTTCTCTGCGTATCGAGCCGTGTAGTCGCTTCACTAGCAGGATCGCCACAGCTGGGATATTGTTCCTGGTCTGCACGCGTAAGGGTCACGAAACGTCTTACGGAACAGTCCCTCCCGTCGGTGCAGAACCCGGGGAACCCTAAATCTTAGGGCTCACCCTCCTACACAAACGCTGAGGCCCGGACACATTCATGTTCATTGTTTGCTCTTTTGTTCGTTCACCGTCCTGCTTCCCAGGCGCACATCTCTCGATCGCCATCTCCCATTCGGGATTGACCGCATCGGACTCACACCTCTAGTACAAAACCAACGACGCTAAGCGATAATGTATTACCGACCAGGCTTTGTGGTGGTGATTGTTGGCGCGGTTTTGACCACGCTGTCAACAGTTATCGTGGGACTTCGGTAAGTTTAGACGGAACTCGCAGCCTGGGGCCACGACCTGACAAGCTTTGTACAGATACTACTGCCGATACTTTCTCATGGGATCTCTCAGCGCGAGTGACCACCTCATGTTCACTGCTCTGGTAAGCTTCGCAAATCGAACTAGACATGCACCAGAACTGACAGAGCCTAGGTCATGGCGTGGGCAACCTTTGTCGTAAACTATTACCAAGATTTGACAAGTAGCCATACTCGGCCTTCCTACCTGCGGGATCCTGTAAGAGAGGATTCACCCCCTTTACTCGGAGGATCACTCTAACGCGTACTCAGGTGAAGCGACTCGAGATTGAACCTGCCGTGCGAGGCGTGCTCATCACGTGGTGGGTCTACCGATGGATCTATGTCATAGCGCTGGGCTTCGTAAAGCTCAGTATCCTCTTCTTTTACCACTCCATTGCCGCAAACCAGACATTCCGACGACTCGTATACGTTATGATTGGGTTTGTGTCCATGTACACATTCTCCGCCAGCATAGCCGCAATCTTCCAGTGTGAAAACCCGTCGAGCGCATGGTCTACGACGAATTACTTTGCACAGTTCGACCCCACTATCGAGCGAGAGCCTGCCAAATGCTGGGATCCGGTTCCGTTGTGGGTCTTTTCCTCCGCGGCCAACTTGTTGAGCGACGTCATCCTGCTTATGCTGCCCCTGCCGACGCTTCTGAGTCTCCGTATCCCAATGGGGAAGCGGCTGGCACTCATTGCTATATTCTCGGTAGGCGTCCTGGCCATTACAGCATCGTCGGTACGCATGTGGGTTATGTACTTGTGGGCGGCATCTCCCTACAACTCTGCACGATATGGAAACGATTTACTTTTGTGGGGCCAGGTCGAGACCAACAGTGGTATCATATCCGCGTCTGTACCCTTTCTCCGTCTTCTTTTCCGCGACAAGGAGAGGAGGGAGTCACAGGCCGGCGGTACGCCGCAGAGGGTGTATGTGAGTCCACCAGCATCAGCGCCTCCAAAGGTTCCATCAGTGCAGCCATACAGTCCGCAAAACCCGCCAGACGTGGAGGCATGGCCACTCCAGGATGAGAAGGCGGCCTTGAACAGTGAAGAATCTGTTCGCTTCATCACCATACATGAAAGATCGACCGTGGCAAGAGAGTCGAACTGGGGCCCATTTGTCACGATACCAGAAAGCTTGAGCTCAGACGGCAAAGGCAGTCCAGCGCTGGAACGCGCACACCACCCGTACAATGGGGTGTGAAGTAGGACCAAGTGTATTTTTAAAACGTAATGTCTATGTCTGATACGAGGTAACGGGTTTTGGGTGAATTTGACAGGTTGTAACAGTAGCTGGCCTACGCGGCTGACGCATTTCATGACTCTTGTATGTACAGTATTCTATTATTTTATTATTATAAGAAACATTTTGATTACATAGCCACCTCTGGTCTGGCCAGCTCATTGACTGCTTGCTTGGAGAGGCCATTGACTCGGCAGATGGCATGTAGCACGGATGGGCGTGTCCTTGGTTTTTGTGATTACCAACCGGCGCCTGGCCCTATATCTGGTCTGGGTCGCGGTGTGAGGTACATGAGGTTTGCATATTGTCAGAAGGGGCGGTTTGGTCGGCGAGATGGCACACGGAGCTATGATTGCTCGACACAACCATTCGCCGGGGCGCAGCAGCGAGTCTCTTGGGAGGGTCGAGGCGCGGACGGGGGTTCCAACAGAGGACGTTGCACGATGGCGGCAGGACAGGCATGGCTGCAGAGCTGACGCCTTACCGTTCAGGGCTAGAGCTAAGGAGGGGCGGCGGCGGCCTTACCCATGGCTTGCCGATCGCGTGCGGCTATCTGGAGTGCATCTGAGAGGTCACGTAGCCTATCATCCTAATAGCTAGTACTAGTAGACGCAAGCAATCATTTGTCGTGCTCGTAAATACAACGGTCCTCGTTCACCACAGCACACCGCCAATCGCTGCAGCGCTTCCCCACAAATGCCGGCTTAAGGGCCACGGCACGCCCTTGCTCATCCACCGTGGCTTCCTCACGCCTTACCAAGCTTCTGCTCGCCGCCGTCGCCCTCTTCATTGGCACTACCGCCATCCTGGCTTCGATTCGACTCGGCGGGCGAGTACCTTCAATCCTGCAATACGTCAAACCCTCCCCCTTGCGCAACCCCCTCTACACCCAGCCCTTCCGGCCCCTCACAAACTCCACCATGGCGCCCTCCCAGTACAAGACGCCGCCGCAGCTACCCCCCAAGTTCACGGCTACTAAGCAGAGTCTGGTAGACGACGCAAAGAGGCTGGTACGTCTCCGCATTTCCCAAAAACGCGTGGTGGGGTCTGCACGTGTTGCAGTTGCCGTCCCCGCACCCAAGGGAGTCGCTCCTGAGCGATGCTGACACGCCTCAGATTGACAGATCACGAAGCGTTCAAGATGCTATTGTCCGCGACGTCAAGCCCGAAAGCGCCACCTTTGCCAATGTGCTCCTCCCAATTGCCCGCGATGACAACAAGATGGCCATTGAGTCGCATATCCTCGGCTTCTACAACGCCGTCTCAACCAGCAAGGAGCTGCGCGATGCCTCGAGCGAAGTCGAGCAGATGCTCGACGACTTTGGCATCGAGTCATCCATGCGCGAGGACATCTTCAACCTCATCGACGCGGTGCTGAAAAAGGGCGAGAAGCTCGACCCAGAGTCGCAGCGCTTGCTGGAGAAGGACCACAAGTCCTTTATTCGCAATGGTCTGAACCTGCCCGCGGGACCCAAGAGGGACAGGTTCAAGGAGATCAAGCAAAGGCTGAGCCAAATCAGCATTGCTTTCCAGAAGAACCTCAACGAGGAGAATGGCGGTCTGTGGTTCACACCCGAGGAGCTGCACGGTGTGCCCGAGGATGTCCTCTCGGGGCTCAAGAAGGGAGAGGGCGAGAACGAGGGCAAGCTGTTCCTCACCTTCAAGTACCCAGACCTCTTCCCAACGCTCAAATACGCCACCAACCCAGAGACCCGCCTCAAGGTCTTTGTCGCCAATGAAAACAAGTGCAATGACAACGTGCCCCTCTTCAAGGAAGCAATTCTTCTCCGTGATGAAGGAGCCCGCCTTCTGGGCTACGACAATCATGCGCAGTTCCGCATAGAGGACAAGATGGCAAAGACCACCAAGACAGTCGACGACTTCCTTGGAGACTTGCGGACCAGACTGACACCAGGCGGACAGAAGGAAATCGAGAAGCTCATGGAGCTGAAGAAGCAAGATGTCAAAGAGAACGGGCTCACTGGCCCCCTCACTGAAGATTACTACCTGTGGGATAACAGGTACTACGACCGTCTGATGCTAGAAAAGGACTACCAGATCGACCACCAGGTCATTGCCGAGTACTTTCCTCTATCGACAACCATCCAGGGCATGCTGAAGATCTTCGAGGAGCTCTTCGGCTTGGTCTTTGTTGAGATTGTTGGTGAGGAAGAGAGGGCGGCTCTTGCAGATGGCGGCAAGGGATCTGACATTGTCTGGCATGAGGATGTACAGATCTTCAGCGTCTGGGACGACGAAGGCGAGGGTGCAGGTTTCGTTGGTTACCTCTACTTGGATCTTTTCCCGCGAGATGGCAAGTACGGACATGCGGCCAACTTCAACCTGCAGCCAGGCTACATTGATGAGAATGGCAAGCGACGCTACCCTGCCACCGCTCTCGTCTGCAACTTCTCCAAGCCAACACAGAAGAAGCCTTCATTACTGAAGCACGACGAGGTCGTCACCCTTTTCCACGAGCTCGGACACGGCATCCACGATCTGGTGTCTCGTACGACCTACTCTCATTTCCACGGTACAAATACTGTGCGTGACTTTGTCGAAGCCCCATCTCAGATGTTGGAGAACTGGTGCTGGACCCCATCGCAACTGCGCTCGCTGTCGCACCACTACTCTTACCTCTCTGCCGACTACGAGAAGGCGTATCTAGAGTCTTCAGGCAAGACCTCGAAGCCGGCTGAGCAGATTCCTCAGTCGCTCATTGCCAAGCTGATCTCCACCAAGCATGTCAATGATGCGCTCTTCAACTTGAGGCAGCTGCACTTTGGTACCTTTGATATGACCGTCCACGAGCCACCTAGCCACGAAGAGCTTGTGAAGATGGATATCACAGAGAAGTACAACTCTCTAAGACGTGAGATTAGTCTGTTGAAGGGTCCTGAAGCACTCGAGGGTGACAAGAAGGGTGACTGGCACTGGGGTAATGGCCAGGCTACGTTTGGTCACCTGATTGGTGGCTACGACGCTGGGTAAGTCTAGACGAACCGCATTACCAAATAACACATGCTAATAATCGTAGTTACTACGGCTACCTCTCTTCTCAAGTCTACTCAACAGACATGTTCTACACCGTCTTCAAGGCGGACCCCATGAACCCCAAGGAGGGTCGTCGCTACCGCCACACTGTCCTTGAGCGCGGAGGCTCTAAGGAGGAAATGGACATCCTGGAGGAATTCCTCGGCCGAAAGCCTCAAACAGAGGCTTTCTACAAGGAGCTTGGCATTTCGCAGTAGTTCGACAGCCACGTATTGTGTCTAGTAGAGCATGAATACAAAAGAAATTAACAAGGATAAATTTAGCATGCCCTACTTTCTTTTTGTCAACGTGGTAAACAAGCTAGTAGTTGCATTGAACCCCACAAGCGTGTATATGCCTTGTGCAAGGGCACAGGGGTGGGTGGGTGTGTATTTTACACAACACCCCTCACCCTGGTGTCGCGTGAAGCAAGGATAGAACCTAGTTTGCTTAGGCAAGTCTGTGGCGCGCCATGTGATTAAATGCCGTTGGCATATACCGATGCAGTGGGAAATACAAGGAGGTCACACGTGTATATGTCTTGTGTATTTGTGTTTTTTTTTCTATTTTTTCGGAAGAGTTACTGGCAAGGATATTTTGTCAGTGACAATCGAGTGAGGTGACATGGTGGTGCGTCTTTTCTTTTCGACATTTGTAATGCATTGTTTTTCTTTTGGTGCCTTGTTCGGGGTGTGTACATACTGTAGCAGAATTCTCACGTGATTTCTTTCTCAATAAATTCACATTTAGAGATAGTCTGGTTGGTATTTATTTGCATTTTAACGGTCTCTCTATTTACGAGATTAGGGATGGAAATATGTTCCCTGTGTTTCTTTTATTTGGCGATATCATGTCACTAGCACAGTATTTGGTCTTATCCTTTTTAGATATTTTGTTATGTATTCTGAGGTTATATCATTCCGTATCCTGTGCTGTTGGTATGATTTCAGTGGTTTTTCTCCTTTTACAAACGAACTGTATGACAGTGAAAGAAATCAAATCAATGAATGTGGGTTTCCCAACTATAGCAATGGTTAAGTTGTATGAGAGCTCCACCTTCTCTCTACAGTCCTTAGTTATATATGGGATTATTGAATTTGGATACGAACAGCGACCTTTGTTACCAACTAGGCAACAGAAAGTTTTGTAACAACGAAGGTAGACAGGACTGAGCAAGTGAGCAAGTGAGCAAGTGAGCAAGTGAGCAAGTGAGCAAGTGAGCAAGTGAGCAAGTGAGCAAGTGAGAGGGAAGGCTTAGTTTGTTCATGTCTTTCATGCACAGAGAAAGACTTGAGTGAGCAGACCACGGCACAGTATCCGGTATCACGCTTAAGTCGGCAACATTAACTTCCTTGGCAATCTTTCACTAAACTCCTCGCATCAGATCGCATCCACTGTTGAGCCGACAACGGCATTGAGATTTTAGACTTCAGTCCTATCTTGATGCGACAAATCCGAGGCAAGCACGTGGGATACGGCGTACTGTTCGTTGCTTGCGCCTAACTTGTTCAGGAATGTGTCACGTCTTGTGCATGATCGCGTGCTCCAGCCGCACTTTCGACTTGCATCGTGTCTCGTATGCAAGATAACACCTGAAAAATTAGAGCAATGTGTTTCCTCGCGATCACAGTCGAGATTCTTACTGCAGATCGACCTGAATGCTTTTTGGAATCTAGAGCCTACCGGGAAACACATGTTCACTTCACTTTCACTGTCTGAGCTTGGTTGGTTCCCACCCCCATGCTGACATTAGGTAACATGGGCAAATAGCAGGTGCAAAAAAAATTGACAAGACTCAGCTGGAATGACCATCGTCCCACGCTATTGAGTGGCATGGTAGGCCTTCAGCTGTTTATATCGAATGCGCAGCCCGCGAAGGCGTTTCTCGGCAACCATCATTCCCATTTGGCCCCTAACGCCAACAATTCGAGTTCTTGGACAGGTCTAGATCTGGAGGATATGATATGGCAAACCAGCTGTTCATCCTTTCCACAGGCTTGGCCACGAGGCTTCCGCCTGGCACTCTGCTTCTTACCATACACCATACACTGGGCTCAGCGGGTCGGCGTGCTCCCTCTGCTGCACCTCATTGGCTGCATTCAGACGCTACCTGTTTACACATGGCGGAAACTAATGCTTAAGCGTTAGCGGAGCCCCGGCGCCAAGCGCATCCTGCCAAGCCACACCACCACATGTCTGGCGGAGAGGGCCACTAAACAGGCTAGTCGACGCATCCCTGGCATTCCCACGGTAATCTAGTCTTCGGTGACAACCACCTGCTTCAAGCTTGCCCAGCGTCTCGTTATTCCGTATATGGTCCTCCGGGCAGGGCAATTGGCTGTAGGCCTTACCGCGAGTGAGTGCATAGCGTCGCACATGAGACGGGTAAGCAGTTTGATTGGATGGCCACCACAGCAGGAGGCGTTTTTTGGTGTATCGGTGGGAGGATTTCTTTCTCATGTGCAGGAAGGAGAGAAATGAGTATTGTTTTGTGGTACAAAAGACATTTAAGCTGCTTCTCTCTCTCGCTTCGTTACATTTGCTTCTCAGCAAGGTCACCTCTTTTTGCAATACCCTTTTTCAGCGCGTTTGAGCGCCGGGAAAAAGTAAGAGTGAATACCGTCTGCAAAGATGCCTGCTCTTCCCCAGTTCAACTATATCTTTGCCATTGGTACCATCTTTGCGTTCTTGGACGCTTGGAATATCGGTTGGTAGCCCCCCTTTCGATTTTGTTACAATAGGAACGCTTGTTCTTGTTACTGGCTTCCACTGCGAGGCTGTAATGCTTCATGATTTATGGTGGAATAATTTGCTGACCCAACTAGGTGCCAATGATGTTGCCAACTCGTTCGCGACCTCGGTCGCTTCCCGGTCGCTTACCCTCAAGCAAGCCATGTGCGTCGCTACGGTGATGGAGATGCTCGGAGCTCTGCTTGTGGGTGCACGAACTGCCGATACCATCAGGACCAAAATTATTTCGACAAAATTCTTCGAAGAAGACCCCTCTGTACTCATGTTGGGCATGATGTGCGCGATTATCGGTTCCTCCCTCTACCTCACTGTTGCCACAAAGTTCTCGATGCCCGTGTCCACTACCCACTCTATCATGGGCGGTGTCATTGGCGTAGGTATTGCAGCGGTCGGTACCAAGGGTATTGATTGGTCTTTCAAGGGTGTCTCATCCGTCTTTGCGGCTTGGGCCATTGCTCCTGGTATTGCAGGTGGCTTTGGTGCCATCATCTTCCTCATCACCAAGTTCGGTGTCATGCGCCGAAAGAACCCGGTTTACAAGGCCTTCTTCATGGTCCCGATCTACTTCTTCATCACTTCGTTCCTCCTTACTCTCCTCATCTGCTGGAAGGGTGGATCTGCCAAGATCAAGCTCACTGACGTGCAGGCCGTCTGGGTCTCCATCGTTACTGGTGTTGTTGTCGCTGTCATCGTTGCTACTTGTAAGTCTCAAAAGATACTGCTTAATTAGTGAGCTCTACTGAAATTTGATATCTAGTCTTCATCCCTTTCCTCTACCGCCGTATCATCAAGGACGACTGGGAGCTGAAGACATGGCAAATCGTCCTTGGTCCTCTTCTCCTTCGCCGCCCGGAACCCAAGCCCCGCCCACAGGGTGTGGCTGCCGGAAACATCCCTGACTTCTACGCTGGACATCTCACCGCAGAGGAGCTTGAGATCAAGCGCGCCGCAGAATCCCGCACCAGTGACGACGATACCGAGAAGACTGCCACAGTCACCGCGACACCTGTCAGCTCAGATGATATCACACCTGCTGGAACCAACCACAATGTCACCGCCACCCCAGTCCGACAGCTTTCTACACCCAAGAAGTCACCGCCTGAGGGTCCGTGGTACACCCCTGCTGTCGCTTTCTATTGGGTGCGCTATGCTATTTTCCGCGGTGTCGAAAAGGATGTCGTTACTCAACAGAGCCACCAAGACTTCCTCTCTGGCGACATTGAAAAGGTCCACGCTACCGGTGAGCATTACGACAACCGCGCCGAGTACACCTACTCCTTCCTCCAAGTCATGACTGCAGCCACTGCCTCGTTTGCCCACGGCGCCAACGACGTATCCAACGCTATCGGCCCATACACTGCTATCTACTTCATCTGGAGTAGTGGTAAGATTTCAAAGAAGGTCCCTGTTCCCCTCTGGATTCTTGCATTCGGTGGTGGCGCTATCGTCATTGGTCTGTGGACATACGGCTACAACATCATGCGCTCGCTTGGTAACAAGATCACGCTTCACTCGCCTTCTCGTGGTTTCTCCATGGAGTTGGGTGCGGCTATTACTGTTATTCTGGCAACGAAGTTGGCGCTTCCTGTTTCGACTACGCAGTGCATCACTGGTGCGACGGTTGGTGTCGGTCTTTGCAATGGTACTTGGAGGACTATCAACTGGCGCATGGTTGCTTGGATCTACATGGGTTGGTTCATTACGCTTCCTTGTGCTGGTCTTATTTCTGGCTGCTTGATGGCTATCATTCTTAATGCACCCAGGTGGGGCATGGGTGTTTAGACAGATGTAGCTGGTAGTGGGGGTTAGCAGGTGTAATTGGTATGACTCTAGGAGCACGAATGAACAAAATAGCATGTTCTTTTCTCATACGAGTATGCATAATGCCTGGGATTTACCCTAAGTATCTTATAGTATACGCATCACAGTTGATGCCTGGATAATTATCGGCTAATAAAATAATATTTCACAACTTTTCAAACAACCTTTTTGCCATGTTCACTTCACTTTCTGGGGCGGCATAGTTACAAACCACCCGCTTTATACATTGACTACACAAACTAAGCCCTACTAAAATCGAACTCTCTAACTTCTCCAGCCTTGGTTTCTAGCTTCATGCGACCATTGGAAAACCCCTTGGCTGTGGATGTAGCATTTGCACTTCTCGTGCTGTTCCCCGCCTCACCGTACTTTAGCACAACTGGCCCACCGATCTTACTTTCCATCTTCATATGTGTGAGTTTTCCACCCGCCCACTCAAGATCAAACACGAAACCTCCTCTGGCAGCAATTCCATTGACACTTCCATCACTCCAGCCATCAGGCAGCACTGGTAGCAACCAGACTTCCCTTATGCCCTTGTCGTCCACGACATGCGACTGCAACAAGCCTTCTGCCACACCGCTCACAAATCCCAAGTTGCCATCAATCTGGAAAATACCTTCATTGACGTCCATGAGATTTCTGAAGACACTGGTGTTGAAGAATTGAAATGTGTTTTCCGCCAGTGCAGTCTTATTCTGCAGACGAGCATACCAGTTGATTGTCCAAGCGCGCGACCAGCCTGTTCCCGCGCCATTGTGCGAGAGTCGGTCTTCGAGCGTAGCAGCTGCAGCGTTGAAGAGCTTCGCATCGTAGCCTGGGGCGCCCGGCGGAAGAATCTGAGTGCCGGGGTAGAGAGCGTAGAGGTGCGAGACGTGGCGGTGGCCTGGCTCAGCCTGTACGTAGTCTTCCATCCATTCTTGCAATGTGCCTGGGTAGCGCTTCGAGTATCGGTAGGGTGGGAGTTTTGCTTGCGTGTCGCGGACGCGTGTCAGGAAAGATGCGTCTGTGGATGAGTTTCCAAGGGTAGCGACTGCATTGAGGTAATTTGTGAATAGTTCATTGAGGATTTCAATGTCGCATGTGGGTGCGGTGTCGAAGTTGTAGGACTTTCCATCAGGGCCAATGTATGTATTTTCGGGTGAGACAGAAGGGTTGGTGACAAGGTATTCAGTGCCGTTGGCCTTGAAGGGCTGAAGTGTATCAAGGTAGAATTCAATGGCTTCGGACACGATATGAATGTTTGAACTTAGGAAAGCTTTGTCACCGGTGTACCAATAGTGCTCTAGGATATGAGTAACAAGCCAACCAGATGATAGTGTCCAGTAAGTGGCGGGTAGGTAACGGTCGACGGGCGCTGTGTCGCCCCAGAGATCGGTGTTATGATGGCTCATCCACCCAGACGCATTGTACATCTTTCTCGCAGTATTTGTGCCATCCTTGCGCATCAATTCCAGATGGTCGAATAGAGGCATATGGAGGCTGGAAAGACTTGTAATCTCTGCAGGCCAGTAGTTCATCTGGAGATTAATGTTCACAGTATATTTGGAGCCCCATTGCGGATCGAATTCCTTGTTCCAAATGCCTTGGAGATTTGATGGTAGATTGCCTGCACGCGAAGAAGCGATGAGTAGATAGCGCCCGTAATTGTAAGCTAACGCGACCATTCCAGGATCGACCGCCCCTCGTCGAGTTGCATTGATACGTTGATCGGTGGGCAGACTGCTAGCTTTCTGATCTGAACCTTTCAGATTCAGTACGCTGGCCTTGTAGAATGGTGCGTAATCTTCGATATGACGCCGGCGAAGCTCCTCGTATGAGTGTTGGCGAGCTTTCTCTATCGTGTTGTCTACAGCCGCTTTCGTGTCATTGTGCCGGTACGAAGTCGTAGCTGCAAAGAATGCGGTCGCTACGGTAGCGTTTTCTACGACGATGAACTCGCCAAGGGTCTTGACATGACCGTCAGACTCGACTGCCAGAGCGGTAGTGAATGCAATTGGATGAATACCGCCAGCCCCGCCGGTCATGTATGTTTGTCCATTTTCGTTCCAGTCCTGGTCAGATGCTTCGTTTAAGCCGTCCTTAGGTCGAGAGACACGCATCTGGAATGATAACTTTCCGCTTCCGGTTGCTTTCAAGCGGTGAACGAAAACGTCGTCTGGTACCGATACGAACATCTCGCGTTCGTAAAGGGTATCATTCACCTGAAAACGAACACCAGATGTGGCTGTTTCCAGATCCAGCCATCTTTGATACGTGGTTTTACTGTATTTGCTCGTATTGTCGAAATCGATCTCCATGTCTCCCAATGTTTGGTAGTTTCTGCATGTCTGTGGGGTGCCCATTAGGCCCAGGTTGGCCAGCTTTTGCGCAGCACCAGGGTTACCTCCGGCGAGCAGTCTCCGGACCTCTGAAAGCGATTGGGAACCATCTTGGTTTACTCGATCCCTTCGACCTCCATTCCAGATGGTTTCTTCGTTGAGCTGGATACGTTCTTGTACAGGAATTCCGTATATCATAGCACCAAGGCGGCCATTGCCAATCGGAAGAGCATCTGTCCAAGTATTGGAGTTCGCGGGAGCCGTATACCAGAGTCGTGTGCTGTTCTCTGCCGCTGCTAAAGACGCTAAGCCAGCGACAGCAGCAGCCAGAGTCGCTGCGGTGAACATGGTGATTACACTTGCCTTCTTGCTCAGACACAGCCGGGATGGACAAGTTATTTATAATATTGGTGTTTTCAAGACTTCAATTTTCAGACATGAACGGATCATATGACGGTGACCCGCCTCCATCTAGTCCCTCATTGACGGACATGATTTTGCCCGCATACATGTTAAGTACCGCTGGTTATCCAAGTCGTTCCTAGCGCACAATCCCCCACATCCATCTTCGGTCCTAAATTGCAGATCGCAAATGCATCGCGCTCTGTCATCGCGTTGGGTTGCATCCCGGAGTACTCCCGCAGAACATCCTGTTGTATTTAGCCTCGGGGTAAAGCCTTCCGATCCTGAACTGGCATCGATGCACAGGGAGGGATCCATGACAGGGTAAACTATACGATACCCCGCATGTACTCCTCTTTCTATCCGAAGTGGAAGTCTAATAACAAAACTTTCTCATTGGCATATGCTGGGTACTGCGGATGAACTTGGTGGCTTTCTGGATTGTTGGTTATCCCGGAAAGACTTATTCCAGAGTGCGAAATGGCCCATGACAAAATTGGGTATTAACCTGCTCTTGGAGAAAAATAAAATAAAACGTACCAGTTTGTGATGGTAGTGGAATGCGTAGATGCGGTAGGCTATAGAAAAGGTGTTGAGGTGAATAAATACATGACGTCATGTTGACCTAGAACGCCGGTATGACATCCGCATCTCCTAAACACATGTCGCTATGTTATCGAGTTCCTGTTAATGGCATGTGTAATTTCTGGGGTGGCCTGGGGTTTCATGCCCCCGATTATCCGATAACAATGACGAACACAATATATTCCATCAGATTACCAAATGTGCATAGTGTTTTGGAACTGTTTCATGAAGGATACTGTTAGGATAGGCGTTTTGGGAAAGATTGATTGATATTACTTGAAGAGACTAAGTATCCAGGGTGACCACCAGGCCATGTTTGAAGGTCTAACAGATGCAAGTGTCAATAGTACAAATAGCTTGGCGCGGCTCGTCTCGCTATCGACCCATAAATGCATCTTGGTCAAGTTAAGTAGCTTTGACCAACCTGATGGCCATCGTGTCATGTGGTTCGACAACTTTCTCGTATTTGCCCTTAAACTTTCCTTGTGCTTTTCCAGACCAAAGATCGACGACCATGTATTCAGCGCCAGCATCCAGACCAGGGACCTCATCAAAGTTGACAGCCCTGGACTTTGCAGTAGTCAGAGTATTCAAAACGAACACATGCACCCCCTTGGAGGAAGTTCCGCTCCAGTACTCAGCAGGATGCGTCTGGTTCCAGGTAAAGTTTGGATTTACACCCCACTTGTATGGCTTAGCTGGTGCTCCGACAACAAAGTCCTGGTTGAAGTCGATGAGCTCTTTGTTGCTAAGAATTTTCAAGATTTCAGGTTTGATGTTGTGTAGGGGTGTGCCAATGATGAGCGGCGACTTCAGCGCGGCCCATAGCGCAAAGTGAGAACGACTCTCCTGGACGGTGAGGTCACCGTTACCCACCTCAAGCATATCCCAGTCACCATGACCCCAAAAGTTGGTTGAGTTGTAGAAGAATGAAGCATGGTTGAGAATGGGCATCAAACCCCAAGAATACCCATATTGACCTTGCCATCTAGGGTAAATGTCTCCCCACATGCGCCAGCTGTGACCGGTGTCGTTGCCCCACTGATCGACGTGAGCATGTCCCCACGCGCACTGGGAGAACTGTATTGGGCGTTCGGTAGCGAGAAGGGCATCCCTCATAGTCTTGTAGCGAGTGAAGGTCTTGGTGGTCTTCCAATTGTAGCCAGGTGGTGCTGGGACTGGCTTTGAGCCACTACCACCGCCCCCAAGTGTTTGGTTCTCAGCAGGAGGACCGCCAAACCAGTTTTGGGGCATCCACCGGTATGGGTCTTCCCATTCTGAAGGAACGTTACAGTTGTCATATTTGAGATCTGATCATTCTTAGCCAGTGATTCAGCTACAATGGTCTTACTTACAGTCAACACCCCATTCTGCAAATGTATCGGCATCCAGCTTCTCATGTCCAAGGGAGCCAGCATATCCGCCGCATGTTTTCGTCCCTGCGTCGCTGTAGATGCCGAGCTTGAGCCCAAGTTTGTGGATCTCGTCCGCAGTGTGCTTGATGCCCTTTGGAAATTTCTTTTCGTCGGGCCTGATCTTTCCAGTTATGTTATCGCGCTGGTAGACTTTATCGCTCCAACAATCGTCAATATTGACGTAGTTGTAACCAAGATCCTTTAGACCGAGAGAAACGAAAAGACTTCCTACTTCCAAAAAGATGGACTCATTAATGGCGCATTCGTATTCGTTCCAGGAATTCCATCCCATTGCAGGGAGGCGGCCGGTATGTCCATCTGGAGAGACAAGGGCTAAGCCGGACCCGAATAAAGCCAGGCTGACGTACACTGACTTTGGCGCCATATTCTCTCTGCTGTCCGATTTTGATAATGACTTACTACAAAAAGAAAAGAAGACATGAAAGTTCCAATGGATTTATATATCTACATATGCTTAGATGTGTCGACGTTACACTGAGCATCAGGGAGAATTAGTTTCCGCGAGGAAAGATCTTCGCGCTACATCAGGGCTAGTGCTGCAGGCATTTGCCCAACAGACGAAGAATCGTCAGTTGTTGTCCAGGTCATTGTAATTATCCGAATTAATAACACGACAGGCACCCTGTTTAGCCAGCAAGACGATCTCTCCTGATGATACAGCGACGTTAAGGCTGGTCCGTGAACTTATTTCCGGTTTAAAAGTGATACATGGACGACGTACGGAATAATTTCCGTGAAGGCCATCACGGTATCAGTCAAGTAGAACTTTTATTATGCACTTGAATGAGGAATGACTTAGGGGACTTGGGGTTTGGTGAGGAGAGCCGACACAGCGGTTGCGAGCGCGATTGGAGGACTTGTTAGCGCCTTACGTCACGCATGGTATTTTTCTGCAGAACAACCCCTCACTACCTCGTAAACAACCAACGTTACAATTGCTATAGTAGCATCCGGACTCAATGCTTGTGACCATGGTGGTTATGTCCATGGTCGTGGTCATGGCCATGCTCATCACCGTCCTGCATGCGTGGCCATTCAGCCCAGTAGCCGTCGTCCCATATTTCCTGCAGCTTCTCTTCCTTTTCTTCGTCATCAAGCTTCTTGTTATTCATTACCTTTTCCCACTTCTTCATCTCGCTCGGGCCGAGCAAGCACGAGTCGAGTGCCTTGGTCAATCCATCGATATCAAGCTTCTCGCCGATGAAGACCATTTCCTGTCTGCGGTCGCCCCACTTGCCTTCGAAGTCTTTTTTAATAGCCTTGACTGTCTCTTCATCGGCGCCCCATTCTTCTTCAGACACACAGCAGAACCAAGGCATTTCAGATCCGAGTGTCAGCATGGCACCAGCTGTGCTCCATGAGCCCATCTGGTTAGGGCGAGTGGCGAGCCAGAAGATACCTTTGCTGCGATGCAGACCGCCAAAGTAGGGACTGGCCTTCTTGTTTGCCAAAATCTGCTTATCATCCATCGGAGGGGTTTCATCATCGTCAGTTTCCTTGTCGGAATCATCCCCAGAGGCGCTGGCTTTGGCGGATTCTGATGATCCATCATGACTGCCTTTACGTCCATTCTGATTGTCATCTTCATCTTCATCGTCGTCATCACCATCGTCATCATCTTCGTTATCATCGTCTTCTTTCTCTTCTTCCTCAACGTTGTCATCATCTTCATCATCTTCGTCTTCTTCTTCATCGTCCTCTAATTCATCCTGCAGAAGAATGAACTTGCCTTCGATCAGCCGGTAGAGTTTCAACGGATCAAAAGGTCGCCGAGCACGGTAAACGAATGATCCAATTCCATACCTTGTCACAGAAGTCAGCAGAAATCGTAATGCTTCATGCAAATCAACTTACTCTAGCGTTTCAGGCTTGGGCGCAACACGCTTCTTGCCATGAACATCCATGACAGTCATCTCATGCAAGCTCTTCAACCATCCAGCACTTGCGACTGCCTCCCCGAAGTTGAAAATTCCGGTATTGAGCATCTCACGGACGTTCACCTTGGAGTACTTGGCCTCGATAATCTTAGCGTTGGGGTTGAGAGACTTGATGTAGGCCTTGACGCGGCCCAGAGTCGCAGCGTCAGCTCTGTCAATCTTGTTCACAATGATGACATTAGCGAACTCGATTTGATCAGCGAACAGATCAGAGATGGTTCGTTGGTCTTCGTCTGGCACTTCTTCTCTCCCGAAACGGTCCTGCAGGAACTCGGCAGTGTCGAATTCGGAGAAGAAGCGGAAGGCATCCACAACAGTGACCATGGTGTCCACAGTTGCGATGCTTTTCAGACCACCAATCTTCGCACTTTAGACTTGATCAGCGAGTTGACTCACAGTGGTTAGGTCGGTTACTCACACTTTGGCAAACACCTCCTTCTCATCTGGCTCCATGCCTTCAGCGTCGGCCATGGCCTCGGTCAATTCAGTGGTAAATGTCTCAGCAACCTGCTGAGGCTCACTGATACCCGAACTCTCAATGACTACATGGTCGAAGCCCTGGTCGCTCCATGCAAGACGCGCCAGCTCAACCAGCAAATCACTGCGGAGTGTGCAGCAAATGCAACCGTTCTCCATTTGTATCATCTTCTCCTTGACGCGGACCTCGCCATTGCTGGTGGGCTTATTACCAGATCGGCTGATTATATTGGCATCGACATTGACTGCTGCCATATCATTGACGATGACTGCGATGCGTAGGCCATGGTCTGGTGACTGGAGAATATGACGGAGAAGGGTTGTCTTTCCACTGCCCTATGATTGTGTGTAAGTACAGCTCGAACAGATTCCAAAAAAACTTACCAGGAAACCAGACAAAATAGTCACTGGTAGTGGCTTTCGCTCACTCGGCTTGCTCTTCGGCTTCATCTCCGCTCCGCCCGTCTTTCTACGCTTTGCTGGTGGCATGGGAACCTTCTAGGGCGTTTGTCAAATGTTTCAAAAACTTCTCGACCCTTTTAGAAAAATCTGAGAACGGTTTTTGTATCTGCTCGCTCATCGTTGTGCGCTCGACCATTGAGCACCTCGATGGTTAGGTCGCATCAGCACCAAAACCGCGCATCCTATTCGTCGACCGCCCGAGGAAGTGCCAACAAGGTAATTGCTATACTCATTGCAGTATCCCGCGCCCGTGTTGACTTTGATAGCGGACGCAAGACTCGAAGCGAACAATGGCCATTGGCTCTGGCTAGGATGAAGTTACCAGACTGTCCCTCCACGCGGTGCGCGCGCACAATTGCTAGATTGGACGATCCTGGGATCTCGAGATACTTGCCCAGCGATTCCCACACTAGAGCCTGTATTGATTTTATTGCTACCACGAGCAGGTACACAGCTCCACGTGCCATGGTGTGGGGGTGTGGGGTGGCATAGTCCCTGATTTTAGGTTGAGAAATGGGTATATGATTTGCTCCACTGAGAGTTGCACTACGACGGCCATCCTAATCGTATTTACAAACCACGCTGTTCAAACTGAAAGGTTTGAAAGATTGAACAATAAATTTATTTGAATAAACCGCAGAGAAACGGGATGACAGGAGTCGCCGGCTTCTTCTTTTTTTTTCAGGGTCTGCAACCGCTTTGGGTGGTTGAGATAAGTGTTGATTGGATAACACTTGCAGACATATGCCAAGGACCCAGATTTAACAGCTGGATTCTCAGATCAAGACATTTCAAAGCGCACAAAAGTGCGCAACTGCATGCGTTAAGCTGTCAAGGTACTGACAAAGAAAGTTTCGAAAACCCTCGGCGTCATCGTCGGTTAAATTGACGGTGCCGGGTGGAACAAACAAATTATCAAGACATACGCCACGCGGGCAGAACTTTGCCTGATACTTTATCCAAGATGAGCATAACTCTCCTTTGACCCATGTTTCCTACTGGATGAGCCAACAGCCTAAGAGATATGTGTAAATGCGTGGGTTCATTGGCAATGGGTAGTATGAGCCGGCAACCTAGATCAGCATGCATGGTCATGACAAAGGCAACTTTTTTTTGGGAATAGAAATTGTCCAGTGGAAATTATTTCATTCGTTGATTAGTGATTAAACATAATCCTGATTTTTTTTACCCAGCTAATCAATATCAGCTACAGCAACCTTCTGCGGTAGTGAGCAGTGCTGTTGGCAACATCGGTATCCAACACGGCAACACTAAGCTGAGGCATGTTGAAGCGGAAAGCACCATCGCTTCCAGCTGTAAGAATCTCATTGGTTGTCTTGACAATGTTGACGCCGGTAAAAGGGTCATTGTAAGCGTATGGGTCCTTGGTCGGGTTTGTAAGGACAGTCAAGTTGGCCCTGGCACCAGGTGCGACGCCCTGGAACTGGACGCTCACGGGGACATCAGCGCCGTCGGTGGTGTTGTATGTGGCACCCTTCCAGACCATGGCGCCATTGCGGTTCACGTCCATACCAGCACCCCAGTAGACCGGGCCGTAGGACGTGTTGGAGTGCGTGGGTAGAGTGTGAGAAATGGGGTGGTGGGCGAACAGGCTCCAGCAGTACCAAGTAACTGCCTTGGTGGTGCGCTTGGGGTCTGCGTCGAACTGGATCAGGGTAATGGGCCATTGAAAGCGGTTGTTGTTCTTCAAGACGGGAGCGTAAAAGGTACCAGGGATGCGGTCCGAGTTGCGCTCGTAGCCAATGAGGGAAACGGCCTCACCGACGGCACCAATCCACCATGGGTAGGGGTTCAGGGAACCCTCCCAGCGAATACCGCCGTTAACGTGAGTGGCAGCAACTTCACCGATGATGTGGCCAACGTCGTTGTCGAAACGGTCAAATTCTGCAACGAGGTCATCAGGCTCGCGGTAGGGGTGGTAGTCACCGAGTGCGTCGAGAGGAAGGATCTGGCCGTTGACATTGTTCGGGCCAGAAAGAGGAGGCTCACCACCTGGGTCGCTGGTGGCGGCAGAAGAAATGACGGTGATGTGAGGGTAGGCCTTGCGGATGGCATTGTAGAACATCGGGAAGCGGTAGGCGCGGTAAGACTCCCAGCCACCGGGGAAGCCAGCAAGCCAGTCCTCGTTACCGACTTCTACATAGTTGAGCTGGAAAGGCTCGGGATGACCGAGTTCGGCGCGGCGAGCACCCCATGTGGAGTTTGCGGGTCCAGAGATGAACTCAATCTCGTTGAGCGCATCATCAATGAAAGGCTGGAGTTCGTCCTGGGGGGTGACACCTCCGTCAAGATCGAGGCCGGCCCAGACACCCACAACGATCTCGAGGTTCATGTCCTCAGCCCACTGAAGGTACTCCATCAGACCAAGACCGTTGGTCTGCTGGTAACCCCAAACACCCTGGAAACCGGGACGGTAACGCAGAGGGCCAATGGAGTTCTTCCAGTCCCAGTAAGAGTCGTTCCTGAGACCCTCGAGCATGTTGCCACCAGGGAAGCGGAGGAAGTGAGGGTTCATGTCTGCAAGAGCCTCAGCAATATCGATACGAAGACCGTTCTTACGGCCCTTATAGGTTGGTGGGAAGAGCGAAATGAGGTTGAAGTCGAGTGCCTTAGCCTTAGAACTGTCGAAAGTGATAGAGAAGGTGTTATTGGAGTTTGGCGCAGCCTTTTCGGGGATGAGCTCAAAGGTGTGCTCCGTCCAGTCATCTGCAACAGACTTGGAAGGAATCTCGACAGAGCCAAAGCGCTCGTCAGTCAGGTTGGAGTCTAGGGAAGCAGTGAAGACACCGTCATAAGCACCCTTGACCCAGAAGGATCCGGTGTAGGTCTGTACGCGAACGTCCATTCCCCAGTAACCCTCGTTCTTGAAGCCAATTTTCCCAGAGCTAACGGTGCCATTGCCAGCAGAAACGCGCATGGAGGCTGGGAGTTGCTTGGACAGTGGCTTGTCCAACATCTCAATGCTGAGTTTAGCATTGTTGATTGGGAAGTAGTGAGCGGTAGAGACGCTGTAGTTCTGGCTGAATTGAAAGGCACGGTTTTGAATCAATTCGGCGTAGATACCACCATCACCGGAGTTGTTGATGTCCTGAAGCGCTGGTCAGCCAGTACTGTGGAGATTGGAGTATGAGTAAAGTACCTCGTGGAGGAAACCATAGCCGTAGTCATGTCCGTACTTGCCGGTCTTGTTGCCTCCGGAAGATTGAACAATGATATCAGCAGCAAGCGCGGCAGTAGCGCAAGTAGCCACTATGAGGCCCTTGAGAAACACCATCTTCGCGGTCCGAAGAACAGTGAATTACTGACCACAACCACAAAATCAACGCTGCATGACCCCAATCTTATACTGCTGACCCCACATGCCGCTCGACTAACCTTTGGCCAACTTCCGAGAGTCTTGGGCGACGCCAGCCCTTGGCAATTGGATGAATGAAGGCCGATCTCCACTGCGGCTCGAGCACACTGGCCATGACATTTTCCGGTTGCATCGTGTGTGTGCAGCAGCGGCTCGACAGTGGTTGTGTGTCATTGGAGGATTTGCGGCCTCACTGGCGGAAGAAATGGCTGAAGTCGAGCGTTAGTTCCTGGCGATCCATGTCGGCGGGTGCAGCGACCCCTCTCTAGTGACGTGATCCGATATCCTGGCTCTTGGCTGGCAGTTATTTCCATGCCCTTGTGGAGTGCAGGATGCAGGCGCTGGGTAATATGGAAGACGGGCTCAATTGGCCTGACATTGAGAGAGCGAGTGGGCTGCGTGTGAGGCTGTCAACAGTCTCTTGGGTAAAGACAAGGGGGTGATGTGGGCGGCGGTGAATCTAAATCTCCACTTGCCGAGGCTACGGATTGGGCCTGGGGAAGAGAAGCTGGGGAAGAAGAGGATAGTCGACGTCTGTGCTCAGATGCTTGGCGCCTCGGAGCCTCGGCCTTGTTGTCGCCGGCTAAAATGCTTCTTCGGTCGTGGCGCCCAAGCCTGCTCTGGTCTTGGGCTCGGGTATATACTAACTCACAGACGGTCCATGACTGAAGGCAGCCGAGAGCATGCAGGCAAGCGGTGCGGGCTTACTGGAAACTAACACCAGTCGTCAGCATTTGTTCGGGCCATGATGGCCCGCATCCAGAAAAAGGCCTCCCTCCAGCTCGTTGCGACATTGTAATCATGGCGTCATCCTCTGGCGCCTTTGCAGCATCTTGTACAGAGGCTCTATGCAACAACGGTCGCGATTCTTGGAGAGACGGCGTCAAAGTGCGTAAGAGATTGCATTTGTGTTGCCAGCCACTAGCACCAAACGCCAAGATATGTATCGACTCGAATATCATATTCCCCATTAAGCCCATTCAACGCCTACCCTTATTCTGAATCCCATCCTCCCTCGACTCTGGCATATGGTCACCGGAATGGATTGGCCTCTTGGGCACTATCCCTCTTCGCCTGTGTCTCTTTCTCGACCCAAACGGCTGTGCCACTAACACTGACGACGACACACCCAAGTATCTCGCTCTCCCTGACTTCCAAGCCCACGACCGCGTTGGCTCCTTTGCTGATCGCTTCTTTGACCAGTCTGTCGATTGCCTGGTCACGAGCTTGGTATACGATGCTCGTTATGCTTTTCGCCTCTCCCCAGTTGCTGTTGAAGCTGGCTGCAATGTTCTTGATGAATGTTTTGGTGTCTCTTCGCGTCGCGGACGTGGTGCCATGAACAGCTCCAAGCGCGCGAATGACGCGGTGGCCTGGCAGCTCTTGCGATGTCGATGTAAGAAGACCGGGAGTGCGGCTTTGAGGTGATTCCAGTTCGGTTGTGAGAGGCACTGAAGACATGTCCGCAGGCAAGGTTGCCTTAGAATGAGGGTGCCAGCTTGGCATGCGGTTCGGAGGAACCATCATGGTTGAGCGACGGTTGGTCAACATGTTTGCTGCTGTTCAGACGTGTCTATCGACTGAATTGATGTGTGTGCTGGAGGTGTGTAATTGATATTGAGTACTGCTGATGAATGCTGCAGATATGGAGTGAATGAGTGGACTGATCTGCACACGACGGGGCGCGACAAGGCATCATTATATCTCCACCCAACGAACTTCCTACATCATGGCCATGACCGGCTTGCGAAACGTTCTAAACTCATGCCTTGGCTTCCCGTCTCTTGCAGGCGCTTGTCTCGCACAGCTAAGCCACGATAACCATAGCTAAGCCGGTCCAGAATGCCATGCAACAGAGGGGTTGAACGCAGCGGAAATTAGCCCGTCTTTCGCGAGTAAAAATCAACGTCAGATGCGCGGAGTTTGGTTCCGCTCGCTACGTCACATCTGTATTGGGGTAGGTAGAGTCGAGGTGCTGAAACGCGCCATGTCGCGTCCTGGTGTCTAGGGTTTGAGGACTCCCACTGATACATGGATGATACCTCTAACATGCCTTACCGCATCCTGGTACTCGCCGACAATACGATGGAGTTCACTCCACCGCTGGTCAGGTGAGCGCAATACCCATGTGCAAGACCGGACTTGCTATAGCAAGGCTGATTTCGCTGATGTTGTCCAGCCAATCGCTAGCCGCAAACTGATTTCATGAAACAGCAACCTGGAGTTGTTTGCACCCAAGGTCCCATCAGAAGAGCAGGCAAAAAATGGGGCGAGACAGGCAGGGAACCCTTCAAAATGTCATTCTTGACGCCTATCAATTGCCGCATGTGTATGCTTTCAGCCATCACGTGGAACCGCCAAGCCCAGGAGTTTCAATTGACCACGATGGAATTTTCATTCCGCCTCGATGAAGCATGCTATGAGGATGCATATACCCGCTTGCCCCCAAACCAAGTCTCTGTTACAGTCGCCTTAAGCAACGCCTCACCCTTCCACTCCGTGTCTACTACACACAAATCAGCCATGTTTCCAACCTTCAAACTGCCGATGCGGCCCTCGGCAAAGCTTGAGTACGCGGCGCCCTCGGTGGCAGCAGTCACCGCTTGTGCAAGCTCGAGCTTGAAATGCTCGTTGACAGGCTCGTCACCAGCATCGGGTTCGCGAGCTGATTTACGGGTTGTCGCAATGTAAAGATTAGGCAATGGCGGATATGGAGCAGTAGGTGTGTCAGAACCTATCGCCAGATGCGCCCCGTGATGCGCAAACTCGGAATATGCGAACGCCCGCTTCACTCGCTCAGGGCCAAGCAGCTTCGGCCACTCACGGAAAATGGACGGGTCAGAGTGCACAGGCTGGATACTCGCAGTAATTCCCAGCTGACCAAGTCGCTTCGCATCTTCGGGCGAAGTGAGCTCAAGATGCTCAATACGGTGTCGCTGGCCGGGTTTGCCATGTTTCTCCAGCACGTTGACAGCATTGTGAATAGCCTGGTCTCCGATGGCATGTAATGCGCATTGCAGTCCGTTTTCAGCTGCTTTCTTGACGACAGGACCTAACATCTCTGGACTCCACATCGGCTCTTCGAAATGTCCATTCGAACTGTACGGCTCTGACAGCGCAGCAGTGCATGCATCAACAACACCGTCGCAGATGATTTTGATTCCCACAATCCTCAAGTCCGGACTAGTTTCAGCGTTGAACTCCTGACTTAGCTTGATTGCGCGCTCAACCTGTTGTAATCGATCCTCCTCCCCTTCGCCAGGCACGACACACCAGTGGGCTGCAAACCGAAGCGGTAGACCCTCAGCAGACCTTAGTGCAAGAATGACTTCCCAAGCGGCCTCGTCCATGGCCATGTCGATACATCCCGTACATCCAGTCGAATGATACGCGTAAATCGCAGTCCTCAAAGCCGCCACCTTCTCAGCTAGTGAGGTTGTCTTTGCAAGGTACGGCCACACAATCACAACGACAGCTGCTTCGATCATAAGTCCTGATGCATTGCCTTGAGCGTCGCGTTCAATTTTCCCACCTGCGGGATCTTTCATGCCTTGAACTCCCATCTCTTTCAGCGCCGCGCTATTACACCAGCACGAATGCAAGTCCTTGGCATCGATATAGATTGGTCTCGGATCCAAATCATCAAGCATGCTGGCTTTTGCCTCACTATTAGTAGTAGCTTGGATCCAGCCTTTGCACAGAATGCGTGGTTTATCCGGGTTGGCTTTTGCGTACTTGGAGATGCGTGATCGAATGTCGTCCAAATCCTTAGCGTCATCCAAGTCGACCTTGTGCAGTGATTGGCCCAGCATCAAGAAGTGCATATGTGCATCGATAAAGCCTGGAAACACATGTTTGCCCCCAAGGTCATGTACTGTTGCGCCAGCGTCGCGGCATGATTGGACCTCTGGTGCATCCGGGCTACCGATGAAGCTGATCTTATCGTCCCGGATGATCAGAGTTGAATTCAATGGAGCTTCCTTTGGAGCACCAACACCGAAACACCGCCCATTCGTAAAGATTGTAGTATTTTCAGAAGCAGACATGAGTAGGATACGTGGAGTAAAAGGTTTCTGGGTTGAGAATGAGGGGTACCTACTACATGGGCGTGCACGTGGCCTAATTCCAAGCCCGAAATGCTGCCTAGACCCCGCTTCGTACACCGGCTGTACCGTTATCGGTCTTCTCCACAAAACGATAACGGCGACGCGCCCTGACCTCGACTCTGGTTTCAACACGTCGTCCAAGTTACTATAGTTACCTTTTCTTACCATGATTCCAAAAATCCCAGAGCCTGACCAAACAACGTACGATGAAGCCCGAAACGGCGCCGCCGCGTATTTGCAATCGAGGTTGTCTGCAAAAGATCATGATACCAACGAAGACTTTGTGATTCCAGTCGTTGACCTCTCACCCTCATTTTCCAAGTCGCCTACGGATCGTCAGAATGTCGCGGCTCAAATACGTAAAGCATGCACGACTTCAGGTTTCTTCTATATTACGAACCATGGAGTGCCGAAGTCGGCATGTGACGGCATCTTGCATCAGGCCGAGCGCTTTGTAACGCAACTTCCACTAGAAAAAAAAGAGGTGCTGCATCTAAGAAACAACAAATTCGGGTTAGGATGGGAGCCAAGCGAGTACACATCCATTGCCGGGGACAAGGAGGAGAAGGAAGTCTTCAACTTTGCTTATGAAGCTGAGCTCGACCCAACGGGGGGTGATGGCCAATACAAAAACCTAGATGGCTCAACAGGCAAAAGTAACATGTGGCCCAAAGAGGAAGACTTGCCAGGCTTCTACAGTGGTGTTAAAGAATACTACGGTAGCGTGAGTCCGACTTGCCTCCATTCACCTACTACGCAACACTTACCACTCCTTCTAGGTCCTCAGTCTTGCTAGACATCTATTCCGCCTTTTTGCCCTCTCTCTTGACCTCCCCGAAGACTACTTTGACTCCATGACCACACATCCAGGCGGTATCGCCAGGCTCCTCTACTACCCTCCACCAAAAAAACCCGTTTCCGCAAATACCGCATCTGCTCCTGACGAGCAAATCGGCCTCGGAGCGCACTCGGATTATGAGTGCTTCACCTTGCTACTTACATCTACGACTCCTGGTCTCGAAATCCTCAAGCCCTCGGGCCAATGGCACATTGCTTCATACATCCCAGGCGCACTCATAGTCAATGTTGCAGACTTTCTCATGCGCTGGACCAATGGGCTGTACAAAAGTACTGTGCATCGTGTAGTGAACCGAAGTGCGGAACCGCGTTATAGCGTCCCATTTTTCTTCTCGGTGAATTATGACACTGTGATCGAAACGCTCCCAACATGTTTGAAAGACAGAGAGGAGAGCAGATGGAGGCCAATCAGAGCCGGAGAATATATCTTGGAAAGACTGAATGCCACAACGGCATATGGTGCGGGTTTCAAAACGGACGGAGAATAATTGCGTAAGCAGATTATCTCACGATAATATGGCCTTATTTGGTATCTTATGGCCATTTATTATGTCCCAACATGTTTCGTATCAATGCTCCGATGTATGACCAGAATTCAAGCTTTTTTCTTGGATTGTTTTTCAGCAGACTTGGCTTTGGTTTTGTGGTACTAAAATCTTACGGTGACATGTCACCATCCGGGACTGGCATTTAGGCAAGGAACATGCTGACAATGGATATGTACAGGGATAGGCCCTACAATACGCAACGCCCTGCTTCTTATATTCCTCATAGCTGGAATCGAATTACGTATATGCCAAGATGCCGCGTTTGTTTGACATGAGAGTTCAACATGTTAAAAAACATTTAGTGATTACTGATACTTGTTCCACGAAACATCTAACTGATTTCAAATGACAGTGAGCGTCATGTAATAACAGCGTGCCTGTTCATGTTGGGTAACATCATCTCCTCTCTTCTACGACTATCACTCTTCGATTGTTGGTCATCAACATCAACACAGTAAACTGCAAGATTCAGTGTTTTGTATAACATTTGCTTGGTTTATACTTGGTTTTTAGCTTAGCAGGTCACTGCTTCCTTCTATTATACACACTGTTGTTTGATAATGTTCGCTACCTCAGTCTCTAAATCACTCATGGAACATACATAACTGCAGATACCGATCCAAATACTCATTTACCAACCTGCCATACCACCATCTACCAGCAGTGTATCCAGTACTTTACTTCCAACTGCCGCCTCCACAGTCACTAATCCCGTTGGCAAGCCACTCATTGTGCCAATGGAATTACAGAGCGTGAAAAGCTCAATCTCCCCGTCGCTTTTACCCGCACCGTTAAGGCGCACCCTGAGTATCTTCGGCGCCAGCGTTTTTGGCTGCGTAAGTGGTACTGCCGCGCTCACTGAGAGAGTATCGCATGAGTGCGGTTTGGCCATAGCAACGGTGACATTTACCGTTTTCCCATGAATTGTCGTGGCGCTTGGTACAATGAATACCTGACTACTAATGTCGAAAGATCGTTCCGACATCGTAGGTCCGCTAATAGTAAAAGAAGTGGCGTTTTGAATCATCGGTCCTGAAAGTGCAAAAGGGAAATAAGTAGTGATGCCGTAATTTGCGTTTTCGCGACCAAAGACAGAAGTTCCCGTCTCCGCCTCTGGGACAAGTGTTTTCTCTAATTGACCGATGCGAAGGCTTAAGGGTGTAGGTGGCGAAGAACCAGCTGGAGTCAGAATCCTGATTTTTCCTGAAAGCACCAAATTCTTGTTCTCACCAAAGTCGTATGTGACATTGATGGGCTTCAAAGGCATCGCGGTAATCGTTTCGCCCAATTCCACACCACTTGGAACAGTGTTAATTGCTCGGCCCATGAGCCGTGTGCACGTATCAAGGAAGCCTGCTCCGGAAGCAAACAAGGCACGCATCGTGTTGTTGTTATCGCTTTCATAAAGTCGTAGATCCGAGTTCATGGTGTCGTTGTATGACGTGACGAGTGGTCCACCGCGATTTCCCGTTCCATTGAGATATTCACCAACAACTTTCGGATCGAAAATGCCGCGTGTGGTATCGAAGTTGCTGCCACCATTGGTATTGTTGGGTGTTACGAAGCTATCGTCCACAACTTCGGGAAAGCCGCCCTGTTAAACGCAAACTTAGTCCTGAAAAGATCACTGTCACATTGCAGTAACTTACATGATGAACAGATCCCATGGTATGACCGCATGCTGTAAGGCCAATTGCGTCTTCCTTTCCAAATCCAGCGCGCTCGAAGAATTCCAAAGTCTCTTCTAAACTGGTTTCTGGAGCGGGAACTCCAGTCGTGATTCCAGCGTCAATGGCGTCGATGCGTCCAGCTCGATAGGCCATGTTTTTGCCTCCACAAAGATTATTCGACATGACTGTGCCTAACGCAACAAGATCGGCCACTGCAGGTATTTTAGATATCTTGAAAATTTCACCTCAGTGATATCCACTTACTGCTCACATGCTCATTTACAAAGGGCCTCCAAAATGTAAAACTATCATTGAAAGCACTTCCTTTATTCTCTTCCCGCGCAGTCTCAAAGCCAATGCTCGCATCAACGCCTCCTGTTCCCTTTACCACGTCCGCAGTGATGAAATCATGGAAGAGGACGCGCATCCACTGCGCAGCCGTTGTACGCCCGCTCGTCAACGCTGCAGTCCCTGTTTGCGTCACATAGCGGTCGCAAGGTGTGATTGCAGAAGAAAAATTGGACGCGTAGGCACCCCAATTATCAACGAGAATGTGCTCGAGAAGCGACTGCTGCGGCGTTGGATAGTACAGTGCGGCATTCGCCTTGAGGGCAAGGAGAGCCAGGGAAAAAGGGCCTTGGAGAGAAGAAAACATGACCGCGAACACAACAGGAAGAGGCAACTACAAAGCATGAAGATGCAGATGCGCATATTTAAAGGTTAGTATATACAAGATTTTTTTTCATCCTAGTCTGCGATATCTTTCCTGAGAATCTTTCCTATTTCGTAGCTCATGTTACACTGCATCAGTGGGTCTATTGAGACCTTCGAGACCTTCGTTAGCTGGAATAGCGCGAGTAAGTCACCGTACACATGGTCCACAGAGCTGATACATCATTGGTGGAGATAACAAAGAACTACCCAATGCGGTAACCGTTTTCTTATTCATCAAGCCACGTCAAGGTGACACACCCGCATGAGGCTGATCTGATAATATGGCACGCTAACAGTGGCAAACGCCTATGGCAATTGGCTTCCAGGGTACTAGTGCGACCCAATGTTCGGTCTGGATCTATACTGCCTGGTCTAGCCTACAGCGACGGCAAGGCTGACATCAATGCTTTGCTTGAACCCTCAGGGATAAATTAAGCACCATGTACATTTTGCTTCGCAATCCGCCGGCTTGGGTGGAAGAACCCGTATCTGGAATACTCAATCGCTTGCTTCACTCATCAAACATTGCGCGCAAGATTTCAAAAAGGAAAAGGCCCATGCGCCATCTGGTGTGGGATCAACAGTACGGCAGAATCCGGTATGAGATGTTCGCACCATAACAACGAGAAATCTCGATCATGTCAGTCTCGAGTATGTTGATGGTGAGGAGCGCATGGAGAGGTGTGACAAGGGGCGCCGTGCACAGACCAAGAACCAGTCAAAGAGCAGCCTCACTTCAAACGCTTTGTTCATGACATGAAACTGGGGTTGGGCTCTTGCGTATGGAGAGCACTGTTTTTTTGTCACCTCATTGCAAAAGCTGAGTTTGGATCAATAGTACCTGGAGTTGAAAATGGGACAAGGTGACACAGTGCAATTCTATAGTAGAACATCTTCTGCGTGATTAGGGGAAGGATTAGAGAATTGATTTTTCTCGGGTTATTTTTGTCCGTACGATGAGATAGCCGAGCTCACAACCTTGTCTCAATGCGCCATAGATAGATAGAAAGCTTGGGTCACTACCAAGAGATATCGCCAAGTATCTTCTACATGAGGGGCCCGATGTAATGCGGAGGTAGATACACGCGTGAGGCTGAAAGACAAGTGTTCAGCTATAGCCTGGGGTGACGATAAGTGGGTTAGCCCGATCAAGTAACATCTATAAAGCCGAACGACATGATCCCTGCTTACTAGGTAGCGCAACTAGAACCTACACTTCAGAGAAAGAAACGCCTGCTAACCACTCCACGATAGAATGGAAAAAGAGACTCTGCTATTGTGAAATACAATGAGATTGTGCGTGTCGTTGATAGACAAGATACTGGCGATCTTTTCACTCGAACACAGTTAAACTAAACGTGAGGCGTTTGATAATCCTAGGGCGTACTTAGTAACCTCGCTAGTGATAGTTGGAGGAATACAGCCGTGAAATTCTCGTAGCATATATCAAGCAGGGACCGAAGTATTGTGTAAATCAAATGTATTGCTAAACGAATGGTATATGATCGCAGTGATTCCTTCTTTTTCCTCTTAACAGGTTGTCCTACTCCTCCTGCTCCTCCTGCTCCATGTCCTCGAAGGTACCGTCAGCAATATCGGCCTCGCCTTGCTCCAACTCCCGCTTCTCTGCTTGGTGGCCACGGGAAAGTTTAGCGAGTGTGTTTCCATCTATAGGGCGACCAGAGTGGACCGCGGGGGCACCGCCAATGATGAGTGCATCGTCATGCTGAGAGTCCCTCTTGGCTGGCTGGCCTTGTGCAGCTCCGGCGATTGTAGACGCGTCTCCAGCAAATCCAATAAGACCAGCAGCACCCTCAAAGACATTACCAATGTTGCGGAACTTGCTGCGAGGGTCCCTCTTCGTAAATGGACCGCTGACGCAGCAAGGGCTATACGGCTTTCCTGGACCGTTAATGCACATGATGTCGAGAGCACATTTGATAGTTTGCGGGGACTGGCGACCACGCTGAGGATCCCTCTTCGCAGGCTGGGCTGGCTGGGCAGCACCGCCGATACTGATGATATCAGCGCCTACTCCAATAGCTCCAGCTCCAGCCTCAATGGCATTGCCGATGTTGCGGAACTTGCTGCGAGGATCCCTCTTTGCGGGTTGGGCGGGCTGAGGTTGAGTAGCTCCAATGATGTCGGCACCGAATCCAATGGCACCAGCTGCGCCCTCAAAGGCATCTCCAAGGCGTCCAAGTCTACCACGACGCTGAGGGTCTCTCTTTGCGTGTTGAGCTGGCTGGCCCTGAACAGCACCGCCAATACTGATGATATCAGCGCCTACTCCGATGGCACCAGCTCCAGCTTCGATGGCATTGCCGATGTTGCGAAACTTGCTGCGAGGGTCCCTCTTCGTAACTGAACCGCCGGAGCAGCAAGGGTTATACGGCTGTCCTGGGCCGTTAATGCATATGACATCGGCAACACACTGGACAATTTCCGAGGACTGGCGGCCACGCTGAGGATCCCTCTTCGCAGGCTGGGCTGGCTGGACAGCACCGCCGATACTGATGATATCAGCGCCTACTCCGATGGCACCAGCTCCAGCTTCGATGGCATTGCCGATG
Organism: Exserohilum rostratum; assembly: GCA_026367775.1. Taxonomy (NCBI): domain Eukaryota; kingdom Fungi; phylum Ascomycota; class Dothideomycetes; order Pleosporales; family Pleosporaceae; genus Exserohilum; species Exserohilum rostratum. The sequence goes on along the minus strand of CP111156.1, from coordinate 1,364,525 downwards.
TTGCGAAACTTGCTGCGAGGGTCCCTCTTCGTAACTGAACCGCCGGAGCAGCAAGGGTTATACGGCTTTCCTTTGAAGTTAATGCACATGACGTCGGGACACAAAAGTGGCTCGGACTGGCGGCCACGCTGAGGATCCCTCTTGGCTGGCTGGGGCTGGGTAGCCCCAGCAATCGTGGATACATCTCCGACAAGACCAATAGCGCCCGCTGCTCCTTCAAGGGCATTGCCGATGTTGCGGAACTTGCTGCGAGGATCCCTCTTTGCGGGTTGGGCGGGCTGAGGTTGAGTAGCTCCAATGATGTCGGCACCGAATCCAATGGCGCCAGCTGCGCCCTCAAAGGCATCTCCAAGACGTCCGAGTCTACCACGACGCTGAGGGTCTCTCTTCTCGACTGACGGGCAGCAAGGGTCATTTTTTCTAAACTCTGTACAGACAACGGCAAGACAGGCAACAGAGTCACCAAACTCAAACCTGCCACGCTGAGCGTCTCTCTTTGCAGGCTGGGCGGGCTGAGGTTGAGTAGCTCCAATGATGTCGGCACCGAATCCAATGGCACCAGCTGCGCCCTCAAAGGCATCTCCAAGGCGTCCGAGTCTACCACGACGCTGAGGGTCTCTCTTTGCGTGTTGAGCTGGCTGGCCCTGAACAGCACCGCCAATACTGATGATATCAGCGCCTACTCCGATGGCACCAGCTCCAGCCTCAATAGCATTGCCGATGTTGCGGAATTTGCTGCGGGGATCGCGTTTTGCGGGCTGAGCTTGTTGTGCTGGTTGGACTGGCTGGCCTTTGATAGTCTTGCCGAGATTGATCCCATCACTGACGAGCCCAATAGCTCCAGATCCAACGTCAATAGCCTCGCCGATTCGGCTGAGTCGACCACGACGCTGAGGGTCCCTCTTCTCGACTGACTCCTTCTGGCCCACAGTCAAGACATCGTTGAAGAAATACACAGGCTCGCCATTGCGGCCCTTGCCAACGTTTTGAGGGTTTCTCTTTGTAACCGGTAGGGCACTGGAATCATCGTCGAGGAACTCATCCAGGTTGGAATCGACTCGAGCCTTGCCAAGGGAAGTTCGAAGCTTGGTCGGCTGGGTGTTGGAGAGAATGAGGTCGGGGCCCAAGGCGGGTGCGGCAGTGGCCATGCCAGCCGTGAAGGCGAGGATTGCTGCGACGGTGGAGGGATGCATGTTGAAGGCTTGAAGTAGGATCAAAGGATCAAAGAGTGTTGGAAGAGGTGTTTGGAGGAGTGTTGGAAGATGAAAAAAGAAGGGTATCGTAAAAGCCAGCGATCGTCAACCTGCGAGACCGAAATAGAATGTAGGTGATGATCGAGTGATTGATGCTGATGCGATGATTTCCAAATGGTGCGCAACTGCTCGTCTTTATACAGACTGTTTGAGGCTGCTTCGCATACTGTATCTACCTGAGCGCGAGCCATCAAGTTTCCCGAACGCCAAGTTTCGAGCATCGTTTCAACAAGATAGATGCTAACATAGAAGCATAAACACTGACCTGTCTGGATAGCTTGGCGTTAGCCAGAACAACTGTATGCGAATCGAAGATCTTTGCAGAATCCGTGGGGTCAAACCTGGCCGGGACGTCACAGGAGCGACAACGATGTGTGTGTAGGTATACGTGCATTGCCTTGGCGTGGTTGTTGCTTGTCCAGCAACTAAGGTGCATGACGGATTCGGCATGAAGCGGCCATACTTTGACACGCAGACGCTAGTACACGGTCACACTAGTCAAGTGCATGTGTAAACAGTTTCGCCGCCAAGAAACCTTCTAACTCTTATCACGTGGTTAAGAAACAGCAGTTCGACCTGTTAAGAGTTTCAAAGTCTTCCAGAAGTCCGTGCATGGGACTTGGCATGGCCTTGGCAACACACTATATCCCAAAACAGTCGGTGCACGTTTCTACACCATATGCCTTGAAAAAATAGTTTCTCTGCAACGTATAGTTTATCTCCTATAGGTCTATGAGTCGAATATAGTGAACTTTTTACTACTGCATTGATGTTTGGACATCCCCCGCAATGCCAGTTCGTCAACAGTGGAGAAGTTCTGGCTCGGCAAGAGCATTAGGCTCGCTGTCTCTGTTTCACACCTTGGTTGACAGATAGCACAGTGGGTTTTCGATATACGAATGCCATGCAAGGCATACGCGTATTCCTCCGAGAAGAGAACATCAGTATGTGCTAGATTTTCTATATCAATGGCTTCGTTATCAAGTTTTTCTTCTTCATTGTGTTCTCATCAATCTTCTCTAACATCACCTTCACACTCTTCTTCTTCTCCTTATCCATCTTCTTTACGACTACTTACGAAAATGTACATGACTTACCACCCCATTCTGCTGGCCGGCCTTGTACACAGTGTACGGGCTGTAGCCATGGGAAATCTTGCAGTGCAATTCGACACTGCAGCTCCTACTGTCGCTGATGGTGTTCTGATAGAGTGTAAGTTACTATCTAATGTAGACTTAGAAAGCTGATTCTAACATGTACTTCTTGCAGCTATTGCGGGAAACAATCTAGCTGTCAGGGTAGGCACTGAGGAAAGGCTCCCTGGCACCTACACGCTCCTTATATCTGGAAATGGCACATGCGATCCATCATCTTCAACTTCCCTTTGCCACATGCAGCCAGGTCTTATCTCATCTACTCAGAAGACTATGGTTGGTGGCAAGATGGTTTTCGAGCTTGTAGATCCAAACAAGCCCTCCTCTCAAGCGCACTCCGCCGCGGAGTTGTCGACCGACTATCTTTCTCTGCTGGATGGCTCTAAGCAGCTTCTTTTCAACACAACTGAAAATGAGCCCAAGGATACTGCAGCATTGGTCGCAGAGCCATTTGCCACCGAGCATACCGTCGCAAGCAATGTGTACAATGCATCAAGCCCAAGGGGCATGGGTCGGTTGGGGATGAACATTCCTTCTAAGACTTTGGTTTCACGAGCTCGCAAGACTCGTGAGCCAAGGCCCAGGAGGCCCGTCAGGAACATCACACTGAACTTTGGCAACAAGACTGAAAGCGAGGGCAACACGGAGGTTCTTCATACCACTTCTCTTATCTGGGCCTTTGCAGCTCTTACTATCTTTCAAGTTGTGTAAATTAGACTTTGGGGTGCGCTAGAACGCTGGAAACTCTATGCTATGACGATGCTGAGCGTCGAGGTCACGACATATAGACTCTGAAAATTGACTTTTCTTCCTCAATCATTCGCTCATGAACACATTCGAACGACCTAGGTGAAGACAAAGTCGTCTAGGTAGGGATAGCATGGCTGTTTGTTGTACATGTGAGTGTTGTAGTTGCAAAAGTTAAGAACTTTATTATAAACGCTGTTATGTGAAACACGGCAGTTGACCTAGAGATGAAATATTAGAACGACAACGTTCATAGTCAGAGTACCATAGATTTGAGCACGCACTTAACCTTAAGTGACCTCGTTATAGCTAGGTAGAGCCTAGATACTTCTTTTCCACAAGGCATGAACATCAGCCTCGTTAAGTGTTTCATATGCCTTATTGAATAGCTCGTGTACAACCAGGACCCAATTATATCTTTTAATTTCAGACAGTGATATAGTAATTCTGCGGCTTGGTCGGTTTGTACTGCGGTCGCGTCATGTGACTATTGCATCATACATTGTAATGTGTATATCTCTTTAGAAACAGAAAATGTTAAAAGAAAACTCAGAGAGCCTTAGATAGAGTATATAATCGATCACGCTGTGGCTGTGGGCGTTTAACCAATTGTATTAGAAGGATGCTAACTGCAATAAGGACTACATGTGTGCTGAGGCGAACGAGCATCAATATCTCTATCAATGGCTTCTGGTAATCTAGATCTTAAGATATAATTTCCTGCTAAGTGACAAAATTTCCACAAGAAAAGCTTGAGACTTTGATCTCCTGACACCACCACATACAATATTGTTTGCGTCATTGGTGTAACCTTGCAATCGTGATAAGCAATCATGGTTGGATGAATCTATGTTATGGGAAACACAAACCCCGCGCAATCATCCAATCGCTGTCCAACATTGAATCCTTCGAATGCTACCATAAGAAACAAGCAGCTGCCCCTCCAATTTCTCAGCTCCAGGCGCCACTATGTCCAGCTCTTCAACCGTACCATAATGCACAATCTGCAACAAAAAGAACGCTAAGTATTGCGCGCGATGCAAGTCCACTGCATACTGCTCCAAGATATGTCAGCAAGACGACTGGAAAACTCACAGGCTCCTGTGTTCGAAATTTCCTGCCTTTGATACTCTAAAACGACCGACTCCAGATCATTATCGTGCGGTATTGTTCGATCCCGACAAGGCGAAACCAGAATTCATTTGGCTTCTTTTCAGGTGGCTGAACGACGATGATGACGACGTCAGTTACCAATCGCCCGAAACCCGTTCAATTATTGGCAACAACACGGCTACAAAGTTTATCCCTGTTCAGTACAATACGAGACTGGAAAGAGATCTTATGAATACAATAACCATCGTACACCGCGACACCTTTTTGATAGATGGCTCTACACCAAACCGAAGTATAGCGTCTATCACTGCAACCCAACCAGGAGAGTATCATGATTGGAGAGGTCCTATCCTTTCTTATGCAAGACTAGGACCGCAACTCGATCCACCCGCTTGCAAAGACCTCGACATGGTTGACTTCAGACACATAGCCGATTACTTCCTTGCGTATGCATATAAACCTCCGAAGAATCAGGCAAATGTAGAGCGTGTGAAGGGTGTGAGAATCAACTGTCTGGGCGACGTCAAGATGCTCAAGAGACCGCCCTTCGAGGAAATCGAACTCCCAATTACTGATAAAATCTTCACCGAGCACGACACTTCGGACATAGCCGACAGAATTGGACTTCCCATCCTCACAAGCCGCTGTCCACCGGATCCGAAGTGGGCGAACAGCCATGACAAGATGTTCGAAGGCATGAGTCCTTTCAACAACCAGAGTGCAACGTTTCTGCACCAGTGTTGCGATCCCGACGCCGAATTGGATCTCAGTACAGGATCTTTGGGCTGGGGATGGTGCCCTTTGCCATGGCAGAACGATGTGGGAAGTACGATTGTTGTGCGCAAGGACAGAAGACCCCTCCTCCCATTGCACATGGAGGCACTCGCCAGATACTGTCAGTACGAAGTCCAACCGCTGATGGGCCATTCATCTGGCGAGTGCTATCCAGAAGAGCCGATGAAAAGAGAGGATGTGTTGAGAACGATCTGTCGGCCGATGTTTATCATTTATTGGTACAAATTCATGAGGGAAAAGAAGGACTACGTCCCAAGTCCTTATGAGACCAATGACTCGTAGTTCAGTGTTGCGATGTACCTAGGTCTTTCGTAAAATTTGCTTACAGTTTGCCCATTGGATGTTAGGTCTATTAATGTACTTTGATTGGATTTGGATAGCTTTCATTACAACATAACACAGCGTTATAAGCAGTCGTACGCCAGTAATAAGGACCGAAACCATGTCAGCCATGAGGCTGGGAACTCTTGATGTCAAATGAGTGCGGGAAGATCCAGGCATCTATCCAAATAGGTCATGAATTAAGAGTCATATTTCGACACTTTACCGCATCTTATAACTTCTTCTCGCAGATCTTTCATGCCCTTACTCATTAAGTAACGAAACCCACCTACTGTGACCTCCTTTGAACAGTGATCGGAACCATCCTTTTGTATGCACGCAGAGATAACATGCACCCATTACCAAGAGCTCCGAAGTCCCATGCTTGCATGCATGGAACCCCTCACATGTAGATAAACCACGCGACTTCGAAAACAGCTTCTTGCCAGCCCACTCACACACTTACACTCAACCCACATCAAGCCACACTCTCCACCAACCACCGCCCCTCTTTCAGTCCCCGCTCAAGAGCCCTCATATCCTCCTCCGCAAGACTAATCATCGCCTCATACGGCTCTGGATCCCTATCCGACCTATCCTTCTTCCTTGGCAACACCACGATACCGCCCTCAAACGTCCAGGCTGCACGCCGTATCGCCGTCGGCTGCGTGTCGCCAGCACCAGGGATGCACCACTCGCGGTCGACGCCCATGTGTTGCCAGCTGGTAATGTAGAGATCGGGTCCATTGGGATATACGAGGAGAGCCTGTTGGGTGCTTGCTGGGTTGGTGAGCACGCGGTGGAATTGTGTTGCGACCCATTCTTCGTCGACTTTGGACACCGAGTCTGAGATTTTGCTGACAAAGACAGCGAGGTTTGCGGGATCCGTGGTGAGACAAGGAAGGCAGCTGAACATGGGTTTTTGTAGGCTATTTTGCTTGTGGTGGTGGTTTGGCGAGCAATTATTTCCTGACATTGTGGTGTCTTTGACTTGTTCGTCGAAGGACCATGTGGGCGTCTCTGAGAGTACTAAGTTTCCGAGGTAATCTGGAGAGGAGAATGGGGCTTGCATGTGTTTTCTTAGGTCGATGACGACGGCCAGTGTTGATTTTGTGTTGCCAGATGAGATGAGTGATGGCAAGCGTGCTTGGATGACACTGGCCCAGATGAGTCCGGCTAAAGCAGCAAAGTGAGAAGTATATGTTTTGTTGAGACCAGAAACCGTGTTGCTAAGCTGGCTGATGGCCGTTTTTGGGAAGCGGAACATCTTCGTGACGACCTTGTATGGCGCTTTGCGGAGTGGGCCTACTTTCTGCTGGATGTTTTCCCTAGTCAGACCCCCATTGGTCGAAGAAGTAGACTGATCACATGTTGTTGGTTGTCGTGCTAGGCTAGCGAGCGCGCCTCGGGCAGAAGAAGCATCAGAAGTACTGCTCTCCTCTTTCGAGATACAGCTACTCCCATTGAAATGTCCATTTCCCAAATTGCATTCGTTCAACTCCCTCACAGCCTTGCTCCACACCTCTTGGATCCTCGCGTTTCCAGATCCGTCTATGACAGGATGATGGAACCACACACTCAGTACCAAACCACCAGGTATGAAAGTTGCCTGAGCAGCAAAGGTAGGAAGCGAGTCCTTTTCTCGATGCGTGAAACCCTGTCCGAATTGGTCGCCATCTTCCAGTGAAGGATGATGCTTGATCAGACCAGGACAAAAGACCTTTGCTGGAAAAAGCTCTGGCAGGAAATGCGTCTTTTTCAGCTCATAATAGTCATATTTGGGACTCGTCGACGCATCATGGCTCACAGTGAATATGCGCGATGCCTCTGCTTCTAGGTCTAAAGGAGAAGGAAAGACTACCTCGAGACCTTTTCGCGTAGCGTCCATCGTACACACTGTTCCCGCGAGATAAGGAAATCGCCTCAGAACCTCTTTGAAGCCAGTATGCAGTGATTTGGTTGCTGCATCCGCATGGCTAAGATCGGGAAAGGAAAATATGATGTAGTAGCGGCCATACACGCGGATATGGGGCTGTTGGTCGAGAAAGGAAAGCTTCAAGGTTTCGTGGTTCTTCATCGTCAGGAGTTCGAAAATGGACACCCAGCAAAACTCTGCCACTGTTGGGTAGCCTTGTGTTGTTCCCGAGGAACTTCAGGAGCTGCGTCAGTCGGCTGCGGTTCGGATTAGGCGGTTAGTTGCTGGTGGGAAGTCGCTGATGGAAACTTGTTGGGAAGAAACAAGTGCGAGCTTTTAAATCCGATGCGATCAAAGAAAACCAGGTGAATAAAGCAGGTGCATCGTGACTGTGTTGTGTTACGTTGCGCGGTGTCAGCAAGTGTTGCGACGATCGGTCTGAGGTGAAGTTGCACTTCAAAAGCAATTCACTGCGTTTCCCAAGCGACGGCAGTTTCTCGAGAACTGCTCAGATTTACTATCCAGGATCGTGAGGGAGAGCCTATTTATGAGGTGCGTTTTGATGGTTTGAGATCAGCAGCGTACACTTATTTTTCTGTACGCTCGAGTGCGACCGTGGCTTATTGGTCAATTTTCCATCACACACCCTAAGATCCTTGAACATACCTGCGGTCCTATCCACAAACTGGGGGTGTTTCCGCGGAGTAGCTAGCCGGGGAACCGGAAGGAATAAATATTGCAGTAGGAGTGCACGGTCAATACTGTAAGGCTGGCGTATTTTGGAATGTATTGGGAGAGCTGATAGGGTAGTAGGGGTGGTCGATCCCGTAGGCTAGTCAGGGATACCTAGCATGTGTCCCAACCTATGCGGCGTACGTCCAATACTGTACACCTCAGACCGCATTTTTCATTCACCGCATGTTGCATTCACCGCTTTAGTGGCTGAGCGTTGTCTTTATCTGCAACCTTAATAATCAATCTTTGGTTCACGTACAATGTGAGTAAGCTTTTGGTCTGGCTGTTCACTGGACTAACCTGTGTTCATCGCTATAGCCTCATAATGGCCGGTGGGGGAACCACCGTTATTTGCCCGAGCAATAGCCGATGAGTCTCCACCGGGCGACATCTACTAGAGCTGATTTTTTGGACTCAGAGGCATGTCATTAGTACTTAGTATAGGTTCAAATCATATACGGCTCTTAAGCAGGTTGATATATGCAAAAGCAGGATAAGATATATCAAAGGGATCTTGTTGCCAGTTCAAGACGGACGGTGTCGGATGATCGTCAAGACATACGTAGTCGTACGAGTCGGTCTTGCGCAGCCTTTACTCGGCAGTTACTTTTGCAGATACAGTGGTACTGATCAACAGTGGAGTTCGCGCACAGTCCCAGGGGCGCTGTCTTGGGAACAGATATGCTGATAGGTCGAAGTACAGGATAGGTTTACTGGGAGATTCGAAAGATATCTCGCTCAGCTAAGCTTTTCATTATCACTTTCAACGCAAAGAGAAGTGCGTGCTTTGTGACTGGTATTACTTATGAATTAGACAAGCTCGTCATTTATCTGGTTCATAAACGGCTTAAACAGAGTAGAGGTAAGTACATATAGGCGAGGACCACTGCTTTAAGTCACTATAATGTTTTACAATGTCCTTTGAGTGAGAGAAAGATATTATTAATGAAGTACCACAATGTGTCTACTACTCAACCGAAACAATATAGTATCGATCACCACTTCTCCACAAAACTAATCGCAGGTAGCTTAAATGCATGCTCTATGGACTGGTACATCACAACCGAATTGCATCAGCCACTAAATCAAACAAAAGGTGATAGGTGGATACAGTAACTTCGAGAGTGATGCTAAGACACTGTTTATTGCACTGTTTACGAACAGTCCAAACCCCGTATTAGTCTTGGACAGGCAGATTCAACTGGAAAGACGACCAGGGTATTGAGTGCACACATATCAGCTGATATCGTGCATAATCATCGAAGCCTACTCTGGGATTTCTCAAACTTTATATTCACTCATGTGCTAAACGGTCCATGATCATTTCATGTCTGTCTCCATAGCCCCTTTTACCACCACTAAGAACTGCGCACGACCCCGCAGTAATCGAGATCTGGAACTACAGAAGACGGGATTTACTAGGGTAATACCAGATTACTCATCTGCCAGCATTAGGACATTCGCTTTTCCACCAGTAAGGCAAAGAAGCTATACAATAAGTTTTCTCCGACGCAGACTAGTGGCGGCAAGCAGCTTAGTTTCCGTGCCGCTCAAGTCCGATCATTTCGTCCTGATCGACCTCATCGCCAAGCACACCGGCCTTCTGCAGAATACCAACCGTCTTATCGACGACTGCCTTATCAACACCCTTGACCTCCTGTGAGAACCCCACAGTCTTGAGCCATTCCCTGGCATCTTCTTCAGAGTAGTCAAGCTTGGACGTGATGAATTGGATGGACTCTTCCACATTGTCTTCGAAGTGCTTGACGCCTTGGTTGATTTTGTTTAGTGCATCATCGAGTTCTGGCGAGAGAAGAGGTTTGGTGGCCTTGGGGGCCGAGCTCCAGTTCTTCGGGGTGAGGAGATGATTCGCTGCGACGATCTTCCATGAGGACCAGGGGGTGTAGATTTCGCCAATGCGCTTGATCTCGCCCTTGTCGTAGTAGCGCTTCGAGGTAAAGTGCTCCCACATGAAGAAGTCGGCTGTACCGTCATTGACGCCGTCGCGGAGATTCGAGAATGTGTTGAGTACCTCTACCGGAAATGGAGGGCTGCCAGAGGAGGGACTGAGCCAGCCCTGCTGGTCGGCCAGCACAAAGCTCATAACATAGCTGCCGCTGCCGATCCGCGAGACACCCACTTTCTTGCCCTTGAGGTCTTGGACGCCATTCAGCTCATTTCTCCGTGCTCCTGTTGATATGGCCCAGCAGAGAGGCGTCTCAACATAGGTACCGACTATTCTAAAACCCGCGTCCTGTTTCGCCGCTTGGCCCTTGCCCAGCGCGGCGATCCAGCCTTCAGTCAAACCAACTGCGACATCAATCTCGTCGGACTGCAGAGCTGTAACCATGTGGCCAGTGCCAGATGGAAAGGGGATAAGCTTTGCATCGAGGTTGTAGTGCTTCTTGGCGAACTCAAGCGGGGTACAGAAGTGCTCTGGTGATGATGTGGTCAGTATTGAGACTGGCACGGGAAGCTCATAAGCTTACCTGGAACAAAGCCAATTCTTAGCGGGGCCATGGCTGTGGTTGAAGTGGAAAAGTTGCGGAGTGGTCGCGCTGATGATGATAGCCACGAGAGACGTGCGGGTCGCAGTGTGCGGAGCATGGCTCAAGGGCGAAGGAAAGTTGCAGGCTGAGACGCCGGCCGACGAGAACAATTTGAGGGGTCCTCGGCTCACACAGTCAGCCAGGCATGTCTATGAAGACGGGCGCTGCTGGTCGCGACGTCGGCATCCACGCTGCCGGGTGGATGATGCAGCTAGTTGATGTGCTCCACGTCCGATGTCATCCCGATCGACGCCGCGCCTTGCCCGCTTGGGCAATGGGCCTGTCACGTCACCATGTGATTCTCCCACTCAGTGCTGATGATTTCTGCCCGCCGCCTGGGATACCTGGGGCATCGGCAGTATTTGTCCTTTGGCATTAGTAATTGCCCGCTCAAGTCTCTTCGATTCTTCGTTACCGGTCACCATAACGTGATGTCGCCCGACCACGATAGCATGTCAAATTCAATAAGAGCAAGGACAGTCGCCATAGTTGGCGCGGGGCCTTCGGGCGTAATAGCAGCCAAGTACCTCAGGGCTGAGAAAGCTTTTGACAAGATTGTCTTGTTCGAACAAAGAAGCCGACCCGGGGGAATATGGATTTACACTGGCGACCTAAGGGACGAGACCCTCTTCGACGTACCTCAGACGGATCCAAACAAGGATGTCCAGCGACCCGAATGGCAGTACAAAGAGAACATATCTACCCAAATCAATCGCACCGATGATAAATCCAAGATACCCTCATTCTTATCGCCCATGTACGAAAAACTCGAAACCAATATCCCCCGCGGATTAATGGGCTTCCAGGATCTTGATTGGCCATCCGACAGCCAGCTCTTCCCTACCCACGAAACTGTCCTCAAGTACATCGAAGACTACTCCGCCGAAGTCCGAGACCTAGTCCAATACTGCACTCAAGTCACAAACATCGTCCCCACTGATCCCAGCGACACCACCAGCCCCTGGACCGTCTCAACCAAAAACCTCTTAACCAACGAAACAATCTCAGAAACCTATGACGCCGTCATCGTCGCAAATGGACACTTCATCGTGCCCCATATCCCATCGATACCGGAAATTAAACAATGGCACCGTCAGCACCCCGGCCGCATCACGCATTCGAAATATTACCGCCGACCCGAGGAATACACGGGCAAAAAAGTAATGGTAGTAGGCAATTCTGCCTCGGGCGCAGACGTAAGCGCGCAAATCGCAAATTACTGCCAGAACCCTTTACTCTGGTCTACCCGCTCACAATCCATGTTCAGCGCCACGCACGGCGCTGCAGGCAAAGACACCAAGCGCCTCGAAGTGCCGCAGATAGCGCGGTTCCTGCCGGCAACCCGCGGTGTGCGATTCGTAGACGGCACAGAAGAACATGATATCGATGCGATAGTATTTGCAACAGGCTACTTTTACAGCCTGCCGTTTCTGGATTCTGTAGAGCCCAAGCTGATTACTACGGGTGAAAGAGTAAATCATACGTTCCAACATGTTTTTTATGCTCATCGGCCTACGCTGAGCTTTCTCGCGCTGAATCAGCGCGTGATTCCTTTTCCGATTGCCGAGGCGCAGGCGGCTGTTGTTGCGCACGTGTATTCGGGGCGACTGGGGCTTCCTTCTCAATCGGAAATGCGCGCTTGGGAGGAAGCCGTGGAGGAGGAAATGGGCGCAGGGCGGAACTTTCACCTAATGCCGTTTCCAAAAGATGGGAATTATATTAATATGATGAGTAAGTGGGCGTTGTCTGCGCCTGATAGAGAAGGACTGGAGAATGAGGGCAAGGGAAAGACGCCGCCTGTTTGGGGCGAGTGGCAGTTTTGGTGTAGAGAGAACTTTCCAAAGATTAGGCAGGCGTTTGGGGCGCTGGGTGAGGCGAGGAAGCAGGTCAGAAGTGTGGCCGAGTTGGGATTTGATTTTGAAGGACATAGAAGACGGCGAGAGATAGAGCACGGCCAATCTGGATAGACTTGAGATGTTATAGAATAAAGGCTAGGTTCTAGAAATTCATCATGATCCCCTCAAGTGTAACCGGTGCCTGTATCAGAAGGCAGAGAGAGAAGAAAGACATCGTTGATTTCGTGCGTTTACATATACCCATTCCGATATCCCTGTACCAAGAATAAGTATCGCGTGCATACATAATCGCATGCTCGATACACAAGCATCTATCAAGACATGCCCTAAATGGTGATAGTAGACCCCAACGCCGTGGCTATGCATCCGAATTGACAAATCCATACCAACTGGTACATGACACTACCTCCTTCCCTTGCCTTGAGCACCACCACCGCCTCCGCCCATGCCAGGCATACCGCCCATTCCTCCCATCATCTTCATCATAGCTCCCATATCCATACCTCCCATACCGCCCAGCGCGGACAGATCAGGCATGCCTCCACCACCTCCTCGTCCACCACCAAGCATCTTCATCATGGCACCAAGATCGGGCATTCCACCCGCACCGCCCATGCCACCTGCGCCACCCATACTCTGCATGCGCTTCTGCATGGCTGCGAGTTGTTGTTGCTTGTTGCCACCACCCATGGCTCCCTGTGCCTTTTGCATATTGGCCATACCGCCCTTCATCTTCTTTGCCATACCGGCCATCATGCGGTGCTGCGTCAGGAGCTCCTCAACTTCGCGCACAGAAGTACCCGAACCACGGGCTATGCGCGTCATGCGCTCAGGCTGGTCAACAAACATCTTGCCGTCTGATTCCAGCTCTTTTTCTGTCATGCTGTCGCAGATGTAGATCATGCGCTTCAGTTTAGCACCGCCCTCTTCGTCATCCATGCCACCCATCATGCTGCTTAATCCGGGAATCATACCGGCCATCTTGGATAAGGGGCCCATCTTCATGATGTTGGATAGTTGATCGCGGAGATCCTTGATTGTGAAGATACCCTGTGTGATGTGCTTCATCGTATCCTTCTGGTCAAGTTTGAGTGATTGCACGTGCTCGACAAGACCCTGTACATCGCCCATTCCGAGCAGTTTCGAGACAAAGGCCTGGGGCGCGAAGCGCTCGAGATCCAGCATGTGCTCTCCGTTACCGAGGAAGACGATGGGGGTGTGTGTCGCTGCGACTGCAGAGATGGCACCACCACCTGCTGCGGCACCGTCGGTCTTGGTGATGACAATGGCTCCGAAATCAGCCGCCTCCTTGAAAGCGCGAGCTTGAGATTCGGCAGCCTGACCGATGGTTCCGTCGAGCACCATGATTGTTTGGTCTGGCTTCACAGCAGTCTGAATTTGGACCATCTCGTCGAAGAGGTCCTGCTCTTGCCTGTGTCGTCCGGAAGTATCCACGATGATGATTTCAAAACGCTCCTTCTTGAACTTCTCCACACCCTCGGCAGCCACTACTACAGGATCCGTCTGTGTATGGCTACCGTAGTATGGAATCTTCGCTTTTGTCGCGTTCTGCTTGAGTTGATCAAAAGCACCGGCACGAAAGGTATCCGCGCAAACCAAGCACGCCTTGAAGCCTCGTGCTTGGTACCATCTTGCCAGCTTGGTACACGTTGTCGTCTTTCCCGCACCCTGAAGACCGACAAACATGATGACATTGGACTTGCCCTTGCGCGGCTTGAAGGGCTCCGCGTGAGGATCCACCATTTTGACGAGCTCATCGAAGACGGCCTTTTGGATGAGGCGCTTCTTGTTGACGCCGGGCGCAAGGTGCTTAAAGTCGACGGCGCGCTTTATCGATTGTCGCAGGTTCATGACGAGTTTGACGTTGACATCGGCTTCGACGAGGGCGTTGGAAATCTCCTTGACCATGGAGTCGAAGGCCTTTGCATGTTAGCCACCTGTTCTTGCTGCTGTCCAAGGACGCACACCTTCTCGTCGAGGTTGGGCGACCTCGTGAGGTCTGTGACGGCGGCATTGATGCGCCGCCCGAGATCTTGAAGCACCATGGCGGCGGTTGTTGGGGGATTGCGGGGTTGGTGTTAGGGGGTGAAGGCGAGAGTGGTGGGTGGTGATGTTCTCGCGGTGTTCTGTGGGGAATGCAGTTATGGCGGGGCGCGCTTTGCCCTGCCGTCGGCCCTTTGCCTTCCCTAACGCCGATCGCCTGGAACTTTTTTCTTGCGACCGCGAAGTGCTTGCAACAACCCACACATCTCACCAGCCACAACCACAATGGTTAACACATCCTTGAAGCGAAGACGGACCGAGGAGCAGTTGCGGGGGAAGGTTCCCAAGAAGGAGAAGAGAAAGGTCAAGAAGCAGAAGCACTACCACAGTTCGTCCGACGAGGAAGAAGGCGCCGCGCGCGACGCTCCAGCACGAGGAAGCAGCCAGGAGCCAGAAGAGCCCTTCCAGCCCTCTGGCGCCAATGCGACTCTTCCCGGAAAGCCCGAACTCTCCAAGCAACAGCTGAGGAAACAAGCCAAGTTTGAGGCGAAAAAGGCAGCGCAACAGGCGGCCGCGGCCGAGGAATCTTCAGCCAGCGACGACGATGAAGACGTTGATGCAGCGGCATCGAAGAAACCGCAACCCAAGTTCAAAGCTAGCATACCAGCAAAGGCTCCAGCCAAGTCTGCGCTGAAGAAGACAACACCCGTCGATCACGAAGCCCCATTGCCCAGCGATGCTGAAGACGACGCCTCCGACTCTGAACCTGAAGCAGATGAGTTTTCTATCGCCGATTCTGAATCAGACGCCTCAGAAGCTTCTTCTGTTTCCGAAACCTCGACAGCAGCCGCGCGCAAAGTTCGCAAGCGCAACGACCCCGAAGCCTTTGCCAACTCGATTTCCCGAATCTTGGGCTCAAAACTGTCAACATCGAAACGTAGCGAGCCTATCTTGTCTCGCTCAAAGGACGCTGAGACGGCGAACCGAGAAATCGCCGATGCGAAGCTTACTGAGAAGGCGCGCCGACAACTCATTGCAGAGCGCAAAGCTGCGCGAGACAAGGGCCGCATCAGGGACGTGCTTGGGCTGAACGACCCGAATGTAAGCACAGAGGCTACATCGACAAAGGAGAAGGAGCTCCGAAGGACAGCACAAAAGGGTGTTATCAAATTGTTCAACGCAGTGAGGGCGGCTCAAGTCAAGGGTGAGCAGGCTGAGAGAGAGGCCAAGGCCGGCAACGTTGTCGGCATGGACAAGAGGGAGGAGAAGGTCAAGGAGATGAGCAAGCAGGGATTCCTCGACATGATTACAGGAGGACAAAAGAAGGAGGCGAGTGTCGAAGCATAAAAAGAGAATAGCATGCTGTGCTTGGACACTGTGTGCAAAGAGCAGGATACTATGTTCATGATACCATATACTATACATGTGTTTTTGGGTCGTACTCAACGCCAGTCCATATGCAAGCGGAGTGTTTATATAATACATGTGTCGCATCCAATGGTGCATAGAGGTGAGCCCTCGTCAAATGCTGCCCAGCATTACCTCTTGAAACTCCATACAGCATCATATTATGCCGCCCTAGATCCCACCCCGATGCCCGCTAGATTAATCTGTACATGTTGCAAGTCCTTTACTTGCTCTCAAAGTCGCTGGCCTGCAAGTTCCTGGTCATGCTCGGCAAGCGGACTACCAGTCCATCAAGCTCCTTGCTCATCTTGACTTGACAACCCAGCCGGCTTGTCTCAGTGAGGCCAAACGCCAGGTCCAACATATCGTTCTCGTCGTCGTCGGGCTCCTCCATCTTGTCGTAGTACGCCTCGTCTTCTACAATGACATGACATGTCGAGCAGGCGCATGAGCCACCGCATGCTCCCTCCATTTCTATGTCGTTGGCTTGGGCAATGTCGAGAAGATTGTCGCCGTCTGCGACTTCGAAGGTTGAGGCATGACCATCCTTGTCAATGAATGTAACTTTGCGCCTAGTTATGTCAGCGTCAGCGGTTTTTGGGTAGGGCGGTGAAGACGCACTCCTCCCCAGGTCTTGGGGGGTCAAGATGACCATGGCGGGGTGCATGACTGGCGGAGAATTGTCGGCGATTCCGCAGCCATGAGGAGCTTGTTGCAGTGACGATTCTTGGTTGCCGTGGAACGGGAGATGCCATATATTGGGTGTGCATCTGCCTCTGGCATATGGCCCTCGTCCAATGGCTGGATAGTCTCTGTGGATTCGTCATGGCGCCTCTCGCGCCTGCCACCCTCGCCTCGAGAATCATGGAGCAAGCTCTGTTCGCAGCCATTTCGAGAGTCTGTGATCGCTGGTGCGCAAGATGTCGAGGCGTGAGGGCAGAAGGATGCAGGAGCTGGATGTTTGCTGGGGGGACAGGAAAGCAACCCGCCAATAGCCCGATTGCTGTGTGAGACGTCAGGAAATGTTGTCCGCACGGACCCCTTCACATCCTTGTCGATCTGGGAAGCGCATGCATCCACCACCAGAGTCAGAAAACAAAGCAGGAAAGATCTCTGCCTGAGACAATTCCTCCCCGCGGGCCTCCGAAATCATGGCGACCTCGCGCGATGCTCCCAACCCCCTAAGACCATACTACATTCCGCCGTCTATCGGCCCGCCCCCAGACGTCCCGCAGAACCAGACGGTCTCGTCACTGCCGCCCACTTTCAAACCACCCACCAACACCAGCAAATCGAGTCTGGGCAGCCAGGCACGCGACATCCTCTCGGACCTGGACTATGACGCATACTTTCCAGAGACGTCACCCACAATAGCCGGACATGCAAAGAAGCTGCTGGACCATGCCTTGTGGAATTACACCAGCGTGCTGCTCGCCCAGCCATTCGAGGTTGCAAAGACGATATTGCAGATCCACGAGGCCAAGGGACAGCTTTCGGGGCTGAAGGACCAGGGCGAATGGGGTCACAAGAGCCGGCCAGGCAGCTTTGCCAGCGGAAAGTTTGAAGATGTAGGTACAATGTGAAGGGTGGTGGTTTGACATGTGAATGTGGGCTAATGACCGTGCAGTTCCCACCTTCAGACGAAGAGTCTGACGAGGACTCGCCGGGATACTTCACAACGACTGCCCCACGAGTGGACCCGAGTTCGCCCTACTCTTCATCTTTCTCACCATCGAGGTCTCCCCGCAGACGCCCGCGGCGCCTTGACAGTCGGTCTCCGTCACGGACACCAACCCAGCCCCCACCATCGTCGGTACCCAAGCTAGAATTAAAGCGCTCCGACTCGTTGCTCGAAGTAATAGGGCAGCTATGGCAGAAAGAGGCGGCTTGGGGAGTGTGGAAAGGCACAAACTGCACTTTCATCTATAACTTTCTGCTCAAGACCACAGAGGGCTGGTTTAGGAGCCTCATCTCAGCTCTGCTGAACATACCAGACCCTGGGCTCGTGGGTGCTGCGGGGAGCGGTATCGGGGGACTGGATGTGCTCGACAGCCCGAATCCGCTGACATCTCTTGGTGTCGCAGTAGCCGCGACAGCCATTGCGGCCACCCTACTTGCACCTCTCGACCTGGTGCGAACACGCCTCATCATAACCCCAATCTCCTCCTCCCCACGATCCATTTACCCATGCCTCTCCCTACTCCCCTCTCTCTCCGTCTCCCCCACTCTCTTCCCAGCAACCATAATGCACGCTTGCGTGCCCACACTCGTGTCATCGTCGACACCCCTCTTCCTCCGGTCGACACTGAGCATCGACCCGATTCTTACACCAGCCACCTATTCTTTCAGCACTTTCCTCTCCTCCACAGCAGAACTCTTCATTCGTCTCCCGCTGGAAACAGTCCTCCGCCGCGGCCAAGTCGCCGTCTTGCAAGAGTACGAAAACCAGCGTATCGCGTCAGAGTACCAGGCCCCACCTAGTCGCTCGAAGAGCCCGGCATATGGTCTGGATAGACTGGAGAGGCCAAGTAACGACAACGGATTCAAGACGATTGTTGAGCCAGGTCAGTACAGGGGTGTACTGGGAACATTGTGGTTCATTGTGCGCGAAGAAGGTATCACAGTTGAGAACCCCAATCCAGCCAAAGCAGCAAGCGCAAAGGCTATGGGTTTCTCGAGACCCCCACGCACAAGAAAGGGTCAGGGCGTGCATGGGTTGTGGAGAGGGTGGAGAGTTGGAGTGTGGGGATTGGTGGGCATATGGGGTGCTGCCGCTCTGGGTGGAGGTGGCGGTGAATTTTAAGACAAGGCTCCTTGCTAGCGGTGACCTGGTGTCACTTTTCTGTTTTTTCTTCGTTTCTTCTCTTCGACTCTAAGCACCCCACGTAGATTGATGATGTCTGTTTTGTCGCTGTTGTTATGACGAGCGTATATACACATGCTAGATACACCACTCTTGGCTGGCGTTGTGAAAGAATACATTTTTACGACTGATGCTTTGCGGAAGAACGGGATATCAAAATCACGTGGATGATGCAGTCGTAAGATAGTAAGATAGACTAGGCCGTATTACCCGATCGGTTGCAGGGAGTCGAAAGGTTATCGCTTGCCGTGTTCACTCATCTTTAGTAAACACAAGACAGGAACACACCAACTTGCTTCGAACATTGTTGTATTTTTTTTATTTGTTGCATCGTCGTCAGCATTTGGTTAGTCGTGTGCTACCATGTGGCGCCTCGTCTTGCCAAATAACAGAGGGTTCAGCCAATGAAACGCCCGCTGGTTTCAGGGTCTCGGGTAAAGATCCAGTGGGTGAGACGGCCGCTGATGATTTTCACTCTGACACCGGCCCTTTGGAGAACACATGTGCAGCGTCAGCTACGGGAACTATATGGCCCTCGCTAAGAGTAGCATAAGAGGGGTTTCAAGCATTGCCGTGGTCACAGAATCTCGGCCAAGAGCGTGAGTGGACGTCCACCCCGTCAACAGATAGGACCCTAACCCGCGCTACACTAGCTTTGACGTCCAATCTTGTGTCATTTGTTCTGTCCAAGGTTGTGTTTGCGTAGCACATACAGCCACAAGCGCATATTAATGTGCTGCCGGCAATTCACATGGGTCCTGTCCGGAAGTGGAGGTAAGCACGCTCACTGGCTCCATCAGCTGAGATGTATGATGCCCATTTGTGAGCGTGGTGATCGGAAAGATGGACATCCGGGGGATCTGCGGAAACACGGCGTTCCTTGTCGTAGGCCTAGATGCACATGTAGCCTACACCGAGGCGGTCTGCACCGGCAGTGGCAGCTAGAAGAGATAGCGTAGCGGACGAGCGGCCACAGAGCGTCGCCATGGTACCAGCTGGGTTGACGGGCTGTGACAGTAGTGGCCGAGAGTCCGCGATGACGACCGATGATCTACGACCAGGCACGTGCACGCGTCGCGGCGTCTCACACATGCTGGCGCCAACGGGGTTGAATACGGACGGCGGCGGACACGGTCGCCAGCGGGGCGCCCGGCCCTTTCGAGTGCCCCCCAAGCAGAATAAAGGACGCTGGCTGTGCCTCTTCACTGCATGAACAGATGCTCTCGAGAAATCTCCGACCCCACACCGCGAATCCATCATGACAGGGGACCAAGTGGAGCACCATGGCTACGCGACCCTCCCGCACATCGCTCTCGCCGTCTTGACCTACTGGGTAGCTGCAACCGTCTACAGCTTCCTCGTTACCCCCAAGATCCCTACCACCATACCATGGATGGGCTACGGCAAAGGATGGATTGCAGGCGTGCGCAACTACTTCGCTGTCACTAAGAGCAAAGGATGGATGCTAGACGGATACGAAAAGTACAGCCGCCGTGACCATGTCTTCGTCTTGCCTCCCACGCTTGGTATGCCGCCAGAGATTGTCATGCCGCGAACCCAGCTACAATGGATGT
Organism: Exserohilum rostratum; assembly: GCA_026367775.1. Taxonomy (NCBI): domain Eukaryota; kingdom Fungi; phylum Ascomycota; class Dothideomycetes; order Pleosporales; family Pleosporaceae; genus Exserohilum; species Exserohilum rostratum. The sequence continues at coordinate 1,344,239 of CP111156.1, read as the reverse complement.
TTGATCAGCCAGACAATGTCCTCAGCACGAGTGCAGCCCACTACGACACCTTGAGTGGACAATACTGCTTTGTCAATCCCATCATTCTCAAAGACCCCTATCACGAACATATCGCCCACAAAAACCTCGTCCGGAACCTGAATACTATCATTCCAGAGACGGCGCAAGAAGTACCACATGTCGTCGACCATGTCTACGGGACCGACACCGAAAATTGGAAAACGGTCGACGTCATGAATTCCTTTCTGAAGATGGTTCCCGTCCTCACCAACCACATGCTTGCTGGAGAATCCTTGTCTCGTCAACCAAAGTTCCTCGATGCCATCACGGCATTTACCAACGACATTGTCCGCACGCAAGCCCTCATGGTCCTTTTGCCCCAGGCACTGAAGCCGATTATTGGACCGCTGCTGGGTTTGTTCGACAAATATCACTACTGGCTGTCATCCCAATTTACTTTGCCCGTAATTAGGCAGCGCATTACCAACATCAACAAAAAAGACGCCGGCGACCCACAGTACAAGGACTGGAAGGAGCCAAACGACTTCTTCACTTGGGCCTACCGCACCGCACAGGCTGAGGGTCGGCTTGACGAGATGCAGCCAGAGCGCATTGCTCAGCGCTTAATGCCACTCAACTTTGCAAGCATTCACACAACTTCACTCACTGCTTTCGAGGCCATGATCGACATACTGAATGCTGGACCAGAGGTTGTTCGTCAATTGCGCGAAGAAGCATATCGCATCTTACAAGAAGAAGGCGGCTACACCAGACAGGGGCTCAGTCGCATGCACCGCTTTGATTCCGCCATCCGGGAATCGCAGCGCCAGTCACCCATTGCTCTGACTTTTATCCATCGCAAAGTTGTGGCAAAAGAGGGCGTAGTACTTCCAAACGGAACTCATGTAGAGCAGGGGACATTCGTCTCATGTCCCTGGACGTCATTGGCTAGCGACACGGATATTTATGAGAGACCAAACGAGTATGTTCCATTCCGCTACTCGCGGCCCAAGGAAGAATATGAAGCCATGAGTCCAGAGGAAAAGAAAAAAATAGATGCACTGAAATTGAAGCAGAAGAGCCTCGTGACTACCAGTGTCCACCATCTGCCTTTTGGTCACGGCAGACATGCTTGGTAGGTTTTGAGGTCAAAACGTGGCAACTTTACAAAGTCTAACATTAGGCAGTCCTGGCCGTTTCTTTGTCTCGCATGAGCTCAAAATGATATTTTCCTACTTCCTGCTGAATTACGACTTCAAGCCGATGAAGGAAATACCAAGGAAAATCTGGATCATCCGAAATCAGATTCCGCTGCCAGCAAAGATTGAAATACGGCGTCGCAAGAGTGCATGGACACCTGCTGATGGCTAACCACCCAGCATGTACATATGAGGACTTTTCCGTCTCCCCAAAGTTCATATAATGCAAACAGTAGATTGTAGAGCCTTCACTCCATGTTCCTCTAACTACTAACAGAGCCCAACCACATGGCGAGCTCAACCCCCAGCTGCCCAGGCTGATCATACATGATAAGATGCCCCGCCCCTTCCACCTCCACCACCTCCTCCCCTCCCAACGCTTCCCCAAGCCTATGCGCATCCTTGACCGGAATCCAATTATCCTGCTTCCCCCATATAATCTTGACCCGCATATTCCTCCCTACCTCCTCATACCTCCCCTCCACCTCTTCTGTACTACGATGCGCAGCTTGACAGAGCTGCCGAACAAACCCTTTCTTCCCACTTTCCTGCTGCATCCACGGCTCCTTGAGTATCTGCATAATGCGTGGTTCAAGCGTGGTGTGTGCTGCATTGCGAATGTAGGATTCCAGTAGCCCTTCAAAAGCCATGTCGGGTAGTTCTTCGAATGCAGCGGGGTTTTCCGAAACGCTTTTAAATAATGGCTGTCCGAATGGTCCAATAGCTACGACGTCCACTAAACAAAGACTCGAGTACTGGCATCCATGTAGCAAGTGTGCGCGCAGACTCATGAGACCCCCGTGGTCATGCGCAACAACATGTGGTTTCTCTTTCCAGCTTTCCGTTTCTTCCCAGTGCTTGAATAGCGCGGCAAAGGCGGCGGTTTGCCGCGAGAGATTGCTGTCGAGTTTTTCGACTTCGTCCTTGGGTGTGAATGCTGGTGTATTCGGAAGAGGCTTTTCGAGAGGTGACGCCCCGAAACCGGGGTTGTCTGATAGGTAGATGCGATATTTGCGCGAGAGGGATAGCGCGAAGGGAGTCCATACTCGTGAGGACCACGGTGTGCCGTGGATGAATATGAGAGGGGGGTTGGAGGGGAAGCCTAGAGCCGTCCAGGCGATTGTGAAACTATGTGTTGAGGTTTGATGGTGGAATGTTTGGTCTAGAGTGGTAGACATGTCGGTCTCCATTTTAATTTGTTTTGTCTAGCACAAGAACTTTTTTTTATACGCGTGTAGTTTTAAATTTTTTTGTATCGCTTCTGCCTATTTTCCAACAGTAAAAAGTCCTTATCTTTTATGTATCGCGTTCTAGCATCCTGCACGCCACTGACGTATCTGTGTTTGGTGCGGCCTAACGCGATGCGCACAAACATGCTCTGGAATCAGCGTATCAGCAGCTGGTGGGGACTTCACCAAAATGCTGCCTATACGTCGCTTTGAGAGTCAGAAACTTTTTTGGGGTGGGGAAATTACGTGTGCAGAGGAGAGTGCGTTATTGGAAAATATTTCGTCATTGCTAAAATCTGAGATTTTTATAAAATGCTGCATTCTGTTGGAAGAAGCTACCCTTGTCGGTCGCTGATATTCCCCAAGTGTACTTTCTATTTCATAGGTCGCTCCCTCTTCCGTATGACCACCGATCGAGTCGCTCCCGTAAGACCTTCTCTTCCGACAACTTTTGCCTCTAGCTCCTCCGTGACCTCTTCCATATCTTTAATTGTCCTGGACCCCATCATTTCGAGCTCAGATCTCCACTGTGTGTTCAAGAGAGCAGCCGGTAGGTAGCCCTTCCATATTCCGACAGCTTCGGGTCGACTGGTTCTTATGGTTTCGAACAGCAAAATAGTAGCGATGAGGATTAGCGCTGCTGGAAAGGCTAAGAAGCCCCATCGGACACGCAGAAGTACAGTTTGCACATAGACTGTTCCAACAACACGATGATTTGGTGCAACGTAGTCTGCAGAAAGCGTCGTGCCGTTGGCTGTGGCGTTCTGCTGCTCCAGAAGAGTATCATTTACGCGAAGGGCAACTGTCATATAGTGTGCGATTGTACGCATCGTTTCCGTTATGTTGGGGGTCTTGTAAAGGTATTCTGCAGCTCCTGGATTGGTCTGACCTTTACCTATGATGTCTGCTAACATACCCGTTGTGGCATTGGCAGATGGTAGTATATCTCTGAGAAAGGCCGTAATAGTTTGGTAACGACTCCGGGGAAAAGTGATATTGATAGGTTTTGGATTGCAGTTTGCCGGTACCCCCGAGTTCTGACATTGGGGATGGTATGTGTAAGTGAAATTCCCTTCTACCATAGCTGAAAAATCCGGAGTGCCTTGGATCTGAGTAGTTTTGTCGATGACATATTCTCCGTATACTCCATCCGCTACATAAGCACCGAGAATTTGCATATCGATGTAGAAGATACAGTAACCTGCTTCTATGGTGCTCTCTGGTGTGACTACAGCGGGTGTTGAAAGGTTTTGAGGAAAATAGAACGGATTTCGGGCTAGTTTCCATTCAAATAGTGCGAAGCCAGCTTGGAGTGATGTTGAGTTGTCCTGCCAACTTTTTGGTAATCCATTGTCGATGGAATAATTTGACCCAAACCACTTGAAGGGTGACCATGGGATATAGGAAGCATTGCTCTCAAACACAATCATTGATGAAGTTAGGTCGTCCGACACGGGAGGGTACTGCGTCGGCAGAGCCGATGCTCTAGTGCCAACAGCTGCTATGATACATGGTCGAAAGGGATGTCCAGGCCAAAAACTTGAAACCTTTTCTGAGCAATTGAGATAATATGCCGCTGTTTCATTGAAACACTGCGCAGACACGCCGAGGGTCGGGAAAGGATCCCAGCTGCAGCTGCCTGATGGACACGAGTATGGAGGATGAGGAAGACTTGTCATACCAGCAGAGTAGAGTCCACTATATGCTGCAGCTTTCAGGTTGGAGGGCACATCTTTGCCTATTTTTATCAGTGCTTTCTGCGTTGACCACAGAATGATGGAGAAAGAGGCACCAACCGTAAAGCCACTCGTTAACCCCAGCATTCCCAGCGCTTCCTGAGTATGTGAAAGCTGTTGATGCAAACGCACTCCGGCTTGGGTCATTTGAAAAGTCTTCAGGAAGGTTTTCATAGTAGAAATGGACACTTTGTTGGAAAAATGAGTCTGTGATGATACTGATTACGATTACGATAGCAGCAATGTATACAATAGGATTACTGTTCAGCGATTCAGTTAGTTGTTATGTCAATCTGATAACAAGAGAAAAAATCCATCGAACTTCAACTAGAAATGAGAAAAAATGAGAGGTGGTGGTTTCTTACAAACGTTTGAACTCGAACAGCAGCTGCAAGCTTCCAAGTGGACCTCTACTAGCCGCATCGAACTTAATGATATCCACCAGTGGCTTGTAGCCTTTGTGTAGCGAGGCCCATGTCAACTGGCTCATACAGCTAGTCACAGATCCCATTAGAGAAAGCTCGAACAAAGTCGCAGCGAACGCGACGCCAGTGTTGAGTGAAACGCCCCCAAAAACTGGGCTGGGCTTCCTGTCGTATACAGCCAAGACGGTAACAATGACGACAAATATAAGCACTGCAAAGACCACGGAAACTACTTCCCACATCCACACGCTTGGATGTAGGAAAGACTGTTTACGTGCCGTATTCTGTGGCAAATGTCGATGGTTATCAGCGTCCACCGCTTCCACAAGTTGTTCGGTCGGTCCGTGGCTCGGATGTTTCGAGGACGAGGAGGTTCGCTCGGGAGGTACAGACTTCTGTGCTGCGTTATTGCGCTCCGTATATGCAGCATCAGCTACGAGTTCAATCCCATCCTCACTTTTAAGATCTTGTGTGGCGGGCACCGTCATCGTAATTGCGTTTTATTCAGAGAGATGAATATGAGAAACGACGGAACGCGTTCCCTGAGTCATGGCCCGTTTTAATATGATCGATCTCGCAAGGCTGAAGGATTCAACCACAGTTGCCACCATGCATGCGCATGTGGGTTGGTTGCCTATCTGCCATACGCCTCATCCAAGATAAGACTATATTTAGATCCGTATAACTCTCATCCTTGTTCTCTCTTAATAATGTTATTGCATTTGTATAAGCATTCCCATGGTTGCGGAAGTGACGCGAATATCAGGTTGTATTCAGATTAGCTAGCCACGTCATGGATATGTCACGTGCGTCTTATCAGCGAGCCGCTACGGAGGTGACTGCCATGCATTGAAGGAAAATGCTAATTTTAAGCTTATTTTTAACTAGAATAAAAGCATTACTTCATTCATTAACCAGTTTCGCAGTCTCAATTAGCTTACCTTTTAGGCCGGAGACTTAGCATTCTGGATATTCGATGTAGTAGTTGTAAAGCAATTGGGATACGATGGAGCCTCGTAATGGGCCAAGTGGGGTCCGCCACCCACAATAGCGAGGGAGCAAACAACCACTATAATCGACACTAAGATTTCAAACAAACAACTCAACCCATCGCACTCAATGAAACAGGTCTCTCTCGACAAGATTGGCGTCGTTGAAGCGCATAGGGATAGAGTAAACTTGCTGATGCCCACACTATTACTCTAGATTTCTCTAACACGACATAAGCATGCCAGCAGTCACATGCCGACCTAGAAGCCTCCTGCTTTGGAAGTTGCGCTTACTGAGCTGTTCAGTGTTGGCATATTTGTTGGTGCGGTGTTTTTTAAGGGCGGGGTGCACTAGGCAATGATCCGCTGGATGTGACATTTGAACGCACTGATGTCTCTCATGGCAGCAACCAGCAAAAGTCCCCGCAAACCTAAAATTTCAAGGCAAGCCTCCGTCTATAGGCTATTGCACAGTGTACGGCAGACTCGGATGAATAGTCACGGTGCATTTTCGCGCCTCTTTTACCTAAAGACCACTATGGGATCAGCGCGTATAGCTATACGCTAATCCATGGATCTACCAATACGCTAGTCTTTATTAAGCACTGCATCAGACAAGTTACAAGAATGTTTGCGCACGTTGATTCACCGACCAAAGATTATACCGAGGAAGCAGGTGCGCGATCGAATTGCATCAAAGCTGCAGCGATTGGCCGGCTTGTCTATCCAACGTAGCAAATGTTCTCCATCTGAGGGTCCGGATGATCGGAGCATCATGGTAGAGTTCGAGGAAGCAGTATATAAGACTTGGCGACATCTACAAAGTTTACCCCCCGTACGCTCCTCCATTGAATGATCTCTTACTTTTTCACACGAGCATCGAAGAACGGAGATGGGTTTGACAAACGGAACAGATGCGACAAGCATTGCATCTCTAACTGCGAAATATCGGGAGGAACGCGACAAACGTCTCCGCGACGAAGGCATCTACCAATATCGCGATGTCACTGAATCTTCCCTGAAGCATTACGCTGAAGACCCTTGGTCAAAGCCCACCGAACGGGACTCCATTCAAGAAGACGTGCATTTTGCCATCCTTGGAGGTGGTTTCGGCGGTCTTTTGTTGGCAGCGAGGCTTTTTGAGGTGGGCACGCATGATATCAAAATCATCGATAAAGCCGGAGATTTTGGAGGAACATGGTACTATAACAGATACCCTGGCGTCGGTTGTGACACCAAGAGTTATATTTATATGCCTCTCCTGGAAGAAGTCGGATACATGCCTTCAGAGAAGTATGCATCTGGTTCGGAGATTTTCGAGCATGCACGCAAAATTGGACAGAAATATGATCTCTACAATAAGGCTCTATTCCAAACAGAAGTACATGAGATGGAATGGAATGATGGGTATGTTGATGCGCAGCTACATGTTCAATTGCATGGTGCAATATTCTTTATTGTATAGGCTAACGATAACGTATAGCGAGAAAAAATGGATCCTTAAAACTACGCGCGGGGATGTCATATGCGCCAAGTTTGTTGCTACGGCTGGCGGTCCCTTGCACAAGCCCAGGCTGCCTGGTGTGCCAGGCATTGAAAACTTCAAAGGACACAGTTTTCATCCAAGTCGTTGGGACTATGGGTACACGGGGGGATCTACCAAAGGAAACTTGACTGGTCTTTCCGATAAGAGGGTTGGTCTCATTGGAACCGGTGCGACCTCGGTTCAAATGGTAATACCATTGCATTTGACTCTTCCCATCTTATATGGCAACATTGCTGATCTAGGGAATATATATATAGGCACCCCATTTTGCACAAACTGCAAAACAATTATATGTGTTTCAGCGAACTCCACCAGCTGTAGATGTCCGGAACAATCGCTTGACCGACCCCAAATGGGCAAAAGGCCTCGAAAAAGGATGGCAACAGAAACGAATGGACAATTTCACTGCCATCATGAGCGGAGGACGTGTGGATGAAGATCTCGTCAATGACGGTTGGACTCAAATATTCCGAGAAACACTTCCTTCTTGGGACAGCGAAGGGAATTTTCAAGCGGCTCAGCGAGCGGCTGAGGAAGCTGACTATCGGTTGATGGAGAAGATCCGTCAGCGTGTGGACTCGATCGTCCATGACCCCAAAACAGCAAAGGCATTGAAGCCATGGTATCGACGTATGTGCAAAAGGCCTTGCTTTCATGACAACTACTTGGACATTTTCAACTGCCCGAAGGTGACACTGGTTGATACCGACGGCAAAGGCATTGAGCGTATTACGGAAAAAGGGATCGTTGCCAACGGAAAGGAGATTGAACTCGATCTAATCATATACGCTACTGGATTCGAATACTCCACAGATTACAGTCGAAGATTGGGAGCGACAGTGCGTGGGCGCGATGGAATTACGCTTGCTGATCATTTCAAAGACGGCATACGCACCTTGCATGGCTTCTTCGCTAGGGGATTTCCGAATTTCTTCATGCTCAACATTGCGCAAGTTGGAACGACGCCTAATATCACCCAATGTTTGAACGACGGTGCAAAGCATTTGGCTTGGATTACGAAAGAACTCACGAAACATGGCGCGAGTACCGTTGAAGTGTCCGCTGAGGCTGAAGAATCTTGGGTGGAAACGATCAAGGAACTAGGAAAACTGAGAGAAGACTTTCTCCGCGAATGCACTCCGAATATCTTCAATAACGAGGGGAAAGTGACTGCAGAAGCAACTCTTGGAGCACCATACGCACTAGGACCTTTGGCTTACAACAGTGTTTTGGAGGAATGGCGCGCGGAAACAGATTTACCGGGTCTTGAGGTAGATGGGAAGCTCCTGACTACGAAGCCAGCTATAACGCGACCGAGCTCCAACTGATTGAAAAGAGCAGGTTTCGTGACTGCAGTTCGGTTTTTCCTGTATGCTTGGGAGATGTATATGATTGCCAATCGCAAAACTGATCTTACTGAACTCATGTCTATGCATTTCAGATTGGGTACATGTACCATAAAAATAACCGCAAAGCCGCGCAAACAGGGTCTCAAAAGCACCTGCGCAAACAAAATAGAGTTTCGTAAGGGTACTACCAAAGTTATAATATCGCCCCGCTTTTGAGATTGGTTCCACGTCGCGCTTCCGCGTCCCGGTACTTGGCACGTACGTGAGCGTACTAGCGTAGACTTGCGTGGGAAGAAATTTGGTCAGCACTACTATGATACGAAGACTACACCAATCCGAATTCGGATTTAGAAAGTGAGTAATACCTTGTGAGAACTATAATGGGATGGCAATATCTATATATAATACCTTAATCGAAGCTAAGTAACAAGTGTGAGATAGTGAAAGAGAAGTCCCGTGATGGCCAAGTTTTGGCTTCTCCCGTAGGCTTATAGCTCGTGACACACGTAATATTGGTACTGCCTCCCTGCTAAGAACCGGTATGAAATGATACTCCGTATATCTGACGGCCTAGCGTGCGGGGTACAAACCCCAACACCATGATGGTCCGATCCTCCGCTTCATCTCTGTCTCGGCAGGTGGAGAAGCTCCGGGTGCTGGCGGAAGCTTCAATTCCCCATAGATGTTCTGAAGTGTAATATGAAAGGGTAGCTTTGTTTGCATATAAGAATGCCTTCATAGTCATCAAATTGAAAGCATCTTACATAGCCCCAGGTTGAAATTTCACTCACGCTTTCCCTTTCTTTTCATCTTTCAAGAATAAAACCAGGACACACTACATTATGTCACATCCATCTCTAGCCGGAAAAGCCTTTGTGGTTACTGGAGGTGCCTCAGGAATAGGCCTAGCCGTTACGCAGAAACTCGCCTCGAATGGAGGCGTCGTTCATATTGTCGACCGAGCTTCAAAACCACCATCAGAAACGAGCCAATGACCCAAGCTGGTGCATTTTCACGGAGGCGTGGATGTCTCATCTCGCAACGAGGTCACTCGAGTCTATCAGGACATTACAGCCATCTCGCCCAAGCTCTATGGACTGGCCAATTGTGCTGGAATATCCGAGGTAGGACATGGTTACGTGGAGCCAGACGAAATTTTCGAAAAGGTCATGGCAGTCAATACATTTGGCGTCTTTTACATGACTACAGCCTTTCTGAAGTTGATCCACGACGAGACTCCAAACACCGGACCACCCAAAACAGGCGCAGTACCTGAAGGTCGTGGAAGCATCGTCAACATTGGATCTAATGCATCATACATGGCCTATCCAATGATGACTGGCTATGTCGCTAGCAAGCATGCAGTGTTGGGCATGACTCGCTCGTGGGCAGTGGATTGGATCCACGCTGGGGTCAGGGTAAATCTCGTCGCCCCTGGGGGAGCCGATACTCCTATGATGAGAGCACAAGCAAAAAACATATCTGCGACGACTGAAGTCGATGGTAGCAGCTATGTGCGCAGTTCCGACCGGGAACTTCTCATGGGTAGAGTAGCGCGACCTGAGGAAATGGCGAATGCGGTTCTCTTTCTACTCAGTGACAACGCCTCTTACATCAATGGGCAGATGCTCAAAGTAAATGGGGGCTGGCCATAAGGATATCATGAAATGATGGAACTTCTATTCTCATTGTATAACCACTCCATGAGCTGGCTGCTAGTATGCGCCATACGTCTAAGTGACTCGACCAGCAGCCTTGCTCTTTCTCTGTCTCTAGTCTTCGTACTTCCAGGAGAGAAAAGGCAAGAATCAAGATTTCACTGTTCCATTTCTATCGAGAGATCAACTCTTTTCTGTGCAGGGTCTACCATAATGTGTGCAACAAGCCTTGTGCTGCTAGTCAAGGTACGCTGGATACCTAGTTCAGCTTATGTATGTGCAGAATCTAGAGTTCCCAATACTTCACCCAAGTCGTCGATTACACCATACTTCTTTTCAAGTTCCCGCCATTCTTCAGGCGCGATCATGTAGACCCATGCTTTGGGGGTTGAGCCAGACTTCGGCATCTCGAGCCCACAAAAGATGAAGCAGTGAGGAGGGTCGAGCATTTGTTGCTTGCTTGACTCAGGAGATCTTGTAGCCCGATGAGGAAAGAACTTCCAGTATCCACTAAAGGACGTGAGACCTCTTGTGATGAACCGCATCTCTGAAATATCCCACCGATCGCTCGTGAATGATCTTTGCGCCACTTGAAGTGCATTGCGCAGGTGCAGAGATGTTGAACACACATGTATGGCATAATTCTCTACCCCAAGTATCTGTGCCTCAATCGATGTGGTCATTTGTGCGACAATATAGATATCTCTTTTGACCACTGATTGAACCCGTGTTCGTTTACACATATCGCTTTCGTCTCGGCTTTGGTTGATAGATCGGTCCAAACACTTGGCGTACAGACTGGGCCCTACTTGGCGTAGAAGCAGCTCTTGAGCATCGCCCCCAGAAGTCTCGCAATTTAGCCGCAACATGAAAAGCCCTGGGTGGAGGTGCGGATCAATTTGCAGTTCCTTACCCCCATTGTGCAGGGCTAAGGACCGCTACATTGCGATATCTCACGTCTGGTTTGACGGCACAAGGGCTGGGAAAGACGTTCCTGGCGAAGTCAATAATTGTTTGATCAGTTATTTCACCAAGATCGCGAAGCAGCTCGCCTGTGTTTCCTTTTGGTGGGACACCATATGTGTACCAACAGAGCCAGTGGCACGTGGTAAAGCACTCGAGCAAATGCATCACAATTATGCAAGTGCCAAATGTACGGTCGTACGTGATCAATATTTGCTCAATGTTCCATGGAAAGATGATGGAAGTCCGTGCCTTGCACTGGTCCTGTCCAACTAGTTTACTAGAGGTTGGACTGCTCTCGAATTGTCCATGTCTAAAGAGGTCAAAGTCATCTTCAAACATCCTAACAGTGAGGGCTTTGTCCTCAAAGACCTCGATGAAGACATACTCGCCAGACCTCCTGAGGAATCTTCCAGGGCTTATTGGCTGGCAACCACTTTTATACATCAGCTCCGAAAACCAGTCAGGGATGTTGGAGACCTGCTCTCAATCTTGTCGCCATGCAGTACATCATGGGCTCGAGACCGAACATTGATAGCAACTCTCCTTGCCGAAGTGCCTGATTGTGACTTTACAGAGGGTGAGAGCAAAATTGTTTCCCAGACCCTCTGATACGTTGGAAAGATACCATACACCTGTTTGCTTCACGGAAGGCCTACCATATGTTCCTTTGGAGGATATTCTTGGAGTGTGGAGACCTTGGATGAAATGCCCGCAGACATTTCAAAAGACATAGAAGGGAGCCATGGCGCACAATCTCGTGTTAGTCTCAGGATTGATGATTATGGAGCTGTGGAATGAGATTGGTGGTGTCGGGAAATCCAGGAAGAAGATATGAAGGCCACTAGGATTCGACCATATGGCAATGACTTAGCTTCCGCCGTGAAGATCGAGGTTGCACTGCGACACTGGAATGCTTGCCTCTTAATGCGACCCAAGAGCGTGAAAACCGGCCAACTTGCTCTGCTTGTAACCCCTTTTCACACAATTTTCCTGAAGCGTGGTCCTGTTCTGAAATGCCGTTACATAGGTGCGGTGATCGAGTCGGTTGGTGACAACGAGCCTGAACCCGAAGCGGAAAACTCTGGATAGGGACAATAAAATGTCAGAATTGGCGTTCACGATTCAGGACGTGTTTGGCTGGAAGGAAATGAAGCATTGGACAAGATGGACGCGCCGTATGAAGAAGATAGGCTCAATGATATTGACAACAAGGGCCAAGAATCTGATACTGATGCTGAATTCGAAAACGCAAGGCAATTTTCGCGACTCCCTGAACCGGCTAGAATGTGGGACAAGCAGCCGCTTGAGTGGCTTAGATTGGCCGAACTCGCAACCGTACAAGATGCTGAATCCCAAATCCAACAGGAACCGATCACACAACGGAATGAACTCAATACCAAAGAACTCATCACAGCGGTGCATCGAAAGAACAAGGGAGCCATTAGGTACTTGGTCCGCCAAGGGCTTAGACTGAGTACTTGGGAGCTAGAGACTATGTCACAGGAAATGAACATCGGAAGTGGTGACGACCTCACAACCGGTGCCTCAATACTAGGCGACGTCTTAGCCGAAAATAGGCTCTACACCGAAGCCATTCAGGCTTATGAAAATTCTCTTGCATTATCCCAACAGTATGTTGATCTCGATTTCCCATACATCTACAAGACCAAGTATACACTAGGGTGTATGTATATAAAAGCTAGGGGCATCAAGAACATGAGCAAAGCAGAACAGCTTTTCAGGGATATTCTTACACGGTGTGACAGCAGGAATAACCTGAAAAAGGACAGGAAATCAAGGAAGCATGACGAGGCTACAACGACTGCACCGGGCCTTGCGACTGGAGGGACACCAACAAGAGTAACTCTGGTGGCCATCGTCAAAACAACGATTGGAACCGACTTGAAGTAATACTATCGCAAAACTCACTTGCTTGCTTTGTGCCGCGATGAGATTTAAGGAGGCTACACAGATTTTTCAACTAGCCCTCAAAGAGTTTGGAAAGCCTCCACAAAGGAACGATGTATTCTGGATTGGCTGGGCGTCACGGGCGACTGAACAGTACGAGGAAAAGATATCTCACGATGAACACGCAATCCGGATTTACCAAAAGGCCTACAGGCGGTTCAGACTATTGTTCCGCAGCAAGAGCCTGATTGTCGCCCTCACTGCTTTGCACTTAGGAACAAGCTACATACTCCGAAATGAGTTTCAAAAGGCTAGGCAGCTTCTCAAAGAGGCAGAAGAGGTCGTCCAGGAACACGTAATAGCGCAGAAGCATCCACTGCTTGGCTTGATTCAATACAACCTTGGATCTCCTCACTCGAAGATAAGAAAAATTCAAGGATGGTCAACGACTTCTGAAAGATGCACTTCTCAACGTACAATCACATAGCATTCAGTGGCTCAGCGCCGCAGTTCAATGTGAGTTGGGACACCACGAGCTAACCAATGATCCATCCGATCACGATCAGGCCGCTGAGTATTTCCATGCGGTCAAACAATTTCATAAGAGCGCAAAGTCCGGAGATGCTTCAGATGCCGAGCGAAATGACCGGCTAGCTATCTCCGCCTCGTTAGGATTGGCCAAAGTATGGTACAGCAAGAATAGTTGGAAGAAAGCGAAGGAAACTTGCCAAAACACACTTCGATTTTTTTCGGACACTGAATCAGGCTGAGGGCACTTTTGATAAAGATGTGTGCGAAGCCAGGGTAGTCTCAGGCGAGATCTATGATCTGAGGAAAAAATATATTGATGCTAAACGCGAGATCGAAGCAGCTCTTCAAGGCTTCCATCACCTCAATCAACCACACAGTCCTAGGTCTCTACATACTGCACGACAACTCGGGATTATTTATGAAAAGCTTCATGATTCCGTGGGGGCTGAAGATTTCATGTTGGCCGCTTTTGAAGGTTACCGTAAAACGTTTGGTTCGTATCACCCAGACCCCCAAGACGAATTGGGAGCTTGGACGATTGTACTTGGCCCAGGAGAAGCTTGATCAAGCAGAAGAAGCATGCAAACGAGCATACCATGGATTTGACGAAACAAAGAAACCGGACAGCAAAAGCGTCATCGACTCAGCTCAAACCTTGGGCAATGTTTACCTCAAACAAGGCAAACCAAGTCAAGCTAAGAAGTTTTTTGCCATGATTCATGCTACGGTTAGCAAGAATCCTAAAGCTCCGCCACTCGCGAAGGCCAGAGCCGCTTTTGACCTTTCGAAAGTTTCCGCAATATTAGACATCAATGATAACATAGGGTCCTCGTTCAAGCTGTATGAGGTTGCCATTGAAAGGTTTAAATTTGCTAGCAAAGGACACTCATTGTCTTCCCTTGATGCCCAAATCAAACTTGCAGACTTGTACAGAAGAGACAAGAAGTTTGACAAAGCAACAGAGCTCCTTGATCAAACTCTTGAGGAAAACTCTATCTTAGAGAAGGAGGATAACCGCTTGGAATTGGAAGCACGCTTGATCGGAGTACATCTCAAAATCGACTGTCCCGATGAAGATGATGAGCAGCGCAGTATCGATGGGTATGTGACAGAATTTGGCCGTCTTGACGATCTTACACTTGAAGCAACATTGGTGCTCGGAAAGCTCTTGTTACAGACTGAAAATGAAGCTCAGATCGAAGAAGGGATCGCTCGACTGAAAGATTTTCTTGACAGATACGAAGAGCGCTCCATGCCTGGGCATCCCAGAGCCATCCGAATCATGGATATCCTCATTGACAGAAGCAGCTCTGACGATGAAATTGTAGAGCTGAAAAGAAAGAAAATCAGAGCGCTGAAGCAGCAATGGGGTGCTGATGTAGCAGTGTTGATGATAAAGATTACAGATTCGAAACGTCAAGTCCCTATCATTTATGAAGACGAATACGCTTCAACAGATGATGAGGGAGGCTTGGATGGCTCGGATATTCCAAACATAGACGATGAAGCGAGTAGTCTGTACTGGATTGATGCCGATTAAAGCCCCCTAGCTGCTGATGATGAAATCTCTGATGTTAAGCTTGATGGAGATGACAATAGTGAAGTTGACGATGACGAGGATTATGAGAATGAAGAGTATAAAGAGAATGAGAATAATGTGGACAAGGACGAGAACGACGTGGATGAGAATTATGTCGGTGAAGAGTAAAGGTAAGTGATTCAAACAATGTATATGGTCACTACCTTAGTATTCTATCTATTCATTTTACGAACTATAAGTTATTCATATCTCTGTGTATCTGTTGTATGAAATTTATATTCTAACTAAGAGCTGTTACACTTGCAAAGGGCTGCATCCTAAAACAACATAGATAGAAACATAGCTAGTGAACATTCAACACCATGCAACATTCGAATAGTATCTGCAGTCTAACTTGGTATCACAACGATACGAATCCTCTTCTCCCCCTTAAGCAGTGACAAATAATCGCTATGCACTAACTTTGAACAATCCAGGATATCTACAAGATTGGGATGCACGGTGTTCCCTTGGGCTGACAGGTGGTCTCATTGGATCCGCATTGAACAGCTATTCATAACATCAGTATTGTATCTCCCAGTTTTCATATGGGTGCGTGAACACATACCGTGACAGTTGCCACTGCAGCATTGTCTGTTGCCTTGTGGAAGGGTGCAGGCCACTGTTTTGTTTAGTAGGTGAATCACATTGGGATATGTAGATACTCACAGCCATTGAAGATACATTGGCGCTCCTGGAGCTCAGCTGGGATGGCGACGGCCATGGTAACGCTGATGAAAGCGGCGAAGATGACAGCGATAGACTTCATATTGTCGGTTGGAGATTTTGAGGTGTTTGTTTGTAGAAGTAACTGGTGATTTGTTTGAATGAAGAGTGGGATGATGCTCCTGAACTGCAGCAAAGAGACCAGTATTTGTACTCCAAGTCCTCAGTCGATGTTTTCTTGGCTACTCCTTTTTGTTCTATTCACTATTCTCTTTTCCGATGGTTTCTTCTACTAGCTTCATGGTCACGACCATCGTGAACAAGGGAGATTTACTGCCCCGTCATGGTTGAAGACTCGCGATAAGCACTATAGCACATTCAGCCCTAGTCTAGCCTATGCATAAAGCGCGAATACGATTTTTCAAGACTATACACTGTGAAGGTTACGATTATTGGTGGAAAACCAATAAACATTGTACTCCGACAGAGCCGGTCCCAAGGATCCAGGACATTTCTCATTGACTAATTAGGAAATATGCCAGTGCTCCATCAGAGCTTTAGGTGACTGAGAGTGGACTGAGACAACACGAGAACTACGAAAACTAATCACGAAAAAATAAATGAAAGGTTGCCCCTTCTTGACTCTTGACCCTTAGTGTGACGTCTTGGTCTGGCTTGGGCCTTGGCGTCCCCCAAGGCCCAAGCCACAGCAGGGCAAGGTGTGCTGCTAGTACGCAGTCTAGAATTTATACAATCAAAGGTTCACGATATGCAATCCTTGCAATCCTGGTGCTGTGGTGTCACACTAGTAGTTTATTATTGTAATGTATCGTACCAGTACTCATGGACTGTGCCAATTGATATCTCAACTTTAGGTTTGGAAGAGCCATGCAGAACCCAGGAAAGCTCAGCTTAACCGAATTCTTGTTATGGTGAATAAGGATCTTGATGTTTGTCAAGTCGCGCTGAAAAGCGGGGATCTCCGCTAGCTGTAATTCTTTTTTAATCCTACGCCGGAGTTCTACCTCTATCCGGCACGGTCCTTTCCCGGTCCGCCACCTTCGTACCCCGATACCCCGACCCGCCGTCAGCTTACTCCAAGCATTCTTTGTTACCTTTTATGCAATTTATCCAATTGCATTGAACTGACTGTCCTTGTTAAGTTAAAACTAAACGTGATTAGTATCACACGCCGCCCGTATTCAGTCGTATCATAGCTTCTGAATAATCCGATCACCCCGTTAGGAATTTACTGGGAGAGGAGTGTTGTTTCAGAACTGTACCGCTGACTCCCGAACTTCTATGTTCATAATTCTGCAAGGATACTATAGTAAAGTCGATATGATCAGAATAGAGGACTGGAACAGTAGATCACGGGCAATGCCTCAACAGTTTAATTTTTAGTCCCTATTTTCCAAGAAGAAGCTTTAGTAAATCGAGGATCCGTAAGATAAAGTTTCGCATAGACCTTGGGTAACGACAATATTAGTTTTCGAGAGCGAGGATTTGATAGCTATTAAAAAGGCTACTGGATATTTCGTTCGTCTCCTTCTCGCTAAGAGCCACCAGATTTTCAATACTATATTTACAACCACCGCGTTTATGTCTAGAAAGAGTGTCGGTCGGTATTTGCACCTTTTGAAAGGTTGGTCTTGATGGTTTTCTTCAAAGACAAAATGAGGACGCAACAATCGCTTATGTCGGTACAGTACTAGTATAAAAAATCCAAAATCTTGGTGCCTAAACTCTTTGTTATACCCTGTAACTCCATTAGCAACTCTATTAGTTAAATAGGTTCATCATTGATAGGCATTATTTCAAAAAAAAAAAATGACCGTGACGATAACGTCATTACTAGGAGTAGATATATAATACCGCGGGTGTTGATGTAGTTTAAGGGAGCTTTCCTCGTACGTGCTCTCAAAAGTCCCACCCTTGGGAATTGCGACGCGACATTGTTTCAATATTCCAGCAACTTTTCCGCACAAAGGGCAAGGCTTGGTCTCGCAACAGCCAAATCCTTATTAGCAGGTTGCTATGGAATTAAAAAAGAACTGCCTGCTCAGACAAGAGCACGCATGAATGATCCACCCACCCATGCCGATTGTCGGCGAACTCCCATCCTGCTATTTCTCTCTCACTTATGATTACACGAAATTTTTATCGCGTCGCTATAGTAGTCATTCGCATCGTTGCCAGGCTATGTATGCACCTGCCAAATCTGGTGCACCGTTGAAAGACGCACGGGTACCTAGCCCGGAAAATCCTAGCCACGTGCTGTTCAGGAGAATCAGTCCGTGCATGGCCCGACCACCATCCGCTCAAATCTCCTTTCTTGGCAATACGGCTTAGGTAATTCTTGTATCAAATGCTATTTGTTGTGAAACTTGTTAAAATACATTGATTGCTGTTCTGTCCGTGAAAGGAAATGGATCCGCGGGAAATCCTGCCTCCGCTCTATTGTGCCTTGAGTTTCTTCTTGACACCCAACTCCACAGGCAACACGGTCGCATTGAATGCTGCCATGGTAAGACCATATGGCGACCTAATGCGTGGTTGCCAGTTGTCCGCGAATCTTTCTTCAGTAAGCATAAGCTTCAGGTCGTCAACCCGGCCACCAAATATTGTGAGCATTGTAGATGAGCTTGAAGAGTTGGTCAGCATTGCGCGATTCCGAGATTGAGTTGCACTTACTTCGCACTTCCAAACATGTTGTGAAAGAGGCTTTCGGAGTATTGCGGGTTCTGGGCCTTTGCCTCGCTTCTCCTCTTGGCCAGCTGCTTACTGAGATCCTCCTTGGTCAGTACTGGCCCGCCGTCCTCTCCCTTTCCCGTCGCGATGCTTAGCAACTCTTCTACAAGTTCCAGATCTGGCTTTCCCTGATCAGGCACTTGCGCAGCATCCTGCCTGGTCAAACTTGCGTCGTGCTCGATAGCATTGTGCTTGCTTAGTTCTGCGAGATCAAACTTGTCGTTCCAATACGAGCGACCAAGGAAGTCGGCGGAGAATTTGGGCACAAAAAAGCAGAATGAAGGTGCGAAATTGAAAGTCTGTCGAACGGTAGTGTTCAGGTCGCGGAAAGTGATGTTCTTGCCATCGTGTGGGAGAATGCTATGGTTAGCCCTAATGGCAGTCAGACTACTGTCGGAGCCAAGGGTTTGCCAAAACTCACATTGCGTTTAGCATTGGGCATGCTGATCGAGAATCGCCTTCGCGTGGTGGTACATATTCTGGCCATTTACCTGCGTGTCCGGGCAATCCTTCAGCAATAACCTTGTTGGGAGGATGAGCTGGAAGCACGAGATTTGCTAGGAACAGCCCAAGGTCCCACGTCATGACAGATATGTCAATGAAGGGTTTGGTAAGCTTTTGTGTGAGACCCATTTTGGCTTTGCGGGGCAGCTTAAGCGTATGGTATTGTTTGGGAGAAGGCTCTGTCGAGATACATCCACTGACTAGACAATCGATAGACACTAGGCTACCTTTACTGAGCAGGGTATTGTGTCTTTTTGAAAGGGTAAAAGTTGTACACTTTGCCACTCACTATCTCCTCTTGTTATAGTGGCTTTCGTTGATCCCCGCTATCTGTCGGCTCCCCAGGGATTTCCGCGATACCCCACACTTAGCTACGTTAGGGTATACTGATCGCCCAAAACCCTAGTATGGCAGAGCGACCGAAGAATCTAATTGGCTTCACTAATGTAAATGCCAATGCTCGGATATGCATATGCAATTCACCAAGTTACACAAAGTCATTGCTTTTAGCATCTGCTAGTGGAATTGATCGGCATATAGCCATCTCACGACGTGTTGTCCATGCATGTCGAGCTTTTGGAAAAAGAAAGTAAAGGAAAAAATAATATTACCACTTGGGGTGCGAGCTAATTTTCGGCGCAGAGTTGAAAGAACATAGTTTTATCTTTGCTTTGGTGATACAGTGAGCATAGTAATCTAACAAAAGGTGCAACAACTTGATCAAAGCCGCGGACTATAATGTGACGTCATGCTTAAACAATAGAATTCTGCTGACACCATGGTATTCTAAGACAGCTGCATATTCAACATCAATAATCTGCAAAATTCCTCCCGATATAGTCAAGTGATGATAAGAATGCGCAGTTAGCAGCGTTCGATGGATTTACGCTGCTGGTGTAGGCGGGTCATCTCCCTCGTACACTTAGGGAAGAAGCCAGGCACATAATTCCATGTATCTGAATTTTTCTTTTCTTAACGATCTTAACTGTGATTAGACTGTTTACATAGAAGAAGAAGGTGTTTGCATGCAAAAGCATTGATAATACTGGGCTAGTGTGTGTATGAGAATTGCTTTCAATACCTACAAGAAGAGACCTATAGCAGCGTTACTGTATAGAAAATACTTTTAGAGTACTCGCATCATTAGCTATTTTGTAAGGTCAGACAATCTAAAAACAACTAAGCAGTAAATATGAAGGTTTTAGCGAAGGGTTGTCGCACCTTCGAGACCTGTCCAATCTGTCATTTTTTGATGCTCCCGGGTCGAACTTCCAGTTTAAGCAAATCCTCGGTGCCTACGTAGGAATACTGCATGGATACACGTGACATGGATGGAGTCTACCATGTTAGGTTTGGACGCAAGAGCATGACATGGAGCTTTTGGTCTGAATAAGGAAGTAGTCACCGAGACTACATCCATGTTGTCATTAGTAACAATAATACCTGGCTTCGTAAGAGTCATAGAAATAGCTGGCCTAGAGTTAATAACCTCGCACGAGGTACTGGCAATGACAAATTGAAGGATGTGCCAATATGGCGATCGGTCCCTTTTTCCGAAGCGGCGCCTAGAACCGAATGTCAAGAATTGCTTGGGAATGTGATGATGCGAAATATACTGTGCCAGATAGTCCGATTCAATAGTCAGATAGAAAACCGGGCGCATAAGATGGCCTTCTTAGATACCTGTAGTTCGCTTCCACCCTTTTAGAAGAACCAGGTTTTTTTCAGGCCTCTTTTGGCCGCCAACGTGAGCAAATAGGACTTTGCTCTGGTGATTTTCTTTTTTTCCTAATTTAGAACATTCCGTCTAGGTGCCAAGGCCTACCCTGTCATTTCGAATTGTTATAACTAGTTAGTTAACTAACTATAACATTTCATAATATACGCAACATGTTTACCCATGGCGGCTCTCGTATTCCACGCATAACGGCGTATACGAGACATGTATGTAAAGGGTGAATCACAATTGGCCGAAGCGTAAAACTACATTGGACGAGAAATGGGAGTGTTGATACGAACGCACTGAAGGCGGAGTTCAGCTCGACGCACGTGCGTAGGTGGATGCATGAATTCGCTTCAAAATACCATGTTCGAGGCATTTCTAGCCTACCTTAATTCCCGAGCTAACGTCAAAAATTATTTTTTTCTTAATATGAGCAATGATTCAATATTCGATGTACGTCGGGCGACTACTATTGTCCATCGAGCATTTTACCAATAGACTTTTCGCAGCCCTCTAATGGTTTTGACTATCGCGTTACTCCGTGCCTTTTTATCGCACTGTGATCTACGTGTTGTTACTAGAAAAGAAAGACATTTGCTTGTACAGGAGGATCACGTATCTTGATAACTGTTTACAAAATTGAGTCCTAACAATATGTTTACCAGTGATAATTGGGCCGTATAGACCTGGGCGGCGACGGTGTGGTGACAGCAGAGTGGCTGAGTCGCTGTTGCGCGCGTATATGAGTGTTGCATGATTACAAACAACCCATGTTATAGAAAATGATATGCTATGCCATTTTGAGTAACTAGATGCGAACACTAGCGCTGCATTTGGCTATTACCATCGTTCTATAGGACAAATAGGGTAAAGACGTGGCGGTGCGACAACTGCCCAGGATGAGGGTTGGTACTAGTAGCCCCAAGGTCCTACCTAGTTGGTATCGCACACTCGACCGCGTGGGGTCTAGCGCCGGTCTTACGACCTCTCCGTGACATGTACGCGCAGAAATTCAGAGGATGGCTAAGAAATAACTCACGACACGGTATTTTCACAGCAGATTTCCAAATTCTATAAGTTCATCGTACTTTCTTCAAGTTGAGGAGCATCATCTCCATCTAGCTCTCTCATTCTCACTTGTTCTCATTTACTCTCTATTGCTTTATTCATTAGCACTCAATCACAATCGCTATAACTTTTCAAGTATTCTACTACGCCAGGATGCCTCGAATTGTCAAGGGTCTTCTTGTGGCCGGTCTGGCTGGCTCGGCTTTGGGTGCTACCCTTCCTCGCGCCAATTCTTTACCTGTCGCTGACACCGTGTTTGTAAATGGAGTTATCCATACTATGGACAAACAGACGACTACTGTCACTGGTGGGTCTCTGGCTATTACAAATGGTACAATCACATGTGTTGGTCAAGAGGCGGACTGCAGGGCTGCTATTGGGAACTCTACCAAGGTGGTAAACTTGAATGGCAAAGCAATGCTCCCTGGTCTGATCGATGCTCATATCCATCCTCTCGATGCCGGCCGAGCGATGCTTGGATGTACTCTGCGCTACAAACAACTCACTCAGAATGCTCTCCGCCAGATTATCCAAGCTTGTCTTGACTCGCAGCCTGGGCAAACTGGGCTTTTGACCGTCACCGAATTTGATCGCGAAGGATTCACTGCCATCAACGGACCTGGAAACAAAGCTATGCTTGACCAACTTAACACCACTCGGCCGATTGCTATTATTGCTTCTAATCAGCATAATATTTTTGTCAACTCCAGGGCTCTCCAAATCGTCAACATTACCCGCAACACGCCCAACCCTGCCGGAGGTAGAATCGGGCGTGACGCAAACGGTGATCTCACTGGTTTTCTGGAGGAAAATGCCGTTGTTCCAATCCGAGCTCTCATGGGCGACCGTGGCATTGCTCAGCTAGATGCCGCAACTGTAGCACTCTCAGAGCTCCGTAAGAAGGGCATTACCAGCTTCTTGGACGCTCTTCAGACCCCGCACACGGCCTGGTCTAGTCTGAAGTCTACCAATCAGCTGACCGCTCGGGTGTTCAACAACTTTGGAATTTTTGGAAACACTGATTTTCCGTCAATTGTTTCCCAGGCACTGGCAAGCAAGAAGCAACTAGATGAAGGCGATCTGGTGGCCTCTCCAGGCCAACAATGGCGTAATGTCAAGTTCTTCATTGATGGTATTCTGCCTGCGGTCTCCGAGTCCAGCTGGCTCCTCAATCCCTACCTGATCAAAGACGCCCAGGGCAACTGGGTTCCAGGCAACAATATTGGGCTTCCCAACGCAAACGAGACACAGCTTCAAGAACTTCTCACGCTTACTCTGAACGCGGGCATGGGTCTTCATGTCCACGCCAGCGGTGACCGAGCTGTCAGAACTATCCTCGACATCGCCACCTCAATGAACAGGACCTTCGCACCTTCAGATATTGGCATCGCTCATGCTGAGCTTGTTAGTGTTGAGGACAGAGCACGCTTCGGAAAGCTCGGCATACCAGTCATTGCATCCTACCAATGGGCACAGAAAGCAACTTACTGGGCTGGAGATAACACAATGACTCTTGGAGCCGACCGTATGAACCTTGCTGAATCAAGCGGGGCTCTTAGCGATGCCGGGGCCATTGTCGCATACGGTTCCGACTGGCCCGTCGACCCGCTTGATCCTTTCCTCGCCCTCGCTGTCGGTGTTACTCGCACAGGTGACCCTCAGAACAAGAACTCCCACGCCAGCTTCGGTCCCCAATTCGTCGGCCGTCTTGACCAGCAGCCTGCTCTTTCACGCGAGGCAGCACTTCGGGGAATGACTACCATTGCAGCCACATACCTCAACAGCTCATCCAGCATTGGTTCCCTCGAGAAGGGTAAATTCGCCGATCTTCTCATCCTCGACAAGGACTACTTTGACAAGACTGCTGTTGCAGATGCCGATCTCTCCAAGAACAAGGTTCTCATGACTATGGTCGGTGGTCGTGCTGTCTACACCGATGACTCTGCAACTTTCCTTCCTAGCGAGTGGCAGGCCGAATCCAGGAGGCTTAACAGCAACCCTGTCATTCAGCGCATGAAGCCTGGAAACATTCTTGGCCGCGCTATCACTGGTCGCGCATGCGGTTCTCACGTGGGACACTCGCACTAGAAGTATCTCTTCCTTTCTTATGCTTTCATGTAACTCTTTTCACACGAAGTTGATAGATTTTCCTTTCTTTTTCTGTACCAGCATATGTTTTGGATCTGCAATGTTTTTCGGGTCTAGCTTTGTCTATTCCACAGTATATAATCTTAGAGATCGCTAGAGTGTTATTTACGCAGTTTGCCTCACTAATATTTGAATTCTTTGCTTAACTTACTTCCTGAGCGCACACATCATACACACCTTGAACGATTTTTCTAGCGACATGTATGATATTCAAGCACAGCAACTTCTCTGAACACACAGCCGGCTGTCCCGTCGGCAGTGATTACAGAAAGCTGATCAAGGAATGAAATTTTCCAATGTTACTGACTTACTAAGTCATCTCAATGTACTTATTGTGAAAGCGCCACTAAATCTCCTTAGTATGCAAACAATCCAACACATAAACACAGCCTTCACAATTAGGCTTAACTTTTATCATTTGCATACATTACAAAGACGACCATGAGAGTGGCGTGATGATTTGTATGAACTTAAGTTCACAACAACTTCCATTCCTTAATCTATATAAACGAGAATCTACTAGCCAGGCAGTTTGCAGATTTGCTGAAGAGTGATTAGCTTTGGCAAAGGTGAGAAACGGAGTGACATACAAATCCAGGACAAGGGTCACAAGAGTCCATCACCGATGGCGGGGTGCAGAAGTGCCTTTCGCATCGCCCATTTATCAAACAATCTTTGTAGCTTTCTTCGGCTTTTGGCGCTCGGACTTGATTTGGCTTCTCCTTAGTCGTACGAGTGGGCGTCGCAATCACGAGGCCGATAAACGCGGTAGATAGAAGGACTGAGAGGCGCATGTTGTAGCTTTGAAACTCCAAAAACGAGAATATTCAGAAAGACTTGGCGGTAAGATTGCTATGGAAAGTCTCAGGCTTGCTAATGGATTTATACCATCCCAGCCGTCGATCGGTCTTGCAAAAGCTGTAGTTATATATAATCAGCATTCCAAGTGAGAGTATTATCCAGACTAATACTAGTGCTCACGCTGTGTCACAAGGAACTAACCAAACAATTACGACCGAAAAAGCCTGGGCTGAGAATTGGCTTTCTAGCTTGTATCGGCGATTATCTAAAACTGGCTCTTGCTCAGTATTACAAACTACTACTGAATGCTGCTGGCAATGCCCGTTGGAGCTCCACCTTAAATAACTATCATGTGCTCTATCCCAAGATTCCAGTGTGTTGTTAAACAAAGACAGCTTGCTAAGCCAGTTCTATGTTTGAATGAATGTACGTACCTCCTACGAATTTGCAGAAAAGAATACGATCGAGATGACTGATACTATGGGTTTAGCGCTCAATTCAAGTACCTATTAAACAAACAACTGTGAAGATTCTTGTTGCGAGCTTTAAATACGCTGCTAATCACAGGTACAGCAATGTCAGAGGTCCTATGTGGATCAATGGAGCCCCGCCTTAACTGAAACGTTGGTATATGTTGTGCGCCAACTGAAATCCAGGACTTTGCGAGTGATATGGACTCCAACTACAGCATGTAAAGGATTGGACTCAGCGATAGAAAGCCAAGTCAGCGAGGAAGAATTAACTTTGCTGATAGACAACTTATAGTAAGCAATGTGGGGAGACTCTTACGCATGATCTCCGTCTACAGCCGTCCTCTCTAACGTCCAAATATAGAAACAATTATCCGGTTTATTTGGAACTGTTGATCAACAGAACGATTCATTCCGAACTCAAATCTGCTGACGTTGTTACGTACAAGTACACTCAACACTTCGGGCTGACATAAGCTTATTGTACATCAAACGCGCCCTCTCATCTGTGTTGAAATATGTATGTATGTATAGTGGTATAATGCATCTTGTGCAAAGGCTTCAGGTCGTACGAGGCACCTTTTTCATGACAACACTCTTTCCTCGACACGAACAATAGAGTCATTCGTATTCGTCTCTCGGCCCATTGTTATTACCCCATGTATCTTGCGCATTGGCTTGCTGCACCATCTCAACCCTTATCCTTGAATCAAGTCAACGCGCACCCCAATAAATAACATGACCAAGTAACCCTATATTCCGAGGAGATTAATTCACACCCATGCAGGGAAAGCATGTGCGTGAACCCTTTCGAGAAAACGGGTCTATCGGCTCGCACGCGTCATACCTCATTGGGATCGATCGATAAGCCCACCTATGACGTCACACCTCTCTTTCTCGCAATTTACCTTGGCACCAAGCGCAGTCGGAACCATACCCGTGAAGTACATATGGTCATAAGCCTTTTTTTGGCAACAATAACAACGACCAAGGATTCAGGGTTTTTCAAGCCACTGTCAACCCGTGTGACCCGATCCTCACATATCCAGATCATCACTCTTTAGCAGCCACACCGTTGCAGTAAAGCTTAGTAGCCCCCCTGGACGTATCCTCGACGCTGGCTGCACCAAAGCCAAGTTCCAAGTGCCCGCGAGCCAAGTTTTTGGCCACGAGTGATGACACTGGCGGCTGTTATCGTGCTGTAGCACCTCAAAGCGGTTTAGCCCCAGTCTTCTTGATACGACACGTTGGTCGTAGCCTGGACCCTATGATGCCATAACTGACGAGGCCCCCCTTCCCCATACGGCAGCGTCTAGGAAGCAGCATTGTCTGGAGCAAACGAAAGAGTGGAGGAAGAAGGGAGGGGGGTTGTGCGGTTTCGTAGATATATAGTAGCTATGACGACCCGTCTACGTTCTGGAATCACGTACATACGCTCGATCTCTTTTTGCACTATTAAAAAAGCCTCTTACATAAATACTTAGTTTTAAGGTTGCTTGTAGCACGTCAGCACTCTCATAATTCACAATGAACTCCAACACCAACAACGCTGCTGCCGGCCAGAAGGAAGACTACCTTGACAAGGGTATGTATACCCAGCCTGCCTGCTTGCTGCCACTCCACATCAATTGCTAAATCGCAACTTAGGTCTTGACGCCGCCGAGAAGAAGTACGGTGGCTCCATGGGCCAAGATCCTCAGAAGAACCGCGCCGTGAACGAGAAAATCGTATGTCACCCTCTCACATGTTCTACACATTGAGCCATCGCACTAACAACAATACCTCGTTCAACAGACAGATGGAGCCCGCAACATGTTCGAAAAAGCAACGGGCAAGCACGTCCCCGAGAAGATCTCCAACTAGATCTCCCTCTATACTTCCCACTCGCCAGCTCTCTCTCGACCTCGACGCCTCCACCCATCCCCCCTCAACATGCTACGAAGCCGCACACCCAGCTCCCATCTCCCCTACCATGACTGCTACTTCTTCATCCCCATCTACTTCTCCGCGATCCCATCACCACCATTCCTTCCCCTTTGTACATAGTAAGAAGAAGTGCAAGACGAGGGCGTCGATTGACTCGACTAATTCTGCGGCGTCGCACGACTCGTACGTGGGTGCGAGTGAGCAGGAACATCGTCGTCATAGTGAGGGAGACGGAAGCGAGAAACACCACAATATTTGGCATAAGATTGAGGCGGGTATGGAAAAGGCGAGACCGTATATGGAGAGGTTGAGTGGGACTTATGAGCCTTTGCCTATGAAACAGATTGAGCATAGAGACGAGTAATGAATAACGATGTTAAATTCATAATGCTGTGCCAGTTCTATGTGTGAATATGCTCAAGTCGTGATATTGCTTCCAAGGTGCGTACTGTCGCGAAATAAACTCATGGCCACGAGGGGAGGTACTTTGGAAAAGGCACATATAAACTTCGCGCAAAAGACTCGTCGCACCACCCATGGGTATAATACAAAGCATCATAGCAACGTACACACACAACTATACTTCACAGTTGACAGGCTGACAATACTTTAAGCAAGGCTAGAGCTTGCATGAGCTTTCATTGTCAAAGCAGCAATCCCTGATTGCGAAAGACAATACTTTTCGAAATGTCTTGATCGTGAATCCCAATGCTGGAACAAAAATATCTTAACTGTACAGTTTGCCTAGGAATCTCAGGTTTACTACATCTGTCCTGCCATTGCAGGGCTACCGTGGCGTTGGTCCAGGTGGTCATAGTTGAGCTCGAATTCTCGCTGCGTCATGTCAGATATTGCAACCAACTTGTTTGTTTAAATATACGTACCCTCTCCCTTCTCCAGTTGTTGACATCGAAGAACAGATACCAGCCCCGCTCTTCCTTTGGTGAAAGTCGGATAGGCGCTGGGAGATCTGGGTCTTTCATCATCCACTGCTGAAGCTTGATATGCCACCGCCAGTCACGGTTGTACAATTCTTGAGCAGCAATCTCTTGCAAGATGTCCCTTGGGTACTGGTAGAAAATTGCGAGAAGGGTTTCGGCCGAGAAACTTGTCATCTTTGTATGAAGTGGCGGTACGTTTGTCACAGTATACGCTGCCGGCAATGTAAAATCCGGTGGTATTACTGGCTTGACGTTGGATTCCACGAATGGTGATCCAAAAGTGGGATGTAATGGTGAGTTACTTAAGGCACAGTCAGCGGTGCTATCAACAGATGGAGGGTGTCTTACTCAGGCCGACTAAGATCCAACCCTAGAACGGTTAGATCTTGGCCCATGGCTAGAGTGGAATAGTCAGGGCTCTCCATTGGAATCATAGAAAGTAGTCCGGGCAAGCCGTATCGTTCCGAGTCGGTCATTTCGGAGAGCTTCTTGTGCGGCATGCTCTGAGCATTCGGCGAACCAAGGCCCTCCGCTCCAAAAGTCTGCTCGAACTGGTTTTGCCCAGGCCGTTGAGCTCCTGGAGCAAGGTCGCCGCCAGCCCGCATGCCTATCTGGGGCCCTAAGGAAAACATGTCACTAAAACTGGCCTCTTCACACATATCTTCTGATATTTACCTGCTCGCATATTCTCAAACGGCGTTCGTGATGCTGACTGCGTAAGTGACTGGAATTCCTCACAATTTGACATGTGCTTACCTGCACCTGGAAGCCCCCTCCCACCCACGGTGGGGTTAATGCTTCGATCTTGTTGGCTGTCTGTCGGGCTGGAGAGACCGTTCCGTGTTTGGCCGAGCCCCGGGAAAGCGCTGTTCGTATTGGTACCGAATGCCGCGGCATTTTGTATCAGCCCTGCTCTTCGGTCTGGAGCAATGTCTCCGCCAGCACCGCCCAATGGTGGGAATTCTTCAATGTTGCCTGTCTGTGGCTGGACACCTCCGAGCTGTCCGACACCACCTTGTCCACCAAACCGATAGTCATCGCCAGCTCCCGAAAATTGACTTTGCGATGAGTCATCCTGGCCCTGGTTCTGGTGTTGCTGGTTCGCTGCCTGCCCAGCCTGACCCTGGCCCTGCTGTTGGCCTTGTCCTTGTGGTCGTCCTATCGTGTTTTGTTGATTCTGCTGCGTGGTTCGTAGCGTCGGGTTCGCCCACATCTGCTGTGCAGACGTGTTTTGCTGCGTCTGCGGTGCGCCTGATAACGAGGGGAACTCCCTGAGATCGTCAACATCCAACTCATGCTTCTCGTGCACCACCAAAGTCCGTGTTTCTCGACCTGTGCGGCGCCCTCACAGCCCTCTTGCGTCTGGCTCGCCATTGCGTATGTCGACTTACTCAAGATTGAGCGGCGTATGTGGCTGCGAGCCACCCATTGCTTGTACGAAGCTTGACATGGCACCGTTGTTTGTCCGTGTTTGCGCGTTCGATAGCCCTGGGGCGCCCATGGGTGCCCCAAACCCCCATTGGGAGCCGCCTCCTGCTGCAAACCAAAGTCAGTACATGGGTATATCTGTCGTGTTGAGGACCAATCTCACCCATCTTGCCGTTTTGTAACCGATTCGCGCCTAACGGAGCCCCACGGCCCGGGTTTTGTTGTGCTTGAAACATGGCCAAAATCGTATTCGGTAACGATTGCGCGCCGTAATCTGCGGAGAAGGAAGGGTCAGTTGTGATGTTGTCCGAAGAGTCGTGCTTGGGCTTTGCGGCGAGTAACGAGGCAGGAACTACGAGTGTTTGGAAAGGGCGCACAGTGAGAGCAGCTACGGTGGAGGGTTTGCGATGCGTGCGGACGGCTTCCAGGGTGAAGTCGAAAGTCGCAGTGGTGGGCAGCTTGGTTGCGACGTGCGGCGTGGTGCGAATCCGATCCAGACTTTACAATCTGTAAAGGGGCAAGGGCAGGGGCTAGAACAAGAGGTGCTCGCCAAGGGATTGTTCACGAACCTGGTTATCGTATTGCTAGCCGACTCGTGGGTGCGGGTACGTCGAGCTCACGATGTCATTGTCCCCGTCTCGCGTGCATGAAGTTGGAGGTTCCGAAAGCCAAAGGACGCTAGTTCGGATTGGATCTAGCACAGAATGCGGGGAGCAGCAACCGGTGGATCTTCCGCGGCAACTGAAGGGCATTGAGCATTGGGCCCTCCGACCTTCACGTCGTCACTGCGCCAGGCACTTGCATGCTTATATTGCTCCTCCATAGAGCTTACATTTCTTCTTTGTTTGAGTCAAGTGAGGGGGATAAGCATCATACCGAGTATCTCGTATCAATTCTGGTCAAGAACGGTATGTGCATTGGCCTCTCTACAAAAAACATTACAATCATGGCGGAGGCCGATGCCACGAGATTATTATTTGCATGTGGAAGAACTAACCGGAGTGCCCTAAACCGCTACCACGCCAATGTTG
Organism: Exserohilum rostratum; assembly: GCA_026367775.1. Taxonomy (NCBI): domain Eukaryota; kingdom Fungi; phylum Ascomycota; class Dothideomycetes; order Pleosporales; family Pleosporaceae; genus Exserohilum; species Exserohilum rostratum. The sequence goes on along the minus strand of CP111156.1, from coordinate 1,313,667 downwards.
AGCTTCCTGCACATTGAATTGCAAGGCATCAGTGAGAGACAGTAGATCGTCTTCATATGAGCTCAATCCCATCATTCTTCGCTGGGGTATTTTTTGTAATATGATACACAGATTATCTTGGTATTATTTTTTAGTTCAAACTGAGAATGGAAAAGCCCATGCAGCTTGCTCACCAAACGCCCTGCAATGCTTTCTTCCGGAGAACAACGCCCAATCAACACACTTACTTGAAAATAGGTAATATCGCTTAAAAAGCATTACGAGCTTACGAAGGACCTTGTTGAAACAGGTGAGACATATCCGTTTCGCCGTTGATGCCAAAGAAGTTGAACCTAGCCAGAAAGTTAGTAATGTCTGAGATAAAGGGCAGGATGTCGGCGTACCAGTCATCTACATTCAAGCTCATGGGAACAATGGGGTTGTGGCGGCCTCCGGAGCTGTTGCTCCAAGCATCCTCCTGTCCGCCATGCTGCTGCTGATTTTGAGACATCATCTCCATTTGTTGCTGCCAAGTCTGATTGTTGTTGTTTTGCTCGTAAACAGACGACATGCCTACGTTGGCCTGCTGACCACCCGCACTCTGTTGAGGCACCGGCATGTTTTGGGGCTGACTTAATGCAGGATCCACAAGGTTTTGGTTCTGCATCGGTGACATTTGGGGGAAATTGACTTGTGTGTCGGCAGGGAATAATTGGTCTGGCTGGAAGTTCTGCCAGACCTCCTGGCTGATGTTTGGCGTGTCGCGGGTGACCAAGAACAGATCTGGCGGCGTGCCTGGGTACGAGTAAGAGGGGTTGAATGGAGTTGTGGGACGTGTTCCAGAGCGTGAGGGTCCCATGAAGGCATCTTGATTTTGTCGGTTCATTTGCGGCGACCCTGTACTCATCTGGGGCATCTGGGGCTGGGGCTGTAGATCGCGAGAAGGTGTAACTGCAGGCGTCTGTGGCCGTGAACGCTCATACGACACCTGAGCCGCAGGTGGTCCGCTTGGAACTGGGAAGCCCAGGTCCATGTCATCAAACTTGCGCTTGGTCGATTCTTGGGCAGGTTTTGGCGGGGGTGGGGCCGGCACCGAAGGGACCTTGTTTTTCTTGTGGTTCCTGCCTGCGGCTTTCTGCAGACGCTCCTCCAAATGCTTGTTTCCAAGAATAGACTCGAACAGAGTGTGAACCATCTTTGCAACGAGCCAGACCTTTGAAACCTCTTTCAGTGCATCTAAGCAAATCTGTAGGCGCTGTTCTGTTGCCGAAACAATAGATTTGTTTGAAGATTTCATTTGATACACGTGCATGATCAGTGCCGAAAACAAGCTGTACACGATGAATGCAGGCGTGTACCGAATCTCGTCATGGGCCCGAAGATTCTCGATAATCGAGGTGATCATGGCGGCTGCCTGGTAGGCAATGTTTCTTGAGGGATAGGCATGCTCTTCTCCGAACCCGTCCAAGTGGTTCGCCTTTGGAGAGCCTGCTGGTGGCATGTGCGCTCGGTGCAGAAGACATAACGTAGTGCTGCAGGTGTTAGACAAAAGCAATTTCTGATTGCGGGGGGTCACTTACTAGTAGTTGGCATGGAGCAAGGCAGCCCAGAAATGGTGGCGGCTGCGGTCCCACTGCACTTCTGGTGGGCAGTGTTGCAGCCAGTCTGCAAGAGCCATATCACTGTGTGTTAGGTCAATGGCGTTTCCTCTGCGATGTTTTGACGCAACCGAGTATTGCTGCGATAGCACTAGGCCCATGATTTCGCTTAGCTTGACGTAGTTGATAAAGAACTGCACATGCACTGGGTCTGGCGGATATTCAGCAGGGTGATCCGCCTCATCGTCAATGAAGTCATCTTCCGAGACCATTTCCACGTCAGAGTCTTCAGGATCGATAGCAACTGGCCTGCCAAGTGCGACTGCCACCGAACGATCTCGGCTATATAACGTCCACCAAATGCGTTTCCACAAGCGCTTATCCGAGCGGGAAAGCTGTGAGCCTTCGACGCTTCGGTGCATGCCTGAGCCCTGAGCGACGACAATTGCAACTCGTGTCCAGTAAAAGACATTCTTGGTCACATCCTCAGGCCCCTCCCAGTACCAGCCCATGAGGATGAGCGCCTGGACAATGGTGACCCTGTCATCTTCAAAGTTGGCATCATAGAGCGCTTTGGCGCGCTTGTAGAAGGTCATGGCAGCGGGCGTTGTCGAGCCGCTCGAGTCCATGAGCTGTGCGTTGGTGCAGACGCGCGAGCCTGCGAGGAGTATGGCCTGTAGCAGAAGAAGCGAAGGCGGATTCTTGGGGTCACGGTATTGGCGCATGAAGCGGCTGCGGTTGATGACCGGGACGACTGGGGCTACCCATTTAAAAAAGGCTTCGACGAGTTCGTCACACAGGGCTCGTGGGGGGAGCAGGAAGGCGCCGCGCTGGTGCAATATCTCAATCTCCATGTTGTCCATCTCATTGACGCGGGCTTTTGCACCCCGCACATTCTCGGGCAGGGGGTAGTGCACGACATCAGTGGTGCCATAGCGGTCGTGGACGAGCAGCGACAGGTTGGACGACTCGCCCAGGTATGCGACGCGGCCGGCTTCTTTGATGGGGGCCCTGGCAAACTTGGGCTTCATGAACTGCACGTAGGTCCCATTGTGCGTGGCCTGCTGGGCAGCGTAGGCAGACGATACCGCGGCAGATGGGGTGCCGTCTTCGGCGCTGAATACGGTTGATCGCTCGCGCGGCTCGACCGAGGTGCTCGCGGGGGAGCGGTCGTCGCTGTCTCCTCGCTCACTGTTATTGGAGTTGCACTGTCAGCAAATGCATGGCGGGCTCGACGGAAGTGTCGGGATTAAGGTTTGGCTACCTCTCAGCATCCTTTGCGCGGGCCGTCTGCGTCTTCTTCCGCTTGGGCTGGGGTATGCGGCACTCTATGCCAAAGGCAGTGCAGTTGGTGCATGGAATGCCGAGCGAGGCAGCATCGCAGCGGACCTACGAGAGCGTCAGCATGGCAGTCGGTGGGCGTGGGGCCGGCAACGGGCGGATTACTCGCCTTTCGCGCGTGGCATGCTGCGAAGCGTCGTGGTTAGCATTCGTTTGTGGTGGTTTGGGGTGGACTTGACCGAGGTGCCGAGGCTCGCGCAGTCGATCCCATCGTCTATTTCCCTCTGCTATGCCCGCCGTACCTACGTCGATGCTCGACTGACTGCGAGGGCGCCCTCGTGTCGTGGGTCAGGGGATGCACTCACTCTCGCACGCTCTGCTGGCGCGCTGTCGTCTGAAGGAGCCGTGGCCCGGCCCAGCAGCGGCAGCCTGCGACTGCGCCTGCGATTGCGACGATGCGGACGGCCTGTCTGGTTATGAGCAGGGACTCTCGACTGCGCGCAGCTGCACCTACGGGGACCCATTGCTGCTCGGCTGTGCTGCGAGCGGCTGCGGCGGAGCGGGCGCGGGCGTGGCCATGAAGGAGTGCTCGCTTGCCATGATGTCTTGCACTTGTCGCACGGCGCTGTCGTCGAGGGTTGAGGTTGTGATTCGCCCGCACTTGGTCGTGTTCAATGGTATTGACTAGTGCGGGCGCCGGGGCGCACGGGAGTCTACGGCAAAAGCATCGATCACGGCTGCGACACGCGACTGTGCTTTTTCCTGTGCTGGCCTGCTGCCTGCCCGATGAATCGGTGAAATCGAGGGACACTTACATAAGCCTGTTTCAGGTCCAGCAGCCGGCCCTCTTGCGTGCGCGTGTGCGTGTGCGAGTGCTGGTGCGGGTGCTGGTGCTGATGTCTGCTGCGTGTGCGGAGCATGCACGTCCAGGTCACCGTCCCCATATACCTGCGGGCCGACGCCAATCACATGCATGGCCGTGTGCCCTACGCATAGTGCCCATCTATCCATATCTACTATACCAGTACTACGTCTGCTTGTGTCCATAGTCGCCCAGTCCCCCATCACATGCCCAGCGCCTTGGGCCCTGCACCGCCGCCGCGACCCCCTGTTACGTATGAAGGATTGCTCTCGTCAAATTGCAATCGACGCCTCGTTGCTCCTCCGCCCCTCTCTCAATCTGAACGCCTCCAACTTGACCGCTTTATTCCGCCGGTTCATGTACTCGAGCTGCACCGCGCCCACCCGCTCCGCGACCACCTCGTCTTCCGAGGCAAACACAAATCGCTGGTGCTCAACCGGATCCAGCACAACCGCCTCGGCCTCGGCCCTCTCTACTTCCATTTCGAAGATCATCTTCAAAAACGTAGTCGTCGGCCGCCCGGGCTTCTCACTAACAAACGTGAACGAATCGACTCTTCGCACCACGCGAGTCGCTTCCAGCCCCGTTTCCTCTTTCAATTCCCGTGCCGCTGCATGCAGAATGGTTTCGTCGGTGTCGTCAACTTTGCCGCCGGGTATCTCCTGTGCCATGTTAACCCACAGCCCCCGGATATTTTATATCTGATAATCCCGGTCAAAAGAACAGTGCCAACCGCCAACTTACGTACCCAGTAGTTTGGAAATGCCTGTTCGTCGGCCGCTCGCTGCACCAGCAGAAGCTTGCCTTCTTTGTTGAAGACCACTGCCCCAGTCACCAGGATATCGTACTCATCGTGTTGCCGCAAGTACTCGGCCTCTGATACCGCATACTCTTGCAACTCAATTGCATAATCCAGGGGCTTTGAACTGGTCATGTTGAGAACAGGATGGTTTGAGTTTGCTCTGAGCAATAATTTTCTGAAACTGCAGTTGATGTGTATCGCGAGGCAGCCAGACTGACTTATGTATGAGACGCTAAGTATTGGTCGCTGCCTTGAGCACAGAACCGCACCTTCCCTTCTTCACCCTCGAGGCTTGTCAGCCAGTGAGAATATTTTCCGCTCTTTTTCTAAAGCCTCATGTGATCGAACCAGTAGCCAGTGCAGTGCCTTTTCTTTGTTTTTCTTCTTTCTTTTTCTGCTGTGACTATAAAGTTCGGCGGTGATTTGCGATTGGCAGCATACACGTGAGCCAAGCTTTCGCGTGTCTAGCGTTGGCACTAGAGGGTGAATTCAGTGCGTCACGACACCGACGCGCCCTCGTCACCATTGCCATCGCACGGTCGCCGCTCAGTCCGATCCAATCGCATAAACCCTCGCTCGACAGCGCCCACTACTCATTCCCTTGCCCAACCAACATCGACCGCTTGCGACGATGCCTCGCCCGCCCAGAGCAAAAGTCGCGTCGCGCGTCGCGAAGCCGACCAAACCGAAGGCCGCCCCCGCAGCAAAAGAGCAGGCCAAACCCATCCCAGCGCATACCAAGAAACCCACCGAAACCACCACCAGCTTCAGCGAAGACAGCGATGGCCTCGTCACCAATTCCAGGTCAACGCGATCGCGCAGGAAAATGCCCTGGGAGAAAACGCCAGAGTTCCACGATGAAGCTGAGCTCACAATGACTGGCGCTTTGCCAGCTGAAGAACAACAAGCCCTCGCCTCATCAAGCAATAATCGCACACCCGTGTCAAGCGCATCTAAGCGAGCGCGAACAACTAGGAGTAGCGCGAGAAAGTCCACGGGCAAGACATCGCCGGCCGGAACTGCACAACGAGATGTTCAGGCAGAAAGCCCGCACGTCGAAGAGGACAGTGGTTTTGGTGATCTGACTTTCTCTTCACTTGGTTCAAACTCTCCAGCTCACGGTACACGTCCACCATCCGCTATCAAAGTTGGCGCGACACCTGCGCACGAAACGTCAATATTGGCTTTGACCAACTTCAAGCGGAGAGCCCGACAGCCAAGTTTGCTACGCATGGTACAGCAGACGACGGATGTCGAAGACAATGATGACGACGACAGTCTGGACAATACCGAAAATCTAGACTTTGACGACTTCCTCCCACACGCCGAATCCACGCCCCTTAATGTGAGAAGGCATGTGCCTGAGGAAGAGACACGGAATGATAGTGGCACCCACGTCTCGAGCTCTGGTTCCCGTGGCAGAAAGCGCAAATTGTCTCCAGTTGTTCAAGTACCACAATCTTCGCCCCCAGTCAGCCCACAATCGGGCAGGGGCTCAGAGTCACCAAGGTCACCCTCTCCCAGCTTACCAGAGGTTGTACCATCACGTGAAGAGGTTGTAGAGCAATCTCAAGAGGACCATGAGCCTATGAGCGAGACGTTGGCATCCCCCCTGTCAAGCACTCCATTGCGTGAACTCTCAAGACCCCCACCATCGCCAACACAAGCCCGGCCACGCCGTAGAGGACGACCGGCCAAGACACCTGTGAATGACGAGGAGTCTGATGGCGAGGAGACAGAGACGCCTGCAAAGGCCAAACGAGCGGCGAAGAAAAAGGCCGAGCAAAGCATCTCGACTGCACAGCTCAAGGATCTACTACCTCGTCGACGCAATCGCTTACGTGATCGTGACGAGTTTGATTTAGAGTCCTCAGAAAGCGTCGAGCAAGCTGATTCTGACGATGATGAGCTGCAAATGCCCCAGCGAAGAATCCGTCAGCGGCAAGGAGCTGGAAAGCTGGCATCGCCAAAGGCAACAACAAAGACGGCGCGAGGAAAGAAGGCAGCACCAGGAAAAGCATCAAAGGCAGCGCAAAAGGCAAGTAGAACATATAGCCGCAGAATCTCTTCTGATAAAGAGAACGAGGCGGGTGCTCAAGCCGAGGCCGAGACGACCGAAGTGTCTGCAATTGAGCATTCCGAGAAGCTGGCAGCGATAAGAAAAAAGTTTGAGGAGGTGGATGCCTTTGAGCTGGAGTTTGAAGACGTGGACCCGACTACCAGTTCCAGTCCCTTCCGGTGACGACCTGTTGTGTAGCTACCAGTCTGCTTGTTTCGGCGTTGTTTCGCGGTAGGACGACTGATGATTGCTTTTGTGGGCTCGGTGCATGAAATAGCGAGGCGTTTGTTGCAGGGCCATATAAACGAATAACATAGCAATGACTACTTTGCTGCAGCGACGAATACATGTAAGCACTAGGCGCATGCAGTGTGTGAGCACGCAGGAACATGTCTCCATGTGTGTGTTTTAGCCAAGGGCAGGTGCAGCGCAGTCAAGTCTGTCTGTCTGTCTGTCTTGGGCAATCGAGTTGCTCCGAAGACGGGAGCATGCAAGGGCGATCGTTATCTGTCCTTATCGTCGCGCGCAACAGGGTCCGGTGGCTACAGGGTGGAGGTGCGGTGAGGCCAGCACGCAGCAATTACTTACGTATTGCATTTCATTTGGAGGCAGCAAAAGTCATTCCTAGTGACTTGGCATCGCGCGTTCTGGCGGTTGGGCGGCACACGATGCAGCGCACGGCCGTGCTTTAGTTGAAGGGGTCGCAGGCGTCCGGTTGCGTTACGTAGCTTCCTGTCCCCAGCTCTCTTGAAGGCTCACGACACCCCGGTACCCGCCCACTCCCTCTCTCACAGCGCCCCCAGCACCTGCTCTCGACGTCCGCGCAATGTCCCCGTAACCTCATGTCATGCCGCTTCCCGACCACGCGAATCATCTGGCCTATGCAGCACCACCCTTACCCACTCCACCTGGCGTCCGCATGCCATGAACCCCTCCAATGGCTCTTCGCTATCCACCTCGCAGAGCAGCTCGACATTGCGCCCACGGGCCAAGCGACTGATCTCGGTCGAAGACGACATCTATGCCACCGACGGTAGCGACAGTGGCCCCAGCAGAGCGACGTCTCGCCTGGCCTCGCGGAATGCTTCTCCCGGTCCGCAGACGCATGCGGGCGTCGCCTCGGGCTCACGTATGAATGTCACCTCGGCGCCCTCGTCCTTCTTCCAGCGCTCTGTCAGTGGACAGACACCCAAGTCACCCTCGCAAACACTGTCGGGGCTATGGGGGAACTCATGGTCGGCCATCCAAGGCATTGCTGCCACCGTCATGGCCAACGACGCCACCTCCAGAGACCCGGACGGTCCCCGCAGAAGAAAATCGGCTCATGGACGGCGCACATCGACAAGTGCACCTCCGCCGAAACACTGGGGCCCCGCAGGCGCCGGCTCGCATGTGGGGGCCGGTACACAGGAAGAGAGGGAAGCCATGGTGAGGGCAATGAAGCGCAAAGACCTCTTGACCGCCAACGAGCACTTGGTCCCAGACTCTGTAGGACGCATCAAGCGCAGAAACTCAGACGAGCGAATAAGCACTTCCGCTCCTCCCGGCGAGAACGACGACCGAGACGCGCTCGTGTACATTCATCATGTCCGGCCACAGGACACATTGGCCGGGCTCAGCATAAAATACAACTGTGATCAAGCCGTGCTACGCAAAGCAAACCGCATGTGGCCAAACGACACCATACAGTTTAAGAAGGAAATAGTGCTGCCAGTAGATGCTTGCGGCATCAAGGGACGGCCAGTGCAAGGGCCGGATGCTCTTCCTGCTGAAGATTTGCTGTTGGGGGAGTATGCTGACAGCTCCAGTAGCAAGGATCCGGCTGCAGATACAAATGGACTGCCCAATGGCTGGAATACCCCGAAACAAAAGGACCAGGAGACTACTTCTGCCCACTCCGCTGACACAGAGCGACCATGGAAGCATGATTCTTGGGTGTTGCTTCCCAACGACAAAAAACCAACAGAGATTGCCCGAATGCCACGCAGAGCGCTGGGTTTCTTTCCACCTGCTAGGCGAAAGTCCCAGGCTTATTCGGACGCCTCAACACCTCGACCCTCCGTCGACCTGCCTCGCTCATCTACGTCTACAAATCCAATTACAAGCTCTCCCTCCCAGTCCGCGAGACCACGGGCATCTAGTAACCTATCATCAGTCTCAGCGCATAGTCGCCAAAGAAGTACGTCAGGCAGGGCTTGGGCTTTGCACGGCCCGGGAGGTGTGGGCACGCTGGGCAGGAACGTACGAAGCCCGGGGCCTGCGCAGGATAGTCTGAACAAAAAGTTTGCCCAGTATCTCCCGAATGTGGCGCCACCACCTGACCAGGAATACTTCACACCTTGGGCGCCCAGCTTGCTAGACGCAGGTGCAGGAACGCCAAGTCAACAAGGAGGATCTGGAGCTATTACACCCCTTAGTGGCTCTGGTTTGGACTTTCAGGAGTTGGGAGGTGCAATTGAGGGCTGGATGAGGAAAGTCGGTACACAGGCGCAAAAGCTTCTGAATGAGCCAGGCACGCCTGGGCAGGGCAAGCGGTCTGCAGTACCTGTTATCGGAACTGTCGGTGGTGATCTAGGAGATCTTATAGAGCTGCAAGACGATGCTTTTGAAATTGGAGACGACGAACGCAACAGGGGCAGGTCACGGGCTGAAGAAACTCTAGCCTCGACAAATGAGCGCTCGACGTCGAGATCTGCACAGCAGTATCAATCAGCCAGACCAGACATTAATCTCGTGCTCAGAGAGAGAACACGAAAGAGCGAGGGTAGTAAGAGAGACTAAATGGCAGCGAAGCGGCTTTGGAGTTGGTACCGGAGTTTATAGCTGCACGCATGCCTATTTTGTTCGTGGGTAAATCAAAGCGTTCGCATTCTGGGTATTTTGCAATATATCATCTGTATATCAAGATGTCATCATTACTACAATCTGCGGTCTTTTCGAAAAATTGCCGACTCGGCCCTAACATGAACGTGTCACCACTGTTGTCTGGTACGTAGAATTACAACGACGGTCGTTGTCGGGTTGCCGAACACCGTGCGCCTCCACACAAGCACGTACTGGGACTAGACCAACAGCGCCTCACACGTGCACATGTCATACTTGACTTTTCACGTCCGGCACTAAGATCAAAACTGCGAGCGTGGTTATCCTAGATGTTGGTTAAAAGTGCATTAGGCAGGTCGATTGTTGCGCTGCGGCATAGATCGGCATATGAAGCTACTCCACTCCGACTTGCTCGACACTTGACCGCGCGATCAGCTGGTCCCGCCCTCATTCCCACGCCGCCTTTGCTGCAGTCTGCACAACGAGCAGCCGAGAAGCAACCTCAGCCACACACTCACCCCAAAACAAAGCAAATCTCACCGTTCTCCAGAGCGTCAGCTGCACACTTCGCCACGATGCATCGCTCCCCCGCCGCCATGGTGACCAAGCCTCTCACGGACCCGAATATTGAGATTCGCACTCCACGGGATCCCAACACTCTGTCCAACTATCACAACTATGTGACGAGGCACACGAGCGTCGACTTTGATATTGATTTTCAGCGCAAGAGGCTGTTTGGAAGCGTTGTGCTCACATTGGAGTGCTTGACTGATGAGGATGTTCGGGAGGTTGTACTTGACTCAAGGTATGTGTAAAACAGACTCGTGCATCGTGCCAGTGCAACCAAACACATTGCTTACAAATTCTAGCTATCTGGATATCTCAGTTGTAGAGGTTGAGGGCAAGAGTGTCAAGTTCAACGTTGGCGACCGTGTAGAGCCTTATGGCAGCCCGCTCTCCGTCACTCTCCCATCCAAGGTACCCAAGGGCAAGACTGTTGATATCGAAATCAAGGTTGCCACCACCGACAAGTGCACTGCGCTGCAATGGATGACACCAGCTCAAACATCGAACAAAAAGCATCCCTACATGTTTTCGCAATGCCAGGCAATCCACGCACGGTCTGTGTTCCCTTGCCAGGATACTCCAGACGTCAAGTCGACATTCAGCTTTGCTCTCCGTTCGCCGCTACCGGTTCTTGCTTCAGGTCTGCCCACGGGCGCCACTGACTACCAGCCACCCAAGAAAGAGGGTGAGAGCGGCACCATGAAGTACACCTTTGAGCAAAAGGTCCCAATGACTGTCTACCTGTTTGCTATCGCAAGTGGTGACCTTGCAAGCGCCAGCATTGGCCCGCGCAGCACAGTCTGGACAGGCCCTGAAGAACTCCTCAAGTGCAAGGACGAGCTCGATGGAGAAATCGAACCCTTCATGAAGGCGCTCGAGTCCATCGTCTCACCCGCTTACCAATGGGGACAATACAATGTACTCATTCTACCTCCATCCTTCCCGTACGGAGGTATGGAAAACCCTGTCTGGACTTACGCCACACCCTCCATCATCTCAGGCGACAAACAAAACATTGACGTTATTGCCCACGAGCTGTCGCACTCTTGGTCCGGCAACCTCGTTAGCGCAGCTAGCTGGGAGCACTTCTGGTTGAATGAAGGCTGGACTACGTACTTGGAGCGCAGAATCGCTGCTGCTCTCCACGGCGAAGCACATCGTCATTTCTCTGCCATCATCGGTTGGAAGGCCCTTGAGCAGAGTATCGAAAACTACGGCAAAGACCACCCTTACACCAAGTTGGTATTGGATCTTAAGGGTCAGGATCCAGATGATGCATTCTCATCTATTCCCTATGAAAAGGGTTTCCACGCTCTATACCAGTTTGAGCTGCTGCTTGGAAAGGACAAGTGGGACTCCTTCATTCCTCACTACTTTGATACATTCAAGTTTAAGAGCGTAGACAGCTACGACTTCAAGAACTGCTTGATCCAATTCTTCGAGAAAGACGCAGAGTCGAAGGCAAAGCTGGATAACTTTGACTGGGATAAGCTTTTCTACGAGCCAGGCTACCCAGTGAAGCCAGACTTTGATCAGACCATGGTGAAGAGCTGTTATGAGCTGGCCGACAAGTGGGAGGCTCTGGTTTCCTCTTCTTTCGATTCGAGCGACTTCACTCCAAAGGCGTCGGATATCCAAGGATGGGTGTCCAACCAATCGGTCGTCTTCCTGGAGCGTCTTCAATCATTTGCGAGCAAGTTTTCTGCTGAGAATGTACACTTGCTCGGTGCTACGTATGGATATGATAGCACTCAGAACATTGAGGTGCTGTCGCGTTATCTGAACATTGGGCTCATGGCCAAGGCACAGGAGTCGTATCAGCCAGCGGCCGAGCTGCTTGGTAAAATTGGTCGCATGAAGTTTGTCAGGCCCATGTTCAGGCTGTTGAACGAGGCCGACCGTGATCTTGCGGTCAAGACATTCGAGAAGAACAAGGACTTTTACCACCCAATTTGCCGACAGATGGTGGAGAAGGATTTGTTTGGACAAGAGAAGTAAGAATGCTGAGAGTAAGCATCGAAATAGCTCATAAACAAGAAACAAAAGAGAACGATTCAAGTATTAAAGCTTGCTTTCATTTACCATTGGTTGGTGATGTCTAATTCCAAGGTTGTTCCATCAGAAGCAAGGTATTTCATAATCGCGTCATCGCTAACCTGATCGGGGCTGTTCTCTGACATCCCTCATAATGCGCCCACCACCACGTTCCTCGGAATAACCACCGAAACCACCTTCAACCCTCGGTGCCACTCAGCCGAGCAACCATACCTCATCTCGACTTCTCTCGCGTCAAGAGACCCCAGACTAACCCCGCCGGTATACCCAAAGCGGAACTCCCGATCCCCGCCTCCACGCATCCAGAGCCTCTGCATCTCCCCACGAGCACCGTGGCGTCTGATTAACCCCTCAATTCACCCGAAACCCCCATTTGCTCTTACCCACACCACCGGGCCATTGTATATAAAGGCGCCCTGTGCAGCCGGCTAAACAAAAAATGGCACCTCCCAAACGCGCACTTTTCTCGCTGAACCTCGATACCGACGCGGATCACGTTTATCAGAAAGTCGAAGACCATAATAAATCAGGCGACGACCGAATCAAAGTGCTTGAGACTCGCGGACCTACGCACGGACATACCGACCTGAGCTTTGTTACCAAGCCGTTTGAGAAGACGGTCAATCGAGCTGTCAACGAGGTTATTGACGGGACTGGAAAAAGAGTCGGCTCCAAAGAGGGAGAAATTACGTATTCGACTACGACAAATAGGCGAAGCAATCGGCGCAGTGTACGTAGAGAATCTGACGACGACGAGGAAGAAGAGTATAGAGGAAATTTGAACGTTGTCAGTAAGAGCAAAAGAAGAGCGATTGAAAGAAAGTACGATACTTCTGAACTGTAAAACACCACTACCATTACTATTGGTATTCCCAAGGTTACACCACATCTCCGGACAACATGGCAGACCAAACACCCCTCCGCATTGTCGTAGGCTGCGACGACGCAGGCGTAGGCTACAAGAACACAATCATCAAGGACCTTGAAAACGACAAGCGCGTCGCGAGCGTCACCGACGTTGGCGTCCCCACAAACGCTGACAAGACTGCCTACCCGCACGTTGCCGTCAACGCCGCCCAAATGGTGGCATCGGGCCAGGCCGACCGCGCCCTCCTCATCTGCGGCACGGGTCTCGGTGTTGCCATTGCCGCAAACAAGGTCCCTGGCATCCGGGCTGTGACGGCCCACGACAGCTTTTCCGTTGAGCGTGCCATTCTGAGTAACGATGCGCAGGTGTTGTGTATGGGCGAGAGAGTTGTGGGTATCGAGCTTGCGAGGAGACTGGTTAAGGAGTGGTTGGGATACCGCTTTGATAAGAGCAGTGCGAGCGCGAAGAAGGTCGAGGCGATTATGGAGCATGAGAAGAAGAATTATGCTGAGCTGGTAAAGGACCAGGCTGGCCAGAGCTGTTAGGGCTGTTGCTGAGATGGGAGTTTTTTCTTGTACTTGTTTGTAGCGGTTGAAAAAGAAGCATAGAAGCACAATTTGCTGTTGTTTTTCTTACATTCATGTAAAGACTTGATTTGCTGTATATGTGCAAGTAGACGGAAGAAGAAGAAAAAAGGATCTATCACACTCTATCATTCCCCTCAAACACACCTTCCTTCACGACCCAAACTCCCAAATATCCTTCTTATAATCCTCCGTCAACTCCGCATCCTCACCATATTTCTCCTGCCACTCCGTAAACCCACCTCTGAGCACAAAAACCTTTTGTCTCTTTCCCCCTTCTTCGTCCTTTCCCTCTCCTGCTTCCTTCACCACCCCCTCCCCCTCCTCCCTCATAACCCCCTCAGACTCCACACCCGCCTGCGGCTCCAGTCTCTCTTTCTCCCTCAAATACCTCAACGCAGCACTGGGTCCCCTCTGCTGACTCAACGCACAGTGGAAAATCACCGTATCTTTATCTCGCAACGTACGCAGTAGCTCGGGCATCTTGTAGTCGAGCTGGCTGCTAGGTACCCATGTGGAGCCTTTGATGTGGCCGCCTATGTGGTCGCTGTCGCGCACGTCGATGATGGCTGTGGATGCGGGGAGCTGGCGTTGAGATGACGAGGCTTCTGCTGGTGTGAAGGTAGAGGCGAGGGTTTCGCGATCAATGTATTTGAGGGAGGCGAGGGATATGGTGGACATGTTTGCGGCGTAGACGTAGGCAAAGTTGAAACGGGATTCTGCGAGGAAGTGACTGCGGTGGTGGTGGTGGTGGTGGTGGTGTAGTAGAAGCAGCGTTTTGCACGGGTTGTCTGAGGGTCGTGGGATGAGAAAGCGAATGCGAGCCAGGGTTCTTTTTTTTGAGTATTTACGTATAAAGTATGGTAGAGACTGGAATTTCCGAGTGTCGGAAGTGTCTTGTGACAATGATGCAGTGGTGTTTATCTGGGCTTTTGCTTTGCGAGGGGAGAGAGGGGGGGGTGACGTAAAAGTGTTTGTTGGAGGGGCGGTGGTGGGGCAACGCAACGCGTGGAAGTAGCTTCGGCGCGTCGACACGTATGTACGCTGAAGCGCCATCCTGGTAAGATAGTCCAGTGACGTGGTAAACTAGGAGAAAGGGGTCATCTCGAGACTCGTAAACTAGCGCGTTGATATTCGTGACGACTGCTGCAGTCTGACGGTCGACGTTGGATCGACGTCGGATTCACCAACTACGTATCAACCCATTATACCACCCAAAAAATCATAAAACTAGAGGTATAGTACACAAATTCACACACACACCATGAACGCCAGCCCCCCAGACCCTAATCGTGCTTTGCACCTCCGAAGCCGCCATTGCCCATACCGCCCAGTAGTCCGTCCTTCTCTCCGAGCTGGAAGTACGATCCAGTGCTTCCAAATTGCCTCCTTCTCCTCGACTTGCCGAACAGGATGAGTCCAAGGAAGGAAGCGATGAACATGAGCATTGAAATGATAGGATGGTTACCCACAAAGTGGTGGACAGACAAGAGCGTGCCCATGACGCGTCCAGTCGTAGACTTGGCCGGAATCTTGGGAGGGTTGGCAGTAACCATCTTAATGGTTTCCAAAATGGCCGCGCGGGAAAGGCGGATAGGTTCACCAGAGACGGTGGTGTCCCAGTAGCGACGGTTCTATCTTTGTTAGTAAAAGTGTTGTGAAATCATAGTTGAGGGCTCTTACATCTTCATCGTTAATGATGACACTCTCGCCATCCTTGACATCGATGCCATACGTAGTCTTGATCCAGCGTTCCCAGAAAACGCCGTCGACCCAAGCAAAGCCAACCTGAGGACGCTGAATCTCATCCATGTTAATGCGGATGTTCTTCGCGTTCCTGAGAGCACGCTGGTCGTCCTTGTCTTCTGCCTCTTCGATACGGAGCTGCTTGGCGTCACGGAGTTCCTGTCGCTCAAGCTGATATGCAGTATCCTGCTTATCGATCCATTCCAAGGCAGCGCTCTTCAACTCGCGCTTGGAAAGGATCAGCTCGTCAGAACGGTCTCGGTTCAATATTCCTAGAACGACGAGTTTGCCCTCCATGATTTCACGAGCGTTCAGAGCAGTCATCTCTGGAACAATTGGGAGCCAGACCGACTTCATCCAGGTAAGAACCTTCTTGACATCGCGCATCTCAAAAGGCGTGCGTGGCGGGTAGTACGTGGGCTTTCCATCACGCACAACCATCAACCGCGGCCAAGTAGTAATCTTGAAACGGTCAAATAGTTTCTCGTCGTTCGTCTTGACCAGCTTAGCATGGCCAACCAAGCTGAGCGGAAGGCGCTCTAGGGCCTGGAAGTCCTCGGAAGTAGTTGCGTGATCGTAAAAGTAGACAAAGATGACCTCTTCGGTCTCCTCCATCTTCTTGAGCTCTGCTGCGTCAACGTCTGGCACACCGCTGCTGACGGATGACGCCTTTTCAGCATAGTCCAGCAAATCACCCAATCCGCGAAGTCCGTGGTACTCAACACGCTCGCCTCCATGGAAGAAGAGCATAGTGGGGTAGCCTTGAACACGCGCATCTTTGCAGAGCTTCTTTTCCGCATCGCAGTTGACTTCGCCAATATTAAGCTTTCCCTTCATCTGGCGTGCGAGGTTTGCCCAAGCTGGTGCAAGAGCCTGGCAGTGGTGACACCATGGCGCATAGAATTTGATAAACCAGGCATCCTTGGTCTTGACGACTTGTTTATCAAATGCCTCTGCATTCAGCGGGACAACGACGCCCGAGGGATTGGCGTTCGAAGGCTTAGCTGGTGTGGGAGCCGGCTTCTTCTCCTTGGTGGGGGTTGACTTTGGAGTTGCACTCTTGCTGGAGGTTGCTGCTGCAGCCTTCTTGCCATCGGCCTTTGCTTTCTCCTTCTCCTCCCCCTTGACGGCTTTCTCGGGTTCTGGGCCAGTCTTTACAGAGTTGGCGCCAACCTCTGGTAGCTTGGGGCCACCCTCCTTGCGGGTGCCTGGGCGAATTGTCTCCAAAAGTCCCTCTATCCAGTCGCTCAATTCCTTCAGCTCCTTGGCTCCTGCCTCTTTCTGCTTCTCCTTGCCATCCTGGATGTAGAGCAGAGTCGGGTAGCTACGGATGTTTTGCTCGGTGCAGAGATCAGCATAGGCGACGCAGTCGATCTTTGCAAACTTGAAGTCATAGTATCGTGTGAAGGAATTCAGCGAATCGCCGTCAGAATCATCAGACGAGAGGAAGGGCTTCGAGGTGTAGTAGAACTCGTATGCGGTCTGGTAGATGGGCTTGAAGTACATGCAGTGCCCGCAGTAGGGCGAGAAGAACTCGACAACCCTGAGTTTTTGGTCAGTTGCAATTCTTAGTGCTGTCTGATATCATGTCCGTTCTTACCAGTTGCCCTTGCTTGTCTCCTTCTTAAATGTATCCGGCGTCAGCTCAATCATGGGCGGCACCGTTTCGCCATTGAAAATAGTTTCTGGAGCCTTGTCGTCCAAGGCATCAGCTTTGCCTGTAGACTTTGCCTTTGGTGTATCTGCAGCAAAGGTCGAGGCCACGGTCGCCAGCGACAGCAGTGAGTAGAGAATGGAGCGCATCGTCGTCGTGGTGGCGAGCGGATGCCCGTAGAAGGGAGGGCACCGCGATTGAAATAGTGCGCACGCAAGAGCAGTTGTGGCTGGCGAGATTCCGTGTGCGCAGGCAGTGGGCGGTACCGAGGGTCGATATCGCCGTCTTCGCAGAGGATGTGACTGTGGGGTTCTCTCACACACTCAGAATGGAGAGGAACCGTGTCCTTGAGTGAACCATGGCGCATGGTCCCTGGAGGCTTACCTACCACCTAGCCAGGGGATCGGCGGGCGGCGGCTCCACCAGGCTTGGCAAGTGCATCTTCGTCCTGACGGCATCACGACTGCAGCGCCGCAGCTCCATCCATTGCGCCGCGACTCCACCCCGAGCACTCCCGCAACCATGAGGGCCGCCTTCCGCCTCCTTGCCAGCGTCAAGCCCGGCCAGCTCCTCGAAGCCGGCACCCCGACGGGCCTCACAGGGCTGCTCACGCACCCGTCGCCGCGCTCCACACTGCTGTACCACTACCACTCGACCCTCGACAAGCTCAAGCAGATTCCCGAGTCGTCCGTCTACCGCCAGTCCACCGAGGCCCTTACCAAGCACCGCCTGGCCATTGTCGAGCAGTCCAAGCCTGCAGGATGGGATGCGTGGCAGGACAAGATCAAGCTGCGCCTGGGCGACGACCCCGACAACTTCAAGATCATTGAGACGACGGGCGGACAGACGGTCGTCATGCCGTCGCCAGAGCCTGTAGACGAGCGATCAACAGCTGCGGAATGGGACGGTGAAGCTATGCAGTCATTCCCCGAGGGCATTCGCTCCTCCAAGGAACGCCTACCCCACACCAAGAAGATGAAGGGCGACGTCAACTACACGCCCGAGCGTGTCTTTACCGACGCCAAGTTTGAGCCCGAGCCTCAGTACACTGTTGAAGCGTATGTCATGGATACACGGAATTTTGCTTTTTTTTTAAAGGATGAGCTAGAAAGCTGACGTCTGGTAGCATCTCGGATCTTGAGAGCAGAATTGGCGCTGGCCTGATTGAGGAGGTTATCCAGGTTGCCGAGGGCGAGCACAAGCTTGTTGACACAATGATCCAGGCCAAGGTGTAAGTGCTTGTAGCTGGTAATATTCTAGTGTTCAAAACTAACATGACGTAGATGGGAGCCTCTCGAGGAGCAAGCACCAGAGGGCCAATGGTCGTACTTTGAGCGTGTTGCACACACCAACACTCAGAAGCCATAGATGATGCCGCAAAAGATGTGCTTGTAAATAGTAGTAGTGACGAAGAAAGAAGAACCATTTGCATCATTATTTGTGTTGAAATTGTACATGACCAATTACCCCAAAATGTGATTGATGATTAACAATCACCCTTCCACAATTCACTTTGCCTGCCCCTCATTCGACTGCCCCTCTGCGGCAGCACCCTCCTTGAGCGCCTCTGTCCTGATTTGATTTCTCTTGACCAAGATTCTCAGCGTATTCTTCTTCTCAATGTCGGTCATGTGCTCCCAGTTTGCAATGCGCGACAAGGTGCCGTCCTTGTTGACGACGAGCGGACCCAGATGATCTAGCTTTACCGCCTGGCCGTCGACACTAAGCTTAGTCGTGCCGGAGTCATCTTCTGGAGGCGGAGGAAGTCCGAGTGGAGTCTTATTTTCTGACGTCTCAGGTTGCTCGTTTTGGTGTTGCTGGGTAGCGGGAGTGGTGTTGTCGTTTTCATGTGACAGAGACATGGTGCGAGGATGTTGTGGATTTAAGCAGTATGCGGTAGTTGGAGTAAAATTAATTGCAGGGCGGGAAAGCAGTGCAAGAGGAAAAAGTCTAGTGATTCTCATGAGTGGCATTGAAGGGAACAGGATTATGGGGGATTGAAAGCGGGATATATGACTGTTGTGGTTGCTGGTTGGGATGACATGAGAAGGTTCTGTGGTGGTGCTTCTAGAAAGCTCCGAGCCGTTGTAGCAACATCACGCTTGTCAACGAGAGACGTTCGCGCTTGGAAACATGACGCAAAAGGAATTAAGGTGCAGCCACAAAAAATAATCATAATAATCCGTCGCTTCTCATATGATGTGGTTTTTCCTGCACCCGTCAAGGCTGTATGGTACTAGTAGTAGTAGTACTACTACTACATGTATAGCAGCCACAGTTGCTTCTGTGGCTGAGTCTGCATCCTCACGCCTGTGTGTGTGTGCATATGGGTGGGGGGCGGCCCCTAGGGGAATAGGCAGAATCCTCCCACAGACAGGGCCTCCGCAGTTGTCGATATACTAGACATGTCGGAGGACGGGTCGCTTATCTGCAGCAAACCGTCTTGCATGATTTTTTACTTCTTTTTTGGTTTGCCCGACTTTGCACTGTTGTCGCGCGCCGCGCCGCAGTGCAAGCATGCACCAGGCTGGTTCGCATCCACGACGACTGGGTCGAAACACGCCATCTATAAAAAGGAGCACATGGCATTATTACCCAGCTAGGCCCTTTGACGGGAAAGGGAGGGTTTGACACTCGGAGAGTTGCAACTGTGGCCACGCGCAAGGCGGGCCCAAGGGAAACGCGGTGGTGGCCCATGTAGTGTATACGGGCGCAGGGCGGCGGGCCAGGGCGACCCAGAAACAGGCAGAGGGCAACGACAGGCGCCATGGGGGCAAGGCGTGGACACGTCTCTCGCCACGGACGGCACAGCGGACAGGCCATGTCCCAGCAAGGCGTGTCAACAGCCGCTGCAAGGCGTCCCAGCGAGCTCCTCGGACAGCTTTGCAAATGAGTCGCAGGTAGGCGCGTCGAAACAAAGCAGGGCGACGTATCCGGAATTGTGCATGTGGTACCGCGCAGAATCGGCAGACCAGCGCAGGCCATAACCTGATCATTACGCCATGTGGACGTCAGGGGCCTGTTCCAGCGCTCACCGGTCCTTTTTTTATTTTTTTCTCAGTCGGGAGGTGGGGGTGCATCGGCGGCGACTGGCGGCGGGGGGGTGGTTGACAGGACAGGAGGGTGAAACTCATGAGGTGCATGGCTGGCGGGCGTGCGGGCCAGAGGGGAGCTGCACGACATCCCGCCTGTCTGTCGCTGGGCTTGCCGGGTTGGGAAGCAATCACGGCGGCTGGGTCAGCGGACAGCCCACTGGACAGCCCACTTTGACGCCCACCTTCGGGTATCATCCACACCCAGATCCGGGAGCGCAACCGCAAGTGGGACTGGAGCTTATTCCGACTTCCTCGCAGCAGGCCTTTGCAGTATGGCAGCCAGCGCAAGCATCGCGGCCAGCGCAGCGCAGCGCGAGACGACGGGGGATGCCCAGACTGCCGGACATGAAGGGCCTGAGGCGGGCACATGTTTCGGGCGCGGATGGATGGCGCGCCAGGAGCTGGGGGTCGGGGGGTGGGTGGGCGCCATTAGCAAATTTCAGTTCAGAGCGAGGGAGCACGGTTGACGGGTGTTCGCAACGAGGTTGGCCGGTGCCGCTGGGTGGGTGGCCTTCGCCGGCAGCTGGCAGGCAAGTGTGTAGTCAGTGCAGTGGCACCGCACCCACTCGCCCGCCGGCGGGTGCTGCTGTGGCCTGGCCGGGCATGCCATGGCATGGCTGGACAACACGTGGGGGCCCTCTGTTGCGGCCTGCGCCAGCGGCCAGTGGCCAGTCCAGTTCAGTCTTACCTACATAATACTACATGTGTACTGGTACATACATACATATAGTAGATCGATGCCGGCGACCCTCGACGCGTTTGCGGCCCTGGACGTGAGCAGCAACCACACGCCCGCTCCCACGACACACCAGCACGCCAGCGCCAACGCCGACGACAGCGACAACGCAATCGCACATGAAGACCCCGGCCCTCAATGACAGCATGCCGTGTTGCCGGCGAAAAATTTGTCTGCCAGCGTGCTGTCGGCCAATGGCCACGTCCTAGGCACTTGCCGTTGGCGTCGCAGCGCCTCGGCGTTTTCTTCCGCAAAGAGTCGCGCCTTGTATCATGCCAAGCATGTAACGTAAAGCATCGGGAGCCCGCAAGCGAGAAAAGAGGGAGGCAGGCAGGCAGGCAGGCAGGGTAGGCATCGACTGAGACGGTGAGAAAGAGAGGTATACTCGCCATGTACTATGTACAACGCCTACCCGCTTGTGCACAAGTCGATAGTACTACATCAGCCCACAAGCCGAGAGGTCGCCCAGACTGCCGCTCGCGGGGGTCGCGTGCACGGCGGCGGCGGCGGCGGAGTGGTGGTGACCAGACTACACACACATGCTACGCTACATGCTATACATTGATAGTTCACGGTACATAACCAGGCGCCTGTGTCAGCGCGCAGCCTAGTTCGAGTCAGCAGCGGCAGCCGGGATGCCGCTTTCAGCGCTCTTCACCGTCAACCGCTCTGGGACACGGCCGCATCGTGATCAGAAGACGCTAACCGCGTCACTCAGTCGCGATACGTAAGCTGACTGGCCCGTCCATGGTCAACAATGCCCGCCGTTGCGACGGCGGCCATGACGGCCAGCAACCACGTCGCGCATTGCTGGCCAGCGCTGTCCTGCAGCATACCCTGTTTCGATTTGACAACACGGCGCCTCGACCTTCCACGCAGCTAGCCTGCCCTTCGAGAAGAGGCCTGTTTCAAGGCCGGTGGTTTGATTCGAGGGTCATGCAGCCGAACGATTGACGAGCCCAAGATTTGGCGGAGCGCCGTTGCAATCTCGCGCCTGGGATCCCTTGCACCGCGCTAGGCTGTTTTGAGAATAGACCTACGTCACGCTCACCAGACTTTTCACCCTTCCTCCTCGGCGCCTGCAGCCAACAGCCACGCCCGCCACTCCGCTGCCCGTTGTCGGCCCTATGTGTGTGTGTGTGGTGGTGGTGGTGGTAGTAATAGTAGTAGTAGTAGTAGTAGTAGTGATAGTAGTAGTATGTGTCTGCACCACTGCAACGTCTGCGTGGCCCATGCTTTGTGTTGCTGACGATGATGATGGTCTTGGTGCAGCGCTATGAGCTGGTTCGCAGCCGCAGCGGGAGACATGGCAGATACATACACACGATACGTACGTAGCGTATTCGTAGATAGCGAACGCGAGGGCGCCGTGCAGAGTCGATCGCCGGATGGAGCCTTCCTGGGCCAGCACCGGCACCTGGTCGGTTTCATGGACGGAGATAAGACACTAGCAAAGCCACAGCCGCCAACGCGACAGCACCAGCAGCACAAAGCTCGGCCCTTGTCGGATCGATGCTCGGATGAGTTGCTTCGCTTTACCCTCGCCCTCGCCTCGCTGCTATGCTGTACCGATCCGATGGCTCAGACGCTGACAAGTTGCTGCAACTAAGGCGTGCGCCGGCGGTGCTGTCGACGCGGACGACCGTTTCCGTGGGACCCCTTTGCGTCCCGTGGGCGGGCGCTGCACCACCCAGCAGGTGTGCGGCTCTTGCTCGTGCTTATCGATTGCAGCGCGGCGGCGCGCGGGTGAAACCCCTAGGGAAGGGGAGGGGAGGAGGAGCACAGCAGCCGTGGCCGTGGTCATGGCCTCGACGGCGGACAGCGGACGGGCGGCGGGCAAAGGGCGGTGGTCGTGACAAGCCAGCCCTCAGTCAGTTGGGACGCTTCCATGGCCACTTGGGAGGCGGGCACGATTCAAGGGCGCGGCCAGCGCGTTGGCCTGGATGCAAAGGGCCTGTGTGCATGGGCATGCAATTGGGTGCTTGCTCCGTTAGCACGCGAACGGCTGTCGTCATTGGTAATGGCTTTTTCTCAGAACGGGCAGCGCATACGCGCTCCAATGCAGATGCACCTCCCGCCTGCTTGCGAATATAACGTACAGGAAAAGTCATCCAGCGCGAAGCCCAATCACGTGGAGCCACTGCCACTGCTGCTGCTGGCCGCCTGCATTGCATCTTGCATCTCTCTCCTCCCCTACCCTACCCTACCCTACCCGTACACCTCCCGCCCTAAACTTCTGTAACGTCGTGGCCTACACTTGCGCATCCCCGAACGCGCTTGCCGCGACGTCTCCTTGTCCACACACTGACTGCACTGCACACTGCACACACTCGAACAAATCTCGTGCGGGTCTTCGGCCTCCCCTGCCTGTTCCCCGTCCCAGAGCCCTCGCTGCTGGCCTGCCCATCCTCGACATCTTCTGACACGCCCATTTTCGCTGACCAAATCTGCGCGCGCGCCATCACACGTCGGCCAAGCTCCGGCATTCAGCAGCGCGGAAACAGGAACTGCTTGGTGCGGAAAACCCGACGCTCGCTCGCGCTCGACTAGGAGTACAGCGCCCGCTGCATATTTTTTCGCCGACCGGTACCTCTACCCCGAGCTACCTTTCCTTTCCCCTCGCCCGCCCCCCCAAGCTTTGCCCCCAACAGCTCTCACTCCTGTCGTGGGTCTTCCGTCCCTGCCTCGTGCCTCGCCTCTCTCCACTTGGTCTATCCGCAAGCTGTCGGCTGAGGCTGAAGGGTGTGTGGGCCTCCGATCTGCAGCAGGTCCCTTGTCCCTTCGCGTGAATTACCGCGCGAGCCAGCCAAACCATCGCAGCGCCTTCTCGCTAGTGCAGCGCGACAAAAGTTCCATCGTCACCGACCCATCACCTTTTTTCAATTCTGCGCCCGTCGCCACACCTTTCCCACTCACAACCTCCTGTCCACCCCCATTTCATCCACTGTGGACACCCTCCCAATTCCACCCTTCCCCTCCTACTGTGGAAGTACCCGCTGACGGTCGCGCCAATCCACCTCGACTGTCCGCTGCAATCCCCCACACAGGGCTCCACCCAACAAAGCTTCTTCGCTGGGCCTTTCCTTCTTCCTCGCCTTGCAACGCCAGCCGAACGGTCCTCTTGGTGTGCATAGCCAGCCGTTGCACACACGTCTACTCCGCTCTGAGCTCCGTCGAATGGTCCCGTCACGAACCACAATTGGTCGCGCCTTCCCCATTTCCTCATCCATCCTCGACCCGCTCGTAGTAGCACCTGTTCGGTCTACTTCTCCAACATTATGGACAGTACAGACCGCTTCCGCCAGCCTGGCCTAGGCAACTATCCATCCATAGGCCAGCAGTTCAATGGCTCCCAGAACCAGCTGCCCACGCTGCCTCCTCTGCAGAGCGGTGGCAGCCAGTATGCGCCGCCCATGTACGGCCACAACAGCAACCCTCACACGCCCCAGCCGCCGCATACGCCTGTAACATCTGCCCCCAATGGTACTTCGGCCATGCCGCCGCTGCAGCACCCACCGCTGCGCCCTCTCCAGCCCACGCCTACGTCGTACCTGCCCATGAGCTCGGCCTACTCGCAGGCGCCCATGCTGTCTACTGCGGCCGCACACACCAACGGCCACCAGCTGGGCCCTTCGCCAGGCCTGGGTCTGGGACATGCTTCCATGTACGCGCATCCGCCTGTGCTCCCCAACCAGGAGCCTGAGCCAGTTCACGTTGTCGGCCAGCAAGGCCGCCGCGGAGTCCTTCCTACCCATCCTGGCAGGCCCGCGCCCGCCGCAGGCAAGACGCCTACGACTGCGACCAAGAACGCCGAGGGCAAGTATGAGTGTCCGCATTGCAACAAGACGTACCTGCACTTGAAACATCTCAAGCGCCATCTGTTGCGCCGTAAGTCTTTTCTTCTCTCCAATCACAGACAGCTGCTAACGTGTGCCCCGCCCAGACACCGGCGAGCGACCTTACCAGTGCCATCTCTGCAAGGACACGTTTAGCAGAAGTGACATTCTGAAGCGTCACTTCCAGAAATGCTCGATACGCAGGGGCAACCCCACTGGCGCAAACCATCTCCAGCATGCGCAGCAACATTTGCAGAAGAACAGGCAGCCCACTGGCGCCGACCAGAACTCGTACCTGAACCACATTGGCGCCAACTCCATGTCATATGCCGATGCTGGAGGCTACACAATGGGCCTGCCGCAGATGCCCGCCATGGGCGCTAATGGCTTTGCCGACAACCTACCTTCGCTAGCCAACCACCAATCCATGTCGGCACGCACCTCGCGCTCCAACAGCCTAATGCGTCCCAGCAGCGGCGTTGAGGACAGCGCCCACCGCCGGAGCATGTCTGCTATGGACTTTGCAAATGCGAGGATGAACTTCAACGACTATCGCCCAGATGGCGTCCCCAACGGTTATCCTCAGCAGCCCCAACAGCAGCAGCAACAACAGCAGCAGCAACAGCAACAGCAGCAACAGCCCCAACCCCCGACCAATGGCTCGGACCCAAATGGTCACTACAACTATGAACACGCCTCCACAAACGGCTCCATGGCTCAAAACGGCCTGACCGTCAAGAGCGAGGGTGCTGACCCTGCCTCCTACGGAGTCTCCTCCCTTCCCAACGTGGACGGCATGACCAATGGCCAGGATGGGTCGCTGTGGCGGAATGGATCGTTCAACGGCGATATGAATAATTCCAGTACGGCAGGTGGCCCAACCTTTCAAAAACAGGCCCAGTTCTGACCGGAACTTTTAGACCTCAGATGATACACCGAATGATAACTTGTTTGGACTTTACTCGCACATTCCCGGTTTGGTCGACTCTTCTCCGACCCTCGATAGCTGGTTTATTGGACAATCCAGCTCTGATCCACTGCACAACCTCGCATGTTCGCTTGTGAACTTCTGCACCCCGAATGCATCTTTGCTCTCAGATCAACACTCCAGCGAGGCGTATGCTCACGAAAGATTGAAAAACATCTTGACTGGCGAAAACGTCAAGGATTTCCTACACGAATACAGGCACTACCACTCACATTGGCCCTTGATACACATTCCAACATTTGATCCCTTTACCGCCAATCCTGCGCTTGTATTGGCCATGTGTTCTCTCGGCGCCGTGTACTCTGACAAGATGACTGCGTCGGATGTCCGGTGGCTGATGGAGCGCGCCCGTGAGAGTGTATTGAGAGCTAGTCATATTTATGAGTTGGCGCAGACGAATCAAATGGCCGACTTGAACAACCAGCTGGCTTCAACAACAGAAGAGATACAAGCAATGGTCCTGCTCCACTCTCAATTCTTCTGGCACGGGTCACAGCGGCAACGTCAGCAAGTGCGAGAGGAGGTTGGAGCTTTGGTCAATGTCACGCGGTCTGCCGCACTCTTCCAGCCTCTTCCAGCCGACAATGTAAATGCTAGCGCGTTGCACCAGCCAGGGCCAGTAACAGGCGAGGAGGTTGACTCTTGGAGCTGGTCTCTGTGGATTGAGAACGAGAAGCGTGCTAGATTGACAGCATACATCTACCTGATTGATGCTGCCTCTACCATTTACTTCAACGCTCCGCCCATGTTCAACGCCAAGAGCATTACAATCCCATTGCCTGCTGACGACGCCGCCTGGGAAGCAAAGACATCAGAAGATTGTGCCAGTGCTCTAGGCTTAAGAGGACAGTCAGCACAATCAATGAATGAATCTGGTAGCAGACGTGCAAAGCAGCTGGCTCTGTCCGAGGCATTATGTGTACTCAATGGGTCCTGCCCAGGCAAGTTTCCTGAGCGGGCCACTAATGTCTTTGGCAAGTTCATTCTCATCCATGCGATTCATGTGCAAATCTACAATATCCAGCGTCAACTCATTCACCGGGTTGCTTCAAGCGGCACAAGTGCGCCTCAAGGTCAGGGCGGCAATTCAGCTGCACCATCAAATGGAGTCAACGAACAAGTGCAGCATCAGCTCCGCTCCACCGTTGGTGCTCTGAATCTTTGGAAGGCATGCTGGGACAAGGATCTAGCCATTCAGTTTCCCCATCGCCAGCGTCGGCATGGATTCTGTCGAGATGGCATCCATTTCTACTTCTTGGCACAGGCTTTCCTCCGACAATCACGGCCTGACGATTGGGCAGCCCCTGCAGACGTACGGTGCAGGCATGTTTTCAATCTCCTGAAGCAAATCAGGCCCTATGTCGCCTCGGATTCCGCTCAAAGAGGCATTGAAATTGGTTCCATGACCGAGATTGCAGACGACTATGCTATCGCCGATCTCACGCTCAACATGAAGAACCTGTTCACTCCTCTGGAAACTTGAGCACCCATCGAGTGCATTCTTTACTTTCCACCAACCCAGCTATCAGACACCATTCACAACCACCACACCCGACCAAACCCCGAGCTGTGCAAAGCAACAAGCTCCAAACAAAATATCATCGGTACATCATCCAGGTTTAAAAGACCGGTCCATCATGACCATCTTCATCAACACCATTGTCATCACCCACATCAGAACCACTAGAATCATAAGCATCGAAGTTTTCCATTCTTCTCATAGCACGATCAAGTTTTTGCTAGGTCTCGCATTTGCATCGGAGTCCCTGGAGTCAACCTTTGCACGGTAGTCATTCGACATGCAAGGTTTCACGAATCATCAACGGCGGCAACTTTACGATCCACCTTTCAACATTGAAAAAGCATTAGACAAGCCCATACCTCATGGTCTGCATTTCCCTGGACGCGGCTGACCACTCTCGAAAACAACAAAAAAATAACGCCTGAGAATTCGGAGGCGGAACAGAACTCTATCAAAATACGGGCTGTCTCTCCATCTGCAGCGCAGGTTGGGCTGTGTGGGACGTATTAGCTCGAAAATTCAGTGTACATGTTCAATTTCCTATTTTCCTTGATTTCTGCAAGGCTTCTGCCACTGCATCTTCACGGTGTTATTGTTCTTTGGGAGAGGCATAGATTAGAGTCCGTATGTAAGGGAAGCGCGCCTTGAGCTCGCCCCATGGAAAAGTCGTCAATGAAAATACGTTTGCTTGAATCTTTGATGGCCATGGCTAGTGAAGTTTTGAATGTGACGACGGAAGCTGCTAGTTCAAGGGAGCTTGGGGCTCGACCGTGCCTCCACCACCACGTCTTAGCTCGAACGTGACGTCTAGTTAGGGCTTGCATGTCGATGACGTACTCTCCGCGTGCTTCCCCCGTTTATGCGACACTTGCCAGCCTCCTCGCTTTGTCTTTGCACCATCCGCATAATATTGCCGCATGCGCCATTGGTGGTAAAGTGCATATTCCATGGTACACGGTCTTCTCAACACGAATCAGTCAGCACGTCAGCCGTCACGCTTCGCCAAAGCATCGTTCTCGAGGGTTGTACGTAGGTTGTGCTTAGGGTGTCGGAGCTTAGTAGGGTCGGCGTGTTTCTGCAAAGGTTATACGTCAACCGACCAAATCTTGCTTCTGCGTTGTTCACTACCACGTCAGCAGCCGTGTTGACGTAGACACATGGCGATGATATAACCTGACCCGTCAGGCTCTAGAACGCAAGATAGATACATGGCAGACACCTCGATGAGGGCAAAGGAAGAAGCAACTATGAAAAGCATGGACTCTGCTGTACCATGTTTGCAGCCACATCAAACCCCGCTTCGCGAAGATCACGGACCGGAACAAGCTCCCCGACGTACCAGGAAGCTGCCTCAGACCCTGATCAGCTGCGCCGCGCCCCTATAAACAACGCGACTTGACCTTGCGCCTGGCAGTAGAGGGTTTGCGACACGGTCAGCGCCGGTAGGCTGTTCATCGCCTTTCCCTGGTCTGGTGAGCACATTCCCCTTCTAGGCTTCGCCACCAGCATGGTCTTGAAGAATGGTCTTCCGACGGTCTTTTAGTAGGGAATCGTTATGATGGAGGCCATAGAGTCTGGAATCAGCGCACGTGTCGCCTGGGGGCATGGCAGAAGCACCGGACTTTTGTTGAATGCCATCCAGGCCCCGAGACCCCAAGAAGCTGAGTACGTCGAGAAAATACATGGCCGGATCCAGCTGAGCATTTTTGCGATACAGATTTAGCGGCGCCACGATAGCGACAGCACAACGAGCTATAGTGTTTCCCTCACCCAACGAGGTGCATGTCACGAAGCATGGCAGAATCTCGGCAGCCGCTGCTCGACCATCTGCAGCAATAGAGAAACCCCTGGAATATCCGGAGATGCCACACAGCGTAACAAACGACTTGACTGACATCCCAGCAATCGATGCGTCTCCTAGGTTGTTTGACCGCGTGCTGACATCACAAATACCCACGTACCCAGTGATACCGCCACTTCAGTCTTCAAGTATGCTAAGGAGTGCACCTCGAGCTTATGCCATTAGTATGTCTCCAAGCAAACGTTTGCCAGGGTCATCAGCCTTGAAGCTCACTACTGTACTTGAGCACAAGCCACCGACGTATCAGCCCGCACGGGTAACAGCAACATACAGTGCCGAGACGCTCGACATCTTCGAGAGCGACAGCATTGCTGAAGAAAACGATGGAGCCTCCAGCTACCTCGGAGTTCCGACACAAGACATATGTTCGCGCACATCTACCATGTCTTCAGTGATATCAGCAGAGTCACATCAGACCCCTGGAGCCATTTACATCCGCCCATCGGCACAGCTACAGAATATGCAGTCGATCAGTGATCGCGACGCAAGACTCAAAGAGGCTGCGAGATTCTACCGCCCTGGTGTCGGTTGGACGTTAGGCCGAGGAAATACGCAAGGATTTTATACACCCACGGGGACTCCAGAATCCATTTCCAATATCCCACTCCAAAACCATGTGTACCAAGCGCATTCAAATCTCAGTCGCTCTCTCCAACCAGTCCCGGATCTTTCAATGGGCATACACAACTGGGCCAAGTCGAGCGAGTGGGTGGAGCCCTGTAATACGAGTGAAGGAGCGACCGAATGGATCGAGGACTTTCTTACCCGCAAAGAGCAAGCGGATCGTGAAGAAGAGGAGAGAATCCGCAACGAGAGAAAGGAAAAGATTGCCCTCATGCGTGGGAATAGCATGGGCAAGTTCCGAAGAAAACTGAGTATGAAACGGAGTCCCGAGGAGAGGAAAACACGAAAAAGTGTAGAAGCGCGATGGGAAAACGCAGACATTGGCAATATCCCCGAGAGAACACGAACTTTCTCTTGGGATTTGGATACGCATGAAGGCGTAGTCGGGAAAGAGATTTCGCATGATTCATCGGGATCCGATGGCACTCCATCACCGCCGCCAGTGTACTACTCTGAAAAGAAGTTTCACAAATTACCTTCGACACCTTATCGTCGACCCAACCACCAAGCTTTCCGCGATCCATTTGCCCTGACACCCGCTACACCAATCACGCCCACTACGCCAGCCACGCCTGCAACACCCGCTACCATCACCAGCGTCCGCGATTTGCAGCACTGCCACAAAAGCGGTTCAAAGAGTACACCACAAACGCCCCGGCACTCAACATACGACTGTCGGCCGCGAACAAGCAGCTTGCCCAAGCTACGATTCCGATCTGTGTCCTTGACTGGTGCAGACGTAAAAAGAAGTCTCTCGACAAACGTGAGGCCAGTCTATTTAGAGGGAAGAAATAGTGTTCATGGTTTTGTGGACAAGGTGGAGAGGCTGGGCGGTGGCTTGACGGAGAGGATCAGCACAAGGATTAAGTTTGGGCTGAAAGGATTGAGAGGGGGTGATGCGGTTAGGGGATGAAGGATAGTAATGTGCCTGAAGAGATGTATAAGAGGAAACATATCTTCTAAAACAGAAATTGGATTAATCAGGGCAGG
Organism: Exserohilum rostratum; assembly: GCA_026367775.1. Classification (NCBI taxonomy): domain Eukaryota; kingdom Fungi; phylum Ascomycota; class Dothideomycetes; order Pleosporales; family Pleosporaceae; genus Exserohilum; species Exserohilum rostratum. The sequence continues at coordinate 1,283,137 of CP111156.1, read as the reverse complement.
ATTTGGGTTTTTTTGTTGTTGTTGTAATCTTCTTGTTTGGGAGGAAGGGCGTACATGGGAGTAATATGGGCGCTGCTTTAATGTATTAAGCGAAACAGCAGTACACATCTGCTAGATAAGCATTTCTCTCACTCATGCTATCGCCCAATCTGCTCGTTTTACTAATAACATAGTATCTGCGAATATATCTGTCATTCATAATAATAAAAATTCCTCTGTTACGATAATACATACTACAGTACATTACAAAGAATCCTCCCTCCCCCTTGCAAACAAATAAAAAAAAAACTTCCCAAAAATCCAGCCCATCACCCACATGAGTCAACGCCAAACTATACTCCAGTAGATTATTAAATCGGGCGGCGGTAGAGGTGGGGGAGGCGGGGGAAATCGTAAATCGTAAATCACCCCCTCGTTTTACATGACACACGTACACGTACACGTAGAAGATCGGACACAGATCGGACACTCGAGTCAAGAAAAGAAAGACGAAGCAGAACGAGAGATAAAGTTTCGCAGGGGTTAGGAGGGTGGGGATGTGTGACCTAGAGATCGGGGTACTGCTGTATGTACGTAGTTAAGAAAAATGGGGCCAGTGCGTTTGCCCGTTGCTGTTGCCGTTAGTGCTTACATGTGTGCTATATGGATGGAGTTGCTATAGCTATGGGGGGCTTCTTCGCTTCGCTTCGCTTTGATGGAGGGATATACATGTATGTACTAGCTAGGTAGGTGTGAGTGGTCTCGTGACTGGAGATGACGACATATTCGGCAATCATTCCTTTCTTAATGATCAGACATTACTCTTTTTGTTTTGTTTTGTTTATTTTGTTGTTTGAAAAATTGCGTATTACATTATTTTTTTGTAACTATGATCATTGATACGCAGGGGGGACGGACGTGAGTTTAGGCAGAGGCCGTGGGCGTCGCTGAGCTGCTAACGGGCAGGGTAACGGGCATTGGGGTGCCGGTACCGGATGCGGAGGCTGTCGAGGAACTGCCTCCGCTGCTGCTGCCACCACCACCGCCACCGTTCTTCTTCTGGACAACTGCTTGCACGACTTGGCCGGCGGAGTTGGTGATGATGTCGACGAGCGCACTGAGGGGCTCGTATGAGTAGGTCTTTTGAGTAAGGCCTTGACCGACTTGCTTGGTGGTACCAGCGACTTCGGTCATGTTGAGCTGTGGTTATAATTTAGCTGCTATATCTCACGTGTGTGTGCGTGTCCGGTGAATGCTTACCTTGTAGTTACCAACAATCTGCGAAATGGCATCTGTGCCGGCGCCGGCAACTTCTTGGACAATGTTACCCAGGTTGTCGACCAAGAAGCTGAGCGTCTTTCCGTTCTGGGTAATAGATCCAAGCTAGGTGGTGTTAGACTCATGTACTTAAATTTGACCGTATATCAAACTCACCAAACCATCGACGGCTCCAATGACTTCGCCAACCAGGTTCGTCACGTTTCCAATCAAGCTGATCAAGAGGGGGTTCAGGTCCAGTGAGTCGAAGACGCGCTCAACGATAGAAACCAAGTTGCCCAATCGCACGACGAGCTCGAGATTAACATCAACATCGGCAATGGTGATGTTGACCTTGTCGATGCCGACTTGGACACCAGCATTGATTTGGACAAGACCAGCAACTTTAGCGTTCAGGTTAAGATCGGCTTGGAGTTTCTCAACATCCAATTCGATGCGGCCTACGTGCAGTTCCGGGACGCGGAGGAGCACATCTGGAGGATCAGTTCCCGTAGGCGAGACTTCAGGGGGTGTTGTAGACGTCCCATTGCCCGAGGGACGGTTGCTGCTTGTTGGCGGAGGAGTTGAAGGCGCACCCGAAGAAGTCGACTGCGCAGTAACGAATGTGGCAAAAGTAAAGAAAATGCTGATGAGCAGTAGGCGAATAGAGAACGACATGTTGACTGGTGGTGGTGGTGGTGGTGGTGGTGAAGAAGCGGCGACAGCGACACAACAGAGGGCAATGTGTGTCTGTGTGGACAGCAAAAAAACGAGCGGATGTAGAGCCGTACAAGTAATCAGGTCCCAGCACACGGCCAAAGTGACGCTTAAAGCGAAAAAAGGATTTCCCGTTGCGAGAAAATGCAGGCGCCAGAGGAAGGAACCATCATGCACGTGGAGTAAGACCAGGATATCCCATAATGCTCATCTCGGGTAAAGCAACCCCCTATGCAGTTGTAACAGGGTTTGTACCAAGGCCGCAACGTTCCCCGCAGCATGAACATGCAGAAAAGCGTTGGCATCCGCAGCTCAAAATCCGGTTTTTAAAATAGAAAATGCCTGTCTGCCGAATCGCTGGCGGCGGATCCGATCTCCTTAATCTTATTTTGCCAAAAAGCTACTGGGTATGTATGCACAGGTGGGGTAAAAAACGGATAATGATCAGGCAATGCGGATGCCATCCTTGCTGCTATTGTACCCACTCCACACACACACCCCCATCACGACAACATGCCATCGCGGTGTTTAACCATGGGCCTGCCCGCCTGTCTTTCCTTGTAGCTGATTGACCGCTGCCTTTACATCAAGCCGTCGCTTCCTGTTTTAGTCATTCGTTTTCGCTCGCTCGTTCGCTCGCTCTCCAGCAATCGTCAGCTTGCGGCCATTCGCTCTTTTTATACATATATACCACTAGTCAAGATGCTCTCCATACTTCCTACCATTACGCTCCTTTCCCTGCCTTTTCTGGCTGCCTGTCAATCCGCTGCTGACGGCTACACGGGCTACAAGCTCGACGTCCGCGATGACGGTGACCCAGCGGCTGTGCTCTACGAGACGGCCAACACGCGTTCATCCAATGTCTCCGCGCTGAACCCAGTGCCAGACGTGCTGCTCAACGCGTCCGTCCACGTAGGCGAAATCTTCGTCGGCGTCGACAATCTTACCGCCAAAATCAACCTCGACGCCCAGGTCCTCCAGTTGCTGCAGTTCAACGCCGGAGTCGACCTGTCCGTCGACAAAGTCTCACTCCTCATCCAAAATGTCACTGCCAAAGTGTACCTTGAGGCGCGTCTCGGAAACGTTGTATCGATGATTGGCGATGTGCTAGACAGCATCGATCTCAACCCCGTCATTGCTGAGCTCGGAAACGGGCTTGGAAATATCCTCGACGACGCTGGTGACTTGGTCGGCGGAATCACAGACGGCATTACTGGAGGCGGCAATGGAGGAGGATCAGGAAGCAACCAGACGGCCCAAGCAAAAGCCAAGCGCGACATTGACTTTCACCAATGGGATCTCCGCAACAACATTCTCTACTCCATCAACAACTTTGAGGGCAACACGCACAAGAGGCGGGTGCTCGCACAGAACGGTGACATTGTCGAGCAGATGATGGATAACACTGGCGCCATTTCTGCGAGCAAAGTCGTGGGCAACTACGCCAAGGACATGAAGTTTAACGGTTTCAACGAGACAGTCACGTTCAAGGGCGAAGAGGTAATTGAAGAGGAGTACGTCTACGAGCCGTTTTTGGGCTTGTACTCTGTCTCTGGTGTGTTCAAGAGCAAGACTACGGGCGAGGTCGTTGGCACGCAGTTGCTGGCTGAGGCGCGAGGCGGCGGCAGTGCCATTATCGGGAATGAGAAGGCGTAAAGACGCGCGCAGACGCAAATCGTAGTAATCGATATGTAATTTCACGAACACGCAAAAAATTATTAGTAATGTTTGGAAATACCCTCTCCTTCTCTTCCCTTTCGCAACACCCCTGAGCCTTCTTACTTACATACTTTCGTATCTATGTACACGCGACTTCGCCCTCATAGTAGTACTGCCCTTGCATTCTTTCTTTTTCTCCGTCTCGCATGCATACTGCATACTGCACACTGCACTGCACGCTGCACTTGGCCAGCACGCCACCCACCACCCACATTTACCTTGACGCGGCGCAGTCCATGCGCACATGCAGAACAGCCAAGATCGGACAAAAAGCCTAATTGCACCTTCTCGTCCGTTTTCCTTTCTCTCCTCTCTTTTTAGGCGAAAAGATCCTACCCGTGCGCATGGACACAATCATGTATGTATGTGTATGCATACCCGCAAGCGAGATTGGGTGTGGGCCCGCCATGTGCTAGGCCATGTGGGAATGATGTGAGATGAAGCGACGGCGGTCGAGACCCGGCAGATCGACGATGATGTCACTTTTGTACGCTTTTGTTTGCACATCATGTGTGGGAAATGATGGCAGCGTTTTTTCTTTTTTGGGAGCGTTGATTGTTCTATCCTATTTGCTTTTTTTCTAACTGGCTGGCTGGCTGGCTGTGGTTTTTGCTTTGTTATGCAGGCTTGCCATGGCGTGGCGTGTGAGTGGCTTGGGCGCATGTGCGTTCGTAATGTATGACAGTAGTATGAGAGGAGATTTGCATAATGGATCACATGAAGGTGGTGGCTATCTCGGAGGTTTGTGCAATGCGTGGTGTTGCTTGGATGAGACGAGGCGAGGCTGGGCGGAGGAGTGGCTGCGTTTGTGCTAGTATTCATAGCTTCTAGTGTGAAACACTTGTCCCTTGATTGCAAGAAAAGATTGCGTTAAACAGTGTTCTCGATGAGGCTGTGCAAAGGATCAGGTAAGTTTGTGAGAGTATCAATGCTAGCTTTTTTTGTAATGGTATTGTGTGTGTGGGAAGTGTGACGTAGGAAGGAACAAGGAAATGCACATGGCAGATCACGCTCTCACTGCTGTACCTTCAATTTCTTTGTTACGGACGGAAGAGGCTTGTCGTATCAGTACGCATCCGTCTGTCATGCAAGGGCATAAGAATAGAAATTAAGGTAATGTTGCACGTGGTCTCCGCTTCTTGCAGCTTTCGTCAAAAGGCTGGAGTGTATGATTTAGGAGATCATGTGACAATCCATTTGGATGTTCATAGTGTAGCTCTCTACGAAAGTACGTGCATGGATGAGGTAAAGAACTAATTGAGTGTTTATTTTGATATCATATCCAAGCCAAGGAGAGCCTTCTATTCGTGCTATGCGCTATCCAATTGAAGCTCTTCCGCCCCACAGATAGTCTAATGACATACCATATCATCACTGCCCATGCAGTCATATAGGAAAATCATAAGCTTTGGAAATCCATTTCAACATTACACAACAGCCTACAGTATTTCAGAGTCGGGTGCTATACACCTTGGCGCTAAGTACCAGCGAAACTACTAGAATAACATTAGATATACTAACACAACCACTGTCTTTCAAAACTCTTCTACTTGTGAATCAAACAAACGCATTCGAAGCAATACTCTTACAAGGGGATTTCTCTAACAAGCCCAACAACGTTTACCTCTCTCACAAAGATAATACACTTTCCATCTCCATCTACCCACCCACACTATCCCATTTCCAAATCCCATAACAACGTACGCAGCAATAACTTTCCCCATATTCCATCCCATCCCATCCCATCCCATGCCTACCCGCCCAGCCTAGCTTTGCTCATTTCTACTCGCCCAACTAACTATTCCCACTTTACTCTATATAGATACAACCTAAGCACTACCCGCCCCTTATACTAGCCCCCTCTCTAGTTTCCCGCGCATCCGCTCTTTAGCTCTCACCACTCTAACTCGCCTCGCTCTAGCCCTTCCGTCCAAACAAAGCTTGATCTACGCAAACGCAAAAAGGGGGCACTAGACGTAAACTTTTTCTTCTGTGTGAGGGAACGAGTGGGGGAGGGAGAAAAAAACGGTGTGTCTGTCTGGGTTTTAGTTGGGGTGACGGAATAGGTTAGATACTTACCTAGGATTGTGTGGTGTGTGATTTATCGATAGGAGGAACTAAGAAATGCAAGAGTATTGTCCAGCTTATTCACGGTTAGCTTGAGTTTACAGTTGCTGAGATGAGATGAGAAGGGGAATGGTGGTTTGGTATAATGGATGACGACGCTACACACGACTGCCTCTCTCTCTCTCTCTCTCTCTGTTCATATTTCCATGCTAGAATGGTAATAGTAGTAACGAAAATGATATGGTGATAGACGACTGTTTGCACGTGGACTCTGCCAGGAATAAGGAAGGAATTGCGGCCACTGGAACTTAAGGAAAGAAAAACTCGCATTTCTTTATGTATCCAAGGACTACATTATCTTCTTGACCTGAAGACCACTCGCTAGGAAAGTAAATACAAACCGAGAGGAGGAGAAAATTTACCATATTAACGCCCCCAGTAAACGCCCTTTTTGCATGTCTAAGTAGACTCCGTATTTAGTATTACCACCACCACCCTCGCCCCCTTTTTGTTTAAAACCCCACCATACATCAATGTGTCGCTCGGCCTGCCGTTCTCAAAGAAATCTCATTTCCTTTTTCACCAGCTACTCCTCAAGCCTCGCCATCAAACCCCCCCTTACCTTTGTATTCACGACACCACCGACTCCAAACGCAGGAACAATACGACAGATCCTCGCCGCCGCACTCTTCATCCAATCCCTCAGGACCCTTGCAACACGGCCATCTGCACCGCCCACTTCCGCGCCGGGCCTATTGTAAAGATCGAGTCCGAGCAGGTGCAGCGGGGTGCTGACGAGCTGGACAGCAGCCGGGGTAACAAACTGCGCCACGCTGAGCGCACCCACGTATTTCTGCATGTGCTCGCCCATGTGCTGCTGGACGCGGGGCGCAAGTAAAGGTGGCAAGTTGAAGCTTGCGAAGATGGTGAGGCAGTCGCGGATGGTGAAGAGGGCAAATGTAGGTAAGGGTACGGGTCTGGGCGATGAGCCAGGCGCAGCAAAAAGCCGTGTGAATTGGTTGTCTTTGTATAGACATAGAGCCAGGTTGGCTGTGCTGGTGGCGATAAACTTGCTTGTACCGCTCGTTTGCTGCTGCCATTTCTGGGAAGGCTTCAGCGTCGCTGACGCCGTGTCGATGCTGTTGGCCGTAAAGTACGTGCCAAAGTATAGGCTGAAGATGAGCGCAAAGGGCTTACTGCCTAGAAAGCGATGGGGCTTTGCGACGAGTTCCACAGCGCTCTTCTTCAGGCTATCGCCGAGCGTGTTCCTCCCGCTGGCATTCTCAATGATGCCTTTGTCAATCATGGTGATGATGGGCGCGACGAGGATGCCCGCCGCACCCGCCGATAGGACATCTGCGCCGACGCGCATGCCCAGTTTGGCCGTGTTCCATTCGCAAGGCGTGTCATGGGATGGTTTTGTGGTGCGCATACTCGGTATAGGCAAACTGGGCCTGGGAATCGTAATGGAAGGCGTTGCGACTTTGGTTACGTGGGACGAGGAATCGATTTCCGTGCCGGCGTGCGTATTCACACGGCTGCCTTGTTCTTCCCCCATTGCAGCCTCCTCCGGTGATTAACAAACTCTCTCTTTCTGTGCTGCATGTGAAGGCCCTCCCCCAAGCACTCGTCGCTGCAGCGTTTTTGTTCGTGGCGCCGGTAATGACCTGGGTAATGTCTGGCGCACGAAGCGATGGCAAGTTCGATTGAGCGGTATGAGCTATACAGGACACGCAACTGTTGAAAGCTTGCGGGATTTGAACAAGCAGCCACTGACGAACATGTCGGCGTTAGCGGTGCCCAAAGCCAAACCCGTCCGGTCTTCAGACACCGACGTCGGAGCAGAAACGACCGAGTCGGCCTCTCTGCCCATTGATTGGCCAGACTCGACGTCGCTTTAGATCGTCTCCCAAGTCGCATGGTCTGGCAAGATGGCTAGTATCGGCTGAGGCATATTATAGAGACGCAACACTGCCCCAGTTTCGTGCAACGGTATTCGTGGTCAGCTCGGATAGTCAGCATCGAGGGCATGGGTAGACGCGGCTGAATGACGAGCAGCTTCATGTGCAGCGCAACCATGGCCTCACACAACCTGGAACGCGTAATAGAGTGGAGTGAGGTATGTATTCAGATACATTGAAATGGATATGCCATTTTGTCCTCCCATTCCACCAATCATAGCTCGTCCACCACATGTTGCTGAATCCAAAAAAAACTACCTTTATATACTCTCGTCACAACACCTCTCCTCTGTAGTGATGAAATAGGTGCGGACCAGTCCAAAACCTGCCTAGATATAGAACAAAAAGAACCCGCTTGCCGTCATGCATTCGTTGCTCAACAGACTCCACAAACGCCTGCTCGCTCCTGGAGGCCGGGACCTTTATGCAACGCCGAAAGCAAGAACAATACAAAGAAAAGGAACCAAGACCGTCGTAAAGAGGAACAAATTTCGCCGCCTCTGCTGAACAGCACCTGCCACCATACAAGAAGAGAATAAGTAGGGGTAATTAGAAGAGAAGAAAAAAAAATTTCAAGGGATATCAAACCGCTGCTCCACCATTACCGCGTCGTCGTAACACTAAGCGTTAATTTGGGGTTCCGCTCCACTGCAATCGCCAAATCTTCGTCGTTTTCAATTGGGTAAAAGTTGTTTTCTTGCTCGTCCTTGTACTCGACAATCAATTCCTCCTCTTCCTCGCCAGGGCGCTCCAACTTCCTCCTCTCAACAAGTTTGTTGTAAAGGTCGACAAATTTGAGAGACAAGGGCATGCGGATGACGACACAGTTGTCCTCTTCGAACCAGACTTTGATCTTGAGCGCAGAGGTTCCGGTGCTGGTGCTGGTCGATGTCGATGAGTGTGTATGGTTCATAGGCGGTGGGTTGAGGTTTGTCGAGTATGCTTGCGAGACTGTAGATGGGCCACGTTGGTGGGAGGGGTAGCTTGAGCCGGTTGAAAAGGGGGTGACCGGGGTCGTGGCTTGCAGTTGGTCGGCCGAAGATTGCCTGCTTGCCCCATGTGAAGGGTTCGACGAATGGTGTGATTGCTGAGACATGCGGTATTCTTCAGCTGCAACCACGTCAGGGTCAATTTCATAGTCGCCCTGTCTTGGGGCGAAGAAGCCTTTTACGAGGTGTCCTTGGGTGATGTGCGGGCCCAACTTGAGCAGGTTCTTGATGTATTCGTCAAGGTTGGCGCGGCGTCCATTTGAGATGTTGTCGGTAACGTAGGTAACAGGGCCCGGCATGAATGGTAGCGTTCGCTCTGCCGAACCGCTTGTACCAGCCTCAACTGGGTACGAAGCAATGAGCTGGATCTGCAGGTCGTAAAAGTCCTGGTACAGGCGTTGCAGTTCCCAATGGCGGCCGTCCTCCATTTGACACTCGATAATGAACCAGAAGATGTCGTCAGCGAAACAGTAACGTGGCACACATGCCTTAACCGGGGCGAGAAGGTTGTCGGATGTGCGGTGTGGGTTGCGTGTCTGGGCCATGGAGCCATTGCGCGAGTGGGATACCTGCATGCGGTCAGTAGGGCACAAGAGATGACACAATTGAACACGCGACATACCGAGCCGGCCTTTTGGTGGCCGCCGTTCTGGCTCCGCACGCTCAAGCGCTCCATGCCTTGTTGTAGCGACTGTCCCGAGTTTGTCTCGAGCTTGCCGAGCGGAATGCTGCCGTTCTTGTAGTCTGCAGCCATCTTTTTCCACTCCTCGACCTTGGGCACACCGGCGGCTGTGACGGCAGCCTGCGTGTCCGGGACTGCCTGGCCAGTGGCCATGTCACGGATCTCGATAAAAGAGACGGGAATCAGGCCAGGACCGCCCAGTCGTGTTATTGGCTTTGCGACGAACCACTCTGGATTGGACTGGGCGATGACGATGATGGCCTCACCCTCCTTTGCCTCGAGCTCGTCGGGTCGCTCCGCCTTGAAATCGTAAATGACGACGCCATAGACCATGGCGCCTGTCTTTCCGCCCGAGCGGGACATGCGCATCTGTTGGGTCATGATGTCGTGGGCGGACGGGTGGGGGCTTGTGAGGCGTTCTTGGTAGCCGGAGTCGTGCGGTTGTTGGGTTGCGGAGCGAGGCGCTGAGGCACCAGCACTGTCGCGCACAGTCTTGCCCACACCCTCAAAGTACGAGACGGGAACCAGACCACGGGTGCCGTGCAGCGGATTGCAGGCTTCGTACCAGTCGCTGTCGTCTTCACGGCCGACGACGTGCAGAAAGTCACCCTGGGAAAAGGCAAGATAGGCCGAGTCTGGGCTGGTGTCGGTGGGCTGGTAGTCGTAGAGGGCTTTTATGACCTGAAATGAGATGGCCGTTAGCTTCGCGCTCTGTGCCCGAATGGGAAGCGGGTACCGGGGGAGTGAGCCGCCCACAATGGCGACGTCGAGGCAACTTGAAGACGTGGGCGCATTGCTGGGAACCCCTAGAGGGCCTGCGTGGGAGTGCTTGAAGTCCTGCGTTGCACTTGGGGCGCGAAACATTGAGCGTGGTGCCCCTCGCCTCGTCACGCCTTCAGTTGCATGTATGCGTGCGCGCTTGTTTGCTCACTTTGTTGCGCTCACTCCTCGGCCTCGGCCTCATAATATAATATAAATCACAAGAGCCCACGTACCTTCTTCGGCGGCACAATGGCAATGGCGTCCTTTGGGGGGATGGAGATGTGGTGCGGACGGGTGTCCTTTTCGCTCTTGACACTCCTGCGGAACTAGACATACCGTTAGCATCTATGTATGCGCGCGGGCTTGCCTGGAAGAGGGCTTGGGCGGCGCAGGCGCAAGTGCGGGCACAGGCACAGGCGCGCAGGCGCAGGCACCAGCACCAGCGCAGGGCGGCGGCGGCAAAAGCAAAGTGCTCACCTTCATCTTGGACTGGGGAGACGCTGCGTGCGACGGCTCTTGCGCAGTGGACGCGGGCGAGCGTGGAAGACGTCAGAGAAAAGCGTCAGGAGGCGGCGGGCAGCAACTTGAGCGTGAGTGGCAGCGACTGGGTAATAGTATTATGACTGTCGACCGGGGATGCGGCGTGTGCGGGGGCGAGTACGCGGCGGGTGTAGATGAATCTGAATCGTGCGCCGACTGTTTGGCAGCGTAGCAGCAGGCCGGCCAAGGGAGCGTCAGGTACAGAGAGCGGCGCCGTAGCTAAAAGTTTAAGAAATGAGCGGGTTGCCTTCACTGTGAAGGGATCCTAGCCCTGCACCACCTGAGACTTGGCAGGCGGCTCCCTTGATGTCGAGGGTGCAGGCAGGCCAGGCAGGCAGTGGCAGTGGCAGAGCAGCCGTCCGCGTCGGGCTGACTATGGCGGCGTGCGGCGGGCGGCGGGCTGTGGGGTTGGCTGGCTGGCTGCCGGCCATGTCCGTTTCCTGTCGTGGGACACGGGCTGACGACACACCAAACCGACCACCCACGACGACGACGACGACTACTATGCGACGACGACAACAGAATCCAAATATGCCCGACGCAGTGGAGCTGCCAAACGTCTGCCTGCAGGTCCACAAAACGCCTCTCTGCTCGCTCGCCCGGCCCAGCCAGCGACCGTCCGCGTCTACCATTCATGCGTTTCTGCCCAATCACAGCGTACTGCGGCCGGTTCACGATAAAGCCTACAGTACCCTCGACTGCCCTACACCTTGCTTCTTTGACAGCCTTGCATGAACATGTCATTGTATCCATGCGAACCCACACCCACCAGCCCCAAAACGAGCCGCTTGCTGGTGCCCACCCATGGGTCATGCTGGACGCCCTCGCCACCGCCGACGTACTGGTTACCCTACCTACTCCGAGGGCTGCAGTTTTGGTATTACAATTTGCATTCACTCCCTACTAGTCCACGGCACCGCACTTACTGCATGCACTCGACTTCACAATGCCTCTCTGCCTCTGCTTCTGCGAGGTGCTCACGTGCCCCGCTCAATCTTTCGTCGTCAACCAATGCATTTCCCGACTACCTCTGCCACCCTGCATTCTGCAAGAGCCTACATCTTACCCCAACCCAATCACATGCTCCAATCTGACTGCGCCCCTCTGATTCGCCCGCACCCCGGCGCCTCCAACCAGCGTCCCACAAAGAAGCGCCCCCCTCCCCCTTCTGCCCTACGCATCGCAGCCACACGCACGCACACAGACACACGCACACACTCTCTCCCTACTCAAATAGCCACAATCCTGGCAGCAGCCAACTACTACTTGTTCATGTTACATATGACCACATTGTCGTGCCATGTCTGGTCCGCTCTCGTCATAGTCCCCCTCCGTGGTCGCCGTCCATCTCGCTCCCTGCGACCGGGCCCACCCGACCCGAATACTCTGAGACACAGCCTCGGAACACCACCTGCTCTCCTGCTCCTTCGTATACTCGTCTACTTCAAATCCATCCTAGCCCTCCCACCTTGTTTCCACCGCCACGTTTCCCCATCACGCTGATGACGTACCAGACTACCCGGCTGGCTGAATCCGGTGGATCAGGAGTCCATCTGAAACTTTGGTCGTGACAGGAGGCCATCTAGAAAGTTCCTTGCATCTAGCGCATGGAACGGCCGCCCCGCGTTCCGGCCACCAGCCACCAACAATCAACCGAATGACACCGGGAACGCGCCGTTCGACACAGCCCAAAATGGCGCCGAACCATGGTCAGAGAAGTTAAAAATCGGGTTATTAGTCTAAGCGCAAAACTCGGACATGGCCGCGACACTGACAGCGTGCAAAATGCACACAGAGAAACAGCCGTCGCTTGCTCCAAACTCGCCTCATATCTGGCCTTTGATGTCTACTTTGCTGAACGCCGCCGCACGGAGTCGTTCAATTTCCGCAGCGGCTTCGCGAATCCGCACACGATACTGGCCCTCGCCTTTGTCTTCAATAATGTTTTGCGCACCGTGGCTCTCGAGAAATTCACGGCAACTTTCATCGTTGTCGAACCCAAGTTCATCAGTGAGGAAACGAAGCGTGACATTTACGTATCTATGCCTTGGTCAGCGCACGGCCTCGTCACACCCCACACACATATACATAAACAAACAGTTGCACTCACCCGCGAGCAATATTAGCAAGGGCGTTGAGACGCTCACGCTCAATAAACATGTCCATGAGGTAAGCGCCCATGTTTTGTGCTTCAAGATAGAGCCGGAAGAACTTGTGGTAGTTTCCAAGGGCAAGAGATGATCGTACGTCAAGAGCATGTTTGATCCATGGATGCGATTTGTCTGCGAGGGTTAATTCTGCCAACATGTCGTTCATGTCGGTCTTGTTGCACGTATACACAAAATAAAGAATGCGGTACGCCTTGAACTCAGCTGGGTTGCCCCCCAGGTTTTGCGCATACAGTGACTTGAGCTGCGTCTGGCACTGATTATACTCACCCAAATCCCCCTTTTCTAATGATATCCGCGCGTGGATCTCGTATACCTTGACGGTAAAGGCATTCTTGATGTGTTGGACAGTCAGATCTTGGCGCAGTGACTTGAACTGGTTACAAATGTAGTTGTAGTTCTTCTCCGCTTTCCACTTCTCCACTAGCATTGCCAAGGTCTTCTTGAGCACATGGAGCGGCCGAACCGTTTCAGCCTTGGGTGGTGCGGTCAGACGAAAATAGCTCTTCTCAAGGTTCTCGTTGGTTCCAACAACGGGTCCGGTGGGCATTTCGTCTTCGTCTTTCCGCGGAGAGCCCCAGGGCGGCGTCGTCTTGGAACCGTTGTTGCCAAGCTGAAAGCGTTGTCGTCGCTTATCGAGCTCGGCCTGGTCAAACTTACTTGGGGAATCCGCAAAGGCACTCTTCTTTTGGCGTTTTTCCGAATGCCCGTCGGCATAGGTCATGCGAGATGCTAGGTTAGTTTTGCGCCATGGAGGGACATTGGCTTGCGCTTGTTCGGCTTGTGCCTCTTCATTGTCGTGAGCATTGCGCTTTTTGGAAAGGGGTGTGTTTTGGTTAGTTTGCTCGGCCGAGCCATTCACGAATGTAGGTTGCATGCCGTTTACGCCGCCATTAACAGGCGTACCGAGCGCTGCTGCTCTTCGTTCCTCGAGAAGAAGCTCTTGGGGGAGAGGAAAAGTGGGCCAATGTACCGTGTCATGCGAGTTACGCTCCGCAAACCAGCCGATCGTCGTCTTCAGCCTCGCTTGCATCTCTGCTTGCGAGATGCCGGGTATCGCGTTGGCTGGATCAAAGGCTCGTCTCACGTACTCGCGCACGGCAGGTGGCCATTCGACTTTCTTCTTGGGCGCCTCAGGGGCCATGGCAGACTGCAGTCGTGGTAAGCGAGGGCAGAAGTGGCCAAACGAAGAGTCAGGACTAACAGATGTGGACGCGGGCTGAAGGGTGGTGCGAGGAGTGACGGTGTTATAGGCGGGTGATTGCATCGGTTGCGACCACGCAACGGTGGCAGAGGGCAAGGACATATAGCAGGAAAGGAAAGCAAACAGGGTAAAGAGGAAGGGGACTGCAGCGTGAGTATGTGCAAGGTGAATCGGAGATGATGAAGCAATGGACGGCGCACGCGAGCGGAGACCTAAATGTGTGCAGGCGTGGGCGTCGTGTGCGGGTGTGTGGGTGGAGGTGAGTGGTGAGAGTGAAGCGACGGCCCGCTGGACGATTGATTTGCATCGCGTTGTTCCTTGGCGCCTATTCATCTGGCGCCAACCGCAAGCGGCCTAGCGCTGGGCCCATGACGACTGCCGGGCTTGGGGAACGCGCAGTGGGTTTCCGATGTCCGGTGCCAATGCCATGGGCGCATCTTGCACATGCTCATTTGCAGATGGTCTGAATGTTTTTGCACCAGCTCGACCTCACTACCGCACTGCGCCCGTCGCTCCTGCCGGAGGAGACGCTGCTGTTTGTCCAAGATGCTGTAGGGCTCTATGAGGGGTACGCGCGTTCTGCCCATGGCACTCGCTACCACTGACCATATGTTTAGGAAGTTCAAGATACCTCAATATCAGAATGGCCAGTCGTATCTGACCTCGCACCGAGTCTGCTACGTCGATCACAATGAGCCGCGGAAGAATTCCGTCGCCATCTTCCTGAAAGATGTCGAGAAGCCAGACTTCTATGTACGCGAGACATGGTCCATATCTACGGGGTTTACCATGGCTGACAACCAGTGACACATAGGCGGGCTTTCTCAAGTCCTCGCCCAAGGTCACTCTTTATCCGAAACCTTCGAAGCAGCTATCGCGCGGAGCTCCTGTAGCCCCAACGCCGTCGGCCTCATCCGCTACTCCCCCACGACATAGCAGCCCCGCGCCACCACCTCCGACGAGCGCGACATGGGTGTGCCCGATATGCTCCTTCTCTAACCCCGTGCCTTCGAACTTCGATCCCGCTCTCGCGTCTCGCACGCCTATACCACCATGTCTGGCATGCGGGATCAAGCCGCCGACGGTACATGTCGTTAAGGCAGCTATAGCGGCCATGTCGAACCGGCCAGCGCCTGGCCCGCCTCCAAAAGATGTAAAGGACGGGACTGCCCCACCTCCTTCTGCTACTTCAGCATCGTCATCATCATGTCCACGCTGTACCTACCAGAACCACCCTTCTCTCAATAATTGCGAGATATGCGGTGCGTCCTTGACAACTGCCGTGGACAAGCGATTCGATATGCTTCAAGAACCAAGAAGGTCAGAGTCTCCAGGTCCGACGCTCTCGACACCACTGCAAACCGAGACTATCGAATGCATAAAGATATCTTTCCGTGCGGGTGGCGGGCCTATATTCTTTGAGCGTCTGAAGAATGCACTTGTACAGCGCAAATGGCTGCTTCAGAGCGCCCCGCCGATTCCAAAGCCTCGACTCTCTTCTGGTACAACTGAAGACAACTTTGCCGCTCAGTCTGAGGCATCATATACAGAAGTTGAGCGGCCTCGGGTCGTTGGCATTGCGGGCTTGGAGCGACGCGGACTAGAGCAAAGACAAAACAATGAGGCTATGATAGGCAGCGCCTTTGAAGACCTGGAAGCCTTGATGACATCTGCAAAGGAGATTATTGCTCTCGCAGAACAATTCGCATCGCAGGCTAATCTAGGTACTAATGGCAGCTCAGAAGCAAATGCATTAGCATCTCAATCTGCATCTGCACTGGGTCTGATAACGACAAAGGATATGCTTGGTTCCGGTTCTGGTTCCGAGTCGCTTTATGTGTCGGAGCTTTCGAGAAACTTGGCAGAATGGTTGACTGATGATACCCACGGCATCCTGAGAAAAGAGGGTGGAATCATGACGCTAGTAGATCTTTGGGCTCTGTTCAATCGTGCAAGAGGTGGTGTTGAACTTGTCAGTCCTTCGGATTTCGAAAAGGCAGCTCGTATGTGGGATACTTTGAAATTGCCAGTGCGCTTGCGACAGTTTAAGAGTGGCCTTCTTGTTGTACAAGGCCGCGATCGTACCGACGAAAAGACGATTGCCAGTCTTTTATCCTGGCTAAAGAGTCTCCACGAGGAACCCCCCAGCACCGAAGTCACCTGGGATTGGCAAACCTTTGGCCGGGGCGTAACCGTACAAGAGACGGCAGAAAGGTTTGGGTGGAGCGTCGGTGTAGCAACCGAGGAGCTGGAAATGGCCGAAGAAGCAGGTGCACTCTGCCGGGAACAGAGCATTGATGGATTCAGGTTCTGGGAGAATTGGCTGGTCAAGATGCCAGAAAATATTGTTACAGCTGTGTAGGAAAGGAGGAATTGTGCCAGAGTTTATTTTTGTTTATCAGCATTGTCAGAATAAAGAGTCTCATTAGGAGTTTGTTAATGAAGTCAGGAATGACAAACATCACATGCAAGTAACGTATATTTGTGATGTGGTGTTTATGGTACAACGTGTGTGCTACGTGACGTGAAGAGCATACGATCTTGACATATACCCAGCACAAACACATGCGTTCAAGGCCCCTATATCGCCACCTTATCTTTTACTACTTTCAGAACTCAGGTTTTTAAATAGAAACTCAATAGTCTTGGTGACACTCTTAAAGCCGTGTGCTATTATCTTATCGCATCCCCAAGTATACGGGTCCTCTCTGTGTTCTAGACAACGTTTCACATTACACAAACACAGACAGATACCACGAACCCCCCTGCTTTGCGAAACCACACTAGTTCTCCCAAACAAAGTCATGGTGTTTGACAGGGCGGGTAAACAGTGTAACTAGTTGCGCATTGGACCCTGAGTGTGAGAAAAAGTTGTTTTGTTTCGTGGTATCTGTTCAAGGTCTGGATACCTGATAAACGCTTGGACTGTTTGTTCATTATTTGCACGTTAATACATGCGCTTGTTTATTTAGGTTATATGATTTATCATGGTTGGGGCATGCATCACGCTTATTGTAGAATAGTTAAGTATGTGCGGGTTATTAGAGAAGCGATGAGCTATGCTAATGTTGCTAGTACAAAAGTACCTGCGAAAGTGGCTATGCACAATAATGTATACGAGTGTTAAAGAAATACTTCTGGTGCAGCGAGTCAGCAAGTGGGATGTCCGATTAATGCACTCGTGCTTGAAACATTCATGTGCAGTTCACATGGATAATATATTTAGCATTATGGAACTTACCACGAGCCGCGTTAATTCCGTGTTATTCGTATATTAAGTTCTGCGAACTGTTCAAAATAGAACTAGAGATATTAGGAATGGTTGATTTCGCTGCACGTCATACGAGGATCGCTGAATTCACTACTAGCGCTTACGCGGAATACGAGAGATTTCTGAGCTTGGTATGCCAAATCGCACGTTACGAAAACCATTCACTCAACGGCGATAAGAGTATAATTGATTCGAATGTGTAGCTGTAGTGGTAAGAGAGTGTTATGCATGTGATTGGTTGAAGGGGGCAACCGTAAATAGCAACAAAAATGTTGGTGATTTGTGATAAGTCTCCACCGGGAAAATGTCAGATTGTGCCTCATTTCTGTCGCTGACATCTTTTGGAAGACTGCAGCTGGATTTAGTTGCATGTGGTATGGGATTGGCGCTATCTGAATGCTGCCCAATGGGTGTTTTTCTTATTCGTCAAATGCGGCACGACTTCTGGTGCAAAAGCACCCACATGTCGTCACTGTATCTTGCACAGCGCATACGTGTTCATCAGACATTGAGTCCGTTATGGTGTATTCATAAGATAATAATAAAAGATTCAAGTCTAGCTAGATGGACATGTCCTGAAAATCATCTCACAAAAAAAGGAGTATCAACAATCGTGCTTGGCATTGGTCCTGCCCATCACTTGCGGGGAAAAGCAACACCTGCGCCGTTTTGGCACCTTTTTCTTTACATATTTGGGTAGGTCGATTGGTCTGGGGAATCTTGCTCTTTACGATCGATCTGTCCTAAAGGGGACAACACATGCCCACGTAGGTGTACTAGAACTAAGGGAAAAAAGCATATAGATAAGACACATCCGTTCAGGGATGCTTTAGCGAAGAGTGCGTCATTCATACTGCGAGTATTGGAGAGATCTACATAAGCACAAGATTGTACCTGCAGTAGCCACACACCCATCTTATGTGATCAGTGAGAAGATCGACAGGCATCATGACTAGCTTAATTCAAGATTGCATCTTTACCACTACGTGTGCGGGATGGCCTTGAACACGTCAGTAATGGTAGCAACTCAGTATCAATAGAAACAAACTTACTGCCCATGAGATCTGCAAAAACATTACCCTCGATTGCCGTGAGACCGGCACCTGCCACTGTTAGCAAAGGAAAAGCAGATAGCCCTGCACAGCACAACACCACAACGTACCAGAAAACTGAAGCTGATATTCCTCGCCCTCTTGGGTAGCAACAACCTCGTGGACAAGTGTGTCTGTATCAGCCTTGAACCACATAACCTTTTTTGGCTTGAAGCTGCGGTCTTCGGCCAAAGCTCGGGCGAGGATATGGCCATCGGATTGGAGACGCTTGTCTTTCAGCTCAAAAATAGCGGCAGGCTCCGTTCCAGTCTCTGCCTGAGTGCGGTCCGCAGCATCCGCAGCGACTTTGAGGATGGGCTTGCCATCAATTTCGATGGTGAAGGGGGCAGGCAGCGAGTCCATTGTGTTTGTGCTTGTCGCGTAGGCGCGGAACGAAATCAGAATTAGGAAGAATATTCCGAGAGCCCAAAACAGGCTGCGTCGTTTGTTTGCTTCGGCGGGCATTCGTGTCGGTGTGTGGTTGGGGGTTTGTTTGCAGAAGATTGGAGTGGGGGGTCCTGATACTGCGTACACAACCAAGTAGGCTGCCAAGACTGCAACCGGAATCTCCGTAGGCAGAACTGGCCAAGAGCTGGATGCGGCTGGGAGTAGAGCGGGCTAGTACGGCCAAGATAGAGTTATGCTCCCCGGACCAGAGGATTCAAGTGGTGGGGAGGGTGTGTGTCGCGGACACGAGGCAAAAGCAAAGCGGCTGCTTACTGTAAGTAAGATGACGTTATCTGGACATGTCAGACGGCGTGCCGCGGCGGCCGCGGCCGCCTTACTCATCCTCATGGCAGCTTTGCGATACAGCATCTATTTCGATAATACAGGCACGTCCGGTATAGGCGCAGGCTGCATGCGCCGATACGATGATCAGTTACTTGGTTGGGCCGAATCCCCGGTCCACGCGCCCACTGCCAAGAACCAGTAGTCCGCCCTATGCTATGCTTCGCAGGTGGCCACCAAATCTCCTGCCCTTCTTGGCCCAAATCCGGCGTCAAGCAATCCAGTCTGCCCTACCACCAGCCCTGCCAGCTCCAGCGTCTCCGCAGTCCGCTGTATTGCACCAGCTCCGCCAAGCAACGCGCCAGTCAATGGCGTCCCCCACGAGCACGTCCGTTGCGGCAGGTCCTTTGGCGGTGCTTTTGATCCTGGGGCATTCAAGGCCATCGGCCATGCGTCATTCGCCCACTGCCACGCCCTCCTCCCCCTGCAATGAGTCCTGCGCAATATACGTGATGCTTCAGACCTGACCAATGTGGAAATTCTATCGCTACCCAGCCGGTGCTTTTGTCGGTTTGCGCACCTGATGCGGAAAATTGCTGGGGCGCTCCCAGAAGTCGACAGCGCGACTCAGTGGTACTTCGCGATAACATTGCAGCGCCTGAACGCCCATTCTAAACATGGAAGACCAAGGCGATGCCTTGCTTTGCGCGGAGATGCAGATTGGACGTAAATTGCACAACTGCCTTGGCAGGCACTCACAGTCACAGTCTCCTGCTCTGTCGGGTTCAGTGTCTCCGTGGCTCCAATGCACCATGGAAAAACTACTGACATTGGCAGATGACAGTCAGCCCTTTGCTTACTGTACAACAACTGGCAATTGGCAGCTGGCTGGTTGCCGGTGGCGCAGATCGCAAGCGTGCTCGCAATAGGGGAAGCGGAGCAGAAAAAACAACATCAACCCTTCGGACACGGCGACGGCGACGTGCATACTACAATCGCAGTGTAACACTCCAATTACTCCGCTGGCCCTGGCATCGGGAGCAACCGTTGGATCAGCTTCCTCTTTCGCATTCGCCCCAGGCCTGTGATTGGGAAAAGCTTAGCCCATGCAGAGATAACGTACTGACTAGGCCCGGGCTAATTGGCATCCACTGTTCAGCCTAACAGCCATGGCGGACTTCTGGTTAAGACTTTGCCAAGAAATAACACGCCCCGAATGGGAAGGCCAAAGAATACACCCAGTCGATCAGTCTTGGTATTCTGTGAGCGATGCAATGGGAAGGTCAAGATCGAGTGTGTACTTGACGTTGTAAGTCATGTCCTAGGAGACCTGCGACACGACTGGCTTGCTATAAGTATCAGGCAGTCTCCCCTCTTCACATCCACCAGCCAGCTCATTCAGTCGCTTCTCTACCATCACTTCTATCCAGTCAATCAGTCTTCCGACTATCCAAACACATCAAACATCATGCGTTTCGAATCCATCCTCGCTGCTGCGCTTCCCGCGCTCGTCCTCGCTGCTCCCACTCCTCAGGACCCCGACTTCACCTGGGATGACCAGACCCCTGAGGAGTCCATTGTTGGTGGAACTGCCGCTGCTGCTGGCGAGTTCCCCTTCATTGCCTCTCTCCAGCTGAACGGCCGCCACCTCTGCGGTGGTACCCTCATCAACGGCAACACCATTGTCACTGCTGCCCACTGCTCTGAGCGCTCCCTCATTGGCGGTCCTGCCAACGTCCGCGTCCGCTTGGGCTCTCTGGTAAGTTTCCCCTGGTGGTCCAGACTGCAAGAAAAAGAAATATAAACTAACGCTTCACAACAGAACAACGCCTCTGGAGGTACCCTTGTCAGTGTCTCCCAGGTCATCAGCCACCCCAACTACCGCGAGGACGGCGAAGACTACGACATTGCCATCTGGAAGCTGTCCAGCTCCGTCCCCGCCGGAGGCAACATTGCCTACGCTCGCCTCGCTGCCGCCAACTCCGACCCTGCTGGTGGCGCCACTACCACCGTCGCCGGATGGGGTGCCCTCCGTGAGGGTGGTAGCGCCTCCGCTACTCTGCAAAAGGTCAGCGTGCCCGTCGTCGCTCGCACCACCTGCAACTCCCAGTACGGAGGAGCCATTACCGCCCGCATGTTCTGCGCTGGTTACACCTCTGGTGGCCGTGACTCTTGCCAGGGTGACTCTGGCGGCCCCATTGTCGACTCTTCCAAGACCCTCGTCGGTGTCGTTTCTTGGGGCAACGGATGCGCTCGCCCCAACTTCCCCGGTGTCTACGCTCGCGTCGGCGCTCTCACTTCTTTCATCCAGCAGTACTCTTAAGTTTATGCTGGCGAAAGTGATTGAGCTACTGCTCTCCTTTCAGGGCACTGATGAATGTTTGGATGGCTGGGACTATGATGGTTATGGGCTGATGGACTGAATGATGGCTTTTGTTCTGGGTTCTATATTCATATCTCTTCTTTTGTATATAACACCTGCTTTGTTTGTGATGGAATGAATGCAGTAATTACTCGGACTTTTGCTCTCTCCTCATGCTATGAACTGTGAACCGTGAATAATAAAATAATGAAATAAACCAAGTAGCTTCTCTAAGTCAACATATCATCATCACTACTAAGATGATGAGAACAGTGTCACATTATAACCAAGTCCACATGTTTGATTTGTCAGAGGTGCCCTTATCCTGAATCAATATTTTCTCTTAATAAATTAATGTTAATCGTGATACAGGGATTAAACATAGTATATGCTCTTCCTCTTTACCTCGACGATATGTTGCTCCACTACATTCATAGACCTAACTATGTACTTCTACGTTAAACTTACTTCACCATTCAACAAACTCAACAGAAGCATTCCTATCTATTACTATCTGGCCTGTCCACCTTTTTTTTTAAACCCCTATGCAAACTTTTCTCATTCAAGCCTCAGCGTGAAGGAAGCAGCATTTAAGAATAGATATCTGGATTGTTATGATGCGGCACCACCCCCTTTCGCGTTATCTAATATAATCTTGGCAGATTGTACGTATTTAATACACGCTCTCCTTAATCTTTATGTAATGATCCTGGAGTCAAGAGCACCAGAACAATGTATATGAGGTTAGCAAAGGAGGATTACTATAATTTATTCCAAGTTTTTATAACTGACCAAACCCGATTTCCTCATGACACCCTTTTTTGGATACATGCACGAGCAGCCTGTGTGAAAAAAAGGCCATTTCGTAAAACAAGATTGCTGGAAGATATTGGTAAAAAAAAATGGTTCCAAGAGCATGTCTAACATTAAATCACATTCTAAAAAAAAATTCTTATTTATACATTCAGAAACGTCCAGTAGTAGTACTCGTATCCCCCCTCTTTGCAACCCCCAACCCACTCAACCCCGCACCACTACTCCTCCTCCCAAGCGATGACCGCTCACTGCGTTCCCTCTCTGCTGCATTTCCCAAGCTAATCCGCTTCAGGGGACTAACATCTCTCTTGCTGGGGCTGGCTCTACGCTCAAATGCCCCGCCGAGACTATCTTTGCCCCTCGCAGCACTTCTGTCGCCATCTCTGAGAATAAAATTTGAACTTGAGGATTTGCGCAGAGGGGATGCGGCGTGCGTGTTGATTCCTAGATAGCCGCCGTCTGTTGATTTTGAGTCGGCATTTGCTCGGGAGATGACGGGGGCTTGGCGGAAGGGGTTTGGTGGTTGGGATGATCGGATGGGAGAAAAGATGTCTGCATCTGTGGCGGTGGACGTGGTTGTGTATTGTGGTGGGTTGCTGTCACGGCGGCGGAGAGAGGGCGTGTTGGAGGAGGAGCGGGAGACGGATGCTGAGGCTGAGTGATCCGGGTCGTATTGCGAGGCGTAGGTGGCGTTGGGGTTTGTGCGGAAAGTACGGTTGATGATGGTTCGGGGTGTGTAGGTAACGACTTCGCTGGCAAGGTCTTGACTGCTGCCGCCCTTGACACCGACGCTGGAATCGTGTGTTCGGTTTTTGGAAATTGTTTGTACACCGACATCTCGGCATGGCTTCTGCAGCGATGGATGGACAAACTTGCTGTCGTACTCATGGAGCACTTGGCGGCTGATGAGCGCATTGTCCTTAATTTGCTGGGAAAAGGAGCTTCTTAACCACCAAAGCTGGAGAGACAGCACCGCTCCGATTAAGATGGTCGTCGTGACTCTCACGCTCGGGCTTGGGTCCAGAGGGCCAACAGGAAGGTTGAGGCAATAGAGCACTACATGCAGAGGGCTAAAGAGACAGAACAACTCCAGACACAGCGGATTTGGGTCCCAAACAGCAACCTCCCACACGTCTCTACCCTCTACTGGATGCGCCCTGCTCGCGGCATCATTCCTGACCAAATTCTTCACAAACTGCATGGGGCTTGCTGAGGCAGGAGAAGAGTCGACCCGAACGCGCTTTGCGCTGGGTGTGCGAGGCGCCACATCCACCTTTTGTTCAAACAGACGATAGTACCTCCTCTTTCCCCAAACCAGCCATGCATTGATAAAACTCAGCGCGCCCAGGACCATAACTACCAAGCCCAGTATCCATTTGACCCACCCGGGGCCCTCGATTTCGTTGAAAACACCGTCATCGTCCGAGGCGGCAGGCGCGCCGCTGTTTGCCTGCGCGAGCACGAAGAGCACATTTGCGGCGAAGCCAATATAGAGCGCATACGAAGCGGTGAATTCTTCCCAGTCAGAGCTGTTGAGTTCTTCGGAAATCCATATCATCCAGTCGGACGGATCGAGGTAGGATTTGATGCGTTCGGAGAGCGGCGCGCGGCGCACAAGACGAGGCATGGTGGCGCGTCGGAATCTGTATTACTATAGCGGCGGAAAATGGAATGTCTTTTCAGCCGGATGAAGAAGAAGCGAAAAGGAATGTGGGGGCGTTGGGTTCGGCGTTCAAGACATGGCGTTGTGTGTTGCAGGGGACAAACGACGAGGGAGTGAAAGAAGTCGAGGGTCCAAACATTTGGCCTAACGCGGACTAGGCGCCATGACGACGGCCTGCAGCTCCCCGGGTGGGCGGGCAGCTCCATGACCAGCAGCCAAGCTCCGACCTCACGACAGCTGCTCTCATACACAATTCGCCATGGCAGCACCGGCAGCGCAGTACAAGGACAGACAGTTCCTGGCCGTTATCGGTGATGAGGTGCGTATCTAGCGGGCCCTCTGTGTGCGCATTTGAACCAAGCTAACTGTCGGCAGGACACTTGCACGGGCATGTTGCTCGCGGGCGTAGGCGTATGCTATTGCTTTCCCGGGGCATCGTGATAGAAGAGAAGACTGATGAGTGGTGCAGCACGTTACTCAGCCACCGGACAGCCAAAAGAACTTCCTGGTCGTGGACAGCAAGACCGAAACCTCGGCCATCGAAGCGGCCTTTGATCGCTTCACCAACGAGCGCAAGGACATTGCTATCCTGCTCATTAACCAGCATGTACGTCGGATCGCGCGCCCAGTGTTAGCATGTTACAGCTTTTCCATGCGCCTATATGAGGTTTAAACCGAGTTGCAGCAGCAGGCTAATGACAGTCTTAGATTGCTGAGAGGATACGACACCGCGTCGAGACGTACACGGCCGCCTTCCCTTCGCTGCTTGAGATTCCGTCCAAAGACCACCCTTACGATCCTGAAAAGGACAGTGTGCTGAAGCGCGTGAGGAGGTTGTTTGGAGAGTAGACGAGCTTACAAGAGTGCTAGCGAGTCGGGTGTGCAACATGTAGCGCGCCTGCTGCGATACTGACGCCAGACTTATTAGCCAGACCATGATTTGTGCACAGATTATGTAGCCATGTTTAGGAAATGATATCCATCAAGTTGCAAGAGCAGAGTGCCATAATCATATGCATATCCATCGTATCTACATTAAACCATGTCCAGTTGACTACAAATGCAAGCTGTACACCAAAATCCAATACATGACTGGCATTGCGCGTTTTCCAAAAAGATGCATCCCATTCTTACAGCTCATTCCTTCGTCGCAACCGCTCCTGCACCATGCCGGCCAAAGGCCCAGACATTTGCACTCGTGGCTGTCCAAATTTGATCTTACCCCCGCTCTTGGCATTCTCGTCCTCCATGCCTTCCCTACGTTGTTGAAAATCAGACACCGTTGTTTTGGTCGCATGTTTTGGTGCCGAACTAGATTGAAAACATTTACCGGTGGAATGCGATCTTGGCCGTGAGGCAGGTGATCTTGTCGCCATTCTCGGTAAGGACATCGGCAAGAACCGTGTACTGGCCCTGTCATGTTGTCAGCATCGTGTTGCAGTTTATGCGACAGACTTGTGGGACGCACCGGAGGGATCTCCCTAGGCAGATCGACTTCCTTGGTCAGGCTCATCTCGCCCTTCTTAAGCGGGCAGTCGAGGTCGCCCTTCTTGATGGTTTCGCATCCATCGGCATTCTGGTTGATGAGCGTGATGAGGCCGTACTTGACCTGGAGGTGCATCGTGAAACCCTGGCCGACTTCCTCCTTGAAGTCGCCCGTGGCCTTGATGCTCAGCTTCTCACCACTACACACGCGTTAGTCTCCATTAGTGACGTGACAGCTTCTCTCAGAAGTCTCCAGATGTAAGCAAGACGTACGGCTTGGGTGGGTTGGGGCTGAGGTCGACCTTCTCAATCTTGAGAATGTCGTTGGCTGGGTCGGCGCAGAAGTACAGCGGGTTGTCTCCCGGGACCTTGTACTCCTCCTTGATCGCGACCTGGTCGCCTCCCATCCACGAGGGAGTGGCAGAGACAGAGACGGCGCTGAGCGCGGCAAGCAAGAGCGTGGTGAGCTGCATGACGGCGGTGACGGCAGCGAGCGTGCGAGAGGCGAGCTGCAAAAACGTGTCTTGGCGGGATGAGTAGGTGAGAGGTTACTTTTGAAGATACGAGAGCCAAAGTTGGGGAAGGTGATTGGGGTTGGCTGTGGAAGGAGGGATGTGGAGCTCTGCTCGTGATAAGGATGGCGTCTAGATGGCGGCCGCGATTCGATGAGGCTGGGGCGAAGCAGAGGCAGAGCATGGACCCTTTGCCAACGTCATTGCTTTGGGTCACGTTCCTTGCCTTAGCTCCTGCGCTAGCTCCATTCGGCCCTGACGCCTGCTCTCCGCACCCGAGGTCTGCATCGCCATGTACACAAGAAAAACTTATTGCATTATGCCGAAGATATGCTTTCGAGCCTGTACTTATCAGCGCCTTTCAAATCTAATTCCAAGTTATGGGTTATTGGTTCTGGTCCATCGTTCGCATTGAGCTGGCCGTCTGAGACAGTTCAGCGCTTGCGGGAGCTACCAGGTACAGTGTGGAGTATTGGCGCTAACCTGGTTATAGCAGAGCCGCCACAATTCTTTATACAGCTGATCTGCAAATCATGGCTTTCTAAATACCGATCTACTCCATATGGTAGGTTAGGATGGAGAGAGCACATTCTCCTGATATGGTACATTACGCAATCATTTCGTCCCGACCAAAGAATGATTGTGTATTTCATTCTACTAGTGCTCAAACATCAGTTCGACCACATTTTTTGCCATGTAGGGAGTACTGGTATTACAATTCTAGACAATCTCTGTGCCATTATGATATTTTATGTTTGAAACATATTCGAGCATGAATCAAGAAAACAGTCCAGTTTAGTATGGGAACTAAGTATTGACACTCGACCAAAAAATCATTGTATCTATGAAAACTGGGCATACTATACATGCCCTTGACGCCTTGCATCTTCCAGTGTGATTAGTGAATTCACCTAAAACATGTTTGCCAGCATCATTACCTACGAAGGGGTACAGTCGACCCATATCTTAGGAATGTGTGGCGAGCAGGGACCCAGACACCTTCAAAATGTCAACTACTTCCCGTTCATATAAGATCTTACTGGGGCTTAGGCATTCTAAATTCCAACAATCGGGCTTAGAGTCCTGAACCACCGTTGAGTTCAACAGTCCAGAGAACTACTGCGATGTCGGTATTAAGCATTCACAAATTTCCGCGCCATACCCGAGCCACACTTACTACCTGCATTACCGAGAAAGCTGGTAGAAACTTACTGTGGCGCTTCCTCCTCGGCTTGACATACCAACTTCCTCGGAGCACAAATCTATCCCCGGCATCCTATGTTCCCCGCAAGGGTAATATCCAGACTAGTCCACACCGTTCCTCCTGCAACAAACCTAGACTTACCACCCCCCAACTTACTGCACACACGAGTCATCTCACACCCACTCGGACTTATTTTCCCGGACCCTCCTGACTCTTTTACGCCTCCAGAGCCTGCATACCTCGCAGCCCGCGTCACATGCAGTGCGCCTCCTGCCTGCAACGGAATGTGGAGAAGCAAAAAACGAACGAGTTCACAGTTGATAATTGTGGATGTTCGCTACGGGAGGGCCAGAATGCGGGGGTCCCAACTAATCATGTCACACCGCTGGCTAAGCGCTAACTGTAAAATGCATTTCAGACTGCTCATCATGACTGTGTTGCGTTAAGTCCATGGGCCAACAAAAACTGTGTGCACGGATGCTGGATGCATGTAAGCGGGGCACAAGCATTTGCTTGGTGGAGCTTAAGTATCCCGTTGGGGTCTTGGTTTTATTTTTCTTGGGTAACTCTGAGCCGCAGAAAACTTAAACAGATCTTTTCTCAGGGGAGAAAAGTACTCTACTGCAACTCGGCGCAATGGCTTCGGCACGGGATATCGAGAAAGATGGCAATGTCACCGATAAATTCACCGTATGTTTTGCGAAAGAGCCCCCAACAACAAACACCCGCATGCATGCATTCTTGATGCTAAAGAAAAAACCAGGACACCCAAGCCATCTCCCCAGTCGAGGAAGAACCAAATTCCCCCGAAGTCCGCGCCTTAATCCTCAAGCAAGACCTGCGCATCATTCCCCTCTCAGCAGGCATCTACCTCCTGTGTTTCCTCGACCGCTCCAACATCGGCAATGCGAAAACGCTCAACGCAAACGAAGGCCAATCGCTCCTCCAGCAAACCCACATGACAAACTACGACTTCACAATCGCGCTCATGGTCTTCCTCGTCGCCTATGCCGTCTTCGAAGTCCCCAGCAACTATTTTCTCAAGAAACTGAAACCTAGTCGCTGGATCGCGTTTCTCATGTTTTCCTGGGGCGCGTGCACGATTGGGCTGGGTGGAGCGCAAAACTACGCTACTGTTACTGCCGTGAGGTTTCTACTGGGCATGTTTGAAGCGGGGTTGTTTCCCGGTCTCGTGTACTATCTTACGTTTTGGTATCGTGCGCGCGAACGCAGTATCCGTGTTGCGATTATCCTGGCGAGTGCCACGCTTGCGGGAGCCTTTGGCGGTGCGATTGCGTACGGTGTCGGACACATGAAGATGGTACAGGGCCTTGCGGCATGGCGGTGGCTGTTCATTCTCGAGGGAATCCCCTCGTGTGTCTCGTCGGTCGCCGTGTGGTTCTTTCTCCCGGACTACCCTGAAGAAGCATCTTGGTTGTCCACGACAGAGCGAGAATTAGCTGTTGCACGACTAGAGCATGAAGGATCCAAGGGAAATGCGCCGTCGCTTTCGTGGGAGACGGCAAAGGCGACGCTGCTTGATGGAAGGCTCTGGGTGCATTATATCATTTACTTTGGTATTTCCGCGCCGTTCAGCTCGCTGTCATTGTTCACGCCGACCATCACGGCAGGTTTGGGCTACGAGAATCTACAGGCACAGCTGATGACGGTTCCGCCGTACGCAGTTGCATATGTGGTGTCTATCATCACTGCTTGGTCGTCCGACTACTTCAACGCGAGAGCGCTGCATTCGGCCGTCTTGTCTACCATTGGCGCAATCGGATTTCTTGCATCGGCTCTTCTTCCTGCGGATGCCTACCATGCGAGGTATGGATGTCTGATTGTTGCTGCTAGTGGTGCATTCTCTTGCATCCCGCCGCTACTGGGCTGGCTTAGCAGCAACATGCACAGCACGGCTGCTGCGGGACTTGCCATCGCGCTTAATGTTTCCTGGGGTGCCCCCGGTCAAATCGTAGGTGTATGGATCTACAAGGCAAACGAAAAGAAAAAGGGGTATCCGACTGGTCATTGGACCAACTTTGCAATGCTTCTTATGGTTGCTGTTGGCTGTGTTGGCTTACGCTTCTATTACCAATGGCGAAACAAGAAGCTGCAACGATTGGGACCAGATGAAACAGGCATTGTCAAACAATTTAGCTATTAAGACATGATATATTGAATTCATATTTATTCAACTCTGATATTGCCTATTCCATGCACACTATCAAAGTGTGTTGGCTTAAGCCGTCATTACATTAAGTGCGAGACTCTACTCAGTTAACATCGTTTTGCTTCTCATACTGCATCGCCGTGTCCCTGAGAACAGGCTTGAGCGAATCAGCTGCTTCGCGCGTAAACTTGCGTGCCGAAACCTTGTGCTCAAACATGAGATCGAGCTCAGAGTATGTGAAGCCCTTTGGCTCGGGAAGACGGAAGTAACCCCAGATGATGAAGAGGACTGCGATGCCGGCCCAGAAAAAGCCACCCTTGGCACCCCAGTTCCAGTCGTTCTTGCCGACCATCTTGGGCATAATGGTGTTGGTGACGAAAACGATCGAGTTGTAGGATGCACGAGAGAGGGCAACGGTTTTAACACGAAGACGGGAAGAGGGAATCTCGGCGGCGAGGGAGTAGCAGATGGGTCCGAGTGAAAGCTGGTTTTGTTAGTCGTGGTGAAAAAGTTGAAGTTTGTCAAGCATACCTGGAAACAGAAAATCATGAGAATGATCAAGATACCACCCGCGAGACTGGCGCTCTT
Organism: Exserohilum rostratum; assembly: GCA_026367775.1. Lineage (NCBI taxonomy): Eukaryota > Fungi > Ascomycota > Dothideomycetes > Pleosporales > Pleosporaceae > Exserohilum > Exserohilum rostratum. The sequence continues at coordinate 1,253,201 of CP111156.1, read as the reverse complement.
ATTCGAAGGCGGTGCAAGACCAATGAATCCAACAATCAGAAGGATTGTAAATATGGCAGTAAGACCCGCGAGGTAGATGGGTCGTCGACCAAATCGTGTCATGATCCACCAAGCAATAAAGCAACCCACCAAACCCAAGCAGTCTTGACCGATAGTAAGATGGAAAGAATCGTCTTGACTGAGGCCAACGCCCTGCATAAACTGGGTACCAAAACCCATGAATGGGACACCGCATAAAGCTTGAGTTATAAATGCCATGGCTGATACTTCGGTGCGGTGTAGATCACTGCCTCGGAACAAGTGCCAGTAGTTGGTTCCCGCGCTGACTTGCTTCTCGTATTCGTTAGTAACGACCATCATTTCGACGTGGGCATCCAGATCAAAGCTGACACCCTCGGTGGGAGTGGTAATCTTGCGGATGGCTTCCTTGGCCTCTTCAACACGTCCTTGTCTGACGAGCCACCATGGGGATTCCGGTGCGAGGAGGGTAGCGGTCATGATTGGAATAGGCCAGATCCACTGTAGCGCAAAGGGAATACGGTAACCCCATTGTGTTTCGTTCTTCATAAGTCCAGTAAGGATACCAGTAGACAGAAGGCCACCGATGACCCAGCACATGTTGATCCAAGATGTCATGTATCCTGATATCAGTCAGCAACGCGGTGATTTTTGGGGGTTTCAACCACGTACCTCTCAGGTGAGTAGGGCACAGATCAGCAGCGTACGAGATGGCCAGTGTTTGAAAGATACCCCATGGAAGACCTTGGATGATACCACCCACGAGGAACATCTCTAGGCCAGTAGAGAAGAATGGGATGAAGATGGCGGCAGTCATAAAGATCATACTGCCAATCATGGTCTTCTTGTATCCAATCCACTCAGTAATGTATCCGTTAAGGATGAGACCGATAATGCATCCGACCTGTGTGGCCATGTTAGTCAAGACTGCTGCTGATGCTGATAATCCAGTGCATTTCATACCTGAGTTCCATTGAGAATGATAGTCTGCCACCGTGCCGAAACAATTTTGACGCCTTCAGAATCGACCTCGTCACCGAACCTGTTGCGGAAAGGCTGGAAGGCGAAAAACTTGTTCATAAGACTGGTGTCGTATCCTTCCATGACGACGCACAACGAGATGATGAAGGAGAAGACGATTGCCTTCCACCAGAACCGGATGGATTGTCGAACAGACATGTTGTGCTCATTGTTGATGGCGGCATTGGTATCGTCGACGGTGTTGGGTGCATGCGAAGTGACATGCTCGGCCACTTGGGCCTCGGTCTTTTCTTTTGAAGCCATGTCGAACTAGACTCCAGACTGTGTCAAGGACACAGGATGCTGAAGAGGGAATTGAAGGTTGAGAACGGAGACTGTAGAGACAAGACACATATGGGGCCGAGGCATATATAGACCGGCCGACCATGTGGCTTCAAGTTTGATGCGCCCGAAAAACAGGCAAGTGTCATGCCACGAGTGAAGGGCTAGCCCGAGGACCTGGTTAGCCCAGGCGCCTGGTAGTAGCCGAGAAAGGGCAAGGTCTGATCGACTTGCGGGGAAGCACATGGCGGAGACGTTGATAGACGGTGCCCATGGGGACAGGATGGAGTGTTCCGATGTGCCTCTCGTCCAATGGCGAAGGTGAGTGAGATTTGCCCAGTCGGCCGCCAGAGACGACGAGACTTTTCCGCCAGTATTCCGCCGCTAACGGAGGTCAGGCTCGTGCGCTGTGCGGACCCGTTTCCTGTTGTAGTAAAAGTACAGCCGTTCCGAGGTTGGCGCGAGTCATGTCCCACCGCACTCTTCTTTACCTCCATGGACTTTTCCGCCACTTTCCCGCTCAACATGCCCCGGATGCCTGCCAACCGGGCCTGCTTCTAAGCTGCTATGCGCAAGCCCTCTGCCTGTACAGTCTGTCGGTAAGCCTTCCACCCGCGGCGAGCACGTTACGCACATCCTGACTGGGCACAAGAGCGCGCCGTCGCAAATGCATCTACCCAAAAACTCACGGAGAGGATGCCGTCTGCGAGTATTGCTCATCACATGGCCTGCAATGTCTCCAAGGCCCACCAGAAGGCGGCTATTATGCAAAGCGGAAGGCTAGACTCCAGTCAACCAGGCCGTCCCCGCAATCTCCTCCGACCCAGGCTGCATCGCAATCAAGCCACAGTGCTCAAGAGCTGCCACCCATTCCCCTGAGGCGAGAGTTGGTCGACTTGTATTTCGACTACATCCACGATCAGTTCCACTCCATGTACCATCGGGCATCTTTCGTTGACCATGTCATGAATGATCGAGTGCCAGCCATTGTACTCTTTGCCATCTTCGCCCTCTCCGCAAGGTTCTCCACTAGCCAAGCATTCGATGCAACTGACCCGAGGGAACGGGGTGAGCCTTACCGCATACGAAGCGAGGAACTACTGAACATCCGTCATCTGCACCCCACTACAGTCCAAGTCTGCGTTTTATTAGGCGCTTACGCTGCCGCGAGTGGTCAGACCGATGTTGAGAACATTTATTACAGCATGGCTGGACGCATGTGCCTGGCCCTTGATTTGCCAAACCGCCCCGTAGCGAGCCTAATGGAGCGTGAAGTGAACATTAGGACATGGTGGACCATTTGCATGGTCGATGTTTGGTCATCAACCGCAGTCCGATTGCCGCGCATTATGCCATTCGATACCGCTGTACCACTCCCAATTGACGAAGTCCCCTTTAGCTCTATGGGCACGGATACAGAATATGGTTTCGTCGACCAGGCATCATCCTCCATGTCTTCTCCACTCCTAGCTGAGATGGTGAAGCTTAATAGAATTCTGTCCAGGATCATTGACTTCAACAATACGTGCGTATCAGAACACCTTGAAGGCCTGCCTCTAGAAAAAGGCATGCGCGAGCTGTCGCGCGACTTGGACGTGTGGCTCCAAGACCTACCACCACATATGCGCGACACACCAGAGAATTTCAACTACTTTGCATCGCGAGGTCATGGCCGCATGTTTGCCGCTGTATATCTGGGATACTACCATTTTGGGCAGCTCCTGAACTACCAGTTTCTATCCTCGTCCATTGAAGCGCCAGCAGAGGCTGGGCGATATGCTGACACTTGCAAACATCATGCTGCACGGCTCTGCTCGCTCGTCTATCGCTCCCATTCAACACCTGGAAATGAAGTAATGTATCCAGCAGTTTCACACGTTCTAGTAATCGCGTCTACTGTTCAGATTCATACGCTCCTTTTTTCAGGTGACGAAGCACAGATACGAATCTCGAAAGCCAGACTGGAGCGGAACTTTGAAATCTTGCTTCGGTTGCGCACATATTGGCCCAGCGTAGATGGCGCTATGAGTCGTCTTCGAGCGTTCCATCAAACATGTCTTCGAAGCAAAGAGACTAGCTTTGTACTGGATCGTTGGTTGCTGCGCTTCTTAGTCCAGTTTGCCCCTCACATGGAGCTTGAACCGAGAGACCATGACCCGGAATACGAGGCGCTGCTCGCATTAAGTAAGCAGTCGCCACTTTCATGCTATTCAGGTCTATCCCTATAGTAATGTACAAGATTGAAACACACGATTCATTCCAGCATGATTCCGACGTGGAGTTGAGAGGTGTCCAAGCATCAGGGTTTAGACGATACGAGTAGTTGGGATGCCATCCTTGTTTAGATTAGCGGCGGAAAACTCACCCAGTTTTCCACACGTGTGGAGAACCCCCACAAACGAAACTCAACTTCAGGGTTCTAGTACAGAGACCCATCCATCCACGTTATCTTCGACTAGGGCAAGTAGAGACATTTAAGTCTGCTCAATGTGCTCAATTGAAGTGCACCATTGACGAAATCACGTCAATTTCTCAACATGTCACCCTCATACAGCGGCATCCTTACCGTAACGGCGTTAATCAATGTTGCAAGCGCCATCAACAATGGCCTTGCTATCACACCGCCAATGGGCTGGGTAATGTCTTCGTCCGCGATGTATATTCGCTCGCTGACTTCGAAAGAACAACTGGAACGCGTTTGGTTGCGACGTATCCGAGAACCTGCTCCTCACAACCTCAGCACAGATTGTTGACCTGGGTCTGCGAGACCTGGGATACAACTACGTCGTGCTAGATGACTGCTGGCAAGACCCGAAGGGTCGAGACAAGAATGGAAAACTTCAACCAGCATTGGATAAATTTCCCAAAGGATTAAACTCGATCTCCGACCACCTCCACTCCCAGAATCTCAAGTTTGGAATGTACAGCAGCGCTGGTGAAATGACTTGTGCACGATATGGTACGATTTCGATAACCAATCCAGGAAGTTCATACTAATGCTAAGTAGCTGGATCACTCGACCACGAGGTCGATGACGCAAAGAGTTTTGCTGGATGGGGAGTTGACATGTTGAAATACGATAGCTGCTACCACATGGGTCGAGTTGGCACGCCATCCGTATCATTCAACCGATTCAAGGCCATGTCCGACGCCCTGAAGGCGACAGGAAGAAACATTTTGCTCAACCTTTGCAACTGGGGTGAGGATCTTGTCCACACAGTAAGTCCGCTGTCTCTTCGCATCTCAACTGTATTGGTGGCATTTACTAACATGTACAATAGTGGGGAATGTCCATATCAAACTCCTGGCGTATTACGGGTGACATCTATGATTCATTCACCCGTCCTGACGACCTCTGCGGTTGCAACACCCTGGCCCCAGGTGATGTCAACTGTGTAGCACCGGGTACGCACTGCTCAGTGCTCTTTATTCTCAACAAGGTTGCGCCATTTGCCGACCGTAGCATTCCGGGTGGCTGGAGTGATCTCGATATGCTCGAAGTCGGACAGGGCGGAATGACTGATGAAGAGTACAAAGCCCACTTTGCACTTTGGGCGGCACTCAAGTCTCCTTTGTTCCTGGGCAACGACTTGCGCGACATGCCAGCTTCTGCGCTTACCATTATCAACAACCCCGCCATCATTGCACTGAGCCAAGATCCTCACGGCAGGAGCGTTACCCGCGTGCGCCGAGACACAGAGGGCGTTGCGAAAGACGAGTGGGGTGTTGGTGAGACACATGTATGGGCAGGACATCTCCACAACGGCGATGAAGCCGTCATTCTCCTGAATGCCGGTGGAAAAGACATGGAAATGAGTGTCCCACTCGCCGAAATCTTCACTCCCTACGGACCGGGCGGATCAGCACCCCATGTCAAGTATGACTGGAACATCCACGATCTCTGGGCGCACCGCATGCCTGAAGAGACAGCACAAGAGATGCTCTCTGCAAAGACAACTGCGGCAAGGCAATCCATACTTAAGAAGGCGAACTGGTACAATGCTACCGAGACTCCCTACGCCGCTGGCCTTGCTAAGGAGGACCCGCGCCTCTTTGGCGAGAAGATTGGTGTCGTCAAGGCCGGTGGTGTGCTCAAGGCCAACGTGAAGAGTCACGCTGCGCGTGTCTTCCGTCTGCGCAGGGTCGCAAAGGAGGGTGACAACTTTGAAGCCAAGAGCATTGCACGAGACGACGTTGACGAGAAAGATGAATTGTAAACGAGACAACGATCATGACGGATTTGGCGTATAAAAACACGCACAGCTAGAATATAGAGATTTTAGGTCCTGTGCAAAATGCAGAGTAGTATGATTTACTAGCAGCCCGCGGCTGACTATCAATACTTGATTTTTCCACACATTTGTGATTTTCGCCTCAAGTGTAGCTATTCAAGCGGCCCAATGGTCATGTACGATTTCAAGTGAGCATGAAAAAGGGAAGTTTTCCCCTTTTGTGGAAGACATAAAATACAAGCTACGCTACCACAATTACATCTGGAATAACACCAAGTCTGTATAAGCTAATAACCCCCCCCCCCCCCCCCAAATCACTTGTAAGCCGAACAATACTAATCCATGTGATATCTGCTAAGCTGCAAAGCAAAACGATGCAGTAAACGTAGTGTGTAAATATTAAAGTAACTTCCAGCACTTACGCTATATGCATGATGCATGTTCCTGATCAATCCGCCCACTGATACTTCCAATGCCCTTCAAGTGTGTGCTTATCAACAATATGTCAAGTTCTTCGGTGTTGGGAACCCCGCATAACTTGATGCGAGTAGGTAACCTTTTTTGTTCTTATTCTCATACCGAAGGCAGCTGAATACAACAGTGTTAGAGAGATAGTGATAAAAACAAGGTTATGAGAAATTCAGTCGCGTAGTATACTGAACACATCTGAATATTGTCGAAGCAATATTTGTCCTCTTATCTGGGTGTACGTTACGATACTATCTTTTTGCTTAACTAGTGTTCCCACCGCATCAGGTAGCCCACGAAAGGGACAGACAACATTCGCCATGATCGAAAAACCACGTCTTCACAATATATCTAGACTGCCTAACTACCGCATGTTTGGCGAAACGTCATGTTTGCCCACTGCTGTCTCAAGTTGTGCACTTCTACATCGTTATGAAATGCGCTACATCGGCGCATACAAAATCCCACGTTAGAAGTAAATTAAACACCACACACCTTGAATCATCACACAACGTACGTCACCAATTACTATCTTCACAACGGATTTCCGATTTTCCCCGAAAGAACAAAAGCGTACCTCTTATCAACCTTTTCCTTTTTAAAACTCCCACGCTAGATAGCAAATGCAAGAACATGACTTGCAGCAACCAGCCCCCATCACCCCAAGTAGATAAGCCTGATACTTAGCCTTGAATCCTTCGAAAATTTCACAAACTCTCTTGCTTCGCAAAGTAAAATTACGAAAAAAAAAAGCCACAAACACAAACACACACACATGCAGCGTCGTTTTCAGGTACTAGTACATACATGTTTTGCGTCCGTGCGTTGTTCGCGAATCGCGATGGCTTGCCTTAACAAGGAGCAAGGGAAAGAAAGAAAGGACGTGCGTGGGTAGGGGAGGGGAGGGGGGGTGCGCGCGCCAACTAACTATAGTAGTTAGCGCTCGATATGACCGAGGGCTAGACATGTGCGGTGCGGGGCGGAGCGAGTAAGTAAGACGAACGAAAGAAAAAAAAAGTAATCGTGAAAAGGGGGGAAGCGGGTGTATCGAGACTTGGCCATTCGTATCGCGAGCGGGCCGAAAGAGTATACGATGGAAGCTAGTGAACACGAGTGTATTGGTACATGTCATGTGGTAAGATGTATTTTTTTGGGGTGGGAGGTTCGATGCGATTGAACATGTGGGATTGGATTAGTTAGGGCGTGCTAGAGGAAGTGAGGCGGTTGGAACGAGTGTACGATGTATTGAAACGAAGAAATTGGGAAAGCATTACTGAAGTAACTTTTGTGTAATTCAACGAATGTGCGATTTATCAGTGTCTCTCGACAAGAGACAAAGTATGTATGTATGTATGAATGAATACCAGCATGTATGTACATCACGGCAAGTATATATATAAAAGAAGATACAAGAATTGTAGGGCTTTAGACCATCTGGTCTAGAACAACCGTCCGCCTACGACTCTACTCCACACGGCACAATTTGCCGTTCTCATTGGGCAAGCCGTCGACGCTCTCAACCCTCCACCTCTCACTGCCAACACCAGTGGTAGCAAAGAAGACGTCCTGGGGATCGAGCTTCTTCTTCAACTCCAGCAGACGAGGGTACTTGTCGCCGAAAAAGGCGTCGCCAAAGTTGGGCTCCATGCGGTCGGCCTCGGCAAGGTAGGATCCTGCGCCAGGGCTGATGTCTCTCCAGGACTGCATGTCGCCTGCCTGGAAGTCCTTGCGGATCTTCATAATCTGCTCGGCGGTGCTGTTCAGAGGCCAGCGCACAGACTGCATGCTGAAGGAGACAAGAGGGCGCCAGTGCGAGTTGACAGCATTGTCAGTGTTGTAGGGGTCCTTGGCTTGCATGTTGAAGTGGACCTGGACGCGGTTGTTCTCGCTCGAGCGGCGGATGTGCTCGTAGACCTCTTGGCGCTTCTCCGCTGTTTCGAAGTTTGTGCGGGGGAAGAGGCGCGATGCAGTTGCGACGTTGGGCTTCTGAACGGCCTCGAGGGGGAAGGAAGAGCGCCAGGCGTCGTAGAAGTTGTCAAAGTGGGTGATGTTGGGGTCGTACTTGATGCCGATTTCGTTGAGCTTGTTGAACCACGGCTGGAGGAGAGCAGTGGCTTCGGCCTTGGTCTTGCCAGGGGCAAAGAAGGGAGAAAAGGCAAACTGGAAGGTGCCGTTGGAGGGAACCAAAATCCAGTATGTGTAAGTTTGGGCATCGGCATTGACAATCCAAGAGTCAACGTAGGCGCGGATGGCTGCCCAGAACTTCTCGGTACCAGTGTCCTTAGAGTTGAAACCAAAGCGCGATGCTGTGACTTGAGTGTCGGGATGCGCCTTGACGGTGACAGAGGTAACGACACCGAATGTGCTACCACCTCCACCGCGAAGGGCCCAGAAAAGGTCAGTGTTGGATGTGGAGTTGGCGACGACAAACTCGCCATCGGCCCTGACAACCTCCATAGAGAGAACACTGTCGGCAGCAGTACCGTAGAGCGGAGTCAGAGGCGAGTGACCTCCTCCTTGGATGTAGCCTCCCATGATTCCGACAGTCTCGCCTTCTCCACCTACCACAACTCTGCCCTTCTCAGCAGCAGCCTTGTAAAGCTCAAAGGCCTGGACACCAGACCCGCTCTTGAAAGCAGGGCCAGAGTAGTTGAGCTTCGGGTCAACATACTCCTCAATGTATTCGATGTCCTTCATGTTGTGAGTCCAGATGCTAAGTGCATCCTTGCCGCCACTCTTTCCGAGGAAGTCATGGCCAGTGTTCTTGATGACGAGGCGAACATTCGTGTTCCTTGCAAAGTTTACAGCAAGCTGGACGTGCTTTGGCTCGGTAGCGTTGACGACATACATAGGGAAGCCGCCACGAGTGCAGCCATGCGAGTCGAAGAGGACCGGGGGTGTGCAGGTCATGCCTTGCGCTACTGGCGACATCATCTCGATGGGATCAATCATGTGGAGGTATGACTTCTGCCATTCTGCCACAGTGTACTTCGAGCATTCTGCGCCGTTGTAGTCGGCGCCAGGGTAGCATACTGCAGCCCGGGGAGTGGGTGCACTGAGAACGCGGTCGCCAGTGAGCTTGTTGAGTTCAGACCATGCTTCGTCAGAGGGCCACTCAGGGTCTCCAGGGTAGACCTTGCATCTCGAGGTTGAGTTTTTTGGTGGGGTAGTGCCAGAGGAGCCGGGGAGGAAGAGCGACTTGACTGCAGGAGAGACGCCCTGCAGGTCAACCTCTGCGTTAAAGATGCTGGCCTGGTCTCTTGCTGACAGAGGGGAAGCAGCTGTTACTGCGGCAAGAGCCGTGAGCCATAGAGTCATAGAAGCCATCTTTAGAAACTTTGTGTTGCGTAACTCGATTCAGGGTCTTGGTATAAGACCGAGTGGGCAACTTTTGGCGTAAGATCGTCCACGATCGAACGGGTGCAGATCTGGATGTTCGTCAGAAAGTTTCTTGTCTCATCGTCCGCCATCGTCACTTACCTTTCCCCTGGTGCTTCCGGGAGTTGGCGAGCAGCGGACCGTTACGCGGCAAGGCGAGAATCAAAAGGGCGGGCATTCTGTTCATCTTACGACTGACTCAATGTAGGCGGCGAACGCTCAATGTGCCGTCCTTGGCAAAGCATAGGCTAATGCCATTATGTTGAATGTGACTGCTGATCTTGCACTCTTCGAAGCGTTGACTGCTGAGGGACCGGGGTTTACGACATGGGCCCCGTATTGATCATCAGCGGGCAGCCTATCCAGACGTACAGCGACGATAATATATGTATGCGAGGACGTGGCACAATGCAGGTTTCTCACAGGCTGCGTCTCCGTGGAGACCTTGTCGTGATGCTTTTCCGGCGACCCCCTTAGTAGGGTTGGACAAAGTTTACGTGGGCAAAGACGGGAAAGCGGCAGAGGGCTAACTACGCCCACGTGCAATTCAGGTACCATGCTAAAGCTGGAACGGCCGTATGTATTTTCCCGCCATGTGGGGCGTGTCGCATTGCGTCGAGGGCATAGCGTGTGCCGGTGCGCCGCTCGGCCAGGCTGCACAGAGTCATGATCGACAAACTCAGTGCCAAGATCAACCTCATTCGCTTCACATTTGCTCACTGATACGCCTCCCCCCCGCTCCCGTCCCTCCCCAAATGTTAAACCTCCGCACCAGTAGCATATCTGACAGCCGTGGACGCAGTGGCGCGCTTCGCTTTGCCCGCCCTATCGACACGCGTCTATCATACCACCTCTCGGACAATAAATTGCTAGCACAGCGGGAATGCTTGCCACCAGCCACGCGGGAGGCATTGAAAAAATAGGTCAAGTGATCGTCGCCAAATGTTTCCGCAATTGCAGGCATAACACGCCCTTGACTCGTGCTTGTGTTGCCGCGCCCTGCAGTTTTGTACTTAGTACTCATACCTGACCCTTAAAGGTACAGCTCGAGGCCTCATTCCATTAGCCAGAACCAAAGCCCAGAGCGCCACTGAACATGTCTGCCCGAATTCGGTCCGACACAAACCGTTCTCAGCTTGATGCGACATTCTAGTTCTCGTTGAAGTAAAGCGGTAGCAAGGTAAACAGTCGGAAGGATCGACTGCTTCCCCGGTGATCTCGTGCATGACAGCCAGCCTTGTTCTTGACCAATGTCTCAGGTGTCCAGACGGACTTGCATGCCGAATGCAGAGTCTAGACAGCGGCTGGTTCGTCTGGTTCCTCACGTTATCGGCGAGGTGTACATCACCACATCCCGCTTGGCCATCCCGTCTCTGTTCTTAAGACATTGGCATTGCGGCTCTTCGCGTGCGCCCAGCGACCCAAGCACCACGCCGTCATATTGCAGGTATCCACAGGCGTTGAAGGAACATTGGTTCTTTCTAGGTGGACCTCGAACATTTCTTTCTTCTAGTTCATCGCCCCAGAGTTTTGTCCACCTGCGCAGTCACTCCACATTCGCTTCTCCGTCACGACACTTCATCCTGGATCCACGATCTTCATCCGTTGTCTAGTACTCCCGGCTTCTCCATCATTAAGCCGGGAGGTACCTCATACCTTGCCAGCTACTCAGCAGTTTTGACCTCGGGAACTTTCCTTGTCCTTCGCCGCGGGCGACGGGACCGTCACCAGCATGGTTGAGAGTCGACAAACGGAGGCGCTTGCGATCATCGGCACGTTTGCAGTCGTTGCTTGCGTGACCGTCTTCCTTAGGGTGTGGTCGCGTTATCTGGGACGAAACTTTTGTTGCGACGACTACCTCATTCTCATTGCCGTCTTCATCTTCATAATAGATACAGCCGCAACATGGCAGTACATCATTCTGAGTGGTACAGGCTACCACATGCATGACCTGCCAAAGAAGTCGGTCCATGAGCAACTCGTCGCGTTACGCTGGAACTTTACGGTGCAGATGTTGTATCATCCTCGTATGTATCTTCCCACGTCAATAGCTGTAGGATCTTCGCTGACATACCCTTAGTCATGGGAATAATCAGGGGATCGATCATCCTATTCCTCTTCCGAATGAAGGATGGTCGTCGCCGTATACGCTTCCTGTTACATACCGTCGCCTGGCTCAACATCCTCTATTCAGTTGGATCGACTATCGTCAATCTGGTACAATGTACTCCTCATGCCTATGCCTGGTCTAGACCTGCCATGGATAAGATTGACGCCAACGGCAAGGTCATACCAGGTGGTAAATGCATCGAAGCTCGCACTTTTGTACTAGTATCTGCCGGCCTTTCAATCTTCATGGATCTCATCATCATTCCAATTCCGTCCATCATGGTATGGAATCTTCAGATGCACCGACGCACAAAGGTCCTCGTAGTGGCAGTTATGAGCTTAGGATGGGTTGCGACAGGCGTGTCAGTCGGACGCTTCATTGTCTACTATTACCGCTTTGCGCCAACCAACAAAGACCGTACATGGGACATTGGAATCGTCATCAGTATTGCGGAGCCTGCAGTGCACATAATGACCGCTTGTGCACCAGCAACAAAGTGTCTCTTCCGGTACTGGTTCCCACAATATGGCACGGACCGCAAGACTTCGTACTACCACGAAGGAACAGTCAGTGGTCATCGCCCAAGCAAGTTGGGGTCGTATGGTTCCAAGATGATGGGCAAATTCAACAAGGGATCCCCTGATCACAGAGATGATGACGCTGACGTCGAGCTGGGGGGTGCCCCTAGAACGCTTCCATTGTCACCGGAGGACAAAAACGGAGGCGTTTTCGAATGGAAGGCTGAAGCGAGTTTCCAGTCGAAAGAATTGACAGAGGTACCACCGAGCAGAAAGAGCTGTTCGAAGACTGCCTGCACTGATTCAAGTGAACCAGTCGAGGCTGAGCCAGAGTACATATTGGGACGGGCTGGATAATTGCATGGTGTTTGGGGTACCTGTTGATTAGCGATGATAGCGTTTAGTACATGGCGGAAGCTTCCCCGCCCTTTTCCTTGGCATACATGAGCAAATCTACGATGTTGACGGCTGTGAATCCATGTTCAGAGTATGTATCGTGTCATCTTGTCGTGCCTGACCGGATTCATCTCAAGTGTCGTCTGAGTGAACGCGTGATGCTTCGCGCTGCCACGTGACAGCGGGGCTAGCGCGAGATGTCTAGCGCTAACCGATTTGGGACATCCCCGGTTCGGGCGCCGTTTACACGCGAAACACAACAAACATCGGGCAACTAACACCAGCACATGCAGCCACCATGAGGATTATAGAGCTAGTTATCGATGTTAGTATGGAATCTAGAGACCTGCGATTAATTCTAACGTAATATCAGGGCTACAAGTCGTACGCTGTCCGCACAGTCATCTCCGGCTGGTATGTTTACACCCCACTCCGACAAGACTACACCGCTCACTGTACGTAGGGACGAGAGCTTCAACTCAATTACGGGACTTAACGGATCCGGAAAATCCAACATCCTGGATTCAATATGCTTCGTGCTTGGAATCAACAATTTGAGCGTTGTGCGAGCGCAGAACTTGCAGGTAGGTGGAACAGGCAGCTGAGCGTACGGAAGGTGTTAACAGGGCTTCAGGACCTCATCTACAAGCGCGGTCAAGCCGGAGTGACCAAGGCGAGTGTTACCATTGTATTCGACAACCGCGATAAAACCAAAAGCCCCGTTGGCTTCGAGGAACATGCACAGATATCCGTGACCCGCCAGATTGTGCTCGGCGGAGCGAGCAAATACCTCATCAATGGGCACCGCGCACAACAGCAGAGCATACAGAACCTGTTTCAGTCTGTGCAGCTCAACATCAATAACCCCAACTTCATGATTGCACAAGGAAAGGTCATGCAGGTGCTGAACATGAAGGCCAAGGAAATCCTGGCTATGCTCGAGGAGGCTGCAGGAACACGCATGTTTGAGGACAGACGGGACAAGGCCTACAAGACTATGGCAAAGAAGGAGATGAAGGTCCAGGAGATCACCGAGTTGCTACGGGATGAAATTGATCCAAAGCTTGAGAAGCTACGAACGGAAAAGCGGGCCTTTTTGGAATTCCAGCAAACGCAGAGCGAGCTTGAGCGCCTCACAAAACTTGTTGTGGCCCACGACTATGTACGGTACAACGAGAGACTACAACAGTCAGCAGAAGATCTTGAGGCGAAGAAGCAACGGGCAAGAGACCTTGAAGAGTCGACTGTGCGTATGAAGAAGGAAATTGAACATCTTCAAGAAGATATCAAGCAAACCAAGGCAACACGGGAAAAAGAACTTCGTAAAGGTGGAAAGTTTCAAGCACTCGAGGAGGAGGTCAAGGCACATTCTCACGAGATTGTTCGCCTGACCACAAATTTGGAGCTCAAGAAGTCTAGCATGGCCGAGGAGGTTGAGCGTGAAAAGAGCGTCCAGAAGAGCGTGAAAGAGCTTGAGAAGCTGCTGCAAGAGAAGAAGCAAGCTTATGAAAAGGCGCAAGAAAAATACAAAACGGCTCACGCTGAGCTAGCAAAGCAGACAGAAGAAGTTGAAAAGAAAGAGGAGTTGCTCCAGACTCTGCAAACTGGTGTGGCGTCAAAGGAGGGCCAGGAGGGTGGTTACCAAGGTCAACTACAAGATGCCAGAAATAGGGCCAGCGCAGCTGCCACGGAACAGGAGCAAAGCAAGCTGAGGATATCACATCTCGAGAAACAGATCAAAGAAGATGAACCGAAAGCTAAGAAGGCTAAGGAGCAAAACTCTGGTCTGCTCAAAGATCTCGAAGCCCTAAAATCCCAAGCCACAAAGCTTGAGGCAGACCTGGCGAAACTAGGCTACGATGAAAGTCAAGAAGCTAGCATGTATCAACAAGAGTCACATCTTCAGGCACGCATCCGAGAACTCAGACAACAAGCGGATGCAATGAGGCGACAGGTCGCAAACATCGACTTCAGCTACAGTGACCCATCCCCGAACTTTGACAGATCTCGCGTCAAGGGTCTTGTTGCTCAACTCTTTACACTCGAGAAGGAGCATACCCGGGCAGGTACTGCTCTAGAGATCTGCGCGGGAGGCCGACTGTACAACGTTGTCGTGGACTCTGCTGCCACTGGTAAACAACTTCTTGAGAATGGCAGGCTCAAGAAGCGAGTCACGATCATTCCCCTCAACAAGATTGCCGCTTTCAAAACATCGGCAGAGAAGATTGGAGCAGCCCAAAAGATTGCACCAGGTAAAGTCGACCTGGCATTATCCTTGATTGGATACGATCACGAAGTCAATGCCGCCATGGAGTATGTATTCGGCTCTACCCTGGTTTGTGAGGACGCAGAAACTGCTAAGCGCGTAACATTCGACCCTGCTGTGCGTATGAAGAGTGTTACACTTCAAGGTGACACATACGATCCCGCTGGTGTGTTGTCTGGTGGTAGTGCACCTCAGTCTAGCGGAGTCCTCATCACCCTACAGAAGCTCAACGAAATCACAACAGAGCTGAGCTCACAAGAAGCCCAGCTCCAATCCTTGCAAGCCACCATGGCGAAGGAGAAGAAGAAGCTTGATGCGGCACGCAAGTCAAAGCAGGAACTCGACCTGAAAAGGCACGAGATTAAGCTTACTGAGGAGCAAATTGGCAGCAACGCCTCTTCATCGGTATGTACTCTGGGATGATTTACTCCTGTTGGTTTATTGATCATGTGATAGATCATCCAAGCGGTTGAAGAGATGAAGCAGACTATTGCTCAACTCAAGGAAGATATCAAGGCGGCCAAAACACGACAAGACGAGGCTAACAAGGACGCAAAGCGCATTGAGCGCGACATGAGCGAGTTCAGCAACAACAAAGATAGTAAGCTGGCGGAGCTGCAATCTTCGTTGGAAAAGCTCAAGAAGGCTCTGGCCAAGAACAATGCCTCAATCAAGCCCCTTCAAACCCAGATGCGAGAAGCTATGGTCGACTCTGAGCAGTGTGGAAGCGACCTTGCAGCCGCACAGGAGCAGCTTGAAGAAGTCCAGACCAACCTCAAGTCGCAACAAGAAGAGCTCGATGAATTGTTGGCTGAGCAATCTCGTGTCAAGGTAATACTCTCCGCTTCTTATCGTATGTGATATTAACTTTGTCAGGATGCGCACGATTTAGCCGCGGCCCAGTTGAGTGACGAACAAGCGAAACTAACTGGTTTCGATGAGGAGCTCCGCTCGCTTGAAGATGCGATCCGTTCAAAGAACTCCTTGATTACGGAAGGCGGTCTTGAACAGCAAAAGCTTGGTCACGAGATTGAGAGGTTCCACAAGGAACAAGAAGGCGCAGCAGGTCATGTTAAAGCACTCGAGAAGGAGTACGAATTCATTGCTAATGACGCGGAACTTTTTGGTCGACCTGGTACGCCATACGACTTCAAAGGCGTAAACATGGCGGACGCAAAGGCTAGGCGCAAGGCTCTAGAAGAACGTTTCCAGCAGAAGAAGAACAAGATCAACCCCAAGGTCATGGCCATGATCGACAGCGTTGAGAAGAAGGAAGCCAGTCTCAAGAAGAACATGTCGACAGTTGTTCGAGACAAGTCCAAGATTGAAGAGACGATTCTCAAGCTTGACGAGTACAAGAAAGAGGCGCTGCACAAGACATGGACAATTGTCAACCGCGACTTCGGACAAATCTTCAACGAACTCTTACCCGGCAGTTTCGCAAAGCTTGATCCCCCTGAAGGCAAGACAATATCCGATGGATTGGAGGTTAAGGTCATGCTTGGCAAGGTGTGGAAACAGTCGCTGACTGAGTTGAGTGGTGGTCAAAGGTATGCCCTTGTTTATTGCATTCGTCCGAAATCTACTAACCCTGGCTAGGTCTCTCATTGCCCTCTCACTCATTATGGCGCTTCTTCAGTTCAAGCCTGCGCCCATGTATATCCTGGACGAAGTTGATGCTGCGCTCGATCTGTCACATACGCAGAACATTGGTCGCCTCTTCAAGACAAGGTTCAAGGGCTCGCAGTTCATCGTCGTCAGTTTGAAGGACGGCATGTTCCAGAATGCGAATCGCATCTTCCGTACCCGTTTCGTTGACGGCACGAGTGTGGTACAGGCGACATCTGGGTCTTCGGGATAAGGCTGCAGTATCATGTGTTATGAGACATGGCTTGATACCCGGTGTACATGGTCTGAATTACTTGTTTGGATATTTGTTTGTATAGGCGTGCATAGGATGGTGTTGGTGGAGTCTAGTTTATGGCACTATGGTCCTGTGGGGAAGTTGGGTATGCACATCCGCGGCATAAGTGGCCGCTCCCTTGTCAAGATCTCTTGTCGTCTGTTTCTCCTTCCCGATTTGGGGTTCTAAGATCCTGGTATACTGGGCATCCATGGCCATAATAGGACCGTGTATCCTATTATCGCACGCCACCTATCTAGCCTGCACGCGCTTTCGCGATACGCCTATTGATACATTCGAAGCAGTGGCCCGTTATTGTTCTACCTTGATGCTCACCTAACCTGGCACTGACTCGTTGACCCTTTCCCCACTACAGGCATTCGTTGCCAGCTCGCCGATGTTATCGGCACCTAAACCTACAACTTACGCAACCGATATCGCTGCGGCACGCCCCAGTTCTGCTTTTGACAACTCCAGCCACAGTGCCTCACCTGCCTCGGACGCCGAAGACCAACCGCCTCAGAGCTTGCGAAAGGGTCCAACCAGGCATTACACAACGCTACAAGAGCATGCCGATCAGATTCTCGAAACTGACGCATCAAGAAAAGACGAGAGCGTTACTCCAAGGCATGTCGGTAGGCGTGAAGGCTTCAGCTGGGGACAACAACAACAACAAGAGTCTAAAAACCAAAGACAAAACCGCCACCCCATGGCTATGGAACACGGGCGACAGAGATCGCCTCCGCCATTAGAAGAGATCATAAGACGATCTACTGTCATCGATGATGCCGACGATATTCAGAATAACAAACTCCGCCATGTTGACAGCATAGAGTCGCACGGGTCGACGGCCATGCGCCTGGCCGACTCCTTCTCTTCGAACGCAAGCGATTACTACCCTCATGACAATCGTAGATCTTCGATTGTTGCTTTTGCCAAGGGCATTGCAAGGCATGTACCAGACCTCAGAGTGATGTATCCACCAGAGAACAAGCACGTCCAGCAGAGACGAGATTCCAAAGACGATTCCTTTTCGAAGCTACAGAAAAAAGACCGCGCGCAAACTTTCGCTCCATCACCATCACCCAGACCGAGCAACAACCATGAGGTGTTGCCGAAGCCAGCTGTCGTGATAGATGAACCACCAAGAGCTGTCGAGATATCTAACACGCCATCAAGCCCGCAATCACCGGCAACAAATAGTGGACTTCGGGCTCGTCGAAAAGTACAACTTGACTTGGCAATGCCGGACAAGATGCCAGATTTACCGGCTCGTGGTCGCTACCCAGCTGATGTGGTGGGAAATCTCGGTGCTCGTTCACGAAGTCCCAAAACACCCTGGATCCGCAACGAGCAGCCAAAATGGACGCCAGACCGGATGGTCAAGTCAATGCCGATTAAAGAGGAGGATTATATTGGCGATGCATTCTCGGCTCTCAGAAATGATAGCCACGGCGGTAAAGGCCTCTTGCCTGGCAACGACGCAATGTCTTCGTCGCAGTCACCAAAGCTTGAATTGCCACCTCTGACAGTGAGAGATCGGCGGTATATGGGTCGCCAACGCCCAAGAAGATCTCCCAGTGGGCGGAGTCATCATAGCGGCACCAGTGCGAGCGATTCGACAGCAGGCCATACGCCGGACGGTAGCTGGATAGCAGCTGATGAGATAGCGCAGGCACATACCAAGGCAGAATTACAAAAAATGGCCCAGGAAACAAAGAAAACACGGGCTTGTCGATGGAAATGGAGAAACATGACATCTAGTGATGACGCACCTCAGCCTTCTGGACAAGAATCTTTCAAAAGGCGCCTCTCTATTAACCCCTTTAAACGCTCGAATCGCCTCGCTGACCAAGCTGCCCTTGAGAACTCCGGGCAAAACTTAGCTTCAGCTCATGCACTCAGCCGCAGTAAACAAGACCACCATGATTGCAGATCCCTATCACACATGCACGCACCTCCTACTTTTGTACCCCCAGGACTCAACCGCGTCCCCACACCCCCCATTTTCGACGCCAACGGCGAAGTCAAAGGCAAGCTTGCAGATTTCCTCTTCGACTTCCAAAGCAGCGGCATGCGAAACCAGCGCAACAGACCAACGTCCAGCTCAGAAGGGTACTGGGACTCTGACGCGCTCCTCATGAGTCTCTCAACCGACCTCGCAAATCTGGATAACGACGAGGAAGACGACGAAGAAGGACCGGAAGGGCCGCTGAAAACTTCTTTGACGATGAATAATCTGTCCCCCCCTTCTTCGCGCTTCTTGGTCCCAGACAAACAGAGTAACGCGCGTAAAAGCAGCATCAGCTACCTAGGCGTCAAACCCCCCTTAAGTCCCTCGCTCGCTGCAAACGCAGCACCCATGCTCGGCCACGACGGCTGGTACCGCGTGAACCACGAACGAGGCGCTCATCTCAGGGATGCGCGAACCGTAGCGGCGCTAGCGAGACAGGAAGAAGAGGAGCGTCGGAAGTTCGAATGGCTGGTTCCAGAACATCTGCCCAACAGCCCCTTGTGCCCGCTTCATGAAAAATATGGGGGTGCGGGCAAGGGGTTGTGCTACTGGCATGGGAGGAGGAGTGGGGATAAGATTAGAGGAGGGGAGTATGCGAGGCCGGATGTCAAGGGAAATGGGTGGAGGACGGGGTTTGGTCCAGTGGGAGAAGAGTATACTGTTACTGGTGCTGGCGAAGGGGAAGCGGGCGTGGTCAAGTCGCCGGGGATTGGGGGACCGCTGGCAAAGGAGGCGAAGAAGAGGAGGCTGGTGAGCTTTTCCAGTCCGTGATGTACATATAGTCTGGGAGGGTTGAATGTTCGTCTTGATACCCAGTCATACAATATCGAAACATGAGTGCCATTGAAGTAATAGTCTACCGCCATACGCCGTCTATTCTACTACATGGTCGTGTTCGTAACTTCGTTCAAGGGCCATCTTCATTTCATTTGGTGGGCGAGCCTAGTCTTCAGGCTCAGTGTTCGCCCTCCATGTCGGCGTCTTGCCTGCTTCCTTCCACATTTGCTTTCGCTCGCGGAAGATTTGTTTTGCCCAGGCCATGACCTCGTCGCTCTTGATGCGCCCTGCGACCCATGTGAACTCGCCCAAATCCTTTTCGCATTCGTACTTTCGCTCATATTCAATCATCTGAACCAGAAGCTCAATCTTGTCAATGTCGTGGACGAAGAGCGACTCGGGTGTCTGGCTGTCCTCGTACTCTTGCCAGATCTCGCGGACGTCTCTTCCGTTCATGCCTCCGTTGAACTGACCCAACAGGTTCGTGCAGATGTAGTCCATAGTCTCAGTCTCTCGCCGGCTCTTCTCCTCCTTGGTCACATCATCTACAGGTGTGATGTCTCCGACTATCGCCTCGGCCATGTCGTGGATAACAGCCATGCGACAGCATTTCAGAATGTCAAGTTGCGAACTGAGCGATGCGGGGGCCATCATGGTGAGGATGCTCATGCGGTACATGTGGTCGGCAATGGATTCGCAGTCGGAGATGCCGAAGCGGCGCCATCCAGCGCGCTTGGTTGTCTTGAGGCGCTCGAGAAGGTGGAAGAAAGGAACGGGCGAGTCGGTGTGTTCGGCATTGCGGGGTTTGATCTCGGCCAGGACTGCGAGTGGGCGTCAGCAAAGTAGAATGGCGAGGTTACTGGGAGAAAGAGAGGTTTCGCATACGGACGAGCCATTGCTAGTTGTTCATGACATACCACTCTCGACTGTCCACTGTTCCTTTTGCGCTTGCTTCGCATCGAGTAGACCGGCATTGCGCTCGGGAACGCCATTGGTCTGGGTTGATCCGTCCATGGTCATGATTTCGGTGGGGGAGTCTACCAGATTGGAAGACTGTGACTGTAGAGAGGCTGAATATATACGCAGGGGAGGGTGAAGCGTGGCGAAAGTTTGGAGAGCGGGAAAGCAGAAGATAAAGAACAATGGGAAATGGCAAACCAGGGTCGGAAAGCGCGAATGCGCCTATCGATAGCAGCCGGCTTGGCAAACAGAGCAGGGGTCTGCTGTCACACCGCAACACCACGCATGCTGCTGCACATTCCCCGGGACTCTCTTGCAAGAGCGGTTGCGTCGATGTGTTGGCGGTCGTCGCAGCTATGTCTCGCTCCAACTCGGCCTCATCCACCGCTACAACGACGACTACAACCACCAGCGGCCATGTGCGCACCACGTCAGTCAAAACAAACAATGTCAAGCCTCAACAATTGAACCCCATGCCTGCGTCGGATATCAGACTCTTCGTGACCAATCTGCGACTGCTTGACTTGGACCTGCGACAAGACTGGCCCGACCTCAGCGTGCAGACTTTCTCGGCCAAGAATGCGGACCAGCGCCAGAGGATTGCCGGCACCGAGTGGGCCTTGTTCCGTCTCTTCGAAATATGGGATCCCAACGAGACAGCACAGGTATACTCGAGTGTGCAGTACACGTAGCTTGCATTGCTAACACGATTGCAGAAGCTCCAGCCTTTCTTCCCCCCGCTCGAGCCCCTCCAATCGCTTAACCTACGTGCTGCGTTGTTCAGATGCCTGAGCGACCTAAAGAAGAATGGCGTCCTGGGGAGGGAGTCGGTACTTAGGAAGACCATGCTGGACGAGTGCAAGGGCGATAAGTTCTACGAAATCATTGCCATATTTTCCAACATGGTCCTCAAAAAGGTACTGGTAGCACGCGACGGAGGAGCCCGGGATACTGCAGTTGCAAGGAAACTGGCAACCGCACCAATGCTCTCCACCGACCAACAAAGATCAATGCTGCCGCTCGCCATTGCACACAAAGCGGCGCTACTCAATGTGCTGAAAAAGAAAGAAGAAAAAAGAAGAAAGTACCTGGAGTTCGAAGGGCTATTGGACAAAAAGGCCGAAGATATCAACAGCCGGATACGCAAGTGCAAGGATACCCCTCAAGCGACGAAGCCCGCCGTATCACAGAAGGAGGCCGATGCGGTCAAGAGACAACTCAAGGACAACTGGATAGGAAATCAAAAATGGCTCGAGGTCATGCTGCACGGAGACGGGGTCCAAGCCGAGGATGCTTTTCTGAGCAGCCGCTTTGACAAGGTGTGGCACATGGTTGAGAATGAGCAGAAACTCGAAGACGTTGCACCAGATACTGGACTGCTGGAGAATCTACAGTCAAGGATAAAAGAGCAGCAAGAACGATTGCAGAAATGGGAAGCGTTTTATGCGGAGCTGCAGAGCGATGCTTCTGGAAAAGAGAAGCCGGTCAATTTGAAGAGTGTTGTGTCTATTGATGAGCTCAAGTTCGACGCTCACTCGCAATACCAGCTGCCATCCTCCAAGGATAAGGTGGAGGATGCGGCAGTTAAACGCCCGGAACTGCGGGCAGAGTACCGTGACATCTTATCTGATATGGACGACGAATTGTCGCGTGCTGGAACCATCAAGACAGGTCCCATATCCACCATCATGCCACGACGACGTGCCTCTCCAGCAAAGGATATGCCGTCGCCGGTTCCAAGAAGGAAAACGACCCTATCAGACTCGCTACCAGGGTCACCGACCAGCCCAGTAGTTCCTCCGAAACCCAAGCATTTGTCCAGACCAAATTCCCTGCATAAAGCGCCTACCCTATCTCGACCGCCACAACCGGCATCCACACCGATCGATTCCGATGCGACTCTGATTGGTCAGGCTTCTACACTTCGCAGCACACCACCGAAGGCTCATCAGGTGGAATCACCAGCAGATACTAGTTCCGAAGACAAACCCGCACGGGATAGTACGCCTCCTACTGCGCGTCATGGCAATGGAACTTCCAATGTCGACAGTCCTGAACCTACCGTTACCGTGGCGGTACAGCAAGCCTCACCCTCACCCAAACAATCACCCAAACGATCACCAGAATACCCACCCAAACCCTCATTCCTATCTTCTGCGCCTATCTTCGATCCCGCAGAAGCCATGGCTGACCAAATCATTGACTCCATTGGTAACGCAACTCCATCTCCCGTCAAGAAGCCCCAACCACGCATGTCCTTGTCGTTACTAGAAAGAACACGCATGTCAATGTCCCACAACACCTTTTCTCCCGTTGCCGAATCCCCCGATGCCCTCCCTAGCATGGCACCACCACCACCTCCTATTCCCTCCGAAGATGCCGATACAACAACAACACGCCCTACCAACCTCCTCGAGCGCACCCGCCAAAGCATGGCCGCCATGGAGTCCCGCCCCCGTCCCCCACCACCCCCCAAACGCAAAAGCAGCGGCACCAGCCGCCAAAGCCTCTTCCCCGTCAACCAGTTCGACACGCCTCGCTCCCGAAAATCCATTGAGCTCATGGAACAAGAACGAGAGAAGTCAGCAGAAGGGGAAGGCATTGAGCGGACGCCTACCGAGAACCTGTTTAGTGACGAGGCGGATTATGACCATGTGTTTAAGTCTAGGCCGAGGATTGCTACGAGTCCTGTTTGGAGTCCCGAGGGTAGAAACAGTGTTGCTGGTGAGGGTGAGGGTGAGGGTGAAGGATATGAGGAGGATGATATGGATGATCCCGATGGTGTTACGGGCATTGATCTGAGGGATGTGGACCAGGATGAGGATGAAGAGGATTATGAAGGGGGAGTGTACAGGGGAAGTTGGGCGGATAGCCCGAGTCAGAAGAGGAGTGTGAGGTATTGAGTTCGTTCTCTCTCTCTTTTCTTTCTTGATAAGATGTAGTGTAGTCATGGAAATGGCTATGCTTGGCTTGGTCTGAATTGTCCACCTTCATCTTTTTCTTCCATCTTCTCGCGTTTTCATGGAGAAGTTGACGATGTGATATTCATTAGATTGAAGATATGATGTTATGATATTATTTCTATTCCCTCTTTTTGCAAGATATAAGCTGTGATTCCTTTCCATATTCAAGCTGGTGAAATGGACGGGACAAAAAGGAATTGCATTGGTCTAGTCTAGGCTGTCAACCCCGTAGCATACGTCACCTGCAAACTAGAAAATACACGCTAGCACAACGACATATTGGACCCTGACTTGAAAGACCCTGAACTAAAAGAAAAACAAGGCCAAATGACATAAGAGACAAAAAAGTATAAAATTGCAAATCTACTCAAAATACGCCGTGAAATGCTAAATCTTCCACCATCTCACAACTCTTGCACCTCCCTCTCTACAATCACCCCCTCGCCAGCTCTTTTGCCTTTTTCCATTCGAAAACACACCTCCGTCCGGGCATCGTCTGTGAGCCTGCCCCATTCAAGCAAAAGGCGAAACATGTAGATTTCCATGTCTTCCTTTCTCAGCACCTTTTCCGTCCACACTTTGCCGTCTCTTGCAATCTTCTCCGCAGCTTTGATCCGGCCTTCCATCATGCGCTTGTTGCGTTCCTCGACGCCGTAGCCGCCAAAGTAGGCAAGACTGGAAAACAGGTCGTGCAGGCGGATATCAACAGGGACAAAGTGCTTCCAGGCTGTGAGACGGCCTTCGTACCATTCGCGGAAGAGGGCAGCCTTGAATATGACCGAGTTTGATTGCAGGAAAGGGATGAAGCGACTGGAAAAGCCGGCACCATCCGTGTCGAACAAATATCGATAGCGCCAGTGTTGCCTAAAGTCAATGGGGTCACCGAATCCGAACTCGCGTGTCTGATCATCGCAGTCTTGACCGGAGCAACGTGCAATTGGGCCGATCAGACGGACATCAGTCTTAGTTTCGAGAAGCCTCTTGATATCAGCCGTGCGTTTGAGCATATATTCCAGACGGCCGCTGTGGTCGGGTTTCGGAAGAAGGATTGGTTGACGGGACGTCTCGTTGTTCAACAGATGCACCAGTCGCTGACGAAGCATGCCTTTCCAGGTTCCGTAAGAAGTGGAGCCTTCGGTAGTTGTGCCGCGCCAGAAGAGCACATCTAGCTTGTCTACAAAATGCGGGTCGGGCGATTTTTCATCGAAACCGTACTGGTTCTTGTCCGCATAATTCCAGGGCGACGGATATCGAATGTCGACAAACCCAGGAGCACGGCTCTGGCTGAAGATTGGAACGATATCGTGAGTACCCATCAAACCTGACGGACTGAGATACATGCCGTGGAGGTTTGCAATGTCAGGTTGGTGGCATGGATCGGCTGATAGAGTCCAATTGGCCACAAAGGCGCCAATGGAATGGCCCTGAGTGCAGGTATGACAAAAGGTCTTGGTGTTCCAGTGACGCTCTTTGCGCGCTCGCGATTCGGGTGGACAGGCGATGGAGCCGTATGTCTCGTACGCTGGCTTCATTCGAGTGTCTTCAAAGAAGTTTGGGTCATTCCTGACACGATCCATATGTAGCCACTTTTCTGCACGGTCTGCGCTAAAGCCCTTGGCCATGCGATCGGACTCAGGTATGGGGTACTGTTGCGGATTGTCCAGCGCGTCTTGCAGGCGCTCGTAGGGAACTGCTACGCGACTCTCATCCTGCATGTTCATGGCCAAATCCATATCCGGAAGAAACTCGGCAAATTTCTGAATCATGGCGACCGCTCCTTGCATGGTTTCTCGATGCGATTCTTCGATGTTATCAAACATCTCTGCTTTTCCATTCCTTATTCGGATCCCGCCCACCCCGTCTTGAGTGGCCAAAACAGTCGCAGTGCGCATCCGCAAATCGTCAGCATTGAAGGATGAAAAGGGCGCCAGATCCTCCTCGATGTTGTCATAATCATCAATCACGATGGAGTTCCGGCTGACGGCGAAGTTGTACCACTTGTCGAAATTGGGCGGGGGATCGCGCTTATAGCGTTGACGGTAGTGCACAACAGCCTCAGCCAGCGAGTTGCTCCGATGTGCCTGTGAAGCCCATTGGTCATGTTCGACAGCAGCAATGTCGATTAGCGTAGCAATGGGGTGCTCGAGGATTGGCCCTTGTCGACGATACACAACAACACCTATGGAGAAGGCGATGAGAAGCACAATGAATGTAGCGGACTGGTTTCTTCCCAAGCGAACTGGAACCGTGGAGCGAATGCGAGTTTCGATGTTTGTATCTGTCAAGAGGTGGAGGATGAGAGCAATAGTAAGCAATGTCAAACACAAGACAAGTCCAACCGTGGACTTTGGCGGAAACGAGTGGGACACGCCGGTCCCGAGTGCGCGAAGAACTCCAATATATGCAGAGGAAAATGCAACAATGAGCACCGAGCTCATAACGCCGTACAATCGAGCCTGGATGGGTGAGCAGTGATCAGGGAAAAGGGGGGGTTAGAACGTACCGATTTTATAAAACATAACGTCGTAAAGGGTATCATCAACGATAAACGCAAAAGACCAAGTAGATATTCGGAAGGAAACGAGAGCATCCACTCGCGGTGCTCGGGCATGGCCGGGTAAATGACGATGCCTGCGACAACAAGAACCAAAGAAGATGCCTGCGAGGTTAGCATTGGGCCAGTATGACTTGTGTGGTGCAACGTACAATAAAAGTCAAGCCGACTAGCATGTTGTTGGAGGTGCCGTCTTGGAGTTGGATAGACCAGTCATCGGGCTCGGCAATGCCATCGTCGACCAGGCGGTAGAGCAGTTGGACAATGAGGCAATCTAGCAGGAAGCCAAAAAACTGTAGCGAGGGGATGGAAGTGGCGTCCGAGTTTGCAATGGGGCAGATGTAGGAAGAGCGCAGTGTGGTCGACTTGATGCTGACAAGGAAACTGCTAATGGAGAGCAGGAGAGAGGGAATAATGTAGCGTGTGGAGCCATTGAAGACGAAGCCAAAGACGCGGTCGAGGGGCGAGCGCATGCGCGTGTCGGCGCTCCAGGCGGGGTACTGGCGCTGGCTGGGGTGACGGATGCTGTGGTAGAGGGCAACAACGAGCGGGAGGAATGCCTGTGCGCCGGTTAGTATGGATGTCGCATGAACAAGAGAGAGACGGCGGCGGTGCACGCACCCATGCAGAGGGGCCGCTGCACTCGACATGGCTGATGACGCGGTAGAAGATGGCGATGCGACCGCATATGGCAAACAACAGGACGGCGAGCAAGGCGCCAACGGCCCTCAGGCTCCAGGCTCTGGGGCGGCCATGGAGGCCCGTCTCGGACCAGATTTCCTCGCCGGGATGGCGCGTCTGGACGTTGCTGAGGGCGAGGGCAATGTACGTGGCGTGCTGAGGAGGGCGGCGGCGCGACGACCAGGCTTCGGCGGCGGCGAGGGCGAGGCCGGTTAAGAGCAGAACGAGGGCGACGGTGTGCAGGGGCTTGTCGAGGGCAAACGAGTAGTCGAGCGGGGTTGCGGTGCTCAGGTAGGCTGATGCTAAGACGAGGCCGCTGTTGGGGAGTTAGTCGGGGGTCTGGCAGCAGCAGAGGGCGCAGCAGGCGTGGCAGCAGCAGTAGTAGTAGTAGTAGCAGTATATAGCAGTACTGCCGCAGTAATACACTGTGTATGTACAAGACAGCGCGCGTGGAGGGAGGGCAGGTCGCGCTTACCACGGAAAGAAGAGGGCCTTCCTGTCCATGACCACCGCATTCTCCGGGCTGGGGGCGCAGGCGGGCTAGAGGTGCGATGCGACGCAGCAATGGCGGCGAGAGGCACTCGGCATGGCCAGGCGAGCGAGGGACGAGGGGGAGTTTGTGGTGTGGAGTTAGAGAGCGGCAGCAATAAGTCGTGTTGAGTCGTCTTGTCTTGTCTTGTGTCGACGCTGGCTCGCTCGCTCGTCAGGCACGGCTGCTCGGCACCTGCAGGCCATGTCGCCCGGGCTGTGCTAGCTACCACTAGGCGCCCACACGCTAGCGGGAAGGCGTGGAGATGGCCGTGCCCACCCAGCCCAGCCCGTCCGTCCTCTCTGTCTGCCATCGTCGTCGTCATGCCCAGCATCGCCTCCATCGTCCTACTGCCAATGTCGTCTACACGGGGCCCGTGAGCCGCCTCACTATCCACAATTTCTCCCCCTCTGCCCCTTGGACTCTGCGTCCGCCTGCCCCTCGTCTGCCCTCGCCTGCACTCGCTCGCCGGCCACTGCTCGGCCGCCTCGGTCCATCAGCACCATAAGCACCTTTTGTCGACCCAAACCTTCTCCGAAACCGTCCAACGTCTAAATCATCTCCTTCGTATCTATTCTTCCTTACTTCCAAGACGCGTAACCCAATACATGCTAACCCGGCCCAAACCCGCTAATCAAGCTGCGACACACCCGCTGCCTGCTGACATGCCCGCATCCGTTGGTATATACACACACCCAGAGCTGTATACTGTACATGCAAATCCCACTCCGCTCCCAACACCCTTATCCCTATTCTTATGCCTCTGCATCAGCATTCCGAGCATATTCGTGCGTAATTGCGGTACGCGGGGCCCTCTAGGCTGCCGCAGGCCGCGCAGTCCCTCGAGGCGCTGCCACTGCACCAAGCCCAAGCCATTACCCTTTGAGCCGTGCTTGCGAATCATGGCGTCCATAAGCTCACCGTCATGTAATTCTAAGCTGCACGGTACTGCTCATGTCAGCAACTACCCGCTTTGTCCTCTTTGGAACCTTTATGACTTCAACACTTGATATTACATATCTCGTCGTGATGGATACTCTACACAACCCCCCACACTTGCAACCGCCCCTGTCATGATTCACTCCCGCTACGCCCATCACTTCTTCTCACCATCAATCTGCTCAGTGTGCGCCGGCGAGTCCGTCTTCTCGCCATGTACCACCTGGTTCTCAGGATCGTCTGCGTGCGCATTGGCAATGCCAATCTCGGTCGTCGAGAACTTGTCGGCAACATTCCTGTAAGCCGGCACAAAGTTGACACAGAAAGCGTACGACCATGCCGCGACAAAAAAGGCCAGCGGAACCGTCATGGCTGTGGCTGTCGGCGCATACCCTTCGAGCGGCCTTGGCTTTCCAAGCGAGTCGCTGGCTGCAAACAGCAGCGGCGGCACCACGGCACCGCCAGCGACACCACCAACAATGAAACCCGATCCGCGCTTCGAGTACTTGCCCAGCCCGCGCATGCCAAGCGCCACAATCGTCGGGAAGATGATGCTCTCAAAAAAGAGCACCATGTACAGCATGACCATGCCCGTGTTGTGTCGCTCCGTTATGGATGGAATAATGAAGATGATGCACATGGACATGAAGACCAAAAACACCCACCGCGGCTTAACGTACTTCATGATGGCGCTTCCCACAAATCGGCCCAATGTGAAACACCCTTGTGCGCCCGCAAGGAATCGTGACGCTGTAGAGGCAGTTGTGACGGATCCATCCGAATTCACTCGCGTCTCGGTAACATAGTTGATAAAAGCTCCAGCAATCGCCACCTGCGCTCCAGTATAACAGAACTGCGCGAAAGTCGCATGGAATAGACGGTACTGCTTGCGGAAAGGCTTGACATCAGTGCCAGCGTGCGTTTCCTCGGCCTGGAATGCCATATCGGCATCTATCACACGTCAGCATAGATATAAACTTCCCGCGATACGAGGCTTACTTACCAGTAATCTCTGGTATCTCGGTGAAGTAGTACACCACTGCGAGCAAAAAGACGAAACACGCGATTCCCAGGTACGTCCATTGTACGTTTTCCAAGGCCTTTTGGTCCGTTCCTACGTTGTTGAAGAAGACATATGACGCCAGGACGGGCGCGACGACGGTTCCGATACCATTGAACGCCTGCGCAATGTTGATTCGGATTTCAGAGTACTTGGGTGGACCACAGACTGCGATTTGTTAGTCCTCGCTTTACTTACCGACAAAAACAACAAACATACCTGCAAGGTAAGGATTCGCAGCCGTTTCAAGCGACCCTAGCCCGTTACCAATAACGAAGATGGCGGCGCAGAAACCGCCAAATGACCGGTATACCAAGCACGGCCACGCAATTAGCGATCCAATGCCGTACAGCGTCAGTCCCCAGATAAACGTCGCCTTGTAGCCCCAGTGTCGCAGCAGCCAGTTTGCATGGCCCAGTGATGCAAGCGGGTACGCGCCAAAGTATGCGGCTTGCAGTCCTGATGAGCGCGAGCGGGTAATGCCCAATGTGACTTGGAAGTGCTTGTTGAGCGTATCAATGAGACCGTAGGAAAAGCCCTATGCGGGTTGTTAATCACGCCACTGCCATCATATGTAGCAATGGTTGCTTCTTTCTATGACGTACCCAGAGGAAAAAAAGAATTGTGACCAGGCAAAGCGGATAGATACTTTCTCTCAACGTGAGCTCTGCCGCGCGTGTTCTCTGGTCATCGCGACTACGTAGTTTGGGCCGCTTGAGGAACCCCATTGTGTTGCAGTTGTAGCAGCAGCAGCGGCAGTTACCAGCTATGCTATGCTATGCTATCTTGTTGTAATAGACAGAGCTAGATCACGCGCGAGGTGAGGCGATAGAGGGGTGAAGTAGAAGCAGTAAGAACCTCACAACCAACCGTCACAATGTGAAGAGAGAAAGAGAAAGAAAGAGAGAGAGAGAGAGGAGAAAAATGGGCAAACTGCAGGGAACAACCCCCCTCTTCAACAAAGCACCTGTTCCCAATCTTTAACCTGACCAGGGCCACTCCCTACTGCTAACCACTGCGACATTGTACTAAGACGCTGACGGCAAGATTATCGGTCCCCGCCCCCCATATGTGCGGCGGCGGCGGGCGGCGACGTTGTCCCAAAAGCGTCAAGTCACTCTACTGCTACAGGCTGGCTCTAATGCCGTCCGCTCGAAGCCAAGGCCCCCCCAGCCCCCCCTCCTTCCCCCAGTCCGCGGTCGCTCCTGCCCATCGCTGCGTGCGTGTGTGGGGAGTGCCCAAAGACAAAAAGCTGGGGTAAGCCAAAAAAGTCTGGGGGAAGGCGCGGCGCTAGCGGGCGTACATGACGTTTGGTGGGGAAAAAAGAAGCAAAAGCGCTTCTTTGATTCATGGCTTTTCGGTGCAACACTGCACCGACGCTTGACCTCGATTGGTGGGTCGGCTGTGTATGTGCTTGTGCTTGCTTCAAGCAAGGCGATTTCAATGTGTTTGCGGCAACGATCAGCGGGGGGGTTTTGTTTCGCGTGATGTCGTTTGGCTATGTAAGATGGTGATTCATCCGCGCTGGGTTAATGCTCCGCGTTTACACTTACAGCATGGGGCTACTACTAAAATGCTGGGGAAGGTCAGTCGATGGCTGCTAGACTGTATCGGGCACGGGAGGGGGTGGGGAAAAGGGCATGGACATCGTGGTTTTCCCCTTAGTACTACTACAAAAATACTAGTAAAAACTCGATGATGGTGACTAGTAAGGTATTCCACGGCGGGCAGAGAAACGGTGAATATTACTCTGATGGGAGGGAAAGCGGGGGAAAAGGACCAAGATGCGGGGAGGCGGGCCAAGCACCCCCCATGTCCCTTTTGTTCATTCAACCTCACATGACACTCACGACATCTACTAATCATCCTAATCCTTGTTCTTGAAGTCTAGCCCGCTCTCTTTTCTCACGACACCGTAGATGCTGGGGATATCGCCTTTGTCCCCAAGTTCCTTTTTCACGCCGTCGAGTCGTTCCTGCGCCAGAGCAAGCATCTTCATGCTATCCTTTGCGCCGCTGTTCTCCGCCAGCGCCATGGCGTGGCGCGCATCTTTGCGCGCAAGGTCCACATGGAACAATGGCTCTTCGCGTTGGTAGTAGTCACCGGCTAGCAAGCGCTGCGAGTACGCTGTGTAAGGGCCTGGAAACATGAGAGAAATAAACGTGTGAAGGTTATCCACACCCAAACCCGATTTCTCGGCTAGAACATGGCCTTCGGAGAGCTGCGATACCATGTTTAGGATAAAAGTGTTGCCAATCACCTTCAAGAGGGTAGCGTTTCCGGCGGGCTGGCTCGAGAAATCAACGTTTGTGCGGCCCATGA
The DNA here is from genome assembly GCA_026367775.1 of Exserohilum rostratum. Classification (NCBI taxonomy): domain Eukaryota; kingdom Fungi; phylum Ascomycota; class Dothideomycetes; order Pleosporales; family Pleosporaceae; genus Exserohilum; species Exserohilum rostratum. Next base: position 1,221,811 of record CP111156.1, on the reverse strand, counting down.
CGCCCGTTGTGTAGGGAAGCACCTTGTCGCAGGCTGCTTTTTGGCCTGCCGTCACGCAGACTAGTTGACCGTTATCTGCCATGGCTGGGGCGCCGAACACTTTTTAGATGTATCAGCTGGAGGGAGTTCGTATACTACTAGATAGACTAGGAGTGGGAAGTTACCAGGCATGCCAACAAACTCAGCGCCATGCTCCCCAAAGCGCTTTTCCAGCCCGTTGGTCGTGTCGGGATGTACCGTTGAGCAGTCTACAATGACCTTGCCTTTTGCACCTGCCTCCAGCATGGCGTCGGCTGCCGAGTTTACGGCTGCATCGTCGCCCAGGCACATGAAGATAATGTCAGCAGACAAGACGGCATCGCCGATAGTGTCCACGACTTTGGTCTTGGACGTGCCGAGCTTCTGCGAGAGGTCATCGGCACGGGCTTTTGTGCGATTGTACAGGATTAGGGGCTTGTCGAGGTTGCCTTTCTCGACGAGGTTCTTGCACCTGGTACGCGGTATCTGATTAGTGCCTTGTTCAAGTATGACAGCCAGCCAGCGAACGTATCGAGGAGTATCCTCCACAGGCTCGGCGGCTCTACGGCTCCCCAGACATGCCAGCGGATTCTGTAAGCTGCCAAGATCCTCCGACTCTTCACCTCTACTTACATGCCCTGCTCTGGTTAGTGACTTTGTCGAACAAAAGGTAGTCGGCTATACTTGCCCTGCCCATGTTGCCGAGGCCGATCCAAGCGAGTTGCGGGGCCATCCTGTCTTATCTGCGATGCGACAATGTTTTTTGCTTTTGGAGAAAGTAGCGGGACTCAGCACGACGATATATAACTCTGAATGCTGGTGTTACAGAAGCCGTGAGTCAGCTCCGCCGTCGTCTTCGTCATCATGTTCACGACGGCCGATAGCCCGGGGTTAAGGCAACGGGCCGATGTCGGTTACTAGCAAATGACGTGCAACCGCCGTCGACACTGGACATGTGCGGGCAGAAATCTCCACACTTTCGCAGAGTCATACTCTGACCCCAACCCTTCAATTACAAAGCGTTCGGTTTTCTGGGTTACGGCGACTCGACGGAGGCATGAAGCATGTTCATCTGGAGCAAAGCCCCCGCGAGGGGCTTGGGGAAGACCTCGCAGAATGTGCGTTCGCACCACACCGCGACCGAATATCGATATTTTACACTGCGCACCAATGCTGACACGCAGCAGCTTCCCAGAGCCGATGACAAGATCAAGCGCCTTGCAACGATGCAATATGCGCGCCTCTCCACGTCGACTAAATATGTCCGCAAATCTTCGAGTTCTGCAAAAGAGCGCCAGCGCGCCGAGCGCGAACAATTGACCCGCCTGCTCAAGGAATCGCCGGGAAAGCGCGATGCACGCAATTTTCTCAAACAATTCGACTCGCCTAAAAAGAGTAAACCCGCAAAAGCCGCCATCGCCGCCGAAGCCAAGCAGATTGCTAGTGGGAACCTACATCATGAGTTGGATTCGTTGCGAACAGGCGTCAACTTGGGCGACTTGTATAAGCCCTCTGTCTTTACCCGCGAACCACTCCCCGAGGAGCGGTACCAGGTGGAAGAGAAGGATGAGCCAGTACACCTAGCGCTGATCAAACTCCGGAAGCCACAGGCGCTCAATGACCGCGTAATTGGCGATATAGCACGCACATTGAGTCAAATGGCGCAGCTTGGTCTTAACACGGCAGTGGTGATAGATTGTGACGACGAAGTGGGCGCATCCAGTATCGAATTCACGCTTGAGTATGGAAATATGGTCCGACAGGAGGCATTGCGCCTCGTTGCCGCGTTGGAGGACTACAATGAGCCTGGAGCATTGCTGGTGGAAGACGCTTTGGGCTATACTCCGTTCACCAGCGAGATACCCAGTACGGTCCAGGTCCGAGGCGACGTAGAAGTGCAACACAACTACTTGCTCTTTCCCCCTATCGACGACGGAATTATCCCAGTAATCACGCCTTTTGCGTATGATGAGAACTTGAAAAAGGTCAGAGTACAGGCAGACGATGTGCTGCTTGCGCTGATCCGCGAGTTTTCCGGCATCGCTAGAATGGCCAATGCCAGCGATCCACAGGCTGCTCTGCAAGAGACGGAAGATCTTGCTGAAAAGCCCGTTTTGGATCGCATCATTATTCTCGATCCGCTAGGTGGTATACCATCTGAGAACCGTGCAGACGGCGCACATGTCTTTGTCAACCTCGAAGCCGAGTACCAGAATATCAAGCAAGAGCTACAGCAGCTGTCATTGACGAGCGCGCAGCGCCATGACACTTCTAGCACGTCATGGCTGGGTGCTGGTAATCCCTTTCCTAAATTCGTCGAGCACGAAATTGTAGCACCACCGGGGACGGAACCAGAGCCATGGAGCGGTTCAGCTCCTATGCGCCATTTGAAGAATCTTGAAGTTTTCCAACGGGGATTGAAACTACTACCCTCTTCTTCATCTGGCCTGATTCTTACTCCACTGGAAGCAGCACGCAAGGCCATTCCAGACGACACGCAGACAACCCCGTCTAAGAACCCCTTACTACACAACGTGCTGACCGACAAACCCATGACTTCTTCCTCGCTGCCAACCTCACCCACATCGCGATTCCTCGGCTCCGCAGCCCCGAACCCAGCCACCTTCTTCAAAAAAGGTATCCCACTCACCATGATACCCGATCCGCGTGTCCATGGACCATGGCAACCGCCCTCAGCCTCGAACCCAAGCATCGACCTCGCAAACGACCCACGCATCAACTTTCCCAAACTCGTCGATCTCATCGATGACTCTTTCCGCCGAAAACTCCATCCAAAGAACTATCTCGACCGCATCAATGGCCGTGTCGCGGGTATCATCATAGCAGGCGACTATGAAGGCGGCGCAATCTGCACATGGGAAACACCAAGATCACTCCAAGGCTCCTCTCTCCCTTCTACCTCATCCCCCGACTCACCCTACTGGATCCCATATCTTGACAAATTTGCCGTCCTTACTTCCTCCCAGGGCTCAGGCGGTGTCTCAGATATTGTCTGGGCGGCACTTACTCGCACCTGTTTTCCAGGTGGTGTTGTGTGGCGCAGTCGCACGAGCAATCCTGTAAACAAGTGGTATCAGGAGAGGAGTAAGGGCATGTGGAATTTACCTGGGGGACAGTGGACTATGTTCTGGACTACGCAGGATGTGGAGAAGGCGTGGCCAGAGGGGGAGTGGGGTGACGTGGATGCCGAGAAGAAAATGCTGATGAAGAGATGGGACGCGTATGTTGATGTATGCAGTGGTATTGAGCCGAGTTGGGCAGATGGGATTCAGAGGGCGGATTAAAAGTTTTCGATTCATTGGATGGAGGGTGTAGATTAGACTGGAACTTAGAGATGTAGACTGAGCTCGTATCTTGAACTGAGAATTGTACCAGTGTTTTGTGGCTGGAAGAAAAAGATATCGTGCCCAGAAAGTTCTCTACAAATGAGATGGAAATGCTGTGAAAGCCATTAAAGCGAGACTTCCAGCACACTTGTATTCCAGTCTGGAGACTTTCCCCAACTCAAACCATCCTTCACTCCAAACACCGATTCTATCCATTACTTTGCACTCCCCATCATAAGTTCCTTCAGCCTCCCCGCCGCAACATCATCCACAAACTCCTTACTTTGCTTCACCCACATGCCCTCCTTCCCATCTGTCCTCTCTTCCATATCCAATATCCACAGAATATCATTCTCAACCGCTTCTTCACTCCCCTTGGCTTTCATGTAGTAACTGACCCTTACCATAGCCCCCTTCCTCACCTCATCAACAAGCACATCAACTACACTCATGTCCCAGCTTTCCAGCCGCTGAATCATCTTATCGAGATGCGATGTGAAAGCCTCGACGGACAAGGTGCCTTGTATAGGGGGTGTTTTCGACACTGCGTAGTTGTGGCCCCAGGTGTGTGTGAAGTTGGGGCTGCAGTGCGAGGCTATGAGGGGGTAGTCGATTCGTTGTATGGTGTTTGAGGAGGGAGGGAGTTGGGCTTGGGCGGCGAGGAAACCGAGGGCGGTGCTGTGGAGAAATTTGTAGGTTGGTGAGGCGGAGGACGAGGGTTCAGGTGGGGAAGATATGAATGCCGACATTTTTAATGTTTGCTTGTCGTTAAACGTTGCGGTTCGTTGGCGTGATGGTTGAGTTCGTATGCGAGGACGCGATATACGGTGGATTTTATGTATGTTCTGGGACACAAGTTAAATACTTAGAGTCAGTGTGCTCCAAGCAAATTTTGGTTCAATTGCTAAGCCAGGGCAATTTCTTATATATGGGCTTTTTTGCAGTAAGCAAAAAGGGAATTACCGTCGGTGTTGGCCATATATGGACATAAGCGGCTGCGGATCCCCACTTGCGCAGCGGCGGGAAAACAAGGGTCCTGCTCGCTGCGTAAGTCTGGTACCGATGCGGTAGGTAGGTAGCTCCCGCCGCGCCGTTACCTACGGCAGGTCTAATTACCTAGTTCAACGGCATTTGTGGCTTGACAGAAAAAGCACATTTGCATAGCCGACTTCATTTCCGTATGTGTTGTAACGAGCAGTTCGCGGAGACTACCAGAGGCTACGTAACGGGTTCAACGGTGTAAGCGCGTAGCGTGTTTGTGTCTTCGGTATTCTCGCGTCATCATAAGCGCGAACAACAATGACAATACTGATTGCTCGGAAAGGCGCATCAGAGCATGTTGGGTCAGGAAACGTCAAGTGATGGGGGTGCGTCAGAGGTGGAACGGGATCGGATGAAGGACGGAGATTGAATGTTTTGATGCGGTGCGGTGGTTCCAACTGCGTCGTAAATTCATCCTGTTGAACCTTCTGAAATGTACGAGAGCTTCTGTAGGTAACACAAACCGACTAGTTAGGGTGATTCCCATCCTGAGCTTGTTCCCAGAGGCGTACCATACACTCCGTATGAGGACACGTAGTGTATCTGTCTACAGCCAGACGCCAGTATATCCACCGGTATTAGGATTGTAGCTGACGATAGTAAATCCGTCTCAACAAACAAACAGACACGGCTGCTCGTAACGCACAGATCGGCGACCGATATATACGCGGACGATGGTCCACTAGTTGTAGACCAAAGACTGCCCACTTCTTCCAGTCAGTGCCTCAAGTATCAACGCATCGCAGGCTCTGCTCAATGCCGCTTGTCCTGGTTACTCCTTTTTCTCTTCCTTCCAGTCTTACGTACCCTCTGATCTCTCGTACCAGTGTGCCAGTCTTCTTCCCCTCCGTCCGGACCTAGAGGGGACCATTAGGGATCGGTAACGATGAAGTAGTGGACAAGTTCGATAGGAGACCACACAGAGACTCTTGAGAATCGTGTCTAGAGAAAGTAGAGGCAGGAATCGGGGTGGAACTCGCGCAGTTCATCTTGCGAAACGTAGAATCGCGAAGCGGCTTTACAAAGATCCATCTACTAGGCGTCGCGAACGTGGCCGGAGCGCTGGAAAACTTGAGTCTCTACACTGTCAGCATGATCGCGTGTTCGGCTTGTCTTCTATACTTAGAAGAGGCTGGATTGTGAGATCGCGTGATAGGGGCGTGGAAGGAGAATTCGCAACAATGACAAACATGCTGGTTGCGGAATAAAGCATCATTTTCTCGACACACGAGAACCATCACAGGAGATTACAAAGTGATCCTTTCTGTCGGAACTTGCCCTTGGAGTGTACCCACGAGCGCAAGGGCAGTGGATCCCGTCGGCTGCCTTCACGCCCGTGCGTTGTGACAGTGCCCGCAGCAACACGCATGCAGAGACAGAAAGAGAACGTCACAGCCGCAATTTCCGCCAGAGGCGAATTGACCGACAAACACCCTTTTTTTGGCTTGAATCATGGTGCAGCCGCAACAATAACAGCAGATCAGGGGCATGTTTTTGCCCACTGCCGGTGAGCTTCAAGTAAGTTCCGTGGCCGAAAATGAGTAGCCGCACACGTGCCTAGATCAGCGGGAGGTACGCCCCGATACGGGTCGGACCGGGATCCAAATGCCGGGCAGTATCATTAGGTTTCTGCGCAGCCTGCGCAGTTTGGAGAAGGCGCCCTGTGTCAAAAATGAAGCATATGCTGTGGCTATGTCCAATAATTGGTCAGGATTGCAAAGGATAATCGGTCGCACGCGTAGACCGGACAATTCAGCCATGGTTGCTGAACTGGCCTCTCTTTATTGACACCGTGTGTTTTGCTCGGCACTGAATCCTGTCAGTTCTTCCACAGGATCAACCATTTTTTGCTAGCCTTGTTATATTTCGGCGACGCGGTCCCGGTGATCACTTCGCTCCCTTGTTCGGCTAAGCAAAACAACGGCGCCTTCAGAAAAAGTCAACTGATGATGCCCCGCTGTCTCTTTGCCGCGGTAAGCATGTCGAATATGCCCCTGATTCTGTACTATAGTCTCTCAGAAATTGTGCTCCGAAGAGATACCATGATGAGGACGTTCTACTGCCTGACGCGTAGAAACAGTCAGATCGGTATGCCAAGTCATCCTGCAGTTCTCTGGATCGCCTTTCCAACTGCTATCCTGCATTTGCAGACCCACGGGCATTGATCTGTCCAATAATCTGAGCCAAAGCTACCAGTGGCTGGCTGACAAATCGATTCATAGAAGTGGCAGAAGACTCTGTTCTATCATGTTCCGTAGAGCGTTCGAAAGAAGCATGTAATTCGTAGCCGTGCCGCCTTGATGCAGATATCTCGCCAACGCACATCTTAGCGCTAGGTGGGAATATTGTGAAGACAGATCGGGAGAACCATGGGTTGCATCACACAACGCCATGTATAATCAGATATTCCCCCTCTAAATATCTGTTGTGATATTCCCGAAGGCTGCTATATTTCGTCGTCTTCTATGCTTCTATGTGTGAGCTTCATCGTTGTAGCATCTGTGGGGGGCATAATATCATTCGACGGGACGGAAGAACGTGTTCGAGCGTTAGGATGCAGCTCTGTACGCAGAGCAATATTGTGTTCAAGCTAGTAGTCATCAGCATTTCTTCTCTAAGCGTCTCATCGCTGCATTGAGATCACATACCATTTATTCTAGGCTTTGTCCTGTCTGGTGACCGCTTGTCCATGAGCTGGTCGCGTAAGCTGCGCTTCACTCGTGAGGCTAGGCTCAACTCCCTCCACCAGAAGCACAGAGAGTGTTAGTAGAACACGCGCCAAGGGACTGCTAGCTGGTGAGCAGACGAGGAGTTCTTGTGGTAAGACGTGTCTATGTGTCACACAGGTCTCCAGACGCGTCGACCAAGCCTATCGCGCTGTACAAAGTCTGCATAGCAGGATGTTCTAGGCTGAACCACGCTTATTCACTGCGGAGTATACACTGGCGTAGGCATGGGTGCTGCGTGGCAAGCAGAGAATCGATGTGCGTCAAGCGAATGGTATGTTCGAGATGGAGTTGTTGCCGTGTGTGAATAGGCGAGATGACGAAGAAGCCAATACGGTGGCTTGGTTGCTGCGGAAGTAGTGAATAAGTCCTCGGAGAGCGTATCGATCGTATCAGGAGCGTTCAGCAGGTTGAAAGGATGGTCAGACTTCTGCCGACGACCCATTTCGGCTGTCTCGGGGAGCGAATGCCCCGACGATCTACGTGGTTACACCAACAGGGAGTGAAATGTAGTAAGCGGAGTGCCACCCACTGGAACACAACAACCCACCATCTCTGACACAATCGATTATCTTTGGTAGTTTCCGCTTGGTATAATCCGTGCCTTTGTGGAATAATCGAGTCCGGAATGATATCCATTATACGTTACTACTCTTGCTGCCAGTTTGCAGGTTCCAGCGGGCGATAGCACGGCGAGGCTTGGACACACCTACCACACCCATGCATACCCAGCAGCAATTGTCGAGCAGACATATGTATGGTCCTGTGCAGAGCTAACGAGGGCATGCTGAGTCCTCGGTTATTCTTCATACCAAATGAGAGGATATGAATATTGCAATACCCCTGAAGCTGTGTTCTCTTTGGCGCCAACGAGCCCCATTGAAACACAACCCAGCGAACGCCGAGAGGACGGCCAGATAAAGCGATCATGTGTCACTGTCACCAAGCATACGGCCATTTCTCCCGTCGTTCGCACCGGTCACTGATTGGCTTTGGATGCTCCGCGCAATCGTCGTAAAGGCTGGTCCGGAATCTTCCCGAGGCTGATATGATGTATGCCACCAGGATCTGCATTGAATTACGATTCAGAGGTGTTGAATAGATGAATGGCTTCGCTTGCCCGCAGTCCCACAGCAAGGAGACATGCACGAGCAGCATCCTCCACGAATGTGACTCGTAATACACAAAGCGAGCCGACAGCCAACCCCAGGCTGCTAGCCCACAGAAGTTGCTTTTTCTTTGACAAATCCTTCTCGATAATGTGGCAAGGAAGAAGACCCTGGTTCCTAGAATCCCGCTCCAAGACGCCACAGACTATCTCGCGTAGAGCAGATGCGTGCAACGTGTACTGTCGGGCGTCTCAACGCGATTGGATCGCAACATGTCTGCAAATGTGGGATTTGGGAGACTTGGTAACATCTCCGTTTGTGTTTTGGGATTCCACTTGGGGTGCAATGGGCCAGCTAGTTGACACAGCAACGCAGTCTGTGATGGTTAATTCAACCAGGCCGGTGACCGCTGCGTCGACTGCTCACGGGAGAGCAACATATCTGGTGGTTCTACCCTTGACCAGGCTTCCATTAGTGTCAGATAGCAGGTTTGCCGTCGGCCTAATGCGAACTTGCGACCCGGTGCGCGTGGGGCCGCGCTGACGACTAGCTTAGGGCACACGGCCTCGCCTGCGGGGAGGTTGTGCCGGGCGCCTGTATTTTCACGTCAGCAGGTGTCTAGCTATTGACTGGCTTTATCTATCTCCACCGTGGGGCAGCGGTGCCACCAGACTGTAGCGCTGGAGGCGACGCAGCAGGCGAGGTGAATGCATTCTGTGAAAGGGGATATGGCGAAGGGTCAAGTACCATTGGTGTTTCAAGACAATGACTTTGATGGTGACTGTGAATGAGATAAGAGTGAGGTGTCTGGTTCTGCAAAAAGCTTGTATGAAGCGCCACGAAGTTATCCAGGCAGTGGCGCTAAGTCCTAGTGTACCGCCATTAGAGGAAGCCGCGATGGTGCACCCAGCACGGTCACGAGCAATAAGCAAAAATACAAAGATAATGCAGAATAGCCTCTCATTATGACAGAGATAAAGTACATGGTAATGACATTGCCTACCCATTCCCGTCCCGCCCTCAACTCCAACACGATGGTCGTTCAAACCTAATGTGCTACAAACTTCAACATAGAGTGGCTATCGTCAGATGGTGCTGTCGTACGACACTCATCCCAGAGAACCCCATGCAGTCACTTTTGGGTTCTGGTAGGCTGGAAAGTAATCCAACCAGATTGCCTTCAAGAGGTGATGGTCTGGTCCAGTTGAGTACCTAGGCTTCGATAGTGACTTGCTGGTGGTGGGGTCTGGGCCGAGTTTGTATATCCAGTGATGGACCTCAGGGCCACCTCGGAGCAGTCTTCTTTTGCCTGGGAAAGATAGGTGCCGTCGTACCAGAAGCGGGCTTGGTAGTTGGTACCGCTTACTGAGACCATGGTAGTCCAGGCTGTGCGGCCTCCTGAGTTTAATTGTCAGCAATGCTGCGAGTGTGGGCTGGCTGACATGATTGAGCCTTCAGGGGCGCCCTACCTCGGCGGTCCGAGAGGTCAGTATAAGTAGGTTCTGGCAAACCTCGAACCAGGCAATGCTCTGGGGGCAATTGTTAGTGCACGGCGAGTCTAAATACTGGGGCAATGGCGAACGGACCTCGAAGACGCTGCGACCATGTGTCTGGGCTCGCCATGGTGGATGTGAGGGTTCGCAAATGCAGAAGATGGGTAGAAAGTTACGTCAAGTGGTTCAATGGCGAAGACAAACAGAGAAGAAAGGCGTGAGCAGCAGAGGAAGAGGTGTTGGGGGGGAAGTTTGGTGGACCAGTGTCCGGCGGTGCTCTGAAGCGGAGGGCTACTTATAACTCGGCGACATGGAGAGGCTCATTCAGCAGCCTACGAGACAGGTGATGGCAGCAGTGAGTAACAAAGGAGTGCGGCAAGCTGCCTCGTCAGTCATACTCTCTTGGAGCAGCGATGCACACAACTGCCAGGAGCCGTCGAGCCAGGAGCTGTTGGAGCCAGCCGGTTGCCGGGGCCCAGCGAACATTTTTGCACAGGCTCAGCGCGCGCCCAAGCCATTGGGTCGAGAGGCGACCTCTAGAGCGGGCCGACGGGGTCTGGGAGAACCAAGAACATGGCTAAGGCGAAACGCAGCCGAATTGCTGCATGCGGAGAGTTGACGGTAGCCCGGCTGCATGTGGGTGGCAGCGAGTGCGTGGAGAGCACTTGCCAGCATCCTAAAATGGAAGGGCCACATGCAACGCCCGGCACTGGGAGCTGTCACTTGGGTTGTGAGGGTATTCTGGAACTGGAGCCCAAGAGTTGATTTGCGTATCCACCTGGCTGCAAGGCATCATGCTAGTGGGAAGCCAGCTCACCATGCAGCAGTAGTCAGAACACCCGCCGTTGCCCTCCGCACTGGCGGCCGTGAATGAGATCATGGGCCAGACACTTCCATGAGGCTGTTCGCAGACGTGGGTGGCAATGGCACAGAAACACACATATGCACACAAGAAGGGTGAGGCGGGCTGGTGGGGGGGGGGGGGGGGGGGAAGGGGGCCCTGGACGGGTGGTGATGGTGTCAAGCGACCAGGGCAGGTGGAGAGGCGGAGCGGTTCGCACCTGCTGGCTTGGCATGACATGACATGCATGCTGTGGCAAAAACGGTAGGAATCACCAGTCACATGGCAACAACGACAAACGGGTACCTGCTTGCCCTTGGGCTGTTTGTGCGCGATGCTGTGCCCTCGTCGCGCAATGGCCCGCCCGGGGCCTGGACGCGAAGACACGCCGTTACAGACAGAGAGCATAGAGCAATTATCACTCACCGAGTTTGTGGCTTCCGCATCCCCTTTACTCTGGGCCACCGCCAGGCCAATACATACACACATGTACTGCCTCGACAGTGTGCTGCATGCTGCACCGTCGGGGTGCATGCGTGCATCTGCCCATTCAGCAAAGGTCCGTCATGGCTGGCTAGCTGCTTACCTCGTACATAGTCCGCCTCAGAAACAAAACATCGTCGTGCAAGGTGCTACAAGTCCGACGCCTAAGCAAACACTGCCTCAGCATGATACCACTAGCATATGAGCGCAGACCAGGTATACTCTCACATAGGGCAGACGTTGAACCAATTGCACCAGGGCATAACGCGCCCCATTCATTATTCGTTCCAAAAAGGTGGTATCGTAATCTGGATCCAAAAACGTGTGACCGATCCGAGAAAGAAGAAGAGTAGAAGAACAATAGCAACAACAACAACAACAACAACAACAACAACAACAACAACAACAACAACAACGTGGCTCGTCGTGACCAAAAACTGGAGATTCGTGCAAACGCGCTCAAAGTATCCCTCCCAGGGATGGTATCCTGAGATTCCCACGCTCAACAAATGCAGCAAACACATAGCGCAATGCATGTCGCAGTCCGAAAAGAACATGCGCATGCCAAAAGACCAAACAAAGACGAAAAAAAGAAAAGAAAAGAAACAGCAACAACCAACAACAAGACAGAGACTGCCTACGTCGACAGACTTGCGTCCCAACAGAACAGTTCTGACAGCTTGGTCGTACGTGTACAAGCAGATGCTGCACCAGCCCGCTGGACACAAGACTATGCTCCCGCGACACGGGGGCTTTGCATGACCAAACATGCTTTCCAAAAAATGAGGCATGGAGCTTACGTCGGGACACGACGTACAGCCGGGGGCGCCTGTCTCTTGGGGACGCCATCATGCTGCTTTCGGTTGAATACTTCGTCAATTAGGCGCTTAGGTCCAATGTATTCCAGGTTTGCCATTTTGAAGGAGGAGTTGCGCAGAAGTGGGATGTGCATATGGGTGCTCTGTTGCGAATGGAAACGACGCTTGATGCAGTCGTCCACCAGTGCAATGAGGCCAGTTGCAACGACAACGCTGTTCACAATGTTAGCTTGCTGACCGATGCCGGCTGCCGAGTCGCCCGCAGTTTGCTACTTACTCAGAAATGTCCGAGTCGGAGTTGAGGATTTTTTCGTCAGTGATGCGCATGTAGCAAGGGGGTACCCAGCCGCCCCTCGCAGCCTCCTCATGGGCTTCGCTGGGCGTCACGCGCACCGGACAAATGTGAGCAAGAGGCTCCTTGTCGTTGTCGTCGCGGACCAAGTAGTAGGAAATGGTTTCGTGCTGGTCACGGCCTTCTTTCTTGATGATGCGCTTCCAAGAATAGTCATTGCCCCAGTACTCAAACGCATATTTTTTGTACGACTTGGCACCGCGCCGTTTTACGTCCAAATGTGCATAGTTTGAAAACTCGAGCTTAATCGTGTTTGTCGGGATTAGCGCCCGACCCTTGGAGTAACCCACAGCCTTGGGACGTGACTCAGAGAGATCATCGTCGTCATCATCATCGTCATTGGCGCGGGCACTGTGGTGTACGGAGTCATAGCCAGAATCTGCCCGCTTCAGCCCTGCTGAGGTCGAAGGACGCGAATCCGACTTGACGAGGCTGGCCAGGGCTGTGCTTGCGCGTTGCAAGACGGGTCGCATTTCGGGAGCCGGTTTTTGGTACTTGCGCGTTGAGTGGCAGACCTCGCGGCCAGACTCTCTGCAGTAGCGGCGAAGGGAGAATTGGCGGGTGCGAAGATCCTGCATGCGTAGATGGAAGAGGGTGTAGTTTTGTTTTCGGTGTCCGCGGTCCTCGATTTGCGTGTCTACTCTCAGATTCATGTTTCCGTCAATTGTCGAGTCGTCGTGTCGTATGGATATCCGCTTGGAGGTGGGGAAGAGCTCGGCAAAGTCGCGAGGCGTGGTGGGAATGGCATCGCCGCCGAGCGGCTCATGGCGATATACGGGGACATCGTAATCGGGCATGCCATCAAAGTCGTCGGCCAGGTCCTCTTCTGATGTCGATGCATACGTGTCGACTGACGAGCGCGGGGGCAGCTGTGAGTAAGGGCCAGCTTGGTAGGGCGGCGGTGCAGCGTAGTCGCGGTCCTGATAGCGGCCTTGTATCCGGCCATGGCATGTTTCGCTGTGTGCGAGCGACGGCCGTCGGTCGCTGTACTCTGTGGCGGCGGTGTCGTACGAGCGATTGCTGTTGTCGCTGCGGCCAGACGTGGTGCTGTTGCTGGAAGGGTGATGCCGCCAATGCGCGTTTGGCGCCATGATGTGATGTAATGTGATGTGTTGGTATGCTCGCAGGAGCGGAGCGGTGCGTTGCGGTGATGACGGCCCCGGGCCTAGTAAGAATGTAGGCTAGAAAATGTTTGAATGAACAGAGGCGTGTGTATTTGGCACTGCAGCTCTCCTGTAACGCAGACCAGCATATAGGCAGAGGGCGGGCGACTGGGGCCTGGGTGAGGCAGGCGGCGCAGCGATCTGAGACAGCTGACGAAAGGGTGACCTGGCACAAGGCGGGCGCCCGGGCTGAAGGGGATTAATACAGAGTGCAGCCTGTGGGCAGCAGAGGCAGCAGAGCAGAGCGAATGGAGGCGCAGCGCACGGCGTGCGTGTGAGAGTGCGTGCGTGCGTGGGATGTCGACGATGGGGTGCGTGATAGCGCAGGCATCGAGTGGTGTGCTTGCGGGGTTCTGGACGCCTCGAGGCCGCTCGATCAGCGTCAATCAAGACCTGGCTGTGAAGCGCTGCACGCTTGCGCGCTGTGCGCTGCACACCCTCTCTGGGCCTGGGGCCACCTGACTTTGCCTGCTTGGGGCGCGCTGCAGCCGGCCCCAGCCAATGGCGGCCGCCTGCCGCCCTCCTGCCCGGCCGCCTTGCCCAAACGCCCGCGGCGCTAGCCACCACCCACCCACCCATGATCCGGCCGAGTGCCATCAATAGCATAGCTCCTCCAACGTCGTCGTCGCTGTCGTCGACTTGCTTGCCCGCTCACTCACTCAGCGTAGCCTGGGTAGCAGTAGCGTGCAACACACAAGCTGCCACCTCAGGCTGCTGCTGCTGCTGCTGCAAAGGCCCTGCTCCGCGCCAGGCGCACCCTCTCTCCTTGCACTCTCACCGGCACCGCTCGTCCGACCCGGCCATCTCGGGTGCGTATCTGTATCGGATCCGGGCGCCAACGGGACGCGCCCTGGTGGCTGATCGTCCCACGTGTATTGCCATGCTTGTGCTTGTCGTTGTTGCTGCCCACGGCTTGTTTCTGCTTGCGGATGGCCTCTCCCGGTTGTCAGCAGACGATGGCGAGATTGTCGTTATGGTTACAGTGCCAGCGCCCGTCGCCGCGACGTCATACACCACGCCCGCTAGACGACGCCCCGTACGCACTGGCAGCTGCTGTCTGCGCGCCGCCTCTCGGGCTGCTGCAGAAAACCGCTCGCCGGTGCAGCGAGCCTTGCTCGAGGCTGCGCGTGCCGGCAAGGACCAGCCTCTATCCAATGCCGGCCGCTAGCTGCTCGACCCGTCCTGGTTACCCAGTGACTGCAATCCCACACCACGGGTGAACACGATCGCCGTGAAGATCCAAAGACGGCGTCTTGCGCCATCGCAGTTTCAGCAAAACGAAGCCGTTGCTCACTCGTCTTACTCGTCGAGTCTCACCCCGTCTAGTGTGGCTGCCTGGCCATGTCCATATATCCATGTCCACCTCCACCTTGGCACGTGACTGTCGGGTGAATGAAAGCATCGACACACTTTCCTCCCATCTCTGGCAAAACATACAGTTTGATTGCATCACTCCGCATTCTTTTTTTCTCCCTTCTTTTTTTTCGCCTTGCATAATCTGCAATATACCCCCAGCCCCCGGAAAGAGAAGGTTGCTTGGCTGTGGTAATTGTGGAGCCAATTAAGGCGGGGTACGTGGTGGCTCACAGTGACGGCCACGACTGCAACAACAATACTCCTAACAATAGTCCATAGCCAGTTCCAGACGTCATCTTGGCAACGCCAGGAAGATCCAGATTCATGACTTGCAGCTACGATGCTGAATGAGCCTTGAGAGCCCGAGTTGCTTCTTCGGAAACCTCTGTTCGATGTCCGCGATCCTGGAAGCTCCTTCCCCACCTCTCCCCCTCCATTCAGGTCACGGGCACTGCTTGGCCTGTACAAGGCCCGGGTCCAGGGCTTCTAGATTTTTTGACGTGCTTTCCAGAAGAGGCACCT
Source organism: Exserohilum rostratum (assembly GCA_026367775.1). Lineage (NCBI taxonomy): Eukaryota > Fungi > Ascomycota > Dothideomycetes > Pleosporales > Pleosporaceae > Exserohilum > Exserohilum rostratum. The sequence goes on along the minus strand of CP111156.1, from coordinate 1,206,542 downwards.
ACTCGAGGATCCCGCCATGCGGTCATCTGGCAGAGCACTAATTGCACCATGCTGGCCATACAGTATAGCCTACGACACCTAGTTTGTGCATAGCGCCTTGCTCCACTACGGAAAAAAAGGTTGTTTGTTACCTGACATTCAAACATTCGTACCTCCTGTCGCTCTTTGCCTCATCGACACTACTTACATGAATGAGGCGAAGCTGTTGTGCACCCGTCAAAGCGACCTCTTAACATGTCGCTGCCCGGAGTCTCCCGAAAAAACGATAGCCCCGCATTCATCTCACGTCATTCAACAACAGGTCAATGTTCAAGGGCACTCATGCTTCACGAAATACATCACGGCGAACACAATCTCAAAACACACATCATGCACAACAGTCTACATCATTTCCCTACGTGGTACTAAGATTGACCAGTGCTGCTCATCGTTCCTCCGTGTAACGAGTCTTTTTTATAATGTCGTGAATCGTCGTCATCGTTGATCCGTTCGCGTTACTCGGAGCCGGGCTTGGCAGTCAAGACAAACATTTACAGCTGGCCGCAGTCTGCGATGACGATAGGGGCTTTTGTCGTGCCAGAGCCAGAGCCTTGCTTCTCAACAGCCTGAACGACGTCCATGCCCTCGACAACCTGGCCGAAAACGACGTGCTTACCGTCCAGCCATGAAGTCTTGACAGTGCAGATGAAGAACTGGCTGCCGTTGGTACCTAAAGAATCATGGTTAGCCTGGGCCATCTTCGCTCCTCGTGGACACTATAGACGTACCGGGACCAGCGTTGGCCATGGAGAGGACACCGGGGCCGGTGTGCCTGAGGTCGAAGTTCTCGTCCTCGAACTTCTCGCCGTAGATGCTCTCACCACCAGTGCCCTGTACTATGTCAGCTAGCTGTTCTTCCTCGACGGTACAGTTTGGAAGAGTCGACGTACGTTGCCGCGGGTGAAGTCACCACCCTGAAGCATAAACTGGGGGATGACGCGGTGGAAGGAAGAGCCCTTGTAGTGGAGAGGCTTTCCGGACTTGCCAACACCCTTCTCGCCAGTGCAGAGGGCGCGGAAGTTCTCAGCCGTCTATCAATCGTGGTGGTTAGCCAATCGCTCGCAAAATCAAACGCCTGGAACAAGCGCCGCTGATGAAGACTCTGATGGCGGGGTACTCGCCTTGGGGACCTTGTCGGCAAAGAGCTCCATAACAATCCTGCCCGCGGGCTGGTTGTTGATGGTGATGTCGAAGAAAACACGGGGGTTGTTGGCCATGATGATGGGAGGCAGAGTTTGTCTGTGCTAGAGAGAGTGTGTGTGGTGGAGGAGTGTTATTGTTTGCGGTGATGAGGGGCAGCTTTTAAAAGACCTAGGGCCGATGGAGGGGCAATTGCTTAGCCACCTTTGAGAGCCACCATAGCAGCGTAGCTCTTGCCGCATAGCAACGATAGCTGCAGCTCCGGGGTGGGGCATGGGCCTTGATTCGGCCTCTCACTGGTGCTGCTGGTGCCGAGTGTCCAGAATTGGGCCGGGCTGGAGCTGACAAGGCACGGCGCTCGGGCCACCTTTGGAGGGGTACATGGAGGGGAAACTTATGCGCCGCCATGTCAGGGCGGTATGTACATGTATGCACCCTGTCCTTCCTCTTACCTACCACGGAGCTCCGTATACGCGTCCTGACGGCGAAGACGACTGGCTCCGATGTCTGGTACCATGGCTGGCTGACTGGCCTGACGTTGCCCAAAGCTCACTCAGCGTCGTGGGACCGGCTCCTCACTGCGAACACAAGCAGCTGAAAGCTCTACATACAGTACATAAATCCCCCCACGACGCGCGCGCATAACAATCGCGGCGCCGCGCTACTGCAAGCAGCGCTTGCCACGTCCTAATTCAACTTTTTTTCCTGTCCAACGTGCCCTTTGCACTAAAAGTGGAATCCTGAACTTAGCCTGACGACGATGATCAATCAAAGACAGCAGTTGCTGCAGCAGTGTATGCAAGGAAAAATCGAAATGCATTAAACATGGCTAACCATGGCCCCGACAAAGGAGATATATATATGCACACACAAAAATAAGAGATGTCGTTCCTAAACGACGAGGCCCGCCGATACGCCTTCATACCATCCTCGATACACATGCCCCTGTGTATATCTAAGGTTGCTGCAGGACTTGATGCATCTCAGCTTCTCTCGCAAACTCGGCGCGCTCCATCTTGTCCTTAGCCTCGGCTTCCCTCCACAGTTGCATTACCTCTTGTTTGCGCTCTTCGCTTCTCGGCTGGAACGCCATCTCCCACGGATCGGGCTTAATGATGAGCAGAGAGTTGGACTTGTTAAGAGGAACCTCAATCTCGTGGCCAGTGGTAGGGTTGACCTTCCGCCTCAGGTTGAAGGCCCACATGAGCGCTCCGCAACCTGTCACTGTCTCGTCACGAGTAATGGACATGCCCAGACATTGGCGCTGGCCCCACCCAAAGGACGTCATGCCAACAATATCCGGGTACTTGGTCAACGGTGCTTGAAACGTTGGCCACTCAGGCTCTAGCCATCGCTCAGGATGAAACTCTTCTGGCTGCGGGTACTTGATTGGGTTGCGAAGGAAGGCATAGTCGAGTGGGAGGATGCGCGTGCCCTTGGGGATGAAATAACCTTGGAACCAGTCGTCGGCCTCCGCTTCGTGTGCAACGCCTATTCTATAATTAGTCATGGCCGCCGATTTGATATTAACAAACCGACTTACCAGTTGGAACAGTGGGCTTCCACCTCATCGTCTCCTTGATGCACGCACGCAGGATGGGAAGGTTGGGCAAATCAGCCACAGTTGGAGGCTTGTTTCCACAGACGCGATCAATCTCGTTCTGGCACTTGACTTGCCATTCTGGGTGGTGAATCATGCTAATTAAGAAGTAGTAAATGGGCCCGGTGACAGTGAAGATACCGACAAGAGCCATCATTCCAATGACACACGAAGCTTCGTAGTCGCCAGAAATGTTGGTCTTCTCTGCAGTCTCGAGGTACGACTTGGTGAAGCAGGCTCGCTGTTTGCCTTTGTCCATCTTGCTCCGGGTCTTCTGGAGACATTGCATGAAGAACGCCTGCTGCTCGTCGTGGCGCTTGCGCTCACGGATTTTCCACGGGTTGATGGCCTCTGGCAAATAGTCCCAAAGAGGAGTCAAGACATTTGTGATAGGACCAGCGGGAGACATCTGGGTAAGCAAACCCCATGCGCTGGGGGTAAGAGCAGTGCTAATCGAGTCATCATCCCATGTCAGTTGACACATGACCTTGGAGCACATGTCCTCGAGGGAGGCACAAAAGTCATCGGGATTCTCAAGAAGCCTGGCCATCCATCGCTTGGCCTCGAACTCCATGATTCCGTAGTAGCGTGCATTGGCTGCTCCCGTGAGGTAAGAGTGTGTGAACTTTCGCTGACGGGCCCAGTACTCTATTTTCTGGTCAGTACAATTCAGTATTCCCAAAAAGACACAACCTACGGTTCTTGCCCATAAGCGGCAGGTATTCCATGGATCCATATGTGCTCTTGGCATCAAACAGCGACTTGATCTCTGGCCGGTCGGAATATAATTTGGCCTTCTTTACGAGCATTTCCTCGGCAATTTTCTCGTCCGAGATGATAACAAAGTTGTCTCCCAGCATCTTTGTCCGGTAAATGGGTCCATAGGTGTCGGCCCATTCCTTGAACTTCAACCACATGAACTCGATAGGAAGATCGTGAATGCGGCCAACCCACGGCAATAGCCATGGCCCAGGCATGTTCTGGACATTGTATCGCTTGTTGTACCTTGTGGCTGCGTCCAAGACTGCGTATACAAAAAGGCCAACAATGGCAGCGCCAAGGGCATAGAATGTGAAAGAATGCATATTGTCAATGCAGGTCTTGGTCAGGAGAGTGTCGAAAGGTTCGGGTCTGATATGGTCAGCGTCGACGAACTGGCCACGCGTTGAGGGACGAAAACAGAACGAGAACGGAAACGCGGTTTAAAGCACAAGGATACCGCCCAAAAAAGCTTGAGGAGCCACCCGGATGCCACACCAATACTGTCAGGTACACTATCTGTCATCCGGCTCCCCAGTACCAGCTTTATGTACCAACGTCCAGGGACTGATGATGCAGTGATACGGTCCCTGACACTACACCCGTCGGCGTGTAGATGAGCATAACCGATATGGTCTAAGTGTCTCTTGGACTGAGAGGCAACCTGCTGGCCAATGGACACTGCTGAAAAAAATGCGGGCCCAATACTCTGCCTAGCCACCACGATAACAAGCATCCCTGCCGATCCCGACGTCTTGCTGCCTGCGGCAGTGGAAAAGCTAACGTCGGGGCTGATGTGTACCGATTTATGACATGTTGAGACGAATCTGATTAGACCCAAGGCATCTGGATGGGCCGAAAGAGAAGGGAGATCGTCATGGACTGGGTTGCTTTGCTTGGAAATGAGCGTACCAAACCAGGGCCACGAGGGCCACGGCATTGGAAATGAGTGACGAAACACCTTTCTACTGGCCGATCCCCTTTTGTGTCATGAGGTTCTGACTGGCTGAATGACCCTTTTGTGTTGCAGGAATACAAGCCCCGACAGCCAAAACTAATTTTCCCAAGCGGCATCGGGCATGCTGTCGTGCTGGTGTACACTCCACACTGAGGCTATGCGTTGTCAAAAGTTTCGCCTCCAGTATCACAATCGAGTTTCGGACATCATGCCGTGTACGAAAATTTGCCTGGATATTCTGCATAAGCCCGGCACGGAACGCGTTGAAACTGTCGTATCTCAGTCGCCGTTCCACGGACTCGAGTTGATTCGGCCTTGGAGACCGAGCAAAGACATGCGACACGGCTCGCTTGAACGTCATGACTTCTTCAAGAAGTATGTATTCTATATTCGACATGTCATCAGGAAAGGCGATGTAAGCAACTAGGGGTAACGATTGTCGAATCACAGGTGTGGCGGCCATCTGTCCCGCACGTGTATCATCGAGGCTTGACCCAAATGGGGTAGGAGGCGGTAGTGGCTGCAAACATCCCACGAGCCTCTGCATCCTGCATGGTACGTCTGGTAATCGATTTTTCTCAAGGCTGTCTTAGCGCACCGTCGACTAGCTTGGCTGTCCGGAGTTTGTGGGGAACCATAGCGCGGCCTGTAAGTACAAGCGCAGACGATCCGGGAGTTTTAGTTAGCGTCTTTCTTGGCTGCAGCACAGTCCCAACGGACCATATCCCTGCTCATCTGCCGCCAAGTGATATTGCTGATTTGATCGTTGCATTACGTCTATGTCCTCATCTGAGGGCAAAAGTATGAGGATCTGAGACAGATCGGTCGCTCGGACGTCCGAGGGTCCTCGGCAACCCTGACTGGTACCCCAACGGAGAATGCGATCAACGCGAGCATTCAAGACGTATGAAAAGCGGGCGTTCTGGAGTTGAAGTCGACTTTGACAAGACAAACATTCGCTCACTCTTTCACACATTCCACTTTACGCAACAAATCTTTTCATTATGCCTCACGCCCTCACTTCTCGCGATTCGACCATGGAGTCGAAGCCAGTGGGATCTTATCCCAACACTGGTATCGACGTCCTGATTGTTGGGACCGGTCTCGCTGGACTAGTCGCTGCTTTGGAGTGCACGCGCAAAGGCCATAATGTACGGGTCTTGGAAAGGAATGCCGATATCAACACAGCTGGTGAGCAGTGACTTTTGCACGTTAGGGTCGAGCATATTGCTTATCACAGATTTCAGGTGACATGTACTTCATGGGACTCAGCGCAACCCGTTTCCTGAAGCATTGGCCTGAGCTTCTCAAGGAATACAAGCGAATTTCGCTTCACAATGCTTGGATGGAGACATTCAAGCACTCAGGCGAAATGATCATTGGGGCCAAGAAAGTAGCAGACCGTCTGCGCGCTCAGGGACTAGACCCTGACACACCTCCTGGCGAGTTCCAGATGCGCCCGCTTGTATACAAGATGTTTGTGAACGCGGTTGAGAACCTCGGCGTCGCTGTAGAATTCAACAGCAGGGTCGTTGATTACTTCGAGGATGAAGAGACCGGCAAGGGTGGCTGTGTCACCGATGATGGCAGGCGCTACGAGGCGGATGTCGTGATTGCAGCTGATGGTGTGGGCTCCAAGAGTCAGAAGTTGGTCGGTGGACAAGTGCGCGCGAGACCCTCTGGCAGGGCCATGTGGCGTGCTGCTTTCCCCAGGGAAGCCCTGGCCAAGGACCCTGAAGTTGAGGAGTTTTTCAAGATGATGCCCGGCAATGAGCCCATTGTGAGGACGTGGTTGGGGTGCGTAGTGCTCAGTGATCTGACCCCTGACATGCTAACTTTTTCCAGTCCGTCCACATACGCCCTTACCCTATCCCGCGAGGATGTCATGGTCTGGATTATGAACCACGATGTAAGCTCGAAATTTCGCATCCCTGAAAATGCTACTGCTAACGCGCTCAGGTGACCGGTACTGAAAAGGAAAGTTGGAGCAATACGATCGACAAGCAGGAGGTGCTCGACGGCATGGACGCCATGCCCGGCATGGAG